>CM070110.1:19340592-19613092 GCA_036178185.1 Liparis tanakae | reverse complement strand
CATCACAGCAGGCTGAGGGGATGTTTAGTCTGACTTTATACCAACTCAAGAATGAACCATCACACGTTATGAGATATGTTCTACGTCATGATTGTTATATTTATTGACTCATCTGTAAAGAAGAAAAGTCTCACATCCTATTGAAGCCTATAAGAATGCTTGGCATTGTTTTTTTAAAGGCAGTGTTTTTAATCCCCAAACGTTGTCTTTTATCAGTTACTGCTTTTACTTATTTATTATAAAATCCTCTAGGAAATGGTCTATTGCAATTTCAGTTACAACATGTGGCATTTAGACTTACATTTTAAGGCTTGGTGATCTTTCCTCTCATCAGTTTTCCTACAGCTATTTAGAGAGCAAACAGGATTCTTTGCTTATCATCCACTCCCCCTCAAGTCCATAACTCATATTCCTTAAATTAATAAATAAAACAACTGGCGTGGTACAGTCACATTTCACTAACGGAATTCAAACCACTTTGTGTTATATAAAAGAAGAGCATGACTGCTCCTGAGTTTATGTCCTGCATGGAACCGCTTTATTATCTCTTATCCGTCACAGGATCTCATCACCTTTAACCTACTTGAATGAATAAAACAATAGGTGTGGTGTGGAGCGTTACATTACGGTAACCCCAGACTGCAAACAACCCTTTTTAACATAAAAGACACCTGAGAAAGGTGAGTGCGTAATATGCCATTGAGTTCATATAATGCCAAGAGGGATAATTACTCCGCTGTGAAACATTCTCGAATTTGAGATTTCTAAAGACAAGTCGTCTCGTTATTCGTCCCCCTCACCGAGCTGTCCCAGCTGAATGAAGTACAAAAACATTCGATGCATTTTTATTTATTTATTTGCCTCGCACAAACTTTTTCCTCCACACGCCGATGATATATCGCTGGCACTCCGTGACCCAGATAGCATTCCCCCAAATGCACGAATGCATTTTTAAACGAGACAAAATATGCAGCGTTTCTTCTCTAGACACTGTTGTTTACTTTGAAATCCATCGTCAGTCCACCGACTCCGTAGTAATGACACACACCTGTGCGTCCATCCAGTTCATCCAGACGTTGAGACGCCTGCTGTAAACAGAATTTCTTTTACTGTTGCAATTTTATTTCATGTTCTCCAGAACTTAGTTTATTCCTAACAAGGTTGCAACAAGAGGAGCATTGTAAACTAGAGCTGAAACAACTGAACGCTCACTAAGTTACTAATAAATAAACACATCTGTAGTCATTGTACAAAAGCAGAATCGTCATTTAAAGCCAACAACTATTTGGTTTCGCTGAAACTGACGGCTGTCGTAGCAGATTTCATCGGCTGTCACTGATAACTCGAGCTGACTTATTACATTTTCCATCTGGCTTACATCTCTGATTAATATGTGATATTTATTTAGAGCAGAGGTTTTGAGGAGAAAGCCCAAACGACAGGTTTATCAAAAGTAAAATCAGCAGAATAATTCCTCACCGCTGCTTATCAGATGGTCGAGCAGCTTCAGGCACTTTGTGACACCCTAAGAAATGTTTGTGTGTCTCCAACTACTTCTGTAACTTTCAGAAACCGACCATTAAACTTTCAAACCCACCGCGTGTCGGGATTGATTCACGATGTGAACATGTGAGAAAAAGAGCAGAGTAAACTAGTCTTTCAAGTTTTCTCAAGTGAAACCCTGTGATGTCTCTCTGCTGCCGGAGAGACGGTGTGAAGACGTGAACCATTATCTACCATATTTAAAAAAAAAAACGCCCGTGGCTCACCCGTAGATCAGGTTTGTCTTCCAACCAGAGGGTTGGAGGTTTGATCCCCGGCTTCACAAGTCCATGTCGATGTGGCGCGACACTTAACCCCAGGCTGCTCCTGTGGCATTCGAATGGTAATGGTTGCTAGTTTGAGTCCTGATGGGCAGGCAGCACCGTGCATGGTACCCTCATTCATCAGGGTGTGAATGAAATAAAGCTCCTCGAGTGGTCCGATCCATCGACCATTCAAAACCATCAAAACCAGTATTGGCGTTCAAACCGGCCGTGCATTGTCATGGTTGCTAAACTACTATTGTTTTGATGAGGGATTTAGCGAACGCTCCATTAGTCAAATAACAGGGGATTGATCGGTGACAATTGATCCATTTCTTTGAAAACATAATTTTTGAGAGAACACCAAACATTTGCTGGTTCTAAACCATCAAAAATGAAAACATGCTGCTTTATCTGAAGGTATTGTAACGTGTGTGTGTGTGTGTGTGTGTGTGTGTGTGTGTGTGTGTGTGTGTGTGTGTGTGTGTGTGTGTGTGTGTGTGTGTGTGCTGATTGGTTAGACAAACAAGCTGTTTAACTATTATTTGCTTAACTGGCAGATTAATCAATGCCTGTGTTGACGAGGGTTGGTCTGTCCAGAAGTGATGGAGTCAAACAGGACCGGATGTGACGAGTGACCATGTGGGTGGGCTACATGTACTCTACACCTCTTGCACACGGGTTACACGTGTGAGCATTTCTGTGGTCAGTATAGCACTAATTTCTTTGGTATCTCTGGAATGTGACGACAGGATCCCGGTGGGAGAAGCGGTCTGCAGTGACTTACTCATTACACCAGTGGCCTGGTGAAGCGTACTGCATCATGATCAGGATCCATCCAAACCATTAGTCTAAATGAGGTCCGCGCGGCTGGCCTGACCGCGTCATCGATAAAATGTCGTCGGCTTGACGTCCGGTGTCCTCGCAGAATTATTCAGAAAGTGTCTGTTTCCCCAGATCCCTTTCTTCCTGTCAGGTAGATACTGTTCCACCAAAAACGCTGAATCAGGTAATGGAGGCGGTTGTTGAGAGAGATGTCCGACGGGCCGCAGATAACGCCGTTGTCAACTTGCAACCTGAGCCGACTGATTAATCGATGAGAATATGGTAATCACTGTCTTTATGTTGCCTTTCTTTAACTACAGCATTCCAGAGTTATTCCCTCACTACGCGGCGTGTTACGACGAGCTGGCCGTCGGCTCGGTCTTCGTTGGTACGTCTTTTCTTATCGGTGCACCGACTCGAGATCCTCACTCATTTCCTCCGTGCTCTGACAAACACAGCTGACGGTTCAGATGCTTTGTCAAGCATCTCCGAAACAGTATTGATCCTTTGTTGTCAATACATTGATTCACTACAGCTGTGGACGGCATTATCATAATTAATCAGGCGATGGCAGCAGGCGAAGGGGTTCCTAGTGTCGATCAAATCAATCACTCTGTGCTGCCATCTGGCTCAAGCACTTGAGCCACTGTTTACCTGTGTGGTTTACCCAGAATGCATCAGGTGAAGTGACACACCACTGTCCCCAAGCAGACACTGGCTCACCGACGCTGTGGTCCAACCGTTTTAAATTTTATTTAGAAGCTGTATCTGGGTCAAGCTGAGTAACATCCTGAATGTGTCGTGCTCATGTTATTACCAGAGACATTTTCTTACAATGCCGATCTGCTGTGGAAATGCTTGGCAGTCTATGTTAATAAACTCAGTATGATTAGAATTATTATAAGTATGTAATTTAATTATTAAAAAATAAAGGCTGGCTGAAAGTGAGATTGAGAGAAAGAAATGCTGATGATCGCATAGAGAAACTTTATTATCGCAAGGACCGACCATGTGTTAATTCATTATGTCTACCTCTCTTAGCCAGTCTTAGCCAGTCAATTATATTATTAATACATTACATCTGGCCCAGCACAGTCGAAGCTGGGCCGATGGTGTGTACACTCTATTACGCACAATTTCACACACGCAAGCAAAACAAAGAGCTTCATGCTAAATTCCCGTAACGCCAATAAATTAACGCTTTCACTCGGCAGCGTGACAACAAAGTAAATTGAAGCACACTAACATTTATTAAAAACTGATTTGTGAAGGTGAAGGACCCTCCCACTAATGCTCGGTTCTGGGGTTATTTGGGAGTTTTTCCTGGTCCGATGTGAGGTTTTGGGGCAGGGATGTCTATGTGTACAGATTGTGAAGCACTCCGAGACAAATTTGTAATTTGTGAAATTGGGCTATACAAATAAACTGAATTGAATTGTTCTGCCAGTGTCCACACACACGCAGCGATCATGTCGGGGACAACATGAAACAGTGGCGTCACATGTCGGTCTATTGTTCAACATTTCAAATGAGCTTCCAGCTTCTCATATGTGATCTTTTGATTCCTTTTCTTTCTCTTTAGCGATGCCTCTGTGATGTTGCGTACAGCTGGAAAGAAACTTTAATTAGCGTACTATATTTAGAATATCTCTGAGACGCTGCGGTCGAGAAGCTCACGTTAAACGCCCTTCGCTCCGTCACCGATGTAGCTTTCTAAGGAAGGCATCCAGTCCAGAAGCTTTAGAGAAATAATGGGAACAACATGGCTGTGCCTTCCAGTGATGGGGTTCTACATGCATAATTACAGAAGTAGACCCAGTGGCTTAGGCTTTGTAAACTAATTATTTGGGGATTTTGGACCGTTAGTCAGACATACATTTTAATATACATTTTTTATTGATTTATCTAGAAGATAAGTTGCAGCCCAACTCAGAAAAACTCTAACATCCGGTGTGCTTCCTGTTTTATTTTGAAGTCCTGTCTCTCATCTCCTCATGTTTCCCTGCACTTCCTGTCCCTGAGGCGTCTGCCCTGTCCCTGATTGTTCATTCCTTTCACCTGCCCTCCCTTCTCTGCCTGTATGATTGCAAGCCCCGCCCTCATTGTTTCCACCTGTGTCTCGTTCCCCTGTATAATTAGTCCGCGTCTCCTAGTTCAGTGCAACATCGGTTTACTGCCTCCCGTGTTTTGCCGCGCCGTCCAGCCTGAGTTCCTCGTCCTTGTGGGACTTTTCGTTAGCAAAGAGAGTTTTTTACCTCTTTTTTTTCACCTCACCTCGACCTGTGTTTTCCTCTCCTGAGTCTCTGCCACGGCCCTCAGAAATGTGACAAAATCCTGCTCAGGCTTTGATGTTTGCTGCGTTACCTCATCGTCCTGCAGATGTTCTCCGTTTCTGTCGTTCAGTGACAAGTTCCTGATCTTTAAGTCAACGTGAACCACTTGAGAGAGATGGACATTGTGATGAAAAAAACAATCCCATCAAGGCTCACACCCTTGTGATTAATCGGTATGTGTTGTATATAAGCAGGGTTCGTACGGTCATGGAAAACCTGGAAAAGTCATGGAATTTTAAAATGATAATTTCCAGGCCTGGAAAAGTCATGGAAAAAACTTAAATGATAACATTTTTGGAAAAGTCATGGAAATTTGTTATAATCCCATGTTCATTTACGCCGATTTTATGTTTTTTATAGAAAAACGCTCAAAATATAAGCCGGTGTACACTCTTGATACGTAAAATGTTATAAATATTTCATGTTTTTACCGCGATTTCAATTTGGTCATGGAGATTTGGTTAAAAGTCATGGAAAAGTCATGGAAATCCATCGGTCAAAATGTGTAAGAACCCTGTATAAGCTGTGATAGAGCTTTACACGCTGTGGAGACTGAGCTGTTTGTTCCTGTCGCAAAATATTTACATCTCAAACTATACTGGCAAGAGTAAAGAGCCTTCGGCGCTCACCCAGTTTGCTATTCTCAGAATCGGCCTCTCGAGCCATTTCACGATACGCCGACAACAACCACTAATTGACCATTTAGCCCGGAGCAGCTGGTTCACCTCAGAGAAAGTCTGCCTTTGCCTGGTGAACGAACATGTGGCTTTTTTAGTTGTTTTTCTTAGTCCGCAATATGTTATGCTCTCATGTTTTGTGTTTTTATTCAAAACTGCAATAGTTGCAGAGAGTGAACATGCAGTCGAACGTATTGCCAACTAAGCTGACTAATTAAGAACTTAAGCCCCAGGTAATTACAATTAAAAGCAAACTTAAATTAAACATGAAGTGGAAATGTAACCAAGTGACTTTTGGAAAGTTTGTTTTCATGCAGTAAACCAGTGGTTCCCAAACTTTTTCTGTCAAGACCCCCTTTGATGATATAGGAACATTGGACGACCCCCCCCGCAACCCGACCCCAAATTTTTCTTGTTTTTTAATGAATTGCATTATAATGCATGAACTGTATAAAATATTTTTATTTCTTTCTAAAATAAGTACATATCACTTCACAGTTTATTCTTCAGTTTGTTTAACTGGGAAAAAAATAGCAATAATAAAATATATATAAAATAAAAAATATATAAAATAATTTGTAAATACAATTACCCCCCACTTTGGGAACCACTGAATTAAAGCAAAATGGGAAAAGGAATCTGGGATAGATATTTCTGAGGAAGAATGGACATTAATATGGGGGTACCAATGGAAATGTACCAGTTCAATGAACTGGCGAGAGTTTAACTGGAAAAATTACACAAGATATTTCATTACACCATCTCAGACATCTCACTATAGCGATACCACTCCTGAATGCTGGAGAAAATGTGGACACCAAAGCGCAAACCATTATCATTTCTTATGGGACTGTCCCATCATTAAACACTTTTGGAAGGCGGTACACAATACTTTACAGGACATCTTTCGCGAGGACATCCCTTTGGACTTTAAGATTCTGTACCTTGGAAATTTACCTCAGAGTTGGCCGAAAGGGGACAGACTCTTGATTAATGCATTGCTGGTGGCCAGCAAAAGTCTGTTACTAGAAAATGGTTACTACCAGAGTGTCCTACAATTACATCTTGGAGAGACATCGTAACGGATATCTACAGAATGGAGCAGATCACAGCTCATGTCAATCAAAGAACAGAAACATTTCTTAAACACTGGCAAAAGTGGTGCAACTATGTCACAGATAAATGGCCTGACTGTATTTCTTTACTTTATGGAAAATTATTTCTCCCTACTTTATTTATTATTATTATTAGTTTTATTACAATGGTATTGTTTCTTTATTTGCATATGTGTTTTTTTCTTCTCTTTTTTTGGCCTGTACTTCTCTATGTACAAAGAATCTGAAAAAATGAAATATGTGTATGTGAGATTTTGAACACTAATAGAATATATAAAAAAAAAAAAAAAAAAAAAAAAAAAGCTGCTCAGCCATTGGTCCACTGAAATCTGCTCAGCCATTGGTCCACTGGAAGCTGCTCAGCCATTGGTTCATTGAAAGCTGCTCAGCCATTGGTCCACTGAAAGCTGCTCAGCCATTGGTTCATTGAAAGCTGCTCAGCCATTGGTCCACTGAAAGCTGCTCAGCCATTGGTCCACTGAAAGCTGCTCAGCCATTGGTCCACTGAAATCTGCTCAGCCATTGGTCCACTGGAAGCTGCTCAGCCATTGGTTCATTGAAAGCTGCTCAGCCATTGGTCCACTGAAAGCTGCTCAGCCATTGGTTCATTGAAAGCTGCTCAGCCATTGGTCCACTGAAAGCTGCTCAGCCATTGGTTCATTGAAAGCTGCTCAGCCATTGGTCCACTGAAAGCTGCTCAGCCATTGGTCCACTAAAAGCTGCTCAGCCATTGGTCCACTGAAATCTGCTCAGCCATTGGTCCACTGGAAGCTGCTCAGCCATTGGTCCACTGAAAGCTGCTCAGCCATTGGTTCATTGAAAGCTGCTCAGCCATTGGTCCACTGAAAGCAGCTCAGCCATTGGTTCATTGAAAGCTGCTCAGGCATTGGCCCACTGAAAGCTGCTCAGCCATTGGTTCATTGAAAGCTGCTCAGCCATTGGCCCACTGAAAGCTGCTCAGCCATTGGTTCATTGAAAGCTGCTCAGCCATTGGTCCACTGAAAGCTGCTCAGCCATTGGTTCATTGAAAGCTGCTCAGCCATTGGTCCACTGAAAGCTGCTCAGCCATTGGTCCACTAAAAGCTGCTCAGCCATTGGTCCACTGAAATCTGCTCAGCCATTGGTCCACTGGAAGCTGCTCAGCCATTGGTCCACTGAAAGCTGCTCAGCCATTGGTTCATTGAAAGCTGCTCAGCCATTGGTCCACTGAAAGCAGCTCAGCCATTGGTTCATTGAAAGCTGCTCAGGCATTGGCCCACTGAAAGCTGCTCAGCCATTGGTTCATTGAAAGCTGCTCAGCCATTGGCCCACTGAAAGCTGCTCAGCCATTGGTTCATTGAAAGCTGCTCAGCCATTGGTCCACTAAAAGCTGCTCAGCCATTGGTCCACTGAAAGCTGCTCAGCCATTGGTTCATTGAAAGCTGCTCAGCCATTGGTTTATTGAAAGCTGCTCAGCCATTGGTCCACTGAAAGCTGCTCAGCCATTGGTCCACTAAAAGCTGCTCAGCCATTGGTCCACTAAAAGCTGCTCAGCTATTGGTCCACTGAAAGAAAAAAATAGCAATAATAAAATATATATAAAATAAAAAATATATAAAATAATTTGTAAATACAATTAACTTAATTTCAAACAAAGTGCAAACAACATATACTGTATTTCCTCACATTGAACAGCAGGTTTTCTCAAACAATAAAATAACACAATTATGAACAAGGTGTGCAGGTCTACATGGTACATTTTATTTTGTGATCATATTCCTATGTATATTCATATTCATATACCGTATTGGTCCGAATATAAGACTGATTATAAGACGACCCCCCCGTTTTTCAACACAAACATTTAGAAAAACAGATTTGCTAGTGACTTTTTCTCTGCTCCGCCCCGACTATGCGCGCGCAAGCCAGCGAAGCTTTGCGGCGCGCGAGACCGCGAGCGGAGGACTGTTAACGCGACACGGAGTGACAGAAATGACACGCTTCTGCTGTAATCTGGCGCTATAGAGGAAGTTACTCGGGGGCGGGCACATTTATTTTTCTGTGATGCGATCTACCAACACTACGCCGCGATCGACTGGCAGGTCGCCGCGATCGACCGGTCGATCGCGATCGACGTATTGAGCACCCCTGCAGTAGACGGACTGACGGCTTCTGTATTTTCCCGGTCGGTGTGAGTGCGTGGTTGCCAGACAGGAGCCACTCTGTGTGTAAACACCGTAACGGGCTGGTTGTTAGGACGCCTCTTCCCTCCGTCCGAACGAATTTTTGGTGCCATCTGTACCCGCGAATGTGTATTGACATTTAAAGGGAGCGCCGAAGAAGAGAAACTGCGCTCTGAATACTAGACCCCGAATATAACACGACCCGACTTTTTTGGACCTATTCCGAGGGGAAGAAAGGCCGTCTTATATTCGGACCAATACAGTATATCAGTGACTGGTGTGGGCTTGCTTTGCTTTACAGATTTTGTGAAAGCGGGGTTGCTGGTTGGAGATAGCTACTCTCAGTTCATTTAGACCAGGGGTGCTCAATACGGCGATCGACCGGTCGATCGCGGCGACCTGCCAGTCGATCGCGGCGTAGTGTTGGTAGATCGCGTCACAGAAAAATAAATGTGCCCGCCCCCGAGTAACTTCCTCTATAGCGCCAGATTACAGCAGAAGCGTGTCATTCTGTCACCCGTGTCGCGTTAACAGTCCTCCGCTGCGGTCTCGCGCCGCAAAGCTTCGCTGGCTTGCGCGCGCATCGTCGGGGCGGAGCAGAGAAAAAGTCACTAGCACCCCCCGTCGATCGTCTTGACTTGGTCACATTATAAGTAGCTCGCATGCTGAAAAAGTGTGACCACCCCTGATTTAGACCAGTCACAAATCTGTCCATCTTTGTACATACTTCCTTCTCTTATCTTTATCTTTCTCTGTCGCTGCGTATCTTTCTCGCTCTGTGTCACTGTGTGTCTCTCTCTCGTTCGCGCTCCCTCACTCTCTCTCTCCCTCGCGCTCTCTCGCTCGGGCGCGCGCTCGCTCTCTCGCTCGCGCGCCCTCGCTCTCGCTGGTTTTGCCACAGTCGGTCTGTGACATGAGCCGCTCTGGTGGCGTGGTTGGAACACAGTGCATGTCACGTCGGTTATTTTATATTGTTTTACCGGTGTATGTGTGCGTCTGTGTGTGGGTTGGTGATAAAGCCGCGACCCCCCTGTAGTACCACCGAGCCCCCCCTAGGGGTCGCGACCGCCACTTTGGGAACCACTGCAGTAACCTAACCTCTTCTCCCTAATCCGACCCCGCAGCCTAAAATACTCATAGTAAAGAGACGTCCTCCTCTCTCTGCAATGCCGGCCTGTCTCTCTGTCTCACGCCACGTCCATCTCTTGCAGGGTGATTTTAATAAAAGCCTCAATGCCATAAACTCTCTGCCTCTCCTAATATAGACCGACTGAGAGCTAACCGCTGCCAACAACCACCTCTTCCGCCTCCTTCCACACCCTTTGTGGTTCTGGCTCGGCAGAAATCTGCTGTGTTCAGCTTCTCCTCTGATTTAGAGACAGAACTTCGGATAAAGAGTCCCCGCCTCACTGCATCTTAATGTTGCTGTAGTGAGGCCGGTTAAAGGTACACAAGGCGTCTTTGCTTCTCGAGATAAGTCCTGCATTCAAAATGATTCATGTACTACACACATATATTATATAGTACTCCTCCATCACCTCAGACGTTCTCCGTCCCTCGCCTTTTTCAAAAGTGCACTTCAAACTCACGTATTTAAATCAGATTTTAACCTGTGATTCCGTTTATGTATGGTTTAGTTTAGTTTATTAGTAGTTATGATGTCATCTCTCTGCCTTATTTATATTTTTGTATTGCTTTAATTGTTTCCATCTTTACCTTTATAAAATGCCTTGAGTACCTTTTTAAAAGCACAATACAAATTACATTTATTATTATTAATAATATTAGGTATTTGTGTAAAATGTGCAATATGTTTTAAACAAAAGACACATTCAGACACTGCTCAGGTCCATGCACTAAAGTGTGCATGTTTAATCACACTAAACGGGTCTACAGTGAGGCTCCAAATACAGTATGTCGATGTGGATGATATCTGAGCCTCTACTCATGATGGTCCTTCCCCGGCCTTGTGTTGTATCTCTAAATTGCCATCATGAGGTTACAGTTGGTATGTAGTTAACTGCAGTATGAAGCTCGGTTTAGAAGCTCGGCAGATCGGACGACAATCCCGAATCTGCAGAAAGGATGTTTTTCTGAACCTCGGCCAGCTAAATATAGCTCCTCTGAGCTAATTGATGACACAGACGCAACATAAAATCCTCTACCGACAGTTTAAGTTGTGTGTTGTCAGTTTGAGTCGTCTTCAGCCTTCGATTGGCGGCTGAAACGTGTTGTGTTTTTGTGCTGCACCAGACAGCGTGAGATACAGACTACCGTTTACATCAATATGAGAATGCCCTCAGCTGGCCTGGGAAAACAGCTAACCTTTAGTAAGATTGGACATATCTGTGAAATTACAGGTAGCGGGGGGGGGGGGGGGGTTTGGGGGGGGGGAGTACAGTAGCAGGTCAACCACATGTTAATCCATTAATCTTTTAATGTGGAAACTGGATTCCCTCCTAATGGGTGTTTGTAAAAGGCTTAAAGCCCGAATCACCACTGAGACGGAAACACAAACCTGTTTTTAATTTCACCATTTATAAGGGGGGGGATACCTCCCTGGGAGTGCTCATGCATCATTACAAGATTGAGTAAGTGTAGTCTCTCCATTTAAATGTTTTTTTATAAAGCTTCCTTTAGTAAACCCGGTTCTGTTCTTCCAAATGAAAAGCACTTTGGAAGCAGAACGAGTCCTGATTTCTCATCCGCCCCCTCGATTCCCCACTGACACTAAATGTGGACCGAGTGGGACCGGTCCCGTCCGAGTGGCACGTTTATGCCGGCTGAGTGTTGTTGTGTGGCGGGCTCAGCTAATTGTTATGAAAGCCACTCTTTTTTTCAATCAAGATCGCTGCTTTCTTCCTCGATCGCAGACGGTCGATGCTTCGTCACGCTTCACTGCTGATGGCGAGCGGATTTGGAGGAAGTTGATTGCTGACGCATACGGTCATCACAATGAGAGAGCGTGAGTCGTCCTGCAACCATGGCCATGTCTCATTGAGATGACCGGTGGAGGAATTTATTCATGTGCAACATGCCGAGTCACGATGTGAATGAATAAAAAACGGACACATTTGGGGATCGCGTGGAAAAGTGAAAGATGGTACTTTTGAGCTTCCACTCCTCCTCTCTGCCTGATGGATCATGGAGGTCTGGATCATGATCCATGCCTACTACCAACTATTCATACACTCTGTCATATCAGAATCAGAATCAGAATTGGTTTTATTGCCAAGTAGGTTTGCACAAACAAGGATTTTTTTCTTGGTAAAGTGACTCATACACCAATTGTACATCACAACACAAAACAATACAAAACAAGACAAAAACAAGACACAACAACAACAAAAACAGTGCAGTACAAAACATATATTACAAATTCATTGAATGTATTGTGTTGTGTTGTGTTGTGTTTAGTCTGTAATGATTCCTTCTGAACACATTACATATATTGTTCTGTCCGTCCTGGAGAGGGATCCTCCTCTGTTGCTCTCCTCAAGGTTTCTTCCCTTTTCTCCCCATGAAAGGGTTTTCTTCTATTTCTTGGGGAGTTTCTCCTGATCCGATGTAAGGTCAAAGGTCAGGGATGTCGTATGTGTACAGATTGTAAAGCCCTCTGAGGCACATTTTTAATTTGTGATATTGGGCTATACAAAATAAACTGAATTGTATTAAATTGAAACGTTTTTAAGTTAAACCTTCATCCGTGTCTGCTGCATGTATCCTGCACGAGTTGTCAGACAAAGTTAAGAAAGCTGTCTATTCTCAGACTGTGTGCACCCAGATAGCTATTACAGGGAACCTCCTGGAAAATGTGTTTTTTCCGGCTGCTGGGTTTTTCCCTTTTCATTTTCGTCTGTCATTTCCTGTGGCGAATACCTCCGTAGTGATTATTCAATTAAGATCTGGGACAGTTCACATGCTCTTTGTCTGAAAAGAGCAGACGAGACGTCTGTAATCACAGATGAAGGGAATGTAGTTGAGATGCAGAGCAGATTCTTGTCGTCGTCCCGTTGTCTTTCATCTTTTTCCTCTCGGCTGCTGTTTGTGCGGAAGACGATTCAGTCTGTTTCCTGGAGAGCCTCCCACTTCATCACTTCATCCGGGACAGGAATTCACTTTTTCTCCAATAGTTTTGTGGAGGTGATTATGCCCATAAAGGCTCTTTGTCATAACTTTGGTTCAATGAACAAACAATAACATCACTATCCAGAAATAGAACACAAGATTAGAAAAAAATGATGTGGCTTTGACCCGATTTGTTTATCAACCGCAGTGTATCCTCATGAGCCAGAGCTACACCCACATATACAAACACACCAGACACATTATCCGCTGTTATAACCCACCTATAAGCCATAGAAATATGCTGCACAATAATCCAGCATGGAGTTTGATAATAGTTTGAGTAAAATACACTTCTGTTGATTTGGGCCTTATTATTATTATTATTAATAATAATAATAATAATTATTATTATTAATTTATTGTTATTATTATTATTAATAATAATAATAATAATAACTTTATTTATATAGCACCTTTAAAAACAATGTTTACAAAGTGCTCCACAGAGAGTCAAAGCAAAACAAGTGGAATAGTAAGAAACCAATATTACATTTAAAAGTATATTTTAAAATTAAAAAAATAAATTAAAAACAAATAAATTACAAATAAATTAAAAACAGACAAACTTAATTAGGGGAACCAAAGTCCTGCATAAAAAGACTAGATCACTTAAAAGCTGTTCTATAAAAATGGGTTTTAAGAAGTGATTTAGACGCATGACACACCCTTGCTCCAAGCCACGATGAAGCTGCAGCCGAGCGAAGGAGCGAAGAGGAAACCCAGATGAATAGATAGTGTCCTTGATTGTTTTGAGAAGGGGAGGGTTTGGCTAGCGGGTTAGATTTAGCCAACAAGCTCCATGTGGTTGTGGGACCACACAGACGGCGAGGTCGGGGCCCTCGGTTCCGGCTGTCACGCCCACTGATTCACGAGGCCACCGCTGTGGCTTCTCCTCAGGAGTCCAGTCGCTATGATTTGGATTTGGAGATGACTCCATAGACGCATTCACCCGACAGAGAAAGGGTCACACGGAATGTGAAGTGGTCGTTTGCAATTCTAAAAAGTATACACATAGCGTCTACGTCCCGTGGCGGGAGTTTGACCCGAGGTGAACTCCGCAGACGGGAACTTGAAAAGGTGAAGGCGTGGTAACCTGTTGCACGACGTTCCAGTGGGATCACCGTGAGTCCACTGAAAGGGCGGTGTCCATTCCTGCCAATTAGTTACAGAACCAGTTGGAAGCGCTCATCCTTGAAAACCAGTTGTTCCCGCCCATCAATAAGGACGTATCAGCTGTTAAACTCGCTTGGATGGTTGGCCTCCCTCGATGCTCTTAATCTTTTTTTCTGTTTTAATTCAGCAGACTGCAAATCTAAGTGAGATTCCTCCCACTGTGTGGTTTCTGCCTGCCTCACTGACAGTTTGTTTAGTGTGTGTGTGTGTGTGTCTGTGTGTGTGTGTGTGTGCGTGTGTGTGTGTGTGTGTGTGTGTGTGTGTGTGTGCCGTTTCTACAACAGAAGGGACCTGTGTACCTACCTATAGTCGTCCCACAGCTGCGGCCTTTCTAATGTGGCTGACGGCTCTCCTTCACACTCCTGCTCCTCTTTGACTCTCCCAGCTGAGACGTTACGGAAAAACATATTTTGAGGAAGACGGGGGGGAAAAGAAGAGAAAATTATAAGATGTTCGATTCAGATTTGAAAAGAGGTAGAGGAAAATAAATGAGTTATTCCATCATTAACATGAACGATTTTATTAACCCGGATTTCCATCATATCTGTATTTCTGTGTTGTTCCCCCCATCTCGTCTTAGATGAACTCATATTTTTAGCAAGGCTCAGTCTTTTCTTTGCAGTATTTAATTAATTCTCCTCAGGGGAGGAAGAAAAGGCCAAAAACCAGCTTCCTCCAGTTCCTCCCTCCTTCAGCAACATGCTGCGCCGAGATCATATTCTTAAAAAGATTTGGGATCCGTGTGTGTGAGATCCGTGTAACACCCTGACTACCATGGGGGATGGCAACAGTACATATGATACACAGACTGTCGAAAGAAAATCTTTAAAAAAAGATACATAATTCCATCTAAGCATTTATACACATGTTTAGTTTAATTATTAACTATTTCTTTATTTTTTATTAGTATGATTATTTTCTAAATTTCCAGGTGAAGTATAACATGTGGCATATATTGTTGACCATACCTGACCTACAGATGGACAGTATATGCCCCCTTGATGTGCTGTACATTATTATCTGTACTCCTTCACATATTTTTTGTGTACTTTTAGTTTCTGACATTGGGATAAGAGAAGAAAAAATAATCAGGGATACATCGTCGTTTTCTTTCCTGTATAATCTAGATTTCTTTTTAAACTTGATTTAAAAAAACTTGATTTAAACTTGATCGCTGGAGATCCTGGCAAACTCAGCACTTTACTTTATTTCCCCCCTGTATTAGTATTAGTATTTAGTTTTTAGTATTTAATTTTGTGTTTTCTATTTATTTTCATTGACATATACTTTATTAATCCCCATGGGGAAATTTGTTGACACAGTAGCACCAATAAACTAAACACAATAAAAATATAAATATAAGAAAGAAAGAAAGTGACTGTGCAATAAAGTATACAAAGTGAAATATAAAATAAAATATATATGTATGTATGTATATATATATATATATATATATATACATACACAACATATATTTAAATACAGCAATGTAAAATTAAATTATATATATATATATATATATATATATATATATATATATATATATATATATATATATATAATAAGTAACTGTTATGTATGTGTCTTTGTATGTTAATATATCTAATATATATTCATCCAAAACTAAAGTCACGAGAGTCTGTCCTCCAAGTCTCCTGGAAAAACCAACTCATTAAACTTTCCAGGTGCTGGTATCATATAATATCAGCCTTGATGTACACCTCTGGTTGCGTTGTGGAGAAGTGACCTTGTCTTCTCCGCCCTCCGCAGGGCTGTTGATGAGCGCGCTGGCTCGCCCGAGCCGGATGATGCTGCTGGTGAACCCGCACAGCGGCCAAGGACAGGCGCTCACGCTCTACAACACGCACATCCAGCGCATGCTGAACGAGGCGGGGGTCACACACACGCTGGTCATCACCGGTGAGTCGGAGGCTCCAGCACAGACATGAGAACGTGCATAACACTGATCGTATGGTTTAAGTGCATAAAAGCTGTTCGCACCCATCCAAAGTATGGCCGGGTGAAATATGATGATTTCTTTTGATCCAATATCTTTATTTAGATTAACTTAATTTGATTGCGGCAATTTTATGGGGTTGCTGACTGTACTTTTACTAAAAATCTCCACAATGAGACTTTATTTAATTTAATTTTATATATATTTTTTTTAATTTTAAGGCAAGTACACAAAGAAACAGTGCAATTGTGATACATTTAGCATTTTTCTTTCCCCCCCCCCCTCAAGCATTCAAGTCAACTGTATCATTCTTATGGACAAACTCCCTCCCCGACCAACAACCTCTTAATTGAGGATACACAAAACTAAACTAAACTAAAACTAAACTAAACTAAATCTAATGAAAAAAAAAAAAATTAAAATGAATTAAGAATTAGTAAATGAACATTTATATAAAATCAACGATACACGATAGCTGTAGTAACTGGAATTCAGCATTTGCTATTAGGTCAAGGAAAGGCTGGGGGGTGAGACAATGAGACTTTTGATGAATAATCACAAGTAATGTGGATATGATGAATAAGTTGGTAATAATACAAAACTAGAAGGGCTAGAAAAGTCTCACTGTAATGCCGCCTCTTTCCTCCTGTAATATTACACAATATTCCTGGTGTCGTTGATTGATTGGAAAACATAATAAACAAACCTTGAAGGACAAAAATAAGATGTTTTTTACTAAATTTCACCCTCTTGAGAATGTTATTTTTATCATTACAACATCATCGTTTAACACGTTGGTGAATCTTATCTGACCAACGCGCTGACAGATCTCCAAACACACACACACACACACACACACACACACACACACACACACACACACACAGCTCAGCAAAGACCACAAAGATCAACTCCCTCTCCTCTCTCCCGACGTCCCAGTACATCTCCTCTGGTTTAAATCCCCTTCGTTTTTTCCTGCTGTCGCCATCATTATGCCGATCAAGTGCCTCTGACCCATATGCATGCAGATCTGTTGTGTAATAAATGTGTGTACACACAGTGACACACACACACACACACATATGGATAAAAAAACCTGCACATGATGAACACACACATTCACACAAAATCCGTCTTTGCCGTGATTTGATGCAATCTGGATGCAATCATAATCGTACACTGGGGGAGGGGGGAGGGGGGAGGGGGGAGGGGGGGTAATTATTATATAGTGTCGTATTAGACCCGCTCACTCAGCCTCCATATATCATATGCTCAGCCTCAGACGGATCATTGCAGTTATTCACTGGAGTTTTCCCCTCGTCTTTTATTACGGGTGTCACCCTCTGTCTGGGTTTGTTCATGAATCACTGCGGTGTCGGATAAAAGGCAAAAAGAAAGTCCTCCATCCCAGCGAGGGGCGCGCAGATATAGAAAAAGAGGGCAGACAGACGGAGACGCATGAGAAATAATCCTTCTGGGACTGAGCCGGCGAAAACACACAAAAAGAACTGAGCCTTTTGTGATTTCTGAGATGTACTTTTTGACAAATTAATCCTGCAGAATACATAATAGACGTAATCCCCAAATCTACATCTACATAAAAAAGCATGGCTACTCAATCCCACAGTGACAGAAAATCCCTTTGACAGATCTGAAGAACTTTGACTCTAATCTCTCAAAAACAGCCCTGAATGATTAAGAGTGTTACGGTATTTAGTTTTTTACATGCGGTCTAGTTGCTCAACCATTCTAACGGGGCTTCATAGAAAGAAACAATCCTATTTACATATTTCACTGGACTTGGATACTCATTTGGTTACACATTTCATCGTAAATCTTAAGAAAAGTTATCTTCTGTATATGTTTTGAATAAAGACTTTATTTGTTAAACGATTCATTAACAAGATAAAGCATGCAGGAGTTTTCTAAAAATACAAAGTATGATAATAATCCCTCTCAATCTTCACTTGTGACCCCGGAGGAGTGTGTGGCGGTGTCTGCATCCTGCCCTTTGCTTGCGTTTCCTAATTTTTTTCTTATTCCGTATTTAGTTGCGTTGCTGTGTTGTGCTCGCTCCTCTCGGTGTCAGAGTGTGTTTGTTTACCTCTCACACAGAGCACAGTCGCCATGGAGCGGGCCCTTCGGCTGCATTCATTCAAAATCCACGATGTGCAAACATCACTAGATTATCAGTTGCTGGAACCCTTCACGGTCTTTAACGACTCCGGTGTTGGGATTGAATAATTACTTTACGTCTGCATGTGATCGCACCGCCCTTTTCCCCGGGTGCCTCAACCATCAATATACTACAGATAAAGAAACAGTTTAACTATCACTATTAAAAAAAACATGATTGTAATTACAAATGTAAAAGTCTTGGCAGGGACGAAACCGCCGAACACTAAAGGTGGGCAAAGAGGTGGTCGTGTCAGGTGAGTGCCACCTGTCACTCAATGTGGCCACACACCCAATTATGTCTAACTTTAGGTCTTAATATAATTTAAACATCCATCCTCCCATCCCGCTGTAAACGTGTTCACTTCTGCTGTACAGTCCCTAATTTTAACACTGGTGTCAATTACACTATTTAAAGTACTGTTACCTGTACCTGTTAGCTTTATATTATATGTAATTGTTGCACTGTGTTGATTGTCTAATCTTATATAAGCAATAAGGTACGAGAGGCAGTACTGTATCGTCAATAATGTCCTGTTCAAAAGTAACAGGACATTAAAGTAACAAAAATGCCAATGGGACACTTTAATTCAAACATTAATGTTTGTCCATGTGCATCTGGATGTCTTCTTTAATTGTACATCTGTGGAGAAGGTTTCTCATGTCTCCTTCGTCTCTGATGAAATCGCTTCCGACAACTCTTGCTCTCTTCGCCGGGGGCTCGGTGTTGACGCGCCTTCTCCAGCGAGGATATTACTCCAACGCTGTGTTTCATTTACATGTGGTGCCCAGTAGCTTTGAAAGGAGCATTCAGATTCTAACATGATTTCTCATATGATGTCCACCTGAAGAAGCTTCTTCGGCTAACCACTCATCAATTCAATTCAATTCAATTTCAATTCAGTTTATTTGTATAGCCCAGTTTCACAAATTACAAATTTGTCTCAGAGTGCTTTACAATCTGTACACATAGACATCCCTGCCCCAAAACCTCACATCGGATCAGGAAAAACTCCCAAATGACCCTCCCAAATAACCCTCATCAAAAGTCATTCCCCCCAAAATATATAAAGTTCACACATGTTTGGTAACTGTCAAGCAAAATGCTCCCTCTTATTTTGAGTGCACAATAATATGCAACGATCAGATAAATGTCAACAGGTGTACAGGACATTATGGCTGACTCACTCTCAACCAATCAGAATGCTGGATTTCATCTACCGGTATTATAATGTCCAATATTGCACATCCCGCCATGACACATTCCTTTTATTGTGAAAACATACTTGGCAATGAAAGGTTCTGCTTCTGATTCTGATGAGCTTTGACTGAGACAAGGGAAATACTGAGACCCTGTTTGCATGATGGGAAGATGCATATATTTTCATGTGTTTTGACCTTTCATTTACACAAAAACTGAGGTTTTATCACGGAAAATGATCATTTCTAAAAACTCCGGCCAAAGTGGAGATTTTTGAAGATTTCTGAAGTTTCAGTTTTTGTGTTTGCGTGTGAACGAGGTCAAACAGAGTTTTAGGATGTCAAACGTCACAGTATGCGACTAAAGATGCTTCACGTCATGTGAGCGTCCCATGGGGACGTATGCGGACGGCGTATTCATGCGGGTTCATATAAACAGAAACTTCTTTGAAAACGGAGGGGCAGAAATATTTGTTTCTGTAAATACCCGGCTATGTGTAAATGTGGCCTGACACCATATATAGGGGGGAAACACAGGTGTACGACATCAGACAGTAACGAGACAAGAGTGGCTGAGGGCAGGTGCAGAGAATTAAACAATTAAGACAGAGGAGACACAGAGGAGACACGGAACACAGAGGCAGAACAGGCATAGACGGATAAAGAAACCACGGGCCCCTGGGCCTGGACGTGTCAAGGCCCCCCCCCCCCCCCTCGAAAAAAAAAAAACTCCCTTTTTAAAAAAACATAACGCAAATTATATGATAGCAGTGACTTCGGTTATATGAATTAAACAAATAACTTTTGTCATTGTTACAACCAGACGGCTCAAAGTGGAAATAACATAGTAGGGAGACCACACCCAGTTCAAAAGATAATTTAGTACATTATTAAATTAAATATTTACAAAAATCCGTAACTGAGAAGCAAGAAAAGATAAAGCGCTGCAGCCCCAGTAGCTTCAGGGCTGAAGCAGAGAAGAGAAGAGAGTGAGCTCAACGTCAAGAACACACCACACCCTCCTCCTGCAGACCGGAGGGAGGGGACATTTAAGTCACCTCTAATATCAACAAGAACAAAGTCTAAAAACAATTGACAGCAAGCTATGGTGTCACATATTATATGTTTCTTTCTTGTGACTTCTTCAAAGTGAATGTTTAGGCTATTCTTTAGTTTTTCAGTAGGACTTCTGGGGCCCTGTTAATGACATGAATGACTTAAGCCTAGCATACACTGGCTACGGCGCATCGTGTCATATCATCATATCAATACAGAGTTAACTAGAATGGGCACTCGGTAGAGCGCATACCTTCGCATATCACAAGATTGAATTATGAACAATTTGGCACTAGTTTCACGCAAATCGGATGCCAATTAACCGAGATATCGCAAATTTACGTTTTTCTTTTCACCTTTTCGTGACTTTGACCTTGACCTTTGACCCAATCACTCCCAAAAACTAATCGATTGTTCCTTGGGTCATGACCAATCATCCCACCAAGTTTCATAAGAATCGGCTCAGTTTTGTCTGATTTAGACCAATAACTGACGGACGGACGGACATATTCACAAACGCCGGCGAAAACATTACCTTCTGCATTTTCAATGCGAAGGTAATAACAGTGACGTCACGCGCGGAGGCCCAGGCCCAGGGGCCCCCTCAGCTCATGGGCCCCTGGGCCCAGTCGGCCCATTGGTTAATCCATCCCTGAGAACAGGGTGTTACATTGACTGGCTTTTGGAGACATTTGAGGAACTGCAGCTTCGTGTTGGCTTCATTTTTCAATTGCAGCCGTCATGCAAAATTTCTTTGTGCAGTTTTACAAAAAACAAGCCTGTTGCTTTTCAAGGACTCAATGTTGGCAATGTTGCTTCAAACAAGCAGGACTTTAATTGATTCCTTGCTAGGCTAGTAGGCCGCTCTACCGTAACACTGGACATGAACAGTTTGCAGTTTACATCTGGGGTACATCAAGTCTTTTATTTTAAACCGAAATCTCTCTTTTCTGGCTATAATTACATCTGTCTCTGGCAAAATTTGTCGTTATATTTTAGCAATATAGAAAAATATAGCTTAGCAACAATCTAGCCTCTTACGGTCGTCATCAATCAGTACAAACATGCACCATTTTTAGAAAAAGTATCCAATGTTTGCCATGTTAAATCTTAATATGCAAAGCATCTGTAGCTTTGGAGTAGTGGATGAAAAGCTACAGTATTTCCCTCTAAAATACAGTAGAAGTATAACGTAAACAGCCAGATATGCTAACAGACGTTAGCATCTTACCTCAGCGCACATTGTTTAATCCACTCCTCACATTTCCACTTTTATTATTACACTTTTTATTGTAGGGATGCTTATAGCGAGTCACTGGGACACACCCAATTTGACCAATAACAAGCATGTGTTTTACAATACGTTTGTCCAGAACAATCGCTAACAGCTCGTCTATATCTGTTCTCGTGTCTCTTTGCCTGCTGCTAGAGGCTCTTGTGTGTCGATGCTAACAGAAGTCGACAGACTCATTACGGGATCCTGGGCTGTGTAGCAGCTGTGGGCATCGCCAGGGGTGGAGGACAGAGGAAGGATGACTGAACTGCTGAGGGAGTGAGAAAGAGAGGAGCGAGCAGTAAAGACGGCGCTCTGGTTCCTCTCAGGCACCCAGAGACGTCTGTCACACAGTGTTAATTAAACGGCGGTGTCATGCTCGTCCTCCTCGTGGTCGGACTCATCTGCTCAATATGAATTACAAATATTCCCCGGAGGAGACGAATATCTCCGAGAACATCCTCTCAGTGCTGCTCCTTTTGGTTTTTATCTCTGTTACATTACATTACATTACATGTCATTTAGCAGACGCTTTTATCCAAAGCGACTTACAATAAGTGCATTTCAACCTAGAGTACAAAGTAAGAACAACAAGAATACAGAAGGTAACATTTCCTCAACATAGTCAAACTACAAAAGTACCACAATAAGAGATATTTAAGAGCCACTGAAGTGAAAATCTGTGTTTTAATCCAGATATTCAACCGTCCTTGTGGCTCCCTTAGATAACGTTGTGGCTCATTTCACAAGTGAACTGTGTTGGAGCTTATTGGGGAGTGTGTGAAGACCACTGTGTCTGGACAAGGAGGACAGTGGTCCTGGAAAAAAAGCCTATAAAATATGGGAATCTGTTTGCATGAATTTTGGTGCGTTGCTCAAACGTCAAACCAGACGTTAGGATATGTCAGCAGTCTTGATTATTGTTTATATGTTATATATGTTATGTTATATGTGTTATATCTCTACAGCTTCCGCCGGAAACTGAAAACGCACCTTTTCCGACTATATCTGGATTAAAACACAGATTAGCACTTTAGTAGCACTTGAATGGCTCTTATTATGGTACTTTTGTAGTTCGACTATGTTGAGAAAATGTTACTTTCTGTATTCTTGTTGTTCTTAGTTTATACTCTAGGTTGAAATGCACTTATTGTAAGTCACTTTGGATAAAATCGCCTGCTAAATGACATGTAATGTAATGTATTGTAGTTGTGTCTGATGCAAGTACCCCAATGTCAAGAGTACAATAGGTCTGCTACATTTTGAGAGATTTTAGAGAACACCAGATCAAAATAGAGGCAACTATTTTCGCTTCCTATGACGTTTTGACTGAGTTTTTGTTTTGTCATGTGACTGAACAAGCAGAACTCATGGATCTAAAGCGTCTGGACCGGTCCGGCCCATGTTTAGACGGATGTGCCGCTTGTCTCTCTTCTTGTCTGTAACTTTTATGATTCTCTTGAGTATATTTTAGAGCCATCAATCTACTGTATACAATCTCTCCACCACGGCTCAAAAGCAATACTTTCTGGGATTATACTTGTTTCATGTGGTTGTTACCACTTTGTAAAATTGCTGCTTGGTGTAAATACACTTTTGAAAGTTGAACTATAACTTCACTCCATCGTGGTATTTTCTTCTCCCCACTGGCAGATGCAAAATATTCCCCAGCTCCTCTTGGTTCAGGCGTGGCTGAGGAAGTGTCCTTCAGCGCCTGTCGCCTTTCAACCCATTCAAGTCTCTCTGGATTCTGTGATGAGGTGTGTTTCTATTACTGTGCGTCCCACTTCACACAGGGGAAAGAAATATATAACCTTGGTTTAAGGACAGTGGGGTGAAAGAAGAACTTTCTGTGGTAGTGGTTTGTGGATGCATTCATTATATATTTATATATAGACAGTATATAAATAAATAAACAAAACAAATGTGGATTTAAGAAGGAGCTGTTTCAGTAAACTTAATAAAAGTTGGATTTTGCGAGTTGGGGCGATGAGGCCGTGGAAACATATACACCAGTATGACTGGTCTTGTGTTTACTGGGGCAGTAATAGACACATGTGACACGCTGTTAACCGAGAGTTTTGACTGAGCAAACGTGGCGTATACAGCCAGTCTAAATCTATTTAATGGCATCTGACGTTTACCTTCATGATGCAAATTCTCAATTCAGCTTCAGGTAGCGATGGGGACAAACTGGCAACAAACAAGGGTTTGTCGGGGGGGAAATGGGGCCAAACGGGGAAAGTCTGACACACGAAAAGTCTTAAAATATGTCAGTCAACATTTGTGTGTGTGTGTGTGTGTGTGTGTGTCTCTGTGTGTGTGTGTGTTTCTGCGACGATGCCCACTTGAAGGGCCGATGGTTTTCTAACTGTCTCAAAGTTTCAGCTCGTAGTCAATTATAATGTGTAAATAATTAGTCATTGCAAGATCAAACAATAGCCACATGCACACAATAGAATAGAATTATCTCCGCCTGGGAATGCGGCGATGGCTCATGAGTGTGCACGCTTTAGTGAGCATCTTTGTGTCTGTCCGTGGCAAATCTGACATTCTGCTGCAGCTAACTGATTCATCTTTTAGGTGGCTAATTATAGCACGCTTTGACCAAAACCACCTTTAATTGCCTGTTTTTATATTGCCTCCCTATACCCCCTACGCTGAACTGGCCCCGGCGGGTGTGGGGCCGCTATAACACAGCTGAGTTGACCCCCAGCTGCTACTCTGCCCCCAGAGACACAGTGGGGGGAAGCCAAAGACGGTTTGTCTCTGGGGGAAACAGTTTGCACGTATACATTGTGTTGGCCAACTGCTAAAGGAGCTCACAGCTGCAGCCTAAATAAATGCTTTATGTTGTGGTTGTGACGGAGCCGAGACGCCTGCACTGAGCTGGGGGACGTCCTCGTAGAATGAGAAGGTATCCGTCCAGAAAGATAAAAACACAACGGATACACTAGCGGTCTCGGCTGGGGGGGGGGTAGGGCAGATGTGGGTTGTATTAATTAAATCAAACATCACCGCATGTGTTGGTTGTTGCAGACCAGGCGGAGATCTGGCCACAGTAATGGCATGCAATATATTTTATTTAATATATTTTATTTTATTTTACATTGCTGTATTTACATATATGTTGTGTATATATATTATTTTATTTTATTTAGTATTTTATATTTCACTTTGTATACTTTATGCACAGTCACTTTCTTTCTTTCTTATATTTATATTTTATTGTGTTTAGTTTATTGGTGCTACTGTGTCAACAAAATTTCCCCTTGGGGATTAATAAAGTATATTTCTATTCTATTCTTCGTCCATGCTGGTAATGGAGTGATCGCTTTGTAGTTTGGCTCCAGGCTAAGAGATGAAGGCTGCAGTGAACAATGGGATTTATTGATTTATAGTTTGCTCTATGAATGTCTCATAAACATAACTCATGAATCCATTCAACTGTTGCAATAACTTTGCAATTTTTAGTGTTGAAATGTTCAACGCCATGAAGGCGACATGAGCATTATCAGTATAGTTACCTCCTCAAGTGATAACTTGGTGAACAATGCTGCTTGCAAATGCTCCGATATGTATGTGTATCCCCACTGGACTCATCTCTGTAACGCCTTCTGCCCAGGCTGTGACCAGAGGCCAGCCGCCTGTAATGAGTTAGTCACTCCCCACAGAGAGACCATAACGCACTGCTCTCCTCCTCTTACCTCTGCACCATAACCATAAAAACACCATCACAGCAGCGTGACTTATCTGCCTCCCTGATAAGTGTTTCTGCTCACTGCGTCGAGCTGCATTCTCAGTCTGCTCTCAGCTCTCAGCCCGTGACACTGCAGTGTGGCGCTCTTCAACTTTGGGCCCGTCAATCCTCTTTACTTTACAGCCTCTGCATAGAAAAGCAGATGTGATGTGACTGGACTGATAAAGAGGAATTGATTCCTCTATTCTGCAGAGTTTAGGAGGAGAGAAGTGAGCTCGAGAAATCAGATTCCTCTCCAGAGGGTGTGTGTGTGTGTGTGTGTGTGTGTGTGTGTGTGTGTGTGTGTGTGTGTGTGTGTGTGTGTGTGTGTGTGTGTGTGTGTGTGTGTGTGTGTGTGTGTGTGTGTGGCAGCATTGATGGGAAGATCAAGGTAGTTACACAAGGACAACTTATTTTCAGGTCCTTGAAAAGTGATTCATGGGCCTTTAAAAAAAAAAAAAAAAAATTTTTTTATATTAATAAAAAGTGATAAAATATTATTTTATAATTGACTGCTTGACCTTTATTTTTCAACTTGGCTACGTACAGATCGAGATTCCAGCGTGGTTGCCATTAGACAAAAATAAAAGTCACATATACTTCATACTTACGAATGATAATCAATCTTTTTCTTATGCTCATTCTAATGTGGTGACGGCTCTCTATAAACTCTAAATAAACACATCAAATGCTCCACGGCGTTTATTTTACACACAAAAATAAACCATCTGTGCACGTAGAGTATATGCTGCATCTGCATCTGCACAAACAACATCAATATTCCATCGTGGATAAAAGAGGGAGAACATAAAGAAGAGTGATGGGAAAGAGTTGAGAGATGGGTGGGGGGGGAGGGGTGGAGGGGAGGGGGGGAGGGTGTCGCTGAGAGGAGAGGGTTGACAGCCCGCTGCGCTTCACTGACCTCGTTCACACCTCGCAGCACGCCGTCTGCCCTTTCACCTGCAGACGGAGGACGGGGAGACAGGGAGGCCGAGGTGGCCGGATGCATCGCTCCACACACACACACACACACACACACACACACACACACACACACACACACACACACACACACACACACACACACACACACACACACACACACACACACACATGAGAACACACAGCGAAGTTTAAATACTAGAACCTCACACATACAGTTGAAAGGTTTATCGGTATTAAAAGTCAGATCATAACCAAACCGCCTCAATAGATCCGAATATTTTTTACTCTACAATGACTTTGTTGACATGTTATTTTACGGGTCTTTTATTTCCTCATCATTTCTGATGTATTTAATGGGTAAATGTATTTCCTTGAAGCTTAGGTAAATATTCCATCACTGTATTCTTTATTTTTCATACTGTGTTTGTTGCATTTGCATGCTGTCTGTGTTGCGTGTTCAGCTGGCCCGCTCCAAGACTCTCTAGAATATTCATTGGGATTAATTAATTGAAGGTGAACTAATTAAAGATCTGATTTTTTATTTTTTTTTGCAGACAAATTATCTGCCAAAATCCAATACTTACATTTACTCTTCTGTATTTTTAATATAATGTGTGTGATTAATAGCTTTTATAGTCCCTGTCCACTTGAAGAGGACGCCTGCCACCTAAGCCCCGCCTCCTCAGATCTCTGAGCCCCAGGTTCATCTGACAAAGTGCTCCTGGGTAATTTAGTTGTTCCGATCAAATTGGCAGCGTGATCGCCGCTTCATATAAAACCGTATATCAGCTTTCACTCCCACGGTGATACTTGATTTGGCAAAGAGG
The DNA here is from genome assembly GCA_036178185.1 of Liparis tanakae. Lineage (NCBI taxonomy): Eukaryota > Metazoa > Chordata > Actinopteri > Perciformes > Liparidae > Liparis > Liparis tanakae. The sequence goes on along the minus strand of CM070110.1, from coordinate 19,585,702 downwards.
ACGGGGACTCCACTTCCTAATCCTTCATCTCATTCCTCCTCGCAAATATGCGTGCACACTGCCAATGGCGTTCTTGGTTCGTTGGTTAATTCCATTTAAATAAGACGTGTGTGTTATTGTCATGTGCAACTTGAGCTGCTGATAGCAAACACCTGTGGAAATGCCTCCCTCGCCACAGGTGACCTTGACCTTTTGACCTATCCGTGGACGGAGGACGATGACAGGGCCACGTTCTCTTTTACTTTCTTCTATAGAAAATAGAGGCCTGTATGAAAACACGTTGTGTGTGTGTGTGTGTGTGTGTGTGTGTGTGTGTGTGTGTGTGTGTGTGTGTGTGTGTGTGTGTTTTGCAGAGCGGCAGAACCACGCCCGAGAGCTGGTGAAGGAGGCCGACCTGTCGCAGTGGGACGCTCTGGTCATCATGTCAGGCGACGGCCTTCTGTTTGAGGTGAAGAGGGCCGTGTGCACAACGTTCACTCAGTTGTTCAGAACTGAACAACTGAGTGAAACTCATTGAAATATATGGAATATAATACTTATTACTTAACGCCTGGAGGAATTCTGTTTGGGGATTTCAAGCTTTCCCAATTTTATTTATAGACCGCAGCGGGCTGGATATCATTTGAATTTGTTTATATTATTTCAACACTTGCTCTAAGGACTTCTATACTTCAGTTTCAAAACTAAAGCTTCTACTGCTTCTTTTGATGAATGCAAAAAAAGAGTTGTGTATAAGACACAAGCAGCGATACATGAACATTGCATTAATTAAGTCTAAAATAAAAATAAAAGTTTTAAAAGACATAAAAGCCTTGAGTTTTGACACGCTGGAAAGCATTTCCAACCTCTCTCTGCCCGCCTGACCGAGGCTGTGTCTCCTGCGCCCGCCAGGTGATCAACGGGCTGCTGGAGAGGCCGGACTGGGACGAGGCGGTCCGGACCCCGCTGGGGATCCTCCCCGGGGGGTCCGGCAACGGGCTGGCTGCGTCCGTCCACCACTACTCTGGGTGAGCACAGCGAGAAGCCTGCATGCACCGGCATCTTGGGATTATTTATGTCATACGCATTTTAATATGTTGGACTGTTGTTTGAGCAAACAAGACCCGTAACATCGTATAAACTAAATGATTAATCGAGAAAATAATGAATCGACAACAACCAGAAAGAGCATTTCCTTCTGAAAATGCGTTGGAACGCTAACATTTGAAAAATAAATAGCTGAATTGGCTGAAAATATGAAGATACTGTAAGCTTTTTAAAGTTGAATATTTTCTCCATAAGAACTGATGAATTAAAAATAACATTAAAGTATTTAAATATATAACAATTTGAAACATTTGAAATATGAAAAGTCATTCCAATCTAATCCTGAAGAAGCTGATTTTTTTAATATGTGAATTGTTTAAATAGCTGAATATAGTAAGGAGATGAAAAGGGACGAAAAAGGTACGGAATAAATAGAATAATAATATGGAGAAGTTTAATAAAGAAGACGAGAACAAGAGTTGGACTGCTGAAGCATTCCAACTAATAATGAGTAATTGCAGCTCTTGGCTGTAGATAAGAACATTACAATTGTGGAAGCTTTGGGAAAAACGGGATATGTCGTGACTAACCTTCAACTCAGAACTCCACAGAAACCAGTCTAACCAGTGAGGTCGCATATTTGGGCCCCATCACGGCAGGCGCAGTGTTGCGTAACTATAAGATGAATCTACAGCATGCAAATAAATCCGGTTTGAATGTGGTTATGCAATGGGGGTTGGTTTCAGAACATGTGCCGTGTAAAACGCAGACACAACCACCACTGTGTGGGGGGGTCACGGTGTTTCTATCCATGGCTTCACTGGGCTGTACTGGTCAGTCTGCTGGGGCCTGTTCAGGGTGAGATGCACTCATCTCATCTCTCAATTATTAATCATTTGCTAATTTGAGTGATTGTTTATGAACAAGGACATTTTAGGAATCGCCAAAGTCAAAAGAAGTCAAATCACAAAACGGAGAGCATACGAGTTGTAAGAGGCAACATGTGTTTAATATCCCTGAAAGGTCTTACCTTTATATCTGCTGTGACCCTGTGATGGAATATTACATTACTTCATTCACCTGGTGTCACATGGGGGGATTTATCAGCTTGATGAGTCACTTCCTTATCAAGCTGCGCCTACTGTTAGGTCACGTTGGGCTTTATCTTCCCTTTTACTATTTCATTTATTTTAATCTGTCATTTCCTACCTCAGTGTACTTGTTTGATTTAGTTTTCTTTTGCTTGGTAAAAACCTTGATGTCATCCTTTGAGCTTCAGTTAAAAAAAAAAGTCTGAATTCCTTTTGTTTATCAGTGTGACTCCTGACTGAAAAAGGATGAATTAAAATGAAAGTCCCGATAAAAGTGAATGAATAGAAACGGCGCTGATGGGTTCCGTCTTCACTGAACAGCCACGTTCACTCATCACTTCTCATCAAACAAAGGTCCTGCAGCCAGAGCGCCGGCCACAATGAGAGGAAGGGACCAGACTCTGTATTGTTCCCTCTCCTCTCGCATGTCCAGAACATCTCCCTGGCTGCAGAGGGCCGTCCTGCAGCGGCCTGCGGGCCACAGGTGGGATTCAGCTGAATGTCGGTTTCACCCAGGCTACGTGGATCTGATGAGTGACACCTAGAACCTATTTGGTATTATGCAATCCTGTGAACAGGTTCGCTGAGTGAGACTTTAATGAGAGCGGGAGCGTCCTCTGACCGCTTTGGTGTGTGTGTGTGTGTGTGTGTGTGTGTGTGTGTGTGTGTGTGTGTGTGTGTGTGTGTGTGTGTGTGTGTGTGTGTGTGTGTGTGTGTGTGTGTGTGTGTGTGTGTGTGTGTGTGTGAGAGAGAGTCGCCCTCCTCTGGTGGCTCACAGGTACTGCATAAACAACTTGAAATTCAAGGACAGATGAGGAGCTTATTGAAACCCAGTTGCTATTTTATTAGGTACAGCGTCAGCAGCTAAAACGACTCCCGTAGAACAAACGTTCATGAATTAAAACGGTGTGGAAAGTAAAAAGATACGCATTCAGATGAAAAGTGGCCCGTGTGACTGCGATAATACTTCATAAGAGCGTATTAACATTTTTATGTGTAGCTTGTTTTAAACATGTCACCTACTTTAGAGTTGGGTCAGTTTAGTGGTTCCCGAGCTAAAGGTCGTGATCTGAGGGGTCGTGAGAGGATTAATGGGGAAGTAAAGAAAACAAAAGAATAGGATTCACAGATTTGTGTTGGTGTCTCATCTGAGAAGAACTACCAGTTTAATATGTAACAGCGTGCTGTATGTTTAGATCTTATACATTTTTAGTCGTGCTAACTGTTAGGTGGATTTCTAAAACATTTGGTACGGAGGTCCCTGCATGGGGATGAATTGTGTTGACCCCTCGACTGACGTAGCGCCACCACCTGCTCAAAGTTTCAGTTCGTCTGGTATGTTTGCTTCATAACTAAATACCTGAAGAACACGTCATTCCCATATCCGGTACTTTGTGTTGAGTACAATACTCGAGTAAATGTACGTTGTTACTTTCCTGCTCTGAAGGTGCAGCGGGCGAGTTGTCAACCTCATTTTTCCTTTGACGTTTTTCCTACTGATTTCAAAGCTTAGAAAGAAACGGAGCCGAGGGAAACGGAGAGGAGACCGCTTGGAAAGTGGGACTGGTGAATAACCTCCGGATGATGAATATAATGGAGATATGTGCAGCGCCACTAAGACAACCAGTCATCACTGTAATGGGCTGTGGGTGGTAACAGAAGGCGTGTGTGTGTGTGCGTGTGTGCGTGCGTGTGCGTGTGTGTGTGTGTGTGTGTGTGTGTGTGTGTGTGTGTGTGTGATGACCTTCCACCTCTGTCTCTGTTCTCCCAGATGGGGTTGTCTTTGTTGTCTGACTGGCCCGTCGCGTCTGAAGGGCCATAAGCTGATTCTGTCCAACCTCCAACATTTGTCATGAACCTACTACACCCCCCCCACACACACCCACACACACACACACACACACACATACACACATCCCTCAGCCCACTCCCGTCATAGCTCCATGTGCCTCCCCTCATCTCCCCTCTGTTATTGTTCTGATCACACAATAAGGTCACAGTCACCTCACTATAGTGGAACGCTCCTCGCACCGCTCGCCCCCCCAAGACGCGACCCACTTCCTCTCCCAAAAATATGAAGTGCACTTTCCAGCTTTTATTTTTGGTGTCTGCGTCCTATTTCTGAAGCTGGATTCTTAATAGTGGCGCCTGAACTGCCGAAAATTATTTGTCAATCCATTGTTTGAGGAACTTGCTGCTGTTATTCGTGAGCGGCGGCAGCATTCTGCAGAAAGTGGTTCTCTCTCTGAAGGAACTCAGCGGGACATGCAGAGGTCGTGTTCTCGTAAAGTACACGACCTCTGCGAGGGAATAAAAGATGCGTCATTGCATTTTAGTTCTGGTCCGTTTACGTTCACTCCGACTTTTTACAGAAGAACCAAGAGGAGTAAACAAGCAAACACTGAATACAAAATATTGCTTTGAAATTACTTCATTTTTAAAAGGCCCCAAACATTATGTTTCAATTAACTCCACTGACCGCTTATTACTTTGAATTGTTTCCTCCAGGGTGACACGATAATCTGATAACTTTAAATCCTTGATGAATAGGAGTCAACTATCAGACTCACTCACACAGCGCCTGCAGTATAATCTAATAATCTAATCTCTTACGCTGTGAAACACCTGCCTGTCTGTGCAAATTGAGGTGAACAGAAAATACTTCTTTTACTTCAAATCATTGAGTTTTTACTCCATTTTTGGATTCTCCGTTCAGTCGTGAAATCATCCTAAATAATTAAAGGTAATAGAGTAATTTAAATAAAAAAAAATGTTTTAAGGTTAACATTTTTAAATGTAAAAAAAAAAAAAATAAGTAGCCTTTATTTAACAAAGTCAATAATAATAATAATACACGTTTGACTGACTTTAAATGCCGTTCCCATGTGATTCAGAAGAGCACATCTTCTAGCTTTTAGTTTTTTTTCTTTTAATTAAGGGTTGTAAAGCATCTTTGAGTACCTGGAAAAGCGCTATATAAATCGTATGTATTATTATTATTATCTTCTTCATCTGGTTCTCATCTCCCCGGTTCCTCCAGAGCCGCGCTGGTGTCCACCGAGGAGCTCCTGGTCAGCTGCGGCTTCCTGCTGTGCCGAGGCCTGGTGGCCCACATGGACCTGGTGTCCGTCCATCTGTCCTCCGGCCCCCGTCTCTTCTCCTTCCTGTCGGTGGCCTGGGGCTTCGTGGCCGACGTGGACATAGAGAGCGAGAAGTACCGCCACGTCGGCGCCGCCCGCTTCACCGTCGGCACGCTGGTGAGGCTGGCGTCTCTCCGCGTCTACAAGGGCCGGCTGGCCTACCTCCCCGCCGGCGAGGACGAGGGCTCGGGGGGGAACAACGGCCAGGCTCCGTCCAGAGACTCCGCCCTCCACAACTCCTGCCACTCCAACAACTCCCACAAGGCGAGGAGGACGGGGGGCGGCCCGCCCGACTCCCTGCTGCCGCCTCTGGACCAGCCGCTGCCCAGCGACTGGGTGGTGGTGACGGAGGAGGACTTTGTCCTCATGCTGGCCATGTACCAGTCCCACCTGGCGGAGGACCTGCTGGCGGCGCCGCAGGCCACCTCGGACGACGGCCTCATCCACCTCTTCTACGTCAGGGCGGGGATATCGCGCGCCGCCCTGCTGAAGCTGTTCCTGGCCATGGAGAAGGGCGCACATCTGGATACCAACTGTCAACATCTGGTGCACGCCAAAGTGCGGGCGCTCAGGCTGGAGCCACATTCCCCCAAAGGGATCATCACGGTGGACGGAGAAGTGGTGGATTATGGGCCGGTGCAGGCGGAGGTGCACAGAGGCCTGGCCAGGTTGATCACTGGATGAGATCCAAACTACGTCAGGACGCACGACCCAGTCACTGTTATCGGCTTCAGGAGGAAAACATGCAATATTGAGACGGGTGCATTCAGGGAGACCCGGAGTGTTCAATATTAAATCAATACAAAGGCTTTCTGATGGGGATATTCTTAATAATCAATGCATAAAAGACTATTTTAATTCACTTTAATTCATCAAATTGTTCTTTTCATCTAACTTCTTTTCACAGCCCTTTTAACAAAAGGACGTTATGGATAAAGAAAACAGGAATACAGTGAAAATGACCAGCAGTAAAAGCTTATTTTTAAATTTAAATACAAAAACAGGGTAATATTTTCATATAATGCACTGATGCCTCTGTTTATGGAATAATGAACACTTTGGGACTTTCTGCAAACACGTTGGCATCACATCTCAGAGGAAACACGAACAGACACGTCTCCTCATCCCATGATGGAGTAACTCCTCCCCCACCTTAGCCTCCAGTGGCTCACCTGGCATGGACAGCAATGGTGTGTGTGTGCGTGTGCGTGTGCGTGTGCGTGTGCGTGTGTGTGTGTGTGTGTGTGTGCGTGTGTGTGTGTGTTGCAGTGAATATGAGGAAGTGGGGATGCGTTTGTGTCGTTGCCCCGTTTTAACAGATGATCGTTTATTAAACACTGAGAGCCTCAAACGCTCAATTAAGGCAACAATGCATAAAACACCAGTAAATATAACTATTAATATTCAACCTGAGGAGATATTAAAGCATATCCTGTCAGGTAATCCATGCATCGCAAACAAAATACCGTTCAACACATGTATGCTATAAATGCAGAACTCTGAGACATTAAAGCGAGGTGAAATAAAACCAAAACGATCTGCATGACCACGAGAGGTCAAAGAGAAAATACGGAGGTTTCTCGACTTGAAGTTGAACTGGCCCTTTAATTAAACTACAACAGCACCTTTGGGGGAATGCGAGTACGGGAGGGGGACCAATCATCACCATCGAGCTTCAACAGGACATGATGACTGAGGCTTCGGCCTGCACGAGGAGTATTTTTAAATGCGTTTTTTTAACTGTGATCCAAATCTGTTCTGGAGGTACGAATCATTCATTTTACAAAAATCTGATGTGGCCCCGAAGAAATCAGCTTTTTCTTGTACGAGTGGAAGTAAAAGGAGTTAAACAAAAGCTTTAGAGGGTTCAGCTGGAGGATAGAGGACTTCGGTGAGCGTAGGGAGGAGGAGGAGGAGGAGGAGGAGGAGGAGGAGAAGAGAGAGATATCGACTTGTTAAATGCTGCATGAGGAAGGAGGCGATGTGTTGAGAGAGAGAGAGAGAGAGAGAGAGAGAGAATTAATTTCAACCCCGGGCAAACACACACAGTTATGTAAAATAATCACACCGTTTTACTGACTTGTCATTTTAAAACACAAATAATAATTTCATGTTTGTTTTAATCGTCTGCGTTTGACACTGTAAATAATTTAATAGCGAAAGACCAAAAAGATGTATTTATTGTAGATATTCTTCTATCCATGTTTTACATTTGTTTTTCAAAGCTGTTTTGAAGCCTTAACGAGACAACCCAGGAGGATTTTCTGTCTTTGAGGTTTAAAGTCGGTTTGCAGAAGGAATCCAGCCAACCTGGTTTCTTCCTGGTGTGAAGATTTCATTAAAAAAAAAACATTTAGGGGCCTTAAGATGTAAAAAATATCGAGTAATTAAGAAACTTAATTTTGTGCATTTATGGGGGTTTGCTCGTGACCTCACAGATATGACCATAAATAATGTTTTATACCACAGTGCTACTGATGACGACCCCTCTCACACACTTTATTTCCTATGCAGGTTTCTTGAGATGCAGTGGTGCTTTGAACTGTTTGATGTGCCTCGTTGTGCCGCCGCCTGCTGGTTGGAACGCGGCGGTGCATTCACTGACTTCTCCCATGTCAGAACATATGCGTAATTGTGCACAGTGCTGTTAATGCTGTTGCCATGGCGCCGCCTCTTCATCAATTACAGGGAGATCTTGAAGTCTTCAGCTTCTCCAATAATAATGTGCTGAAGCATCCGAGGACGACGAAACCGACTTGATTTGCCGTTTACGTTTATTTCCCTGCTGCTTCTCAACCCTCGTCCTGTGTGTTTACATGTGTATGGTGAAGGGAACATTAGTCATTTGAATTATTTTTATGGCACACATTGAATGATTTATTCATTATTCACAGAGAGAGAGAGAGAGATCTATTTTTCCATTCGACAAATGTCTGTAACTTTTCTACAATCGAAGGAAACCTGCTCGGGTGTTTTCTTTTGGGGGGGGAATAAACAAGAAATGATGACAAACAACCTGTCTGAGATTTTGGTTTGTGAAACACTGACTGCATCTCATGTTGGGGCACTATAGTGTGAAATATGTATTTGCAAATGGCAGAACAGTTATATTTCTTTTGTACAAAAGCCACAATTAAACTCTAGGATGTAATCGTCCTCCCTTTGAAAAAAGGTGCAAACAGGTGAGCCAGGGGGCCGGAGACAATGGACCGAACAATGGACGTATATTCTGTTCCAGAAGAGTTCTGCTTACTATATTACCTTTCATGAGCCTTATAGATTAAATAAAGTGAATCATGGGAGCATTTTGCCGTCTGAAGCTTCCTGCCACAATACATATGTAGGTAAATCATACTGTGTTTAATTATAATTTATATTGGGCTCAGTTTAAAAATAAAAGGACTGAGAACAGCAAAGTGGCGTTATTCTGTATTTTGACACCAATCCGATTGGCTCCTATGCAAAAAACACACACACACACACACACACACACACACACACACACACACACACACACACACACACACACACACACACACACACACACTTGGTGTTTTCATGCGATTTGTTAATATTTGTTTTTAAAAGGCTCAGCTGCAGTCGCTCCATCTGGGATCCAAATAAAACACGAGCCACAACGTCACCAGGGTACTGCTTGCAAAGTTTAATACACCACTATACAGCTGTCTTAATGCAATGAAAGTAAACCATTAAAAAAAATGAAACCATAAGTACAATACTCAGCAATTTGTACACGTACAACCCAAGCGTCCACTTCACTCGTCAGGTTTGTGTTAAATATATACTGTATGTAATTATATATTTCAATATAGTCATAACATCTGTACAGAGGGAATCAGGCTACAAATCATAACTTCAGTTTCTTTTTCTTTTCTTAAGTATATCAAGAACAGGCCACTGTGGAAATGTCGACATCGTCAAGTCTTGCGTCGCCCAGTCAAAAGGCTTAAAGCGACACGGTACATGCTTTGGCTGGAAAACAAACGTCTTGCAGTGATAATAGGAACAATGGTTTAAATTTGAATAACACACACACACACACACACACACACACACACATACATACACAAACAAACAATTGTACATCATGTGCTTGATATCCTGCCAGATTTGTTGCGTCAAAAATCGACAGACGGCTTCACATTTTTCATTTCTGCAACCGAGGACAAACGGGGGAACCGAACTCTTTGTGTCCTCCGAACACACAAAACCTCCAACTGGCACTTTTTTCTTTTTCTTAAATTGTATTTTTCTTTACAAACAGCAGCAAGAGTCGCGGTCGAGGGGATGGAAGACAAAGCAAAGCAAAAACGCCCTCATTCGGGACCGTTCGTCCGGACGGGTCTCTTTAAAACACGGCGGCGCTCGGTTCTGATCTCGTCCAGAAACACTTCGGCATCGAGGTTCTCGGTTCAAGTAAAATACCAGACAGCCAGCGCTCTCTGGTTTCTTCACAGGGGATCGCGAACACAAGGGGTCCGTCCGACCTGCATTATAATAATAATAATAATAATAATAATAGAAATGTAATATCTTGAAGAAAAAAAGAAAAGAGCATTATGTTGAAGGCGGGATGCAGTTATTTAAAGAGATGTAAACAAAGACTGCTCTCAGTTTCCAAGGAAGCACAATTGGACCCAAAGGGGAGTTTTACTTTTTCACTTTCTTTCGTAACGTGTCACGGGAACTTGGTGACAGAAAACCTGGATTTCTTTCATCCAGGTTGAACTAAAGAAAAGCCGATGGCAGACGAGTGGTCGGTTTAAGTTTCGTCTGCGTGAGATCTCCCCTCGCCGGGCGCCTTCGTGGGATCAGACGCTGAAAGTCAGCGAAAAAAAGAAAAAAAAACAGGTGACAGAAAAGTTTAATAAAGCAAAAATAATAATAATAACAAACCTTCAGTCTCACACTCGTGGTCGTTTGTATTCTAACGTTATCAAACTCTGCACGTGCAAATTTGAAGGAAAATAAAAATCGACGGCAGAAAGAGGCGACTGATCCGAGATCTGCTCTAGAGAGGAAGAGAACCCTGGATCGGGTTCCAGTGGTTGGCGTGACTCCGAACGCCACGATCTGAGATCAGCGAGAACAATTCAAGTAAGGCAACATGTTGACACGCGGTGACGTGATGGATGCTGTGTGTGTGTGTGTGTGTGTGTGTGGGGGGGGCGCTTCCTATTCTATTCTTTAAATTGTGCCATGTGATGAGAGGGGGGGGGGGGGGGCTCATCTCCGGCAGGGCAGTGGAGCATTGTGGGTAAAGCGTTGCTCTGAAATCGACACGTTCAGCCTCTGGGAGTAAAACTTAAAAGAGCCCGATAACCCAAAAAAATGCACACGTCCCATTTGGTCGACCTTCGCTATAAATACTACGGAAAGTGAACGCCGCTCTCGTCTGGAGAGGTGGCGAGCGTGGCCGCGTAGACGGAGAGCAGAGCGCCACCTGACTGTCGGCCTGCGCCTGGTCTGGCGTCTGGAAACGCCCGACAGCTCGGAGGTCCGACCTCCGGAGGCGTTGCCATGTAAACGTTGTCACTCGTGTTGGCGGCGTGGTTCGGGGCGGGGGAAGGGAAACACTCGCAAAGGACAGTGGAGCGGAGGAAGTGGTGAAGCGGTTGTGTTTTGGCAGTTTTACTGACATTCAGTACGCTCTACTTAAACAGTGTGTGTGTGTGTGTCTCTGTGTGTGTGTGTGTGTGTGTGTGTGTGCGTGTGTGTGTGACAGAACATTTTGGCAGAAAGCGTACAACCAGTGATTTCCATTTGCAAAGGAGCCGCCTCCTCTCCCAGAGCAGAAGGGGGCGTGTCCGTTTGTCGGAGGACGGGGCGGTGATGTCATCAGTAGTGCTACAGGGAGGCGCAGCGGGGGAGGAGCCATCGGTACGTCTCCAAGGCCGATTGAGTGGCATAGTGGGCGGGTGAGGAGGGGAGGATGAGGAGGGCGCGTGAAGATGAGGGTCCATGGCATCGTTTTTTCCATCTCATTCAGTCTTTTTTTTTTAAATTTTCTTTAACCACAACACCTAAAGTCAAAGTCCCGCTGAGGCCGGGTGAGAGTCCGCGGCGGCCTCCGGCATAGAGCGTGTTTACCTGTGTCCTCGACCGGAGGAGGGGTCCCGTGCGACCGCGCGGCCCCCCGTCAGATTGTGCAACTGAGTGACGCCCCCGCCTTATCCGTCACACTCATCCGACGAGACGCTGGAGGGGAACAAAGACATCGTCAAGGAGCGTTCAAACGCCTGGAGCGCCTCACGCTCCCGATCGAGCGAGGGGGGGGGGGGGGGGACAGGGGGAGGCAGAGCGAGATGGAGTTTGCGGAAGCGGGAGTGGTACAAGCCTAGAGAAGATGGAGGACGGGAATGTTGGCAGAGCTGGGGGCCCCGTGCAGAAGACGTGTCCCCCCCAGACTACGACGGATGAATCCTCCTCTACGGCTGGAGGCGGATGAAAAGGTAGAAGAGGCGGAGCAAACGAGCAGGAGGTGGGTTGGAGGGGGGGGAAACGGCGAGGAGGCACTTACTTGTCCTCTGCGTGCTGAGGGATGATGGCGGCGGCGGCCAGCGCCGCTCGGTACTGCAGCAGCACGCCGCGGATGCTCTTCACGAAGCCCTTGGAGAGCGGGAAGAGCGGGAAGCCGATGTCCGGGTAGCCGCTGCCCTCCGGGAGGAAACTGCGGTAGCTCTTTCTCCGTTTCTTTGGTCGCACCGCCGGCTGGCTGCTCCCCGCCCCGCCTCCGCTCACCACGACTTTGGCGGCCGCTCGGTTGTCCCCGGCCGGGACGCCGCTCCCCTGGACGCCGTCGCAGGCCGAGTTGTGGCTCGGCTCGGGCTGAGAGGCCGCCGTGGTGGAGGGGCTGAGCCCTGAGTCCTCCAGCTCCTCCTCCATAATACTGCTCACCCCCGTGACCCCCGTGACCCCCGTGACCCCCTCCTCGCCGGGGCCGCCGTGCGCCGCCGCCGCCGCCACCGCCACGGGCCCCTGCTCGTCCAGAGGCTCCGCCTTCGAGGGTCGGGCCCTGGAGGCCGCGTGGGCCGCCTGGGCGCGCTCGGCGCCGTCGTTCAGCTCGAGCCACGCCTCCAGGCGGTGGACGAGCCGCCAGCCGTTGGAGGAGAAGTGCTCCTGGATCTCCTGCCTGAACACCTCCACCGGGTGCTGCAGCAGCAGCGTCATGGACTGCACCATCTTGATCAGCGCCATCTCGTTGTAGCAGCGGCTGTTCTCGTAGCCCTCCTGGAGGCCGCGGTCGCTGTCGAAGCCGGCCTCGTTGTAGTACGGCTCGTTGACCAGGATGAGGCCTGCGGAGGGGGAGGCGGCTTAAGGTCACGCACCGGAGGAACGCTTTACAGAGAGGAAATGCACCTCAAACATTAAAGAAATTACAGATTTCTTTAAACATTTAGGACTTTTACTTAGAAAAATGTCCTAATTGATACATTCAAATTGTTTGATTGCTATTGTAGGGGATTTCAGATATGTATGGAACACATCTGCGTTATTCATTTCCTGGAACTCTATATACAGGACTTTTTTTTTAAAAGTCTGACTTATTTTTATAAACTCTTCCTTTATAATTTTTTTAGTATTTTTTATGTTAGCATAATTTAAGCTAAATCTCAGAAACGATCTATAAAGATACAAAATCAGTTCATTGTTTACTTTTATATGGTAGTGTGTAATGTGTGATTTGTCGACATCTTATTTTGAAAAACGGATGTTGTTTCACGTGGTTCTTTCCGCCAACTTCATAATTCCTAATTTTGATCAATGGATTTCCAGGACTTTAAACCAAATGTCCATGACCAAACTGAAATCTTGGTATTTTTTTTAAAAAATGTTGCGTATTGAGAGCGTACGCCGGCTTTTATTTTGAGCGCCTTTCTTTAAAAAACGTATTCAGTATTTCAAACTCGGCGTAAATGAACACGTGATTTTAACAATTTCCATGACTTTTCCCAAACTTTTATGATGTAAGTTTTTTCCATGACTTTTCCAGGCCTGAAAATGACCATTTTAAAACTCCAGGACTTTTCCAGGTTTTCCATGACCGTACGAACCCTGATCCTGAGCAAATGAACGCATGAATAAAAAAAGTGGTGTGCTGCAGAGAAGAAAAGGAGGATGAAAGAATATGTGTGTGTGTGTGTGTGTGTGTGTGTGTGTGTGTGTGTGTGTGTGTGTGTGTGTGTGTGTGTGTGTGTGTGTGTGTGTGTGTGTGTGTGCGCACCAACCTTGTATTGAGATGAGGACCTGCAGCAGACTGGACTTGCTGGTCCATCTCTCGTTGCCCTGTGGATGACATCACCACCAAGAAGCGTGAGACGTTTGCACTCGGCGATTCTAACTGGACTTCAAATGTGATTTTAGCCGATCAAATATTCCAAAGAGTCTGCCCGCTCCTTCCTTCGCCCGCCCGCCCGCCCGCCCGTGTGAAGCGGCGCTCACCTTGCCGATCCAGGTGCCCAGCAGGCTGACGCAGACCTTGCCGTTGTCGTAGAGGTTGGGGTTGAGGCGGCCGCTGCACTGCGACAGGTAGCGGAACAGAGGCGGCACCGACGGGTAGATGTTGGGCAGCTGGATGTCGAACAGGAAGAGGCCGTCCTCGTAGGGCGTGCGGGTCGGCCCTTTGATCAGGGACGAGAACAGGTCCTGTGTCGGGGGGGAAGCAGAGCGCTTCATGGGGCAGGCGGTCAGGGAGACCTCGGCTGACTGAGCATCGCCGCTCACATTTAATTATTCATTCGCTTCCCATAAAGCCCTGTTCTTAAATATAGATGATCCCTCCTCCCTGTTGTTGTTGTTGTTGTTTTGAAGGGCAAGAACAAAAGCAAATGGATGTATAACGGCTTTAGAAAAGGGCAGTAACAATGTTTGCTAGTGGAATGACGCTTCGGATTTAACTCAGTCTGGTTGTTTGTCGCCCGTATCTGTGAAGAGCTACATCTGGATTAAAACCCAGATTATCACTTCAGTGGCTCTAAAGAGCTCTTATTGTGGTACTTTTGTAGTTTGACTATGTTGAGGAAATGTTACTTTCTGTATTCTTGTTGTTCTTAGTTTGTACTCTAGGTTGAAATGCACTTATTCTAAGTCGCTTTGAATAAAAGTGTCTGCTAAATGACATGTGATGTAATGTAATGTAAAAAGAGCGCTGCATGAGAAATGTAACTAAACACAAATGTGAATCTGCACGTCTCTGAATGTGAAACAACCGTCTGCTTTAAAATGCGTCGCGTCTTTAGAGTGGAGTTCTGTTCTCAGGTTTTATTTTCCAACGAGCTCAACATCCTGACATTCGCCCTTCGTAACATCTTCACGCCGTGAACCACACAGAGGATGCAGAGGGAGAGATGTTAAATACGTACATGATAGATTTTTTAAATAGATTTTTTTATACCACAACTGTAACAGATATACCTTCATTACCGTGTAATTAAAAAGGAAACCCACCATGCGATCCTCGAACGTTTTGACCATGATGCCGTCGGGCAGCGACGTGGCGAGCAGAGCCATCTCCTTCCTCACCGTGCTGAAGAACTTCTTTGCCTCCGCCGGCTGGAACTCCATTTTCTTGAATGATTGAGTGTCTAAAACAAAAAGATGGCGATTGAATATCAACACAGAAAGGAGGACGCACCAACGCATCACGCTAAAGGGGGCGTGTCTTTGACCGCCCAGTGTGATGACGCAGCTGTAAACCGTCTCAAGGGCCGTTTCTCAATTCAAAATACACGACTGCAGACTTGTGTTCTTTTGGAGTCCGGACTCCAGAGTCTGGAGGACGGGAGGACGGGACAACGGGAGGACGGTCTTTCTGCGATTGGACCAGCAGCTGACTTGATGACGTCACCACATCAGCTGTTCTTGCTCCTTTATTCTAATTATTCACTGTTGATTATTTTTTACAGTCAAATAAACAAAACATCCTAAAGTGACATTCCGTGACTCAACAACAGTCGTATTTATAAAAAGTCAACTGTCAGTCGTTTATTTTCTCCTCTGCTACTGTTTCCGTTTGCTGGTGAAATGCATTGTGGGATATATGCTGGCCAGAGTACGCACAAGTCTCCTCTGATGCATCCTGGGTAAAGTGGGAGGATCAAGTCACATCCGGGCATCTTGACCGTGCTTTGAGAGAAGCGAACTTTGAATATGAACATGTACCCGGTCTGGGACTGATGACGTCTCACGAGTCCACGAGGACACAAGTAGAGGAAAGGACACAAGTAGAGGAAAGGACGCACAAGTAGAGGAAAGGACGTACAAGTATGCTGATGGAGAAACGGCCTAGACCCTCACCTGGAGCCCACTCCAGCACGGAGAACACCTCCCCCTTGGCGCTGGTGAAGGTGACGCCCGGCTTGCCCCCGCTCTGCTGCAGGAGGACCGGCGTGTCGCTGAGGACCTCGCTCGGCCACTCGGGGGCGCCGAGCGGCGTCAGAGGCTCCTGCTGAGGCTTCTCCTCTCCGGCTCGCTCCACCTGGAGAGAGAGAGAGAGAGAGAGAGAGCGAGAGAGAGAGAGAGAGAGAGAGAGAGAGGCGTTCATGAGCACTGGCCTTCTGCGGTAAAGTCCCATTGACGTTTCCTCGCGGCGGCTTCCCTCCGCCTACCTCTGGCCCCGCCCCTCCGCTTCCGCCCGCCTCCACCACCGCCTCCATCTTCTCCTCCTCCACGATGGCCACGTTGTCCAGCGTCTTCCTCAGGTTCTCCTGCAGCTTCTTGATGTCGTCCAGGAAGCGCTTCTCCCTCGTCGGCTTCTCCGGCGCCGCGGGCGCCGCCGAGGCCGGCGCGCTCGCCGCCGAGGCCGGTTCCACGGAGGTCGGGGAGGTCGGGGAGCCGCCGGTCCAGAGCTGCTCCACGGTCATGTTCTTCAGGCTCTCCAGGATCTTCAGCGCCTCCTTCAGCTCCTTGAAGCCCCGGGAGGCGCCGTCTTTGCCGGGCTTCTCCGCCCCGTTGACCGCTCCGGGAGCGGTTCCTGAGCGGGGGGGAGAAGGGAACACATGCGCGCAGTAATTATTAAAAACATGTCACTAGACACAGGAAGAACATTCTCTGGGATTGAAAAGGCATAAATATTTTTATTTATTTATTTATTTTGGATTTATTTTTCTTCGATGTTAAGAAATAATCTGTTTGTGGAAAATGCTAAATAAAAAGTTATAAAAAAAAGAAAAGGCATAAATAATAATAATAATAATAATAATAATAATAATAATACATTCGATTTATCCAGGTGCTCAAAGACTCTTGATCAAGAGATGCTTGAAGTCAAAGACATCGTCCTCGCCCTTTTTCGACTGCAGGAAACTTTTTGGTCATTTTAGTCTCCGGACTGCTTTTCCTTTTCCGGAGACCGAGGCTTGGTTTTGTCTTATTCCAACATTTACTGCTGCATACTATTTACTGATGAAAGATGGATGTAATGAATGAGATACAGAGGGAAGTTAACCAGAGAGCGCTCATCTCCACAGTAAATCTCCTGTTGAGTGTCTGCTGGTGTGTTTGTGCTTTAAAATGTAGATTTCCATGAAATATTCCGAAAATAACGATATTCTCTCATCCACAGCACCACCGCACTTCGCAAAGCCCGACGACTTCTTTAGATTCTATCAAACAGGGTGTGGTTCCTGGTTCTGGGGGAAAGTTCCTGCAGTCGTTTACACTATTCACAGGGTTCTTACACATTTTGACCGATGGATCTCCAGGACTTTTCCATGACTTTAAGCCAAATTTCCATGACCAAACTGAAATCTCGGTATAAACATGAAACATGTAGAACATGTTGCGTATTGAGAGCCGTCGCCGGCTTATATTTTGAGCGTCTTTCTTTAAAAAATATATGAATTATTCCAAACTCGGTGTAAATGAATGTGTGATAACAAATTTCCATGAATTTTGCAAAACTTTTATGATTTAAGTTGTTTTTTTTGGAGATGACCATTTTAAAATCCCATGACTTTTCCAGGTTTTCCATGACCATACGAACCCTGTATTCACCTGAAGCAATAACAGACGTCATAATGCTGGGACTCCGCCCACTCCTCCACTCGGGAGGTCTCCAAACTCTCCATCGTGGAATATGCCTAAATATGAACTATTGATAAACTCTGTCAGATTCCTTGAATGTATTTTAACTCTAAATCTGTCCTTCTGGTCACATGACATCTATTGTTCTGTCCATCCTGGAGAGGGATCCTCCTCTCTCTCTCCTGAAGGTTTCTTCCCTTTTTTCCCCCTGAAGGGTTATTTGGGAGTTTTTCCTGCATGGTCCGATGTGAGGTCAAAGGTCAGGGATGTCTATGTGTACAGACTGTAAAGCCCTCAGAGACAAATTTGTAATTTGTGAAACTGGGCTATACAAATAAACTGAATTGAATAATTAAAGCTGCGCACCTCCTCCAGAAGCAGGGCTGGCGGCGGCCCCCGAGGCCTCCCCCTCCTCTCCGGGGCCTCCTCTAGTGGGGCTGGGGACCCCGGCTCTGCTGCCCTCTTGAGGCGGGATGATGAACACGGCGGCGCCCGTGGGGGTCGCGGTCGGGGTCGACGTCTCGACGGCGTCGGCGTTGTTGACGCCGCCGTCGTCCTCGGTGGTGAGGCCGTTGTCCGTCTCCCAGCTGTCGCTCTCGTCCTCCCACTCCTCGGTGGACAGGACGCTGCTCGTCTCCTCCACCGAGTCGTAGTCCGTCTCCTCGATCTCGGACTCCACGTTGTAGAGGTGCTGCGTGTGATCGGGAGAGCGTCAGCGTCTTCCCTTCTAACGTCACCGAAGTCACTCAACGTCGCTCAGAAAACACGTCTACCTGCGGCAGGACGATGGTCATGGAGTTATCCGCCCACACCACCTCCACCTTGCTGCTCACGTCCACCCTGGACACCTGGCCGACCGACGTCTGAGGGGAAGAGGGTGGAGCAACACGCAGGGTTCTTACACATGTTGACCAGTGGATTTCCAGGACTTTAAACCTAATTTCTATGACCAAACGGAAATCTCGGTATAAACATGAAAACTGTAGAACATTTTGAGTATTCAGAGCCGTCGCCGGCTTATATTTTGAGCGACTTTCTTTAAAAAACATTAATTATTTCAAACTTGACGTAAATGAACATGTGATTATAAGTAATTTCCATGACTTTTCCAAAACTTTTATGATGTATGTTTTTTCCAGGAATTTAAACCAGATTTCTATGACCAAAGTGAAATCTCGGTATAAACATGAAAACTGTAGAACATTTTGAGTATTAAGAGCCGTCGCCAGCTTATATTTTGAGCGTCTTTCTTTAAAAAATATATGAATTATTTCAAACTCAGAAATTTCCATGAATTTTCCAAAACTCTTTATGATTTATGTTTTTTCCAGGACTTTTCCAGGCCTGGAAATGGCCGACGGGTGCCTGACCAGTTGGACTCAGTGGTTTGTGGGTTTGGTTGACACTGTGACGTTAGAGCAGGAGAAAAGCTCGCCGAGTGTCCTGAACACAACGGTTTGTTTATCGTTTATGAGCCAGAACTGTAATAAACGCTGCATATTCAGTTTTTGTTCCGACTGTTGTTTTGGGGTTCTGAAGTTCATTGCGTTAAACTGAGAGGCGTTTCTATTATTTTGCCCACCTCCTCCGTGCCGACGAGGGTACAGTAAACACACGTGGGATTCTTCTCACCTCGTTTTCGCAGTCGTGGCGTTCGTTCTCCGAGTTCCATATTCTGATGACGATGTCGGTGGTGCGGAAGTGAAAGTCTGGGTGATCTGCGATGTCGTACACGCTGACGTCCTCCTCCATACCGAACACCTGGTGGAGAGCAAAAGAAGAAAATAAGAGAAAACATTTAGAGTCATTTACAGCCACTCTCAATCTCCTCTCCACATTACATTACATGTCATTGAGCAGACGCTTTTATCCAAAGCGACTTACAATAAGTGCATTTCAACCTAGAGTACAAACTAAGAACAACAAGAATACAGAAGGTAACATTTCCTCAACATAGTCAAACTACAAAAGTACCACAATAAGAGATATTTAAGTGCTAATCTGTGTTTTAATCCGGATATAGTCGGAAAAGATGCGTTTTCAGAAGCTGTAGAGCCTCTCCTCTCCTCTCCTCTCCTCTCCTCTCCTCTCCTCTCCTCTCCTCTCCTCTCCTCTCCTCTCCTCTCACTAAATCTCTGCCGTCTTGTTTCCTGACCTCCACGTCGTCGCTGCTGGCGTTGAGTTTGATCCACTTGACGATGCAGGTCCGGCCCTTGTGGTCACCGGACTGGATCACACCGTACACTCCCGGGTCCTGGAGGGCTTGGGCTGAGAGACGGACACAAACATCATTTAGAGAGAAAAACAATGGACACGAAACACTTTAAACCTGTGAAGGATTCATTTCAACTAAATAGAAGCGTCCTGTAACGTCACAGCCTTGAGCATACAGTCCCGTTTGTTTCAGTCCGTTTCACGACACACAAACTTGGCACGTTTCAGAAAATGACCGTGATACTTTGGGTACACGGTGCATCTCATCGCAGTCCACAAGGACACCAACTGACACGCGCTTTGTTCTCGCCGCTCAGCAGAAGAGAAACAACTAAACATAAAAAAGCTAAAAATTGGTCGTAAACTTTTTTTTTTTTTTTTTAAATCAAACCAATTTTCCTCACGCCGTTTGTCCACCACGAAGTCTCCGGGACAAAACTCGTGGCTGTCGAGGTGCTGGATGGGGATGAGGTCATTGGATCGGATCCCCGTCTCCACGCGCCCGTCCTTCCACATCACGTCAGCGGTGGTCTTCGTGGACACCACCTCCACCGCGACCCTGCACGACAACAAACACGTGTAAGAAGTCGGCTACTGCTGCCGTGTGGTCCCCTTCCAACAGGGACCGGGGATGTAGTGAGAGTCTAACGTTTGTTGCATTTAGTGAGTTTTTAAAATGTAACCGATTGTATTAAATGGTTATAATAAAGTCTATTTTTGCGCCTAGTTTTCTTCTCTTCCTCATCACTGTGTCTCACTGCCACCCGGCTCCACGGAGGAGGAGTAGAACCAGAGTCGTGCCACAGGTCGTCAAACTGACACTTAAAAAGGACTTTGCTTTAGAAAACATGAATCTCTTGGAGAAACTAAAAAGGGGAGGAGCAGAACACCTGCAGTGTTGTGGTTTGTCTGCTGGAGCAGAACAAGCGAGTGAGGAGCGCGTCTATTTCAGCCGAGTGTGACACTGAAAGACTGTGTGTGTGTGTGTGTGTGAGGTCGCTGTGGAGCTCCAGTGTCACGGTCAGACACATCGAGACACGAGCCCTCTGACACACACACACACACACACACACACACACACACACACACACACACACACACACACACACACACACACACACACACACACACACACACACACACACACACACACACACACACTCTGTTGTCAGCGTTAGAGTGTGAACAGCTGTTTATTAGTCAATAGCCGATGATGTCACTGGTCTGGTTATCACACCAAAGTCCTGAAACAGTGTTGTGTGTGTGTGTGTGTGTGTGTGTGTGTGTGTGTGTGTGTGTGTGTGTGTGTGTGTGTGTGGCGGGGTCTAAATGTTCAGACTTATGTATTTGTCAAATGTCAAAAAGAGGAGAAAGAGAAGGAGAGAGAGAGAGAGACATAACTGGGCAGTGACACTACTGCAGAGGGGAAAAGGGGAGGATGAGAAGATGAGAGAAAGAAATAAGGGATGGGATGAAAGAGGGATGGTGGGATTGATGCGGCTCGGTAAGTCACGTCAGAGTGTATGTGTGTGTGTGTGTGCGTGAATATATGTGTGCATGTGTGTGTGTGTGTGTGTGTGCATGTGTGTGTGTTTGTGTGTGGCAGGGGGGTCTAAATGTTCAGACTTATGTATTTGTCAAATGTCAAAACACTTCAGATGAAATAAAAGGGTCACTTTGGAGAAAGCGGTCTGATGGATGAGAGGTTGACCAGTCGGAAAGAGAGTAAGACATGAAGATGGGATGAATAGAGGGAAAACGAGAAGCGGATGAAACAAAGAAAAGTAAAGCGCAGCGCAGCAGGACCCACCGGTCTCCGGGCTTGAACTCGCGGGAGAACTTGGTCCTCTTCTTCTTGTGCTTCCGCTTCAGGTTTCGGATGGAGAGCGGGACGCTCTTCTTGCGCTGGAGCCCGAGGCCGCCGCTCTGAGAGGACGCCGTGGAGCTGGCCGACGACGTCAGGGAGCTGCAGCCGGGACGACGGACACGCTTTCACATCACGGGAATAATGGAACAGAGCAAAGGATCCTGGGCAGCTTCAGCACTTTGGAGGCTCGACAGTTTTCTATCAACCAATGGATTCACTGGCTGACTGTTGACAGGGTTCTTACACATTTTGATCGATGGATTTCCAGGACTTTTCACCAAATTTCCATGAACAAACTGAAATCTCGGTATAAACATGAACAATTTTGAGAATTTTGCGTGTTGATTGCGTACGCCGTCTTCTTTAAAAATCACATTCATTATTCATTACAAAATCGGCCTAAATGAACATGCGATTATAACATATTTCCATGACTTTTCCACAACTTTAATGATGTAAGTTTTTTCCATGACTTTTCCAGGCCTGGAAATGACGATTTTAAAATTCCATGACTTTTCCAGGTTTTCCATGACCGTACGAACCCTGTGTTGATTACATTCACAGCACAGAAAGAAGAACTGGGCTCAACGTTGAACTATATGAAGCTCCTGCAGCCGTATCTTAGCAACGCTGGACTGAATGAAGACGCACAGGAATAATGTACGCCTCACGTTTTGTGAACGGCCATTGAGAGATGATGCGTCGTCATTTCTCAGGTTCAACCCGCTCTATTGTGACTTTTAGAGAAAGCTCAGATAAACTGACACAACGAATTCCCATCGCTTGTATTCAAAGGGAATAAAAGTCCTGTTGAACTATTTCAGTATATTGTTTTTCAGGAATTATCGATGCCAAGAAGATTCTGCAATCGATCGTGTGTGTGTGTGCGTGTGTGTGTGTGTATCAGTGAGTGAGAGTTCACCTTGTGTCTGTTCACAACACCGAAAAATAATGAGGTTTCTTTCTCTTCTTTTTCTTTTTTTGCAGCGTCCAGATATCTTCTAGAATAACCCACAATCCAAGTCCAGGGTTCTTACACATGTTGACCAGTGGATTTCCAGGACTTTAAACCAAATTTCCATGACAAAACTGAAATCTCGGTATGAACATGAAGAATTTAGGAAATGTTGCGCATTGAGAGCGTACGCCGGCTTATATTTTGAACGTCTTTCTTAAAAAAAAAAATGAATTATTTCAAACTCGGTGTAAATGAACATGTGATTATAACAAATCTCCATGACTTTTCCAAAACTTTCATGATTTAAGTTTTTTCCATGACTTTTCCAGGCCTGGAAATGACCGTTTTAAAATTCCGTGACTTTTCCAGGTTTTCCACGACCGTACGAAGCCTGCAAGTATCTCCAGTAGCTGAAGATGAGTGTAACTGACATGTCCTAACTGGTAACAGACCTGGTGTCGTCCGTGTCCTCTGCCGCCTCGTCGTCGGCGTCCTGCTCCCCGTGCTCCGCCGAGGGGTCGATGGCGTTCTGGACGGGCGCCACGGAGCCGTTGTTGTTGTTGGGATGAGACGAGTCGGTCGGCTCCGATCGGTGCTCCCCTGGCGAGAGATACGAGTACACATTAGGAATTTAAATCTAAAAAAAAGACAATTTCTATTCAAAACAGGAGATGAAACACTATATACCCAAAACACTAAATATGCAGACGCAAAACCACAGTAGATTGCTTTTTCAGTCTCTGCGGCAGAAAAACAATGAGCTCACAGCTTTTGTTTTGCTCCGGCTTTACAGGAGAGGAATGGTTATCCTCCATGCACAAAGCTTCTGCAGCTCCAGTGTGCTGCACTTCAGCTCCAATATCCACTTAGTGGGTTCCCTCGGTGCCGAGCCCCATTTGTGGAAAAGACCGCCCGGCGTCTCACAGGAACTTTAAATCATTCCTCCTCGGCTTTGCATTGAGACACTTAGTTCTCTGCTACTTTCGGGAGGATGTAAGCAAATCATAGCGCACACTTTTCTGACAATGATTAAGCGCCATAAGTGTGCGCGTGAGAGAAAATATATTTATCGCGCTCATCGTTCATATTCAACCCAAATTCATCTGCTCTCCCTTCTGTCTTCCTGCTAAGAGCACATGCTCTGCATACTGGTCATTTGATTGATACGGGTGATGACCAGCAGCATTTTCATATGAGACTTTAGTTAGAACAGAAAGTTTTACAAGAACAAATCATTTTAAATGACCCAACCAATCAATTAATTAATTAAAAGCTAAAATAATCTGGACCTAAAAAACCCCACCGTAGAATAATAATAGCTCCGAGAGAAACAGCCATGTCACTGTGTGACGAGCAAAAATATTCCAATTAATATCTTCCCAGCCTCTTAAAATGATAATGTATTACAACATGTCTATTTTTAGGTTAGTGAAATTCATCAACACCAGAGCCTTGCCGAGTCCATATTAGAGTTATCACTGACAACGTGAGAGCAGAAGAGTGTCTGTAAGAGTGTCTGTAAGTGTGTGTGTGTGTGTGTGTGTGTGTGTGTGTGTGTGTGTGTGTGTGTGTGTGTGTGTGTGTGTGTGTGTGTGTGTGTGTGTGTGTGTTCTATGTTCCTCTGGATACTGTGTCTTCTCTTCAGTGTGTCGTCTGGCACCTTGTGCGTCGGCAGTTTCCGTCTTCTTCCCCGAATCCTTCTTGAACAACCTTTTCAACTGCGTAAGACACACACACACAAACCCGCGTTAAGGTTTGCGCACAGACGCCGCGCAGTACTGACGGTGTCTGTGATACCGGGGGGGTAATCCAACATTCAAGGACAACTTTCTTAAAATACACCCGACGCCGTGATTTAACTGTTAACAAGCTCTGGAGGGGATAACAGGCTGCATCTAGCTACTTTATTGTGTGTGTGTATATATATATATATATATATATATATATATATATATATATATATATATATATATATATATATAAAATATAATATATATATATATTATAAAATATATATATATTATATTTTATAATATATATATATTATATTTTATAATATATATATATATATATATATATTATTATTAACAACTAGTTATTTGGCAAAATTTAATCTACACTGACATGTAGGAGTAAATAAATGCATTTCCTCCTCACCTTTCTGGCCACAGGGTCTTCAGGCAGGACGGGGGCACCCTCGGGTCCTTCACAGGTGATGCGCGTGGCGTCCCCCTTGGCATGGAACACATAAAGGGCCCTCTCTCCCAGCTGCCTCTGGGTGTGGTCGTAGTATCCCAGACGCCTCACCCTAAACCCAACACGCAGCGTCAGGTGGCGTCCGCTCGGCGAACAGAAACCCGTCGGAGGACCCGGAGAGGAACGTTCAGACTGACCGGCAGAGATGTTCCTGTGGGATGCTGGAGGCGGGCGGATACACGCTGTCCGAGCCTTTGGGAGAGTAGCTCTTTGTGATCCAGGTCACCTTCAGCTCCACCACCTTCACCTGAGGAGAGCGCCACGACACCACGGAGACAAAGTGAGATGCAGAGCAGTCGGCCATCCAATAGGAGAAGAGGAGGAGGGGCTTCGTCCTCTCACCTCCTCGACCACCACCCGGAACTTGCACTTCCGGCTGAGGACGGGTTTGACCCCCGACAGCCACTGGACGTTAGAGAAGACTTTGGCCGGCCCGATGAGGACCTGGCCTGGGTAGAAACCGTACGCCTCGTCGAAGAACAGCCCCTGGAGAACAAACAGAGGACACGAGGTACGCAACAACACTTAGAATCAACACGACCCACACGAGAACGTGTTCTATAACACAAAGACACTTTAAAGTTAAGCACAGTGCGTTTGCAAATGCAGCAAATGTCTTTTTAACTCTCACTTTTCTCCAAGGAACTTTCATTTTGTGCTGATCGTGCATGTTTCCTAAGACAACACTGCCTTGACCTGGTTGCTGCTGGAGGCCGGAGATGGAGCGCGGCCCCCCGACCCGGGGGCACTGACACCAAGCATCAACAATAACCATATAGAGATAGACGACCATCTAGCCGAGCGTCTGCTTTACCTAGCGAGCTCATAGAGTCATCGGCATCACATGGAGATGGTTTCATAACCAGTTCAAAGTTCCTCTCCGTCACCAGACTGGGAACCAGCTTCTCGTGGCCCCCGACCAGCACCTTGCTCACACTCCTGCGGCTTTGCGCCTACGTGTCGCGTTGTGCGCAAGCTTTTCCTCAGAGGTAGAGACAGGGTTCGTACACATGTTGACCCGTGGAATTCCAGGACTTTTCCAGCACTTTAAACTAAATGTCCATGACCAAACTGAAATTTTGTTGTGCACATGAAAACTTTTTGAAAAAGTAGTATTCAAACAATGAGAATTACAAAGAACAATATACCGTAAATGAAAAAAATTAATGAGAGGGAATAGCTTGATTAAAAGAATAAACATGACTATACATGTTTATTCCTAGAAACACTTATATAAATGTTTATTCTTTTAATCTAACTATTATCCTTTATTTGCAAATCTGTTTGGACTTGGCGTATACCGGCGTATAATTTGAGTCTTCCTTTCAAAAATACATGAATTATTTTAAACTCGACATGAATGAACAAGTGAATATAACAAATTTCCATGACTTTTTCCCAAACTTTTGTGATTTAAGTATTTTCCATGACTTTTCCAGGCCTGGAAATAAACATTTTAAAATTCCATGACTTTTCCAGGTTTTCCATGAGCGTACGGACGCCGTAGAGATGAGGCTCAGGGTGGATGCACCTGATCAGGGGGCGGATGAGAGCCGGGGGCTACGTACCGAATCGCTGACATGTGGACAGACGTCGTAAAGCTTGGCACCGTCCTCCACACTCATGGAGCACCTGGAGGGAGAGGGAGGGGGGGGGGGACCGGTCAGTGGATTTGGCGCTGATGAATGTGCAGCGGCGTGTTGCCGACACGGTGACAGTTTAACCACAGACGGACACAGACGGACTACCTGGCCCCGTTGGAGAGCTTGAGGATGATGTGGTTGGTGAGGTCGTACACTTTGCCCAGCCAGAAGTCGTAGGCGATGTAGTCGCCGTACATAAACGACTAGAGGGAACGCAACAAGGAAACGTCATCATCAACGTATTAAAACACGCGTTAAAACAGTTGTGCGCCGTGGTTACTTGCAGAACATAACTTTCCACGTTACTCTGACAGACAAAAAGTGCCGAGGTCACACTTTCATCATCTTAGCTCTTGACCGTTAAGACATTTTAAATCACATATGATGATATGTATTATTGCTAAAGGTGTATCGTATTGTAATATCTGAGGATGACATGGTGAAATGGTCCAGCAGGCTGATTGGTGGGTCCCAGCTGAGCCCAGAGTCCCTGTGTGTGAGACGGTTACACCGGCTAGCCAGCTCCATCTTAAAGGATGACTCTCACCCTTTGGACAGGGAGTCTCAGCTCCTTCCCTCAGACGGAGGTGTTTACTACCAAAGTGCAGAACAAAGCGATATAGGAGCAGCCTTGTTCGAGCAGCCATCATTACGGTGAACGCATTAGAATTTAAACAATGATTTGTAGCTCTGTGAACTTGTATCATCATGTCTGTCTTTTTTTATTTTTTTAATGTTGATTGCAATATTTTCCTGAGATAAATGCCTCGCTTCACATTGTGAACCAAGTCTACCTTCAGGTACCAATAAAGTAACCTGAACCTTACATTTGATAATGCCAGGGTTCTTACACATTATGACCAATGGACTTCCATGACTTTTCATGACTTTTCATGACTTTAAAGCAAATGAAGTATTCAAACAAGGAGAATTACAAAGCATACAATATACCTTAAATGAAACAAGTGAATGAGATAAAATTGTGATTAAAAGAATAAACATTTTTATACATGTTTATTCTTAGAATCACTTATATAAATGTTTATTCTTTTAATCAAACCATTATCCTTTATGTGCAAATCTGTTTGGACTTGGCGTATGTCGGCTTATTTTTTGAGCGTCTTCCTTTCAAAAACATGAATTATTTTAAACTCGACGTAGATGAACATGTGATTATAACACATTTCCATGACTTTTCCAAACCTTTTATGATTTAAGTTTTTTCCATGACTTTTCCAGGCCTGGAAATGCCCATTTTAAAATTCCATGACTTTTCCAGGTTTTCCATGACCGTACGAACCCTGTAATGCTTTATTTCTACGTGTAATTTCCTAAAAAATGTCTTGGAAAGAACTAACAAGTAACTTGGTATTAATGATCAGATAATAATGATAATGGCTTAATGTCCGTACAGAGGCCGTCATCCGGCATATGTTTCCGTTGCTGCATTTAAAACATAACATTGTTGACTTTGACCCATCTGTACCAGGTGGACAAACATCTCTTTACATGTGCGAGTCGAGATATAATTGCCTCGATAATTGCCTCGAGATTAAATACTTCCAGGGAACCTTTAAAAGGAAGCGTTACCACAAATGTACTTAAAGAAGCGGCTCCTGAGTAAGAAGCCCGTCGGGGGAACGTCTTACCCAGATGTGCTGCAGGTCTTTGCTGTTCACTGGATACAGAACGCAGTTGGTTCCCACCAGTTTGACGGCACACTCGATGTCGATGTTGGTCACGATGCCACACTGGTTGTCCTGGAACGCATCAAACACAACGTCAGTGTCTCGTCGCCTACGTTACCGTCACAGCTGCAGTATCCTGCCTGTTGCTTTTAATCTTCTTCTCTTATTTTTTACGTTTCCGAGTCGCTGGGTTGATGCTTTGTGAACGACACAACGCTTTATTTTAGCCAAAAGAAGAAAAAAAAGTTTGTGTTTTAATCTGGTGTATTGCTTTTTACAGAAAAGCCGACTCTTGGCAGATCGTCAGTGTCGACCTGCGATGATATTCCAGTCGTGTCTGATGCAGCAAATGGAACAGAGCGGTGAACAGTGACATGACTAACAAAGAGAGAGAGAGAGAGAGAGAGAGAGAGAGAGAGAGAGAGAGAAAGAGAAAGAGAGAACAGAGCGGTGAACAGTGACATGACTAACAAAGAGAGAGAGAGAGAGAGAGAGAGAGAGAGAGAGAGAGAGAAAGAGAGAACAGAGCGGTAAACAGTGACATGACAAAGAAAGAAAGAAAGAGACTTGATTGAAAGTCAGAACTATGGAGGTGAAGTAAAAAGAGAGCGATGGTAAGAACTGATCTTCTCACTTACATTAGAATTATTTCTTCGCACGATGTCTCTGATGACGATGGATCGATCTTCAAGTTTCAGCTGAAAAAGAAGGACACGAGTTTAGAGAATGGAGGCCAACACCGAGTGAACGACATCATTTCCTCGTGACGACTGCAGAAGGGAACTCTTCACACCGACGACCCCGCGACGAACTCCGGAGAAGCACTCTGAAACGAAACCGACTCCACGCGGACGAGGCTGTGACTTGTGAAGAGCGCGATATGCACCGTCAGCAGAGCGGCGCCGCCCCCCCGGAGAGCCGCTCCGATTACCGTGTCATCCAGACGGAGAGACGCGTCCCGCCGAGCTCGGCTTCTGGTGCGAGAACACGGTCGCCATCAATTATTAACGCAAACATTGAAATAGAAACAGGGCGCGTAAAACGGCGTGGCTCTACGACGACGCGGCTTGATGGACAGACGGCGAGCCGAGTCACTACGCCGGTTATAATAGCTCTGAATTAAAATGCTGTTGGTGGGGCGTTGTCGCCTGAAGATGATTGAATAGGATCCAGCAAGGCCGAGAGACGGGAGGATCGTCACGTTCTCCTTCGTCGCAAAACAATCTCCAGGTGCCAGAAACTTGCGATAACTGCACAAACTATCACTGTACATATTCACATTCATACTTACAATGTGTTGATCTGCACTACACACATACTTTGCATTTTGCACTATATATATATATATATATATATATATAAAAAATTAATTTTACATTGCTGTATTTACATATATGTTGTGTGTGTGTGTGTATATATAAATATAACTTAATTTTACATTGCTGTATTTACATATATATATATAATTTTATTTTGTATTTTATATGTCACTTTCTTTCTTTCTTTTTTATATTTAATTGCGTTTAGTTTATTGGTGCTACCGTGTCAACAAATTCCCCCTTGGGGATTAATAAAGTATATTTCTATTCTATTCTAAACATAAAACATCTGCCGTTACATTACAAAGCAATCGACCTGAACTTGCCAGGTGGAGATTTCTTTATCGTTATGATTTTGTCACATACATTAGGGATGAGGTTTAAATCCCGTCGCAATGCGCTCTGGAAAAAGGTGCGTCGACTTGTTTTGCCGCTGCCCCCTCCGCGGCCTCCCTGAAGTATACGAGGGCCAACTGAACCATCTCCATGGCAACCGAGCACACTTCCCCCACTGGTGAATGATATGAAGTTTGTTAAACTTCCGTTTTAGGAATCAACTTTTATGATCAACCAAAAAAAAGCTTTACAAATATTTAGTTTTCAGAATTTGCTCAGAAAGCCCAACTAAATGCTACTCGAGTAAAACAACCATGAGTCAGCACGGCGGCCATGCCTCCCTCCTCAGCCGTCATCTGCATTACATTTTTATAAAGGAGGGAAGAGGATGATGAAGGAACCCCGACTACTCAACTTGACCTACTTGATATTAAGAAAGGGTTCCACTTCTCCAACAATGAGTCGGGCACAAAATGGAGCCACGGGTCTCAGCCTCTCATGCCATTAGACAAAATGGTGCGAGGGTATAATGTGATTTTATGAACTGCTGGATTAATCCTTCCAAAAGGACAGCTCAAACTTTTATGAAGCACTCAGCAACACAGCGCCGACAATCAGCCAACATTTGCTCCTCTCTGATCCATTTACTGCTCGGGACGAGTGGCTGCTCTCTCCTCCTCACGGCCGCTCTGCAGCTCCTCGCCTCCGAGTGTGGAAGAAGAAAACAACAACAACGAGATGGGGAAATGCTTAAAAGAGCTGAGGACGGCACAACAGTGTGTGGGTGTTTTATTTAAAAACATAAAAGTGGTGTAGGTTACTTTTGGGGCTTCGCATTACACTGACAATGTGTACCCATTATGTATTATTTTGAGACCTAATCAATAATGCATGTGCCGATATATGTGCAGACAGTTAGAAGTGGGTCTGGTCTGCAGACTGTACATGAAAGGTGGGCGTCGCCCCCGTGACGTCCCCCATTGGTTTGTGGTCTGTGGACATTTTGAAGCTTCAAGTTTGGCATTTTGATTTTGTTTGCAACCAGAAGTGACATGAGAGGGCGGAGCCAAGTACGACCAAAACATTACAAACTAGAACGGGCATTCGGTAGAGCGCATACCTTCGCCCATCACAAGATTGGGCTTTGAATTATAAACATGTTGGCATTAGTTGCCAAATTTGATAAAAATTGGCATGCATGGTAAAAATTAGATGTTGACCTTTTCATGACCTTGACCTTTGACCCAATCCATCCCAAAATCTAATCAAATGGTCCCCGGATAATAACCAATCATCCCACCAGATTTCATGCGAGTCGGTTTAATACTTTGAGTTATGCGAGTAACACGCACACATACAATATGAAACAAAACAGAATTTCCGTTTCACTGATATCAATCCAAACATAAAACTCAATATTATTTTCTCTGACTGTCGACTTATAGTATGTCATATGTGTTAAAGACAGGAGTACAAGCACAAGTGTACATCTACACAAGCACTCTTAAGTCCCTGGCATGGAGTGAGACAGAGTGTGAGTGTGTGTGTGTGTGTGGCATACAATCGATGAGTCACAATGTTCCCTTGTAATCTATTAAACAGCAGTCTGTCTGCTCCTTATGTCTCTGCTGCTGGTGGTAAGAACACACACACACACACACACACACACAGTTGAGCTGAAAGTAGCTCGAGTACGAAACGCATTTCTTTGAGACGGAGACACAAACACAGCTCTTCATCATTAATGTTCTTGCAGTGCTCTACTCTAGTCACTGATTTCCTCCCCAGTTCAAAAACGATGTTTGTAATCGATCCCATTATGACCACTGCAAGAGCGCAGAGACAACAAGACGACAGCGTAGGTCGCCCCGCCCCCGACGACTGAAGACCGTTGCTCCCGTTGCGGATGATGAGCAGGTGATGAGCAGGACGTGAAGGTGCTCACCCAGCTGCTATTAAGCAGCTGGTGGGCAAAGGTAGAATCACCATCATAATAATGGAAACCTTCATTTCAAATTGAATGATAGCTACCCCTCTTTCTAATATCTGCTCCAGAGCCGCATGTCCTTTTCCAGGAAGACACTCGAGAGGGGAGGAGGGGTAATGCCATCTCACCGTTTCATAGCGTTATGACGGAGAAGAAAAGAGATATTTTAGGGAGATGATGTTGGAGAAAAATCATATAACCTTGGTTGAACTCCTTAGAGTTAGCCAGCATAAACAATTATGTAACCTGCTCATTGATTATCTATCAGATGTTCCTGAACAAGGAAAACCGGACTTCAATGAAGCTAACAAATCAAGTGCGGCTAAATAAGTTTCATAAAGGTTAAATCGAGTGTAAGCAGTCATACTAATAATGTATGTAGTCTTGAGTGTGCATGCTACTGTTAGCCAGCAGCCCACTTTAGGTGATGTGGAACACTGTGATTGGCCGATTGACACCCAATCAATAAAGTTCAGATGATAAACAAAATCCGAAAGCTGGGAAAATAGAGGATTTAGATAATACATTTCTGTTCAATAACCTAAATAATTATTGACCAATGTATACATATATTTTTTATAATTGTACCATTGACTAGCTTTTATCTGTTGGAGGTCATTTAGATTCCGACTAACCCTCAATCTTACATACTATATAACCAACTTCCTACAGAGGTCTATATCTTATAATGTGTGTATCGTTCATTTCATACTTACTGAAGTTAGAATAGTTTTAAGAAGGTAGTAAATATAGTAAAAACAAATATGGGAGCACGTTAAAGGTCAGTGGTAAAGTCATTGCTTTCCTGCCGGGTCAGTGTTACAGAAAGTTTGAGTTGAGAAACCACTTTAACCGACAGTTAGCCGGTCTAACTGGACCAGTGGTTCTCAAACCTGTTCTGTCAGCGTACTTTGAACTTGTGTAAACGGTGAAGTTCTCAATAAAGATCTTTCTGCATTTCCTCCTGCGCCCCACCTGTAGTACCACTGCGGCCCACAAGAGGGGAACAGTTTGAGAACCACTGGACTCTAGGCTAAAAATAAACTTTCCCTATTTGGTAAACTTGCTTTACGAAACGCGTCCCAGGGTACTCCTCAACTGTTTAAGTTAATGAAAATGGAATAAGGAAAAGTCGTCAACATGCAAATTTCTTAGGGTTAAGTAAACATTTGTGCAGGTTTTGCTTAAGGATGTGGCAAATGTATGTGTCAATGCGTTTTCATTGTTAATTGTTCACGCTTTAGTTTCACACCATTGGAGAAAAAAAACTTGGCTTTTATTTTTATTATAAAAACCCCAATGTCACAACTGATGCCTTCTAAAAGGAACAGGCAGGGTACTGTGACTGTGATGTGTTTAGAGGTCAAGCTAATGCCGAATCACTGCGACTGAAGGTCATCACTTTGTGTGCGGGGGGGGGGGCTTCTCGACCTTCCTCGTGCCACATGACTCTGCACCTTGAAAGTTGTTTGTTTGGCACACTCAGACGGTATAATCACACCGCTGATTTATGCATTTATTCCACGACATGTTTGCTTTCAGATACGAGCCGACTTAATAAAGTGCGGATGACACTAATGAAAAACAGTCGTCGTCCCCCTCATTTCTCCTGCGTACGGTGGCGCAGACATTCACCGCATCGCCACAAACACGCACTGCAGAAACCCAGACAGCCTGGTTACAACACACCAGCTGACTGTTGCTATGGCGCGTGCGGCGATGATGAGAAGTGAGGCGGGAAGGTGGCGGCGGACCCAGAGTCAGACGACGACAGAACGAAACGCTCGCTTGCACGGATGCAGAAATGTGGGCGTGTCCGTTTGTACGTGGCTCTGAACAGAAGACGACCTTGGCTGCCTCTCCATCCAGATGAATGGGGCCCAGATTGATGACAGGGATCAATGGAGGACAGCCTTTGCTTTGACTTGCCGGCCTAATTAACACAAGTCATTATGTAGGTGCCCTACGAGGAAGAGGAAGAGGGGGGGGAAGTGACAGCGCAGAGCACTGCGGCTCGGGGCCACGCCCGTCCTCCACTACCATCTCGTCTTTCAGCTTCACCTCCGCAGCAGCGTCGGATCCACAGAACACGAGGTGGAGCGACACCGACACAGGTTGTAGTAGTAACAGGTGCACATACCGTATTTCTCACCTCAAACACACCTGAACTCCCACACACAGTTAGATCGTGAACCTCATCACTTTGAGTTTAATGTAACTCACCGTTCTCCACGAGTGGGTGAACAGACTCTTAAGGAGCCACATCCTATATTCTGGTGAGCAAAGAGCAGATGGGAAGCTTAAAAGATGCAATATACGTGATATTCAGAGCACAGCAGCACACGACTATCGTCTATGTAAAGATTTAGAGCAGAGGTCAGGAACCTTTTGAACTGGGAGAGCCATAAAAGCCAAATATATTTCATTGAGAGCCATATTTTTAACGTATAATATAAACGTCAGCTAAATGAAATGTAATGTTGTAGTTGGTGCTCTTCGTCGCTCACTCGTCGCCATGTTGTGTTGATCGAAACGCTCCCAATCTCACATACTATGATGACTTGAAAAACAACAACAACAAAAAGAATCTGCACATCTCTGCAGAATGATCCACTTCTCTGCCTTCCATCAGTTTGCTCACCGTGCTCCACACATCCACAGGATACACGTGGACTTCATTACCCACATCTCTCAGGGCTTTGTGCGTCGGTTTGAACACGTTAGAGCTACAAACTGACGTCCCACCGGTCAGGGGAACTGCTTCGTCACTACTTCCTCGTCGGCCAACGTGATGCTGCACTTCCTCAACTAAATAAAGTGTCCGTCACACTTGACAGTGACCTAATGAAGCAAGGACAGAGATCTGTATAGGCCTCACGTCTCGCTACAGAGATCTTTATGAAATAAGCTTCATTTCCATCGGAATTTTACCAAAAGTATAACAGAAAATCAATCGGCTTAAATAGGATGAGGCAAAAAAAAAAACGAAATCAGCGGCGAGGCCTTGCAACCTTGGTCGAGATGGCAATAAACAATTGAATCTTGGGGTAGACCCTCACGCCCCGATGCCTTCTCCTCGCTGCTGTGCTGTCTGACACCAGGGTGTGTATTTCAGATGCAGGAAGGGTGCACAGCTCTATTAAAACTAGAGCAGAGACAGGGCCGTTCACCCACAGACTGACAGACTAACGGCACACGGCGTCTCTTACAGAACGATCTTCTTACGCTGTAGTTTCACCGATGAAGGGAAAAGGGAACGAAAACAGGAAGGAAATATAAGATACAGAAAGGTGTGTGTGTGTGGGGGGGGGCACATTAAGGGAAGAAGGACCCAGATAAGTGTACATTAGAGGAAGGAAGAGAAATCAGTGTCAACGAGCAGATCGTTAAAGGGAAAGACCGTCAGACAGAATATAAGATGGAGACGGAGTGGAAGATGAGGACGAGACGGCGACGAGGAAACGGATGGAGAAAGTCGGAAAGGGGGGAGCGATAGATGGCTAAGGGGAGTAGGGTGCAAGGAGTGGTGGGGCCTGGGTGTGTCGGTGAGGAGGGTGGGGGAGGGGGGGGGGATGAAGACGAGCAGTGAACGAGGCACAGAGGAGGCGGCTGCCAGCCCAACAAGTGGGGGATCGAGACAGATCCCAGGAGAGATGGAAGGAGGGAGGGAACAAGGAAAGTGAGAGCCAGAAATAGACACCAGCACAGCAAAAATAGGGAAAAGAGGAGGAGAGAGAGAGAGAGAGAGAAAGAGACATAACTGGGCAGTGACACTACTGCAGAGGGGAAAAGGGGAGGATGAGAAGATGAGAGAAATAAGGGATGGGATGAAAGAGGGATGGTGGGATTGATGCGGCTCGGTAAGTCACGTCAGAGTGTGTGTGTGTGTGTGTGTGTGTGTGTGTGTGTGTGTGTGTGTGTGTGTGTGTGTGTGTGTGTGTGTGTGTGTGTGTTCTATGCAGAGAAAGAGGATCACATGAGATCCATTATCTCGGGGCAGGAGCTGGACGGCCGGTCAGCATCGCATTACGTCAACATTCTCCAACACTGGCCGCGGAGGGAGGAGAGGAAGGAGGTTAACGCAGAGGGGAGGAGGAGGTGAACAGGAGGGGTTAGGAGGGGAGAGAAGGACTGGGGGAGGGGGCGAAGGCAGGATGAGAAAGAAGGGGGGGGGGAGGAGATGATGAGGCTGGAAAAAGACAAACCTAAAAAAAAAGGGTGGGGACTCTGGCCGGTGGTGTTGCGTCCGTGTCAGATTTCCTGTAAACACAAGCTGCTGACATCATCCCCCGCAACGAGAAGCGGCGCCGCTGGGAAATTAGTTTAGAAAGCTTGGATTTGTCGGACATGATGTTGCAGATGTGCATCAATCAACACGGCGTGAAGCCCAGTCAACAGCCCCAGAACACCCAGGGACCAAGAATGGCTTTCACACATTAAGGAGCTCAAATGAAGACGGGATGAACCGTAAACTAGACCTCGGTGTAAAAATGTACTTTAATGCCTTTCAGCCACTAGAAAAGCACTTTCTGGAAAAAGCTGTGAAAACACTTCCTGTGAACGTTTATTTAATTTGACATTGCTGTATTTACATATATAGTGGAAACATTAGAAACGCGGCACCCCAGCTCCTTTCCTTGAGTTTGTGCGATGACAGAATTTGGTTGTGTGTGTGTGTGTGAGCGAGTGTGTGTGTGTGTGTATGTGTACGTGTATGTGTGTGTGTGTGTTCAGAACCCTAACTACGGCTCTGTCATTTGCTTATTCGTTAGCTACATGTAGCAGCAATATCTATATAAAGTGGAGATTAAGAGCTACAGGATCATGATACATATATATAGTAATTAAAGGCCATTGTTTATTCATGGTAATATTGTTAGAATTTATCGTGGTACTTTTAGGCACCTTCATTAAGTCATTTAATGAATTAATGAAGTGATTGCAGATGCCTGCAAAGTAATGGGAGCGGTGTCTGTGATGGTGAGCGCTCCTTGATCTCAACCCTTGGATTTATGCAAAGGATTTATTATCAGCAGATAAAACTCGGAAAACGGGGAAATAAATAAAGTTATGTTGATTTGGTTTTAGCTCACACAAGGGGTTTGACCCCAGCGCAAAAAAAGTACAAAAGTAATGGATGGTTGCAGTTACAATCCGACTAGCTGAGGAGGGGGCGTCGCTAAAATAAAAAAGGCATCAGAACAATGAAAAGGGTCAAGATAAGAGCAACCCCATGAGTCTCCTTGTTCACCTCATAAAGCATTCGCAGCAATAGATTATTTCTTCAAATATGTTAAATTTGTTTATGCAATCAAATAAAATCAACTGTTCATGACTTCCTGTGTAATTTGGATGACCACAAAACATTGATTTTTCCAACTGAGTCAGCGGCGTCACGGACCGGCAAGTGGCCACGTGGAATTTATTAAACACCGATAACGACGGCGTCCAGGACGGGTCAGCGTTGGGTCAGCGCCACAGTGCTGCCGACTTGTGGGTTTCACACTGGGATGAACCCGTTCTGCTGCCTCAGACGGCGAGCCAGAGGAGGCGGGCAACTTGAAAACGGCTCAGAGAGCAGCAGGTGGGACCGCTTCAACATTACCACCAATCGCCATCTGGTACCTAACGGACGTCTGTCTGTCTGTCTGTCTGTCTCATTACATTCCAGTTCAGATTTGTATTTACTTACTTAACCTAATCTTATAGTTTTAAATCATATGGTGACATTCTCTCTTTGAAATTAATTCTCTCTCCCTCTCCCCCTCTCTCCCTCTCCCTCCCTCCCTCCCTCCCCCTCTCCCCCTCTCCCCCTCCCCCGTTTGGTATCGCAGTGTGGGGCGCGTGACGCGGCGCGTGTTCTGAAGAAAATTAGTTAACTTTGTAAACACATTAGGTTTAGAATTAATGTAAATCTATGAGTATAATATATAACTAAATGAGCACCCTTAGAAGAAGAAAAAAAAAAAGAAAAATCACTGGCGATTTTGATGCTCATTTTCAGTGAGGAAAAATAATGTAATTCTAAAAAACGGGTGCCATGGCAACCGAAGCCCTGCGATGCTCAAAAGTACCAGAAATCCTTCACTACACGTGCTGCATGTCAAGTTCATCAACTCCTCTCGCTTTTAATTTACTGCAAGTGCACCACACAGGGGAGAAGACACTCGGTGACATCACTTTGGAGAATGAGACGTGTGAAGTTGTCTGCTCAGCGTTTTGGGATTAAGCTTCAATACGTTTTGCACATTTGTTTGATCGAGACACACGGATACACACCGGATTCCTAATCTGTACCGTCCAAATATTTGGACAAAATGTATTTTGATGAGACTGTTTGAACGATTTAAACCAATCAGGTGTCTTTGCTCGTCGCAGGGTTTTAAAAATGGCCTCCATCGATCGAATGAAAGCTTTCAAAAAATAAAAATAGATTAAACGAACGATTATTCTCTCAGTTTGCTGAATCATCATCTTGATTGTGAAAGCGTCATGTGACTAGTAGCGGCTCATTAACCAACATTTGTCATTAAGGGTCCCAACTGAGGAGTCATTCGATATTACATGGAAACTTTTTCTGCGACACATTTTGAAGACGACCCCGCACACCGGCCATCGCTCCAAGTCGGTCACGCATCTTTTAGACGCGGTCGCCTCAGCACCAGTGAAAGTGGGTTGTGATTACATACAAAGGCAACGTTAGAAGTGCGTCTGTTCAAAAATCCTTTTGGTGCCAGGGAGACAAAGACAATAAAAGGGAGAAATGTTTTACTCAATGTATCGAGTTTAAGGACATCAGAATTGAGCAAAAAATAAAACATTATAGCACACAACTGGGATTATCTAGAATTTGCACCCAACTGCAGCTGCTTTGCTCCCAACCATCAAAGTCCTGGTTTTGCTGTAAAGATTTTTAGGACAAAAGGAGTTTGTCCTATACCTTCTCAATTTTCCCCACCATTACATGTCATTTAGCAGACGCTTTTATCCAAAGCGACTTACAATAAGTGCATTTCAACCTAGAGTATAAACCAATAACAACAAGAATACAGAAAGTAACATTTCCTTAACATAGTCAAACTACAAAAGTACAATAATACGAGCCACTGAGGCGCTAATCTGTGTTTTAATCCAGATTTAGTCGGAAAAGGTGCGTTTTCACCACTGATTGCTCCTGAGAAAAATCGTTTTTAACCCAATAGAAGTCAAACTTTTTTTAGAAATATAACTTGAAAGTGTCCAACTGTGTACACTGCAGGAAGTCATCATAAATTATTGATTAGATTTGCGCTCGCAGTACACGCGCAACCAGGACGGAACCCGCCGAGAGGGATCGTGGCGTATGCAGACAACCTGACGAGAAAACAACAACAAGCCGACATGAAAACATAAACGGAACCGGCGAGGACACACACGATGCGACACAGCGTGGGCAGTCTGTGCGTTGTGTGGACATCGGCGTCATTGTTTAGCCGAGGCTTTGTTGCGACAGCTCAATGACAGCCACGCCAGAACTTTACTCATTTAAAGAGACAAAGCGAGGCAACGGCGGGCTCTCAAATAGGTTTCCTTCTGGTCTCATCCCGGCGCTCCAAAACACGTATGTATGAGCCATCCAGATCAGTCCTCATTTAAACCATGTTTTTTCCTCCACAAAGCCCTGGAGAATACAGATGATGGCAGATTTCTCCACTTCTTTTTTAATTACGTTCAATATTTGGTTGAAGAATTGAAATGTTTTTTTTAAATGATATAACACTGAGTGTGATTCTGACTGAAACATCCCCGGACAACAGATGTACACCCGTCTGTGTCTATAAGGCGGCCGGAGGCAATTACCCTCAAAATATGACTTTTGATAGTCTAAATTATTGATGCCCGTCATGTTCGTTTAAAAAATAAATAATCAAAGTTGCTGAGACTGCACCGGCCAAAGTGCTCCATCTGAAGATCCAGGAGGCAGGAAACCCTCTGATACAGGAAACCAATTTCATTTTTACAGTCCGAATTTGAAGGGGCTTCTTTTTGTTTTACAACGTTATCTCAATAACTAGCAGGCTTACCACCTAAAATAAACTAGCACTGTCACCTGCAAGTATTCAAGAAAACCTCACTCAGCTCCCTAAATGGGAATATTTGCTGGACCTGCTTATTAAAGCCAAATGAATCATGCATTCGGACGGTGGATGGTTGGTTGGCTGGCTGTCAAATTAATATAAGAATAATAAGTTGCAGCTCTAGACAATCTAAAAGAACACAATAAATTACATTGGGGCATATTGAATACATTATATGGAGAAGTAACTACAACGAATTATTGAAAACGTAATCTTCAAATGTCTTGTTTTTTATTTCGTCCCTGAAGAGGACAAGCCAGTCTCATTTGAAATATGATGCATGGTCGTTTTTAGGTGAAAAACTGAGAAAAGATGGAAAGAAAGAGTGTCTGTTCTTACAGTGTTTGACGACGTTTGGTTTCTGGCCAAGTCACACCCTGAAGAGGAACTACACGGAGCCGTGGACGAGATACTCGACAGGGGGCACGGTTCCTCTCGGGGTGCCGCACCTGCTAAGGAACCTCTTCGTGTGGGTTTGATGTAATTAGCGGTTGGACCCGTCAGGTGGACCGAACCCCAGCTGAGCGGCGTGGAGCTACATTGCTAGCTAGCGTGTGTGTGTGTGTGTGTGTGTGTGTGTGTGTGAAGGCTAGCCAGCTCGCGAGCCAAGTGGTGCGTTTGAGACAGATGGGTTTAAGTGAACCTCCCAAAAAAAGAGCCCAACAGGCAGCTAGAAACGGAGCCGTCCCCACGGCGGGAAAGGAGAGCCTCGGTGTCAACGGTTACCACGTAAGCTAGCTGTAGACGTTATGGGGTACCTTTGTCTCCTTGACGTCCTGCTTCCCTCCTTCAGGGTACCACTGGACGCGGACGAATCCCTGACAGAGAGGCCGACTCGGGGTGTCCACGGGGCTCTCGGTGTCCGAGCCACACGGGACTCGTCCTCCTCCTCCTCCTCCTCCTCCTCCTCCTCCGTCGCCACCTCCTCCGCCTCCGCCGCCTCTCCCTCCGCCATCGTCGATGTCCGAGTCCGAGTTAAAATCCTCCTCGCCGTGGATCATCCGGACGAGGCCAAACCGGACCGAGCTGCGATAGCGCCCGGAGACCAGGTCGTGGGAGAAGAGCAGCCGTTGGGAGCCGTCCGTCGTGGGGGACAGAGCCATGGATGGAGGCTCCGAGCCCGGGCTGGCTAGGGGAGAGAGGCCCGGGGTCGGGGATGCTGCTGCGTCCGTGGTGGCCGCCGCATCCGATGCTACGGGCTCCGCCATCGCTGCTGTTGTCAGGGAGTGAAGCGAGAGCGCGAGGATGACGGTGGAATGAAAAAAATGTAACCTGGAAGCGGCGAAAAACACGTGTTTACGTCGCTACGGAGAGCTGCGTAACTAGCGCAGTGTGGCGCGTCATCACGCAGTATCCCCTCTCGCCAGTGGGCGGCGCTGTGAGCCTCAATCTGCGGTGCAGCTTTTCATGACGTTTTGGATGTGCTTCTTCAAGTTTTCCCAGAATATAAATGGATTTTTTTTTTTTTTTTTATGTTTATATACTTTAATTCAGAAAAAAACACTGAATATACGTACCTGAATAAAGATGTGTTGGGCAGGTCCCCTGAATAATTATAAAAATAAATGTTTAAAACAAATTTAACAGAACAATATATTTGTATTTGTTTTATTGTTATATCGTATTACATGACATGTGATCTGTTTATATATGTATTATCACTCATAGTGTGTGTGTTTATTTGCCCGGCAATGTGTGTTGATGTTGTGAAACAAAGGGGAAGGATACAAATAAAAAATGTAGGAGCGGTGTTTGTGAAAGGGTGTAAAGGGACAATCCACCCCCAAAAATAATTAAAGTTATTCTCCGCTTTATGTTGTTGTTATAGCTATAACACTTATAGCTAGAATTATATACAGGAGGGGAAAGGGGTGGAGATAAAAGTGAATTATTATATAAATGATTATTCAACTTATCTATGTCATTGTATTTGATCCTATATTTTAGTTGTAGTGGTTTGGTATATTTATGTATTTGTAATATATTATATGTTGCGTATTCTATATATCCTGTTGAAATATCTCTTCTGGGTTTTTTTAACTATACTGTTTTAAAGGAATACATTATTTACATTTAGAGAGGATTAAAACATCAAGTCACAACTTCATTCACATTCTCTGATTTATAAAGAGAAACAATGGGGCAATTCAATATTCGACTTCATGTCCGTAAACACTGACTGTTGACATTGACAGCTAAACTATGTAACAATGAACAGAAAGGTGACAATTGAAAGACAGTTAGACAATGTATTGTTAAATCTCAGTTAATTGCTTAACAGTTGTAATATAGAGACCCCAACCAAACTCAATAATGCTCTGAATTACTGACGGCAGCACACTGGGAGTCCTGATAAAACCTTGATCCCGAGACAAGTTTTAACCTCTAATATCCTAAAATATAAAAGAGCGTGCCTGGAAAAGCTTCGCCTAATAAGCTCGATGTTTATCTGGAGATGGAGATTACTTTCAGCCGTGTGACCCTCACAGGGAGTGAGCTCGTGGTGTCTGTGCGTAAATAAAACCTCATCTGACAGTGAAGCATGAAGCTCTGCTGAATTTGTGATTACCAAACCTTCTGGGAAAGGTGTGGGAAGTTATGTGAGAGAGGACCGTGGGCCCTTGGCTGCTGCTTCTTGACGTACACGCAGCTTATTCTGAAGAGGTGATAAACAAACTCCACGCGCCGTAATCCTCTTACAGATCTGCAAAATTAAGTGTGCGGGAAATCGTGAGCTCGACTTAAAGGGACAATGGAAAGTCTCCACCAGAGAAGTCACATGATGAGCTGTAAGTCAAGTCCTTGAGATAAGAAACATCAGGACTCAATGTGATATTAACATTAAATGATGACATCATTCTTCTTCTTTTTTAACCTATTTTTTAGGCCTGCGCTCAAAATAGCAAACCCAAATTAAAAAAGTTGTGTCTTTGCAACGACAAGGGCTATTTGAACAATGTTGGTGTTATAATAAAGGCAACCAACACGTGTCAGGATGATTGTCTCTGATACAGCTGAAATGTCTAAACCCAAATCATATTACAATATGTGAACAGTTTCTGCTAAGTTTGACTTGACAAAGTCAAGCAAAACAAAGTTACAGAGGGTGTGGTACAGAGAGTTCAGACGAGGTCTCCAAAATGGGCATTTAGGCTCATTTTGGCAGCATCTGTGCCATTTGAATTTTATAATGTACCAAACCATATATTTCACTTGTATATTACTTGTGGTGTTCAATACATCCAAATACAGCATTTTTGGACTTTTAATTATTTTTTTCCGAAACAAAAGACAAAATAAACTGAATGTGGAAACGAAATGGCTCATATCTCGGTGATCTTTGGCGCAAAGGGATTTTGGTAGAAATGTGCAATCTGTGTTGAATCGTCTTGCTTTTTGCTATCTGGCTATTTCTGAGAGCACCGAGCTACGGAAACGTGCCGAATGGGCTGACTTAAAATTATCATTATGATATTTTAATAATTATTTGAGTTAGTGTTAAAGTTGTGTTGCAATGGCAGACTCATTCTTGCAGCCCAGGTTTTGTTGTTTTATTTGATGTGTAACATCAATGTATTGTCTCATGATTATTGTAATGTTTTACACCTTAATGTGTCCATATCTCCCTATAGGGGGCTCGGTGTTAGTAATGAACCACTCAGAATAGCTCATACCTTTCCAACTCTGTAACAGGTGAGTGCCTGTTACAACTATCGGGTTACATTAGCTTGTTAACATGTTGGCGTGAGACCAACACATGACCGGTAAAGTCCAAATCTGCTGCAGGTCTGTTGGTGGCATGACGGATAATTCTCTCCTCACCGATATCCCTCTT
Source organism: Liparis tanakae (assembly GCA_036178185.1). Classification (NCBI taxonomy): domain Eukaryota; kingdom Metazoa; phylum Chordata; class Actinopteri; order Perciformes; family Liparidae; genus Liparis; species Liparis tanakae. Next base: position 19,542,180 of record CM070110.1, on the reverse strand, counting down.
GACCCCGACTAAACATGTTTCAATTTACTCACGGGGAGTTGGGGGAGGGGAGGTTTGGTCATCCAGCTCGCTTCGGGATTAAAAAGCAAGCACCTCGTGCGCACCGAGGGTATAAGTACAGCTGGCGCGCGGCTCTCCACTCAGTCTCCGCGTGCAGTTCTGTTACGCACGGATCAGGCTTTGGAGACAAAGAGTTAAAGGAGAGAGCGCCGCAGACAGACAGACAGACAGTGTCCTTTGCTTTACTTTCAAAATTGTGGGGTCAAAAAGAAAACAGCAACAAACACACGAGCATGTCAGTGGCGGGCGCATTGCCGTTCATGAGGCCGCTCCATATCCGCTCTCCGGTGTCGCAGGGCCGCCGACACACGCTGCCGGCCAGCGAGTTCCGCTCCCTCAGCCCGGAGGATGCCATCAGCGTGTTCGAGATTGAGAGAGAAGGTAAGCAGACTCTTAAAGCTTCACTGACTAAGGCCTGCAGCACTGATCAGCGCAGTCTTAGCATATTTCAGGACATCGTTACGCACAGTACGCGTTCCTTCACGCGAACAACACGCAGTAGCCCCTCGTAGACACTTGCACTAATGACGTTACCATGGTGATTTAACTCTTCTAGAGCGGCGTCAGGCCGCTCTAGAAGAGCCAGTTAGCGTCGGGCACAATTGAGATTACCGTAACTCCGCCACCGTTTACGCGATCGATTTATTTCTAACGGATTCCGAACGTTAAGAAACGGAGCTTTCCGTTGATAGTTACGGTAATTGTAAAGACCAGTGGAGGGATTGACTCTGGGGGAGCCGGAAGTGAGCAGGAGAGCACCAGGAGAGTGTTTGAGAATTGCTTGAGTGGCCTTTTAGTGACATTTGGTGTAAATAATAGTATACGCATTTTTTCATTCTCAATGGCCCACTTTCCTGTCCCCACAAACCAAAAGATGGAGACTGGGAAAAGAACAGACAGAAGGCCGAGACAGAGGCAGTGTATTATCTGCCATAAAAGCACTTCTGTGATGTGTGAGTCTTCAGCTGGACAGGAACGCTTCAGAAAGCTAAACAAATCCCCAGAACGCCATTTAGTAATCAAACCGCCAGTAACATGAACACTAAAAGCTCAAATTAATGAAATACATTTCATTCATGTCATCTCAAAAGTTAATTTCATATAGTTTCTAAAGAGGAACCTGATCAATTCAAATACATTCTATACTTTTGTGTTATTACACACCATTTTAAGCATCTATAACATATGACACATACTTGCCAGATTAGGAAAGATACATTTATCCTTAAAAAAAGAGCAACACTATTTTCCATAAAGGGCATTTTCTGACACATTTATTGATAATAAAAAAAGAGAAAAATGACCATTGTCACCATTACAGCTCTACAAGGGTCTTTCCAGGTGATATGGGTTCATGTGTCTTTAACCTGTATAACATGCCTGGCTGTGACCCAGGATCTTCTCATCACATTCTCAGAATAGTCAGGACAATTGGCAACTGTATGTCCACTTCCCTCGCATCCAGGTGTCTGTGTCTAATGTCCTCCTCCTCCTCCTCCTCCTCCTCCTCCTCCTCCTCCTCCTCCTCCTCCTCCTCCTCACAGCCTTCATCTCAGTGTCTGGGGAGTGTCCTCTGCACCTGGACGAGGTGCGTCACTTCCTCACCCTGTGCCCTGAGCTGTCTCTTGGCTGGTTTGAGGGGGGACGTCTGGTAGCGTTCGTCATCGGCTCACTGTGGGACCAGGAGAGGCTTAACACGGTAAGACAGAGCGGAGCACACCTGGACGGTGATTTACCCCAGACTGACTGGCAAGGAAAATGCAAAAACAGGATTAAATCAGATCAACAAAGGAGATTGTGAAATATGTAAAAAGGCATATTTATAGTGTGATATTTTGGAAATTCAGTGGGCGAGGATAAATGAGCCGCACCCACCTAAATGTCACTGGAGATATTCACATTTGCGGGAGGAGCACAAGCTTCAGCATTAATGCGGCGTCTAATTCAAACCAGCTGAGGCGAGATGAAGGGCCCTCATGGAAATGTGACACAACAATTTTTCTAATCTGAAAATGGTAGAGGGGTTCAAAGGTGAATACAAATCTTAATTCAGTTGTATTGCAATTGCGTGGACATACTCGAGAGTAAAAGGCATATTCGCAAAGCACAATCAGAGCCATATAAAGCTCTGAAGATGTTATAGAGGTCAAAGGTCACAGTGTGTCTCTTTTAATGTAAAGACCAGGCTTTTGACGCATCTTTCAAGCTCCAAAGATTAGAGAACGTGTAACAATAGAGGAGAATCATGAATAAAGTCAGCTCATTTTATTAATAATGTCAGTTACATAATCAGCGCAAGTGAAAAAACCATCCGACCCCCGAACAGCAGAGACAGCCGGACTCAAACGTGAACAGTTTTTTTTGTCCCTTTGGTGTTAAGAAGTTAAGACGTGCCACCTGGAGCGCAGCAGGTCCCCAAAGGGGGCGTTTACCCGTCCTCACACCTCTCCCCTCCATCTTTGTTTCCCAGGATGCCCTCACGCTCCACAAGCCCCACGGGACCACCGTCCACATCCACATCCTGGCGGTCCACCGGACCTTCCGCCAGCAGGGCAAAGGCTCCATCCTGATGTGGCGCTACCTGCAGTACCTCCGCTGCCTGCCCTCGGTCCGCCGCGCCGTGCTCATGTGCGAAGACTTCCTGGTTCCCTTCTACCGGAAGTCGGGTTTCAAGGTGCAGGGCCCGAGCCGGATCACGGTGGGGCCGCTCGCCTTCATCGACATGGTGTACCCGGTCAGGGGCCACGCCTTCATGCGCCGGAACAGCGGCTGTTGAGGACGGACGGACGGACGGACGATCTCCCCCGGCTTTCAGTGACGGCGGGACCACGGCCCTCTCGGAGACGCCAGCGGCCGGCGTGGCGCTGGCGAGCGTCGCTGTGGCGAGACCGGTCGGTCAGGCGTTCTGACCGCGGGTCGGCAGACGGCCGAGAACGAGGAGCTGCCGCCCAGCTGTCGGCAACAGCTGGGTGGACGAGTGGTCGGAAACTAGAAGTGAATTGATCTGTAGTTTAAACGAGTAATCCGTAGAGGAAAACACTGAAAGAATGAACGCACTTATTTCAAATGCACTTTTGGATGGAACTTTATTTTGAAAAATGTATTCTCATGCAATAGAACGCAGCTGCCTTGTTTCTTTCTTTGCCCTCTTTTATTTTTTTACATGTGCTATTTAACCAATCTAACACTGTCTGGTCCTCCATGAAGCGACTTTCTTAAATCAAGAAATCTGTGTCTGCCCAATATTACTGCATTCTGTTATTTATAGTTCTGTATAAACGGCGTGCTTTAGAAGACACTTTAAATAAATATGACGACTATAAAATCAAACCTGCAAGGAAGATGGAATAAGAACACAAAGTGAGGAAATCAGCAATCAAACATCAGTTGATAAGTTGTGTGTTTTTTTATTTATCAGGATTTGATGTGACCTCTCTGTCTCAATCAGTGATTGTTGCGTGTACACAGAAAATCACCGATGTATATTTAGTGTGTTTCCTACATATAATATGTGCTTAGAAATGAATCCTTGATAGTCTCCTTTCGCCTTTCCCCTTGTAGAAAATCACCACCTCTGCCTCCCAAAATCTTGAATTAGGACAAATATGTTTCGTCTTTGTCACCAACTTTTGTTCTTCAAATATTAAAAGTTTTATTTTCTAGCATTTCTGCTTTGAGGTCTTTCATTCATTTGAACCATCCCACCACGGTGGTCCGTGGAGCTTTTGATCACATGGCATGATTTTGAAGATAGATGCTTCCTGTTAAATGTACTTTAGATCCATGAAGATATAATATGCAGTTATTCTCACCGGTGAATGCCAGATACAAACCCTCATTATTACTAGAGTGGCATCATGTTGAAGTAGACCGTCGCGTATAAAAGACAAACGGGACAAAACCTCGACCTGAAATGTAATTGAAACGTTCCCTTTTTATTCCAACAAATAGAAAAGAGTGAAATGATTTGGTCCCAACGAAAACACAGCGGTTGAAACGGCAGCATGCGGGCCGGCTCGAGCCCTCGCAGAAGGCACAGTGAAGAGGTTTCCTATGAAGAGCTCGCGCTTACTAGACAGAACGTTTCATAAACAGATGGTGGCGATGACATCACGCCAACATCAAACTAGATCTGAGAGAAAGAGCCGGGAGCCAGAGGGAGAGATCCCTCGAAACAACAATGCCTGTTGTTCCCTCCTGGAATAAATATACATTTCACAATTGTTTCCGGAGTGGAGGCGGTGCACTGTGCTGTGGGACCAAGTGTGAGACCGAAGTAGAGCTTGTCTGAGGACTTTGCAGCAGTGACGTACAGAGAAACGAGAGCGATTAGAAAGAACAACATGCGTGTGTATAAGCAGCTGCTGTGAGATGTTCTCCCCAGCATGCCGCCAGTGGATCACGAGAAGTACGCACGAGTCAAAGGAGGCTTCTTTGTACAATGGCATGGTCTGTTTAAGGCTGCTAGTGGTTTGAGATAAGACATCTTACTGTAGTCGACCACTGCCATTTCACTTGAAATATTTCATCTGCACAGGTAATACTAGGAACACTTTGAGCGGAACAGTTCACCGCTCCAGACATCGGTATGCCTCCATACTCACGACTTGAAACGGATAAAAGCCGCACTGAATGGCGGCGTGTCGCGTTGAAGCCGGCGGTTCCCAACGTGAACTAGAGGCAGGAGGCCTCTGATGGATCTCAGTCAGGTGACCCACCACCATCAGTCTCAGCCGCCTGTCGTCCACGGGGCGGAAGGGAAGCGTACCTGGTTGCCCGCGGCGATCCCTTTGGCTTCTCTAGATTCACAGGGGAAGGAAGCAGACCGTCTCTCTCTCTAGAACCTTTTCTCCAGGTCCACCCGGCTCTTTGTCGTCCCGAGTCTCCCTTCCCGTCCTCCCGGTTACGAGCCCATTAGCAAATGAACATGCTGGGTAGTGCCAGACTCCACGGGGTGACAAAGTCGGAGTACAGTTTGAGGGAGGGGAAGGCCGAGGAGAACAGACTGATGATCAGTTCCTTTGATGAGCAAATAACACACAAATATTCGGACATTCTTAAAAGGCCACGGAGATGACCCGGGGGAACGGCTGACCTGACCACCGGCGGGTGGGATCGGCAGCACGGTCGCGGCGTCGGCAGCCGGGGGGGGATCAGTGCACCACGTCGTTAATGTCGTGGTCGATGTCGTAGCGTTCGCAGAACTTGTTAGTGAAGGGCAGGCAGGTCAGATGCTCCAGCCAGTGCCAGTTGATGGGGTAGATGTAGAACCAGACGATGAGCGAGGAGAACAGCCCGGTGTAGGCCACCATGGACACGGCGATGAGGACGCGCTTCCGGTACTTGTCGAAGTTCCCGAAGGTGACGTAGGGCAGGAAGGCGAAGGAGAGCAGCAGGCCGCTGAGGAAGCCGAAGATGTGGGCGATGTTGTCGATCCACGGCAGGAGGCCGCACAGGAAGAGGAAGAGGACGATGCCCAGCAGCTTGAGGAAGGCTTTCCACGGCTTCTCCAGGATCTGCCAACCTTGAAACAGCTCGACAAACAGGCAGGCGAGGAGTCCGAACTGAGACCCCGCCGGACCCACCTGGAGGGAGAGGAACAGAGGAGGGTTGAGCCCCGACGGGAGGAGGAAAGAGTTCTTCTATATTCCTACAGGGAAAACTAGAACGGCACTCGGTAGAGCGCACACCTTCGCCACAGACACTTCTTTGGTACTGGGCATGAGAGTGGGGGGAGTTGATGTCATGTGAACATTTTGGCATTAGTTGCATGACGATTGGATAAAAATTGACCGCGCTATGGTAAAAAGATGTTGACCTTTTCATGACCTTGACCTTTGACCCAGAATACAATCAAATGGTCCCCGGATAATAACCAATCATCCCACCAAATTTCATGCGATTCGGTTTAATACCGTTTGAGTTATAACAAACAAACCCACAGCGTACGAGAGACGGGGTTCTTACACATTTTGACCGATGGATTTCCGTGACTTTTCCATGACTTTTCCAGAACTTTTATGATCTAAGTTTTTCCATGACGGCCTGGAAATGACCATTTTAAAATTCTATGACTTTTCCAGCTTTTCCATGACCGTACGAACCCTGGAGAGATCATGTTTCTGACGTGATCTACCAACTTCCCGACAGCAGAAGACGATTAAACGAGCACACTGCTGCCGGCTCACCGTGGCCGTCTCTCCGAGAGTTTCGCTCGCTTTAATTCTGTGGAAGAACGGCAGCTCGAGCCCCGGGTCAGGCAGCGCAGGTGAGCAGATTAGAGTGGCGTCCGTGCAGTTCGGCGGCCTGGCCGGGTCACGGGCAGATGGCTAATCTGAGAAGACGTCAAACTCCCGAGACCAGAGAAGGAGCGTGAGAGCGCGGCCCACCCAGACATCACGCTGTCGCGTTAGTAGAAACATTCATTTTCATGTTCTGAGCATTTTTTTCCTTTTCTGCACACTCAAGTTAAATGTTTTCCTGGAAGGACGCAACAGTGGGGTCGACTTTTAGATGGTCATGTGACGCATGAGGTGGCGTTGACTAGTCTCTAAAAGACACAAGAGGTCAGCCTTCCGTTTGCCCTCGTGGTGCTAAAGTCTGTTAACACTGAGGGCAGCAAAGGTCACATTAGACCTTAGGGTTTTCAGTCCCACAGGAAAGGTAAACGTCTTGGGATAGATCGCCATGGTTACTTACAGGGTTCTTACACATTTTGACCGATGGAGTTCCAGGACTTTTCCATAACTTTTCCATGGCTTTTCACCAAATGTCCATGACCAAACTGAAATCTCGGTAAAACATGAACAATTTAGAACATTTTGCGTATCGAGAGAGTACGCCGGCTTATATTTTAAGGGTCTTTCTTTAAAAAACATATGAATTATTTCAAACTCGGCGTGAATTAACGAGATTATAACAAATTTCCATGACTTTTCCTAAACTTTTATGATTTAAGTTTTTTCCAGGACTTTTCCAGGCCTGGAAATGACCATTTTAAAATTCCATGACTTCTCCAGGTTTTCCATGACCGTACGAACCCTGTACTTAGGCTGGACACACAACCTGCTGCCGAGCACATCCCGTCGTATAAAACCACCGCCTACCGACCAATCAAAGATCGGCACGTGGATTGTGAGATAATATTACACAATGCGTGCTTAAAACAGCATGCAGTAAAGTAAATTAAATAAATGCTAAACATAAATCTGTGGCGATAATTTATTTATTTAGATCGCCGTATAGTACTATTAAGCCAAGGAACCTGCTGTTGTCTATTCACCATCTCTCTGCAGAGTTAGAGGTGTAACAACTGCTTTACGGACGGGAATCATCATTATTCCAGTCACAGCTGCCACAGGGACTCCTCGGCTCAACAGGAAAGGATCATCCACTCAAAGTGCTTCCTTAAGCGTCTTGACCGTCCTTTGTTGTGCCTTGCATGCACTTCCTCTGGTTATTCCTGGTGTGTGATGACCTGTGAGCCGGCTGGTGTTAAGCAGAGCTGGACGGTGGGGTGTCTGGCTCTCACGTCTACGGTGCGTCACACAGAGAGCCTCCGCAGGTCGCCACGCACACGTCAGCTGGGAGCAACTGGTGCCGGCTTATGAAGACGACAACAGACTTCTGCACGACATCAAGACTCAAACACATAAAGGTCAAGCAGCGAGCCGGGAGGAGGCGCTTGTGTTCAGAAAGGTGCAGAATCATCATCAGACATTAAAGTCCAGTATTTGCAAAAATGTGACCCCATTCAGTAAGTACTGTGGCACCCACACAATGGCATGAGACTAATCTCTTAAAGGGGAAAGTGGGCTTTTTAGAGACACACGGAAAAGAACAGACGGGCCAGTAGATGTAGGTAATCCATGTTCTATTCCATTGGTATGGATCAACTTTTGCATTGTTGAGGTTCTTGCCAGATGTCCTGGTTTATGATTACATTTCTTCCTAAAAAAGTGTCTAATGAGAGTCGTTTAGAGATAGAAGACACACACACACACACACACACACACACACACACACACACACACACACACACACACACACACACACACACACACACACACACACACACACACACACACACACACACACACACACACACACCATTATGGAGTTGATTAACTACAGGAAGACTGTCTAAATGACCTTTAAAGTTTCCTCCTGCAGGTGTGTGCCCGTACATACGGATGTTTATTCATGAACACTCCTCAACACGCTCAACCTAAGCGACTTCCTTTCCTTTCTTCCTGTGCGATAAAAGACACGTGCTGGTAACTCATTTGTTGTGCGCGCCCTGGTAGATCATTTGTCAGCTACTGTTTGTACAGCGACATCTTATTTTATTGAATTCTCTCTTGAGGAGTCTACAGGTGGCAGCCTCTACCGGTTCAAAGGTTCTTCTGTTTATCCAAAATGTATCCAGTGGTTATTAATTAAACTTCAAAGATGTTGTGTGTGTGTTCATAAAATGTCAGCACAGGTTTTTCTTTAGCGTCCCCACATAAGTCTTTTGATGGATGACTGAAGACTTGCTGTCGTCTGAAACACTGGGTCGGATGGCACTGCTCTCTTCATAGAAATGCCTCAGTAAAGCACCGTAAAGCAGTCTATGAAGTGTTATCCACTCACAATAAGCTCAGTTTCAACAGGCAGTTGCACAGTTAACACCATGAGGTGTTTCCTGTGCCCCCCCCAAACCTCTCTAGATGGGAGGCCGCCAGCTCTGCTCCAGTAATCCCCAGTATGAGAAACTCCCTTCCAGTAAGTGAGCCGAGCTAAGCCGAGCTAAGCCGGTGAGGTGGAGAAGCAGACAAACACACTGTAGTTACACTGGTAATGCGTTGAGTTTTTACCTTTCAGTAAATATTTAGTCAGGGCATCAAAACTGGTAAAGGCCGTCTTAGTTCACGTTCAGATTTAGCAGCTATTAAGCCAGGGTTCTTACACATTTTGACCAGTGGATTTCCGTGACTTTTCCATGACTTTAAACCAAATTTCCATGACCAAACTGAAATCTCGGTATAAACATAATTTTTGGGGGAAAAGTGTGAGTATTGAGAGTGTATGCCGGCTTCTATTTTGAGCGTCTTTCTTTAAAAAAACAAATTATTTCAAACTCGCCGTGAATGAACATGTGATTATAACACATTTCCATGACTTTTCCAAAACTTTTATGATTTTCGTTTTTTCAATGACTTTTCCAGGCCTGGAAATGACCGTTTTCCATGACCGTACGAACCCTGTAAGCCTAAATATAGAGGTGGCCGAGAACAATTCCAGTACAACAGTCTGGCAGCAGCAGCTTCGGCTTTTTCATTTATTCAGATGTTGACCAAAGAGTAGTGCACCGAGTCTCCTGGACATGTGTGCACTTTACGTATACGTTGCGTCTCTGCCTGCGCGTGTTCATGTGAAGAGCTCACCTCGGCTCTGTAGGGCAGGAACAGGGCGGAGGCGAGGTTTCCAGTGATGCCACTGAGGATATAGATGATGGAGATGCGGACCCAACCCGCCAGCTTCTCCAGGTCTCTCAGTATGGTCATCTGGAACACCACCGACACCAGGCAGTGCAACAACCTACACACACACACACACACACACACACACACACACACACACGTCAGAGAATGACACAAATGTGCAGTCTGCTGGTATTTCAACCTTGTGAATTGTATTTTATATACATTTCTACACGCACTGCAAACATCTGCACTTGTTTTCCATTCAGCCTCATTGGCTTGTTTGTCTGAAAAAGTGGACCCAGGGGATTTCCCCTTGTGCTTGGTATTAGCACTAAGTATCAGTATTCATGTGAGTGAGCGGCTCACGAACACTGGGGCCTCATTCAGAAAGATTCCATTAAGATTCGAGCCTGATGGATGCTGACAATGAAATCACGCCTCGTTATCATACATAGCAAACGGGCGATACGGCCGATTGACTCGGCGTAATCAGCTTAACACTTTGCCAAAGCATGTCGACCATTCTCTTAATGCTATTAAGTTAAAAAGTTGAACTTTCGCTGTGGCGACATGTGTACTTAAAGAGCTGAATTCAGTGAAACCCCAAAAATAATCAAAAAAAAGAAGGAATAAATACAAAAATGAAGAGCGCCATCTGAATGTATTTAATAATGTTTACTTGAGGAGAAGCCACATTGTTGTGACTGCGTACCCAGCGTGGAGGAAGAGAGAGAGCCAGAGACGGTAGAACTGGTCAGGGACATCGGGGTTGAGGAACGGCAGCAGGCCGCACACGTCGTCCAGACAGTGGATCTGCTCCAGAGCAGAGCATCGTTTCAGAAAGGGTCGCGCACACGCGTACACACACACACACACACACACACACACACACACACACACACACACACTACCTGAGAACAGAGTGTGGCCTCCTCGTGGAAGTAACCATGCATGAAGGAGCAATACTCTCTGGTCGTGATCTCACATCTACAGGAGAGACAAGCAATAACCAATTAGAATCTCCTCCAGACGACCGGGCGATCAAGAAGTGGAACCGTGGATTTGATATTGGCCTGCGGTACACAGCGCACACACACACACACACACACACACACACACACACACACACACACACGCACACACACGCACACACACGCACGTCTCACCTGCCCTTCGTTCCTATGCAGCACGGTCGTCCCTTGATGTTACAGTCCATGTGTCTGTAGCCTGTGTGGTTCCACTTCTTGGGAAAGGTACACACCTGAAGAAGGATAAGACACAAGCTGTTTATTTCATGTCCCGGACACACAGAGAGCATCGTTGAGAAAATGACTTTGTCTGAAGTTACTACGAGGAACTTTAATGTTGGGTCTTTGGCACTCCGTGTGGACTAGAGCGGTAGTGTTTCTGTGACCCTCGGCGTTTCTCAATTCAAAGTACACGAGTACAGACTTGTGTTCTTTTGGAGTCTGTACTTGGGAGTCCTGACTCCGGAGGACGGGAGGACGGTCTTTCTGCGATGGGACCAGCAGCTGATTTGATGACGTCACCACATCAGCTGTTCTTGCTCCTGAGTTTATTCTAATTATTCACTGTAAATTATTTGTTACAGTCAAATAAACAAAACATCCTAAAATGACATCCCGTGACTCAACAACATTAGTATTTATAAAAAGTCAACTGTCAGTAGTTTATTTTCTCCTCTGCTACTGTTTCCGGTTGCTGGTGAAATGCATCGTGGGATATATGCTGGCCTCGCCCTGCTGCCTCGCACAGAGCCCTCCGCCTCCTGTCTGAAGTCTCCGACTCATCTGATGTCTCGGGGATATGATAGTTCAGTATATAGGTACCACAGGGCACTCTTCTCACTGTTTGGTCTGGTTTACTTACAGTAGGTAGGTCACACTGAGACATCACTATTACATTGAGACTAGTTCATAACCACTGGAAAGTTCCTCGCAGTAACACTGAATGAAGAAACACATTTCCAAATCAGAAGCCGTGTTCCCTTACCGGCCACTTGGTGATGTCATCCAGCCATACATGAGGCACTGCAGAGGCAGGCTCTTCACACACTCTGGTCACAACATGCAACACACAAGCACAAAGGTAGTTTTGAAATGACGAGCCGACTTCTAATCAATAATGACCACTTGTGTGGTATTTGTTGACGTTCCACTTGTCATGTGACACAATGATCACATGCACATTCCCACCTGGGATCCTGGTGACAGACAGAACCAGAGGACCGGTTGATCTCCACCGGCTCGTCCTTCCATTTAATAAAGGTGGCCAGTGTCTCCTGCATTCAATTTGAGTAGGGGAATATAATGATTAACAAATTAGTCATTTGTGTGCATCTTAAAGCAAACAAGAAATAGAAGTCAACAGTTTAAATCTTAAGAATGTTAATCTACCCAACAAGATATCTTTGCATTTGTTACGTTTAAATCTTGTAAAATGTACTCTTGCTTGACAAATGTACGTAATCTGTGCTATGTGTATGCGTAAGACCTGTGATTATATATTTACAGATTATAATCTCACGTTTAAGTGCAAGTGTGTGTGTGTGAGTGTTTGTGTGTGTGTGTGTGTAGGAATGTGTTTCTAGTTTCTGGCTATCGGTGTGTGTAACTAAAGCAAATTGAATCGTCTTATGAGGTTTTCAATTGCAATTTCTGAAGCGTATTCATTGAAGTGTTTTTTCTTGACTTCTTTCTCAAACTGAAGCCAGGTTTCTTATAAAGACGAGCTAAGGAACTAAGTGTGAAGGTGCAGGATAAACCGCTTACGGAGCAGTCGAAGCTGAGGGTCTGCACGCATCCGGAGTTGTCATTCTGAACGCAGCAGCCGGACTCTCTCTCCTGGTCTCTGGCCCTCTGGATCAGACTGACTATCTGTGTGTCTTTACGGATGCACGGGGAGAACTTGGCGCCCAGGTGGATCAGGTCGTCCTGAAAAGATGAGGAAATAATCATAACGATACACAAACCGGGCCATCCACACATGGTGACGTGAGCTACAGAGAAGAAAAACTCTATCCTCCATAGGAGTTATTTCTGGATGTTGATCACGTTGATAACATCACACACTAATGAGGATGCAACGCTGCTGCAACAGGCGAGGCGACACGTGTCTGGTGTCACACCCGGCTGGGAAATAGTAGAACATATCTCGGATCCGTTTATTTGAAGATGTGCGTTCATCATTTTAAGGAACAGTTCACTTCAGTCTTGTAAACCAAGACAACATCTATTGTGAGTGTCTATCTAAGTTGACAGTGAAAAACATACAGGAGTGTTACACAGAAAGGGACTCACAGAGCTGGGGCCGATCCAGAAGTTCTCCTGTTCGATAAACTTGACGCTCTCATAAATACCTTTGTTCTTCAGCACCTGCAGAGGGCGACAGAGTGACACCGTTCTCAAATGATCTGCTGCATGTAGAATAGACCAAAGAACCAAAACATTTGAAGTTTTTAGGTCATGTTTATTCATGATTTTTGAGTTAGGGACGATAACATTTTATATTTATATATATATATATATATATATACACACACACACACACACATTTGTATCTATTTTTTAAAATATATATATACAAATTTAGATACAAATGTGTGTGTGTGTGTGTGTATATATATATATATATATATATATATATATATATATATACACATATACACACACATTTGTATCTGTAACTTATTGTTGATGAATTCTGTTTAATTCGATAAATAAATATCACTTTTGATTTCTTATGTTTTAGGCCATGTATTGATTGAGCAGATTGTGTTAGTGTATTCCTACACAAGAAACAATAACCTGCCCCTTTGGCACTACACATAGCAGGATGTGTATGTCCTCTTGGTAGTAAAATACAAACAATCGAGTCAAAGAAATCTCATTCTGTCAGTAAGTTTCCAGCCAACTCACCAGTTCAGACGTAGAATGTTGTGCAAACCCCACGGGGGCAAAACCGTACGTGCAGCAGGCCAGCAGAGTGATCACCACGTGGACAAACGTGATCCAGTAGGAAAAGTAGGGCCTGGAATACACAGCAGAGAACCACTGTTAATTGCCAACACATACTGTCAGTTGTGGTGTCAAGCATCACATCACAGGGGAGGAGAACACTGTCTCAATTTAAATGTCCTTAAACTCCTCTGAATGAAGATTACAATAACGTGTATACAAGTCCCGCCAAGGTTTAATGTCACCTTTTACTGTAAAAATCACATCAAGTTCATTTTCTCTTGCTGCCTGAGGTCCACAAGTCAGCTATTTAAAGTGTGTTGAATAATTCACTAATGTGTCCAAGCGTCTCCTCATCCCTGACCTGTGGCTGTGGAAGTCGTCCAGCTGCTTCTGGATGTTGCTGCTGAGGCTGCGTCTGTAGTGGCGGTTCAGCCACTTCCCCACGACGCCCATGCCGTACTGACGCTTGCGTTTGTCGAACGCAAAGTGCTTCACTTGGGAGGCGATGCGCCCGCCACGGCGAGGCTGCCCCTTCTCAGCTCCTGCTGCTGGTGTCCTGGGCGTTCGAGATACGTCCCTACTGGGATTGGAGAAAAGCGTCAAAGAAATGAACAAACGGTGAGAGAGTGGACGAGGCAAAAGTGGTGTAGGAAGCGGAAAGGTGGAGTTAAGACGGATAAAGAAGAAGAAGAAGATTGAAAGGTGTACAAATTGCATGGAAATTAGATGAATAACGAAAAGAAAAGGGAGAAATACTATTTAATGATGGAATGCGTGGAGAGAAATAAGGGTTATTGAATGTTCCTGCTCTCGGGTCAGCGGGGCCAGTTCAGTGAGTTTCTAAAAGGTGTTGAAATGTTTTTTTCAGAGCATTTACTCACATGCTTGGGAACTTCTGTTCAGGCTGTTCGCTGGGAGCGAAAGCTGCAGAAATGGGAGGCGATTCAAACACGTCATCGGCCATAGAGTACAACTCATCGTGGGCATCAACCTGCGCAGCAGAGGGAACGGAGGTCACGGAGGAGGAAGAGGAAATGCAGGGGAAATTCAAAGCGGTTATTATTAGTGGCCAGACCTCATCTGTGCTTAGACAATAGGATCCTGTTGCAGCAGACACACACACACACACACACACACACACACACACACACACACGCGCACGGAAAAAAAGTATTTAGTCAGTCACCAATTGTGCAAGTTCTCCCACTTAAAAAGATGAGAGAGGCTTGTAATTTTCATCATAGGTAGACCTCAACTATGAGAGACGAGATAAGAAGAAAAAAAATCCAGAAAATCACGTTGTCTGATTTTTAAAGAATTAATTGGTAAATTCCTGGGTACAATAAGTATTCTCATGTTGTATCATAGTCGAGGTCTACCTATGATGAGAATTACAGGCCTCTCTCATTTTTTTAAGTGGGAGAACTTGCACAATTGGTGGCTGACTAAATACTTTTTTTCCCCACTGTATGTGTTAAACTTCAAACCATATTGAATATGTTTGACATATACAACATTATAGATGGTGATAGCATGCTTGGCAAAAGCAGATCTATTAGATATGGCGACATGGAAGGAAGGAAAGGATAACAATAACAAGAGGCATCTTAAAGAAGAAAAGAGCTTGATGAGAGATTAGCAGTGAAAGTGGAAGTGTGACTGCTGATGTACGCAGGGAAGGAAAGGATGTAAGATGTAAAAATAACAAATTAAATGCCAAAGAAAGTTGCAGCAGAGAGTTGAAATTGCTGCCACGGCGATGACAGGGCGATGGAGTGAGCGACAGCTGACCTTGCTGAAGAAGAGTGACTTGGACGTGTCTGCCGAGTCCACGGTGTCCTCGTCCATCCAGCTGGGCCTGGCGAAGCTCCTCTTGGGGAAGCTGCGACCCGTCTGAGAGCCGGCCAAGCCGCTCCGACCCTGAACATCAAAAGAAGAGCGTGAGACAGTAGTTCCACGAATTCATAATGTTTCTAAGCTGCGGCTGCAGAATAAGTCAAACACCTGCACCCCCTCCTTTTCTAGAATACACCCCATCACTCAGAGGTCCTCCGGCACCAGACCCACCTTCAGCAGGTTGGATGCAGCTCGGATGCTCATGCGGGCGACGGACTCCCTCTTGCGCCGCGGGAAGCGGCTGTACCCGGAGCGCTGGCTGGTGACGGAGCTGAGCGAGGTGACCCCCGGGGTGAAGGGCCCCCCCTCGGCGGTGTGCGGCGTCCTCGGGGAGCGATTGTCCATCTCGTCTGGGCAACGGAAGGCTCGCCCCCGTGCCAGGGGATCCACAATCTACCAAAAAACAGAGAGTAGTTTCTGACGTGAGTATTTTCTCACTGTGAAATTCAAATTAACTTGGCAAGAAACCCACGAGGCGTCTTTGAGACGACGCTTTCTGGGTGTAGATGTGGAAAGTAAGAGAGAAAACAAACAAAAAATTGCGGCTAGATGGAAGTTCTTATTACAGGTCCTCCAGATTACAAGCGAAAAAAATATCAAAAGTCAAAAAGGCAGGTGAGATTAAGAAAAATTAGCGTGACATGAAAATTACTTTTAAATCATAAGTTCGTTAAGAGAGCAATATGGTAATTATCGAAATGCCTCCAATAATCAGTCATGACATATATGGATTAAGTGCACATTTAATGTGGACACAATCATTATTTAGCGTGGTTAGGTATCGCTAGAAGGGGCGCGCTCTCCTTAACACCTACTCGTGTTTGCCTTTATAATGTTCTTCCATCATGTTTCTGACGTGAATATTTTCTCACCGTGACATTCAAATTAACTAAGAGAAAAAGGAGATGGAAGTTCTTATCGCGGGTCCTCCAGATTACAAGCGAAAGAAAAGATGTCAAGAGTCAAAAAAGCAGGTGAGATTAAGAAAAATAAAAAAAATAAAATACTGGATGATGAGTCGATGAGAACAGCCGTCTGACACGGACTGAAGGGAGTGACATGAGTTATCTGGGGCACAGAGGGTCCACGCCTGTCACTCTGCTTCATTAAAGCCAGACACCTTTTCCCCTCTGCTGTCTCCCTCACTGCCATCATACAGGTGGGGCAACGATCACTATTATAAGTTATTACTGTGAAATTGAGTGGCGAGTGGAAAAGACAACATGGCTCAAAGCCTACCGTGTCTCATCCCACTTTCTTTCCTTTTATTTCCATTGTAGGATATTTTGGTTTATTCATACATTTCTAAACAAATCCACTAGAATGTAACCTTCATCTGGATGTGACTAGAGTCGGTAGACTACCTTGGGCATCTTGTGAGCTCCTGGCGAGTCCAGGCCCTGGTCGAAGCTGGAGGCCGTCTCCGGCTCTCTGTACTGGGCCTTCAGCTTGCCGTAGCGCTGGCTGCAGTGGCGCAGGCTCTTCCGTTGCCATAGCTGCTGCTTGGTCTCACAGTCCTCGCCCACCCCGAACCACTGCGCCGTATTCCTACAGGTAGAGAAAGAAACGGGAGGCCTTAGTATCACAAGTGAGTAGCATCGCGTCAGCTGTTCATGGTTCACTCAACCACAGGACTTTTGGGATATGTTGCTGATGAATTCTGACAAAATAATAGTTTTGTCAGAATTCATCAACTCATTAGAAGGATCCTGAACAGGATTGTTCTTTGGCTGGCTGAGCCAATATGACTCTTTAGGGTGAATGACCTGTGGGGACCAGAATGGGCCCTAGTATGACTCTTTAGGGTGAATGACCTGTGGGGAACACTGCTTGCATTCCTTGTATCATACACCGAAGAGCGCTTTTCATTTTCATGGACTCGTGACCTTTCTGACTAGTAACGCACGCACATGAACAAAATCAATAAACAACAAACTCTTCAACTTGCCTGCGGATGCTTTGGGAGAGCGACGCTTGTCTTCCAAACTTTGCCCTCCTGTCTCTGAAGGAGAAGCCTCCATCTCCTGCTCCTTCTCTGGCTCCGCTGGCGCCGTCCGACACAGAGCCGGTCGCTTGACCGCTGGCGCTTTTTTTCAGGGACGGCCGTAGTGGCTGACCGGAGGAAAAGGAGAAGTGCTGTTACGGAATGCAGGGTTCTTACACATTTTGACCGATGGATTTCCAGGACTTTTCCATGACTTTCAACCAAATTTCCATGGCCAAACTGAAATCTCGGTAAAAACATGAACAATTTAGAACATTTTACGTATTGATTGCGTACGCCGGCTTATATTTTGAGCGTCTTTCTTTAAAAAACATATTAATTATTTCAAACTCGGCGTGATTATAACAAATTTCCATGACTTTTCCAAAACTTTTATGATTTAAGTTTTTTCCATGACTTTTCCAGGCCTGGAAGTGACCATTTTAAAATTCCATGACTTTTCCAGGTTTTCCATGACCGAACGAACCCTGGGTATGATACAGAGAAATAGTGCCGACATAGAAGCGGAACATGTAGGTGTTAAATAATGTTACAATTACAGTTGTAGGAATATAAGTAACAATAAGCTAAATAATGCAGCAGCAGCAGCTTGGATAACAAATAGAAGCCTACAGTGCTTTACTGTTCAATTAGCAGAATAATACACAATGAATTATTGCTGCATAAGACTGCAGGGAGCACCTCAGATGAAATTACTTTTGAATCATAAGTTCGTTAAGAAAGCAATTTGGTAATTATTGAAATGCCTCCAATAATCAGTCATGACATATATGGATTAAGTGCACATTTAATGTGGACGCAATCATTATTTAGCGTGGTCAGGTATCGCTAGAAGGGGCGCGCTCTCCTTAACACCTACTCGTGTTTGCCTTTATAGTGTTCTTCCATCATGTTTCTGACGTGAATATTTTCTCACCGTGACATTCAAATTAACTAAGAGAAAAAGGAGATGGAAGTTCTTATCGCGGGTCCTCCAGATTACAAGCGAAAGAAAAGATGTCAAGAGTCAAAAAAGCAGGTGAGATTAAGAAAAATAAAAAAAATAAAATACTGGATGATGAGTCGATGAGAACAGCCGTCTGACACGGACTCGGGTGCAGTGAGACTCCATTATCTGATCCTGCAGTGACTCTGCATTGCCGAGGCTAATGGCGTCGCCACGCGGACATTTAATGAGCTCAGGGGCGCTGCGAGGGATGGGCGAGTACACGGGTTCTGCACATATTTATGATATGATTCTTGTTAACTTCAAGCAGGATTTGTGCACTTAAATCTCTCGATTGGGCTTGATTAACATTAGATATTTGCATCAGTTAATCGTGGGTAAATGCCGCGGTAAACTGATATTTTGTCAACAACTGACAGCAACAGAACACACAGAGCAAGGTTTTTGGTCTGAAGTGAATGCGTCATGAGCTCTGGACCCAGGTTTTTCCAATGTACAACTAATTGTTTCCGTTGTAACTACAGCACGCGAAGTTGCAAAAGCATTTCCCGATTTAGTATTACTCAAATGTATCTCCGTAATTGAAATATCAACATAGAGCGCGTGGCCTCTTTCAGCTTCTTCTTTTCTCTCTCGGAGCTGCAGTAAATGGCCGGGTTCACGCTTTATTTGCATGTTTATTACACAACTGGGGAGAGGTTTGACTTGTGCATGCTCGGTTAAACTCTAACGGCTCCTTTGTGTTGCTGCAATGCCATCGCTTGGGTTCTAGGCCTGGGGTCCACCGATGGAAAACGTATGACAAAAACTACGAAGCAGCTGTCTCTCTGAATTTAAACAGAGGGCGAGCAATTACATAAAACAAATACACCACAACTTTCATTCATTTGGTTTAATATCTTTCAACATTTCAAAATAAAGTACTGCTACAAGTCTTTTTTGTCCTTTCCATACAACGTTGTAATTGGGCATCTCCTTCCAAGGAGTCCATAAACACGAGTGAGTTGAATGACTTGCAATAACTGAGGTAACGATGTCAGTAATATTTAAAGATTTGTTGACATTAGTCTCCAATAAAACTAAACTGAAGTTTTCGCAATCACTGCTGACTGAGCATGTTTGAATCCAAATTCAATCTTCTGATTGTGCCCTAAATCTACATGCTGAGACTGTCTTAAAGCCTATTAGGACCCCAAATGACTTCCAACATCTTTGGCTTTGAAAAAAGAGCACTACACATCATGACCATTTAAACAATCTTGCAGAGAAAAAGAAACGATTGCAGATAAAAAAATATATATATTTTTCATGATTACTTTAGTCTTTTTAAAGTTATTCATTGAACTTGTTTGAGGTTTTTGTGAGGTGAACGGCGCGCAATTTAAAAGATTAATAAAGTCTTTGCAACAGAAAAAAACAACTTTACTGCGCTCGTGGTCGGCGTCAAGTTTTTTAGGGAAATCAACGTTCCTAAATAAAACTATTTTGTCTTGTTAATTCATGATATTGACAGCAAATAGTATCCAGTATAATAGAGATTGTAGCCTAAATCTGATTTATTTTTTATTTTTTATGAGAGTGAGTGGTGGTCTTCTCAGTGACCACCAGGCAGTGACAGACTGGGTCAGTTGACCCCCAGGGTCAGGAGAAACACTCGGCCTACCTGCTTGGCGGGGTCGTGGGCCGCCATCCCCTCAGGCGGAGGGATGGCTATAACAAGGCTGGGCGGCTTCTTGCTCTTGAGACGGCTATCGGATTGACCGCCGTTTAGAGGAGGCTCCTCCCCCCGGTGTGATGCCATCCTGTCAGACTGCTGGAGAGGAGAAAATCACAATGGATTACATTTCTTTTTAACAATTGAAACGTACATAACCGAGAGGACAGTCATAAGACAAACTCTAGCATATCCATACACAGCCTTTTGGAAGATGAGCTCTTCCAATGATGACGATGATAACGGATGGCACTATACATTATACTTTAAAATAACACATCAAAAATACTGCTAAAACATGTAGCCGATCTTTACTAGTGATTGCATGTTGATATGGTTTAACCAATGCTATATAAATGGGATCACTTAGACAAGGTGGATATTTATTGTGGCGAATGTGTACAGCTTTAGGCCCAACAACAACTAAAAAAGGGATTCATCTCAGTTTATTCAAACAGTCAGTTTAGCTGCAGCTGGCGCTCCTCCAGCTCCATCTGCTCTCTGAACATCATTGGCTACTTCCCATGCGTTTTGATTACCCCATAGGCAATTTCCTAAGTGATCCTTAAAAAGCTCCGCGTTCACTTCCAGCGGATGAGAAGCAGTGTTACATCACCGAGAGCGACCGGGTCGGCCACACAGCGCTTAAGCTTATTGATTTAAGTCAATATAAAAGGAAGAGGCGGGAGGAAAGGAAGGACCATCACTGTGAATATGAGTTCTGAAACAGTACACAGTACACAAATAATTAAACAAAGACACTTCTGTCATTGCCAACAACTCCCTGGTTAAAACATGCATGTGGTAACAGAAATGCAAACATGATTAACGATTCTGTTTAATTAATTTATTGTATTGCATGTTATTTACCTTCAAATGAATTACATTTCATTTGAAAGTGTCATGTAATGATGTATTTAGTTTACCTGTGGAAATATTGAGGATGCCAAGTAAAGAACCTGTGAGTGGTATATATGTGTGTGTGTGTGTGTGTGTGTGTGTGTGTGTGTGTGTGTGTGTGTGTGTGTGTGTGTGTGTGTGTGTGTGTGTGCATTACTGTTATATTGCATGTGCATGTATCATAAGTAGGGATGCACCGATCAGACATATCGGCCGATATTGCCATGAACGGTTTTGATCGGCGTTCTCAAAACGGCCGATCATAATCAATCGATCAGATGACGTCACATCTGCGAGAAATACTATCAGAGACGTTTCAGTCGCCGCGTGCCGCAACTTAACTTTATGAAAACCCTCGCGCGCTCCTGATCGAGTGCTGCTAGCGGAAGGATTCACGTGACACAACATCAGGTTTTGCAAAGATAGCGGAAAGAGCCACGTGAAACAATATCCGTTTTTCAAAATAAGATGTCGACAAATCAAACACTAACATATACAAGTAAACAATGAACTGATTTTGTATATTAATAGATCGTTTCTGAGATAAAGCTTGAATTATGCTAACATTAAAACATTGTTACTGTACCAAGGAAGAGTTTATAAAAATAAGTCAGACTTTTGTATGTTAAAAAAGTCCTGTATATAGATTTCCCCAAGAGTTCCAGGAAATGAATAATGCAGATGTGTTCCATATATATCTGAAATCAATCCCCTACAATAGCAATCAAACAATTGTAATGTATCAATTAGGACAGTTTTCAAAGTAAAAGTCCTAAATGTTTAAAGAAATCTGTAATTTCTTTAATGTTTGAGGTGCTTTAGATGTGTATTTCCTCATAGTCCGAGGCAATAATGCTACACAATAAATGGAATGCTTCAATCGACACCGTAATTGGTATTATGGGATCGGCAGATACTATTTCAGTGATCGGTGATCGGTGATCGGTATTATCGGTGATCGGTATTATCGGTGATCGGCTGACACTGATTTCAGTGATCGGCCCAAAAAACCTGATCGGTGCATCTCTAGTCATAAGTCATTGTAGAGAAACCATTTGTGACATAATAACCAGATGCATATGTTTTCTTTTTCTTCTAATCCAGTAAATGAAATCCCTGACAAATAAACCCACTGAATCACTTTGATGAACACATGATGCAATTATAGTGCAAAAATAAGTCCTCCCATCAGTTTTCCCTCACAAATCTTTGTCCGCACAATCTCTCCCCGATGTCATGTCATGATTATGCCAGGTCACACAGCCGAGCCCAACCATGGACTTTAATGACCCGCAGACAAAATGAATTCAAAGAAACCGGTTGGCCGACTAAATCAATCAGAAAACAGTTTGGCAGCCCCTAACGACCATACTTGGACCTCTAATGAAAGAGCAACTGATACGCCAGCTGTTAAGCTGTTAGGGAGTTACACCCGATGACATCAGATGACAGCGATCAATACAGCTCTGGGGCTGGTTGGCTAATCCATACAAACTTAAAACCGCCTTAAAAATACAAGGATGGCGATCTAGTCGCTGAAGCTCCTCCTACGTCTCCGTTCATTAGGAGTTACTCTGAAGGAGAATGAGATCATCTCTTAATGTCCGACATCCCGTGACACTCGCTGTCTACAAACAACACACATTTACTAAACTACAAACGCTGCATACTACACACACACACATGAATCCCATCTGCAGACTGTTCAGTTGAGATGATACGATAACATTCATAACCTCTTAAGTCTCTCTGTGGGATCAGGGACTAAACATCAATGTTAACGTACTTATCTCCGTCTTCCAGTCTTTACCAATCAGTCAACAGCGAAACAGCCAGCCAGTCTATTCCTGGCGCTCGCAACATCTCGTAGCGCAACCCTGAATATTGACATTGAAGACGAAGGCGTCGCAGACATAAACTGATAACAACACGTGCCTCGGCCAACACATCCATTACGTCATGGCGATGGTCCTGAAAGCCTTGAAGTTGTCCAGGAGTCGCGGTTTAGAAAAATCGATGCAAGGCCTTTGGTGTCTGAGGCCGGAATGGCAGCAGCAGGGAAATCTGACACCAGCTCAGCCAAGAGCCTCGTTTCCCCTCCAGAGCCGAGGCTCAGTCAGACTGGGCTTTACATCAGAATCAGAATCAGAATCAGAATCAGAATCGGTTTTATTGCCAAGTAGGTTTGCACAAACAAGGAACTTTGCTTGGTAAAGTGACTCATACACAAATTGTACATTACATCACAAAACAATACAAAACAAGACAAAAACAAGACACAACAACAACAACAACAACAAAACAGTGCAGTACAAAACAAACAGTTCAACAGTTTAAGAGTTGTTTTTTTTTTTTTAGAAAGTGACTTAAAGTATATACAATGCGGAGTGGCTATGTACAGTAGCTGTGAAGCAGGAGTGAAGGAAGTGCAGTGATAAATATATATGTACATATATAAATATATATGTACATATTGTTCATGCCACTGACTTTACACCCCCTCCCCCTGCACCCCTAAAAAAAAAAACAGCCTTTTCTATGATGCCTTCTTTGTAATAGCGGTGTATATTTCACTTCTTCAATTATGTGAGATCAATATTTCAAGCTTGCGCAGAAAGCCTGATTGCGTCCTCTAGAGACCGAGAGGCTGCAGACCATAACGCCCGTGGCGAGGTGGAGTGGTGGGTCTGGGGCTGGAGCCCACCCACTTAGATAATGAAATAGCTAGGAATTAGGCTAATGGACAGAGTGCTCAAGTGGCGGGGAGACTGCTGCTGACCGTCGGCTGCGAATGTGGACAGGCAGCGAGACAACGACCCGTATCTCCAGAGGAAAGAGCCCGCAGAGATAGAAACCTGCAGGATGTGAGGCCCTGCGAGGGGACAGGGAATATGAAATGTGATCCGAATATTGTTGATTAGGATTTGACCAACAGATGTAAATATATTGGAAACCTAAGAGTTATTTACTTATAACAAACTACCACAGCCAGGGCCCATGTCCTGTTTATAAAGGCACCATAATGGTTAGATTTCTTCCTTCAATTTCTTGTAAACTCAGAGCATAAAATTATCCGTCGTATTTTTACATTCAACGTGTTGCAATTAGCAACTAGTGTGTGATCTGGCACACAGTTTTCAGCAAGGTGGAGGATTATTTATTTGTCATCGACTTGAAATATGCATCCTGTGTTATCTATAAGGAGGAAGCTGCCGTGTGGTAGAGATACAATCTGCTCTGCTCTGCTAAACACACCGGGCTGGGTAGGAGGGAGGAGAGAGGAGACGAGTTGCTCAGCCTGCTACTTCCTAAATGCTCAAATTAATTGTTGAAAAACACAAACGACGAGTTTGAGCGGCCCCCCAAGGAGAGAACGTTTCCACACTCTGGAAATTTGAGTCCGAGACTGACGATATATAGAGCACGGAGGGGAATTCAATGAACAGCATGAATCTCCATCATGATCTGATGATTTTGACGGTTGGCATCCGATTTGCCCGATGAACACGATGGTGTTGACGAATGAGACAACCAAAATAAATTAAAAGGCTTCACAACACGGGCAGAAAAACGTCCTAATAAAGCTGAGACCTGTTCTGACAGGTTGTTGATACCACCCTCGGAAAAAAAATCTAAAGAATGTGTTCAGCTATCTTTACTAAATCCACGAGGATAGTTTCCCCTGGCCGTGTCTGGGATCCAGCAGGCAGCTGCAGCGTAGGGGAATGTCTGTTAAATAAACAAAGATCATTTCTTACTAATCATTAACTCTATCGCTCTCTGTCTCTCATGTGCAGTTGGTTTGTGTGATTTGGGGACAAATTACATCCGTATGCACGTGTGATGTTTCTATAAGCCTGGATGAGATGGCAAGAAATTAAAGATCAATGTCCAAGTCAAGTCAGGCATATCGACGAAGACCCGTAGAAGCGTCGGGTGAACCCGTCGACTCCCTCCCTGCCGTCTCAGATCCCTTGTGAGGAAGAGGTGTGTCAAGGATGACATCATCCATTGGTAATGGCGTCACGTGACAGGGAAAGTACCGTTTACAAGTCGTCTGAGCGACTGGTCCGTTATTAATCAGCGGGGAATGCGCCGTCGGCGCGTGTTGGGTGGAGTCACGTGTCCCTCTGCGAGTGCGTCGCCATGGTTCAGTCCCCGTCCCCCGGAGCACCCGTCACTGTTTCTTTGTTTCAGAGTATTCCCATTCGACTGACGCTCGGGGCGGCGCGATCCCCGGTGGACCCGGAGACGGGCCGGTGTTCTGTCATTTCATGCTACTTGTCAAGAACTGCTACCTCGTGGTATTGCGCATGCGCCGAGTCGATTTTCCGAGTTTCTTTGACACGCCCATAATGTTTTGCCACCCTGTCGATGCACGTCTGATAACGGGGAGTGACATCATCAAAATCCCGATTATTTCCCTAGTTAAAGGTACATTCAGCATGTATATTGTACAGGTAGTAATAATATGTAGTAATGACATGTAGATTAATGAGTGATAAGCAGTTGCTATTTCTTTGTCAACAAATTATTGTAAACATGAGTTTGTTCACATTATCATAATAAAGCAGTGGTTTATTATTAGGGTATTTAGTGTTGAAGATAAACACTTTAACAGTGAAAAGTGAAACATTGAACTTTGAAAGAAAAGCATATTTTGATAGTACAATAACATCCTATCAGATGGGTAGCAACTAGCATGAATCGATACACACCTATCGGTTTATGCAGCGGGTAGCACATTCTGACAAGGCAGCAAAAAATGACAGAACACCGGGCCGCGTGCTCGTTAACTCGGGAGCGGCGTGTAGCTCTGGATGTTCGGCGACGTCACAGGTTGCTAATAAACCGCACACGTGACCCGCGTGGGGGGCGTAGGGACGCTATCGCGTTACAGTTCCTGCCGCGCTCACTCTGCAGCAGCTGACCGACTTCACTCGGGCCAAACTCACTTCAGGATGACTTACGAGGCGAGGCCACAGCGGGGCTTTTCCAGGCTTGGCTTCTTAAGCTCATTAACGTGAGCTTAAATGCGGTTGTTTTGTTTTACAATTAAATTCAGTTTATTTGTACAGCCCAGTTTCACAAATTACTAATTTGTCTCGGAGTGCTTTACAGTCTGTACACATAGACATCCCTGACCCAAAACCTCACATCGGACCAGGGAAAACTCCCAAACAACCCTTCAGGGGGAAAAAAGGGAAGAAACCTTCAGGAGAGAGAGAGGAGGATCCCTCTCCAGGATGGACAGATGCAATAGATGTCATGTGACCAGAAGGACAGATTAGAGTTAAAATACATTCAATACATTTGACAGAGTTTATCAATAGTTCATAGTAGGCATATTCCACGATGGGGAGTTAACAAAGTTATGATAGTGTAAACTTTAAAGAAACACGTGCCGACTGTGAAACACTGTGATTAGATATTGTAGACCAGATTTTAAACGGTTATTATCCTGGGAGCATGGTGAACGACACCAACTTTTAAAAGGAACAAAGCTCTTTTTCTGCCGTCTAAGCCGAGGGAATTGTTGCTCGCCGTGGGCCTCCGCGGCGATACTTAGCCCGTTGATGTCGCTCACTGTGTGGGAAAAGACGGTCTCACCGAAACTCAATAGGTGTGTGTGTGCCAAGCTCAGCTTTCTTTATACTTTTCCATTTTAAGCATTCACGTGACTCGCCAGAGAAACTTGTAGTAGTCCAGAATAATTAAAATCTACTTTCCAATAAAAAATGTTACAAGAGTTAATACTTGCAGAATGATCTTTCATCATCGAACGTAATATAAAAGCAGTAATAACGTTGACTCCGGCAGTGACCGCTATGCGTGTCACGCGCCGGCCCTTCTTTGACACCGGTGCTAAAGTGTGATAATGGAGAGCCGGCCGGAGCACATTGCACAATCACATCCTTCCTTTTGTCGCAGGAACTTGAGGCGATGCTCATCCACACGTTCTTGAACTACAGTAACCATGGGGAGTTAAAGCAGAGACAGCTGCTGTGGACTTGTTATAAGGACTGACCTTCAGAAAACTGCCTGATCACTTTTTACCTTCGCATTGAAAATGCGGAAGGTTATGTTTTGATCGCTGTGTATTTATTTATTTGTATGCGTGTTAAAAAGTATTAAACCGAATCGCATGAATTTGGTGGGATGATTGGTTATTATGTGGGGACTATTTGATTTGATTTTTGGATCGATCGGGTAAAAAATTAAGGTCATGAAAAGGTAAAAATCTTCTTTTTAACACAATTTCTATCCAATCGGCTAAAACTAATGCCCAAATGTTCATAATTCACAGCCCAATATTGTGATATGCGAAGGTATGCGCTCTACCGAGTGCCTGTTCTAGTTCTTGTTGAAGTCAGCCCCGTTTCCATTGAAGTCTCCAAGAAGGGCATCTCCAAAAGACACGCGTCACAGTTTGTTCATCTGTCGTCTATTCCATGTCGCACGTTAAACGTTGAACGACATTAACTCCTGTAAAGCTTTTTAAATGCTCTTGCGGGTTTACCAACAAAGCACATTTCGACATCCAGAAATCCATTAAAGATAACTTCACACATGCATTGGCTCAGAGGCTTCCAGAACAAGTGTGATAAAAAAGAAAAAAATCATGAGGCGTCAGAGCAACGAGGTGTGAGGGATGAATATTTGTGGGATTTGTAGTAATTTGACCGAGGACAGCATCGAGTACGAGTGATGCTGTTCAGACAAATGTTCACGTCCCCCCTACAGCTTCCATGTCTGACGCAGTCGGTAAGTGTGTGAGGACAAACGCGTCACACCAATGTGTGTGTCCGACTTCACCACACCAAGCGTGAGCTAGACCAGTAGCACGAAGAGACATTGCGTCTTTACACTGCCAGTCAATTCACATAAAGCTAGCCAACACCAAACAGTTGCACATTTACTAAAAAAAGAAAACAGGTTTCTTGTTAAAGGCCATCTATAAATGTTATTCACACAATCTAAAACGTTTCTGGCGCCAAGTTGTAGTACAATGAGAATGTTTTGCCCATTTCTAGCCATCTATTGACAAATCAACTAGGGCCACAGTGGCCGAGCTGCGGTGAAATTTGGTCGATGTTCATGATTTCCAGAGGAGACATTTTTCTCACGACCGGCACTTCGGTCATCCGAGGATGAATCGTAATATCTCGTTCATTCACTGAGCCAAATCCAGCCGTCATCACCAGTCCAACGTGGCCACTTCCTAATTTTCATTTTCACGTCGTGGTTTCTTTTCCAACGTCAGCTTTTCTTTTTTCTTTTTTGAGGCATACAAGTCACAGTGCAGTTATATTTGCATGTCCCATGTCATTTCTCTTTTTGGATTGCCACCACAGATTAGGGAGGGGAACTGTGTGCGATGTCTGCTTTGAGCGCCAAACATAACTGATCTCAGACATGTCCAATGAAACTCATTACTTTCTCAGTTCCCACAACATAAAAGCGGTCAAACTATTTGACGAGCCGTGTTTGTAAAACCGCTTCCCTTTAGGGCATGGCGCGTGACTACTGGAAAAATACCAACATTTCCAAATAGAAATCCATGCAAACGGCAACATGTGTTCTCTCCCGTTCCCATGTTTGACAAACCGAGTGTTCCTAATGGAGCCAGCCCATCTGCCTCAACACACAGAGGCCTGGGAGCTGCAGTCAGCTGGCAGGACGCCTTGAAAACACGCTCCAGGGCTCGGCTTTAGAAAGACCTTTTTAGGACGTCCTCCTGATTTAACTTCATACACACAACATGCTTGGTTTGTTCTGCCCTGTTGCTGTGTGTGTGTGTGTGTGTGTGTGTGTGTTTCTCCTCATGACTGAGCAAACAGTAATCAGTTGAATGCTCCTCGAGGCGTGGGGAGAGTGTGCACGCATTTTGGTAGTGTCTGTGTGTTTACTTATGTGTGTATATATGTGTGTGTGTGTGTGTGTGTGTGTGTGTGTGTGCTGCCAAACACAGCAATATGGAGCATCCAAACCGGCCCCTTCATTCTTCACTTCCAACCACACGATCTCATGACGACGCCTTTGTAAACAAAACCTTGTGTTCTTTACGTACGCCGATGACGATCCCATCTTGGCAACACCTCGGCGCCTCACACATCAATAGTTCCATCTCAAAGCTATTTTCAGTTCATTATCGAGGCGCCGATTTTGGAAAAGGAACGTGTTTTCCAACATTACTGTTTCAGAGACAGTTTAAAACATTGCACCATTTTCCAAGAGTCTGCATGCCCAAACCTGCAGACTATGCGATGCCAGAGTCTTGTTCCCAGAATTCCTCACAACTATCAAGACGTAACCCAAGTAACTAGACAGTCTGAACAGCGTGTGTGTACACATAACACACGGCTCTTCTCCCCGTCATCGCTGCAACGAGTGTGTGCATACTTGTGCATGTTGCAATGTCTCACCCAAAACAGCCAACTTCTGAGGGTTTCAGCAGGCCCGGGGTGTTAAAACCGAGAAGGACAAAGCCATGTACTCTCACTCGCTGTCTCTAATCAGCGGCGGCGCCAGAAAGAATGCGAGTGAAGACATTTCTTGCTCGTGCGTCTCACAAGAAACATGAAGGGAAAATGAGCAGTTTCGGGTGCAAATGGTCAATAAAGCCTTATCTCTGCACCGCGGAGATCTGCATAGCGAAGCCAGAGAATCCAAACAATCCTTTTAAAAGGTTACGTGTCTTAGGGTTTCAAGTCATATGCGGAGCGTCCCAATATTTTTAGATAATGTGTCAGGTTGGCATGCGAGTGCGGTAAATAATTCCAACAGCGTAGCCAGTAGCTCCACCCTCCTGTTACTTAAGTGGGTTGTTATTATTAAAAAGAATTTAAGAGAAGGAAAAATAAGGCCCACTGTTTTACAAGTCTGGTGCAGCAGCTGACAACAGATAAGATCATGGAACGAAAGCCCCGAGAGCGAAGCGATGACAGGATTTGATTGTGGCACGGTGATACGCTGGAGGACCCTGAGCACTAGCCGTTTCAAAACTTTGCATTATTAGAGCAGGGCCATAAGACATTGTTGTTAGTTTGAAAATGGACTGTGGTGCAGTGCTAATGGGGAAATGACAGTGAAGATACTGAAACTGCTTCCATCCAAAGAGTCTATACAGCCAGGCTTGTGAACGTCAACCCCTTCACTTCCGGACCCCGAAGACCAACACATGTTCCCTCGTAGTGTAACCTTCCTTATTTGCACTCGGTCACAGTTTTCCTTCACATAATCCATTAACTCCGACAGTGACAGGTGTGCCAACGCGTGGCAGTTAAACCAGCTGTTGCTTAGTTGCATCTTTTACAACCTTCGATGCTCAGAGGATGAATTTCCACTTATTCTGCACTGCATTCACAGACAGTACGACATGCTAATGAGGAGAGATTTACAGAGCCGAGCAAGTAGAGGTAAGGGTGGAAACTTAAAAATAAGTATAATTACTAAAGTGTTATTAAATACATAGATATTAATGTTCTTTTAAAAGCAGGTAGCTCAAATGTACTGTTGTGTATTAACTGTTCTGTATACAACACTAGCTTTCTACACAGTCTACGTTTCCCATGATGTACTTATCTTACAAGACATCGGGGCGAGTTCAAATGGACACAAACAGGACATTTAAAAAACAAACAAAACAGTTCATTGGCACCTGAAGTCATGTGCACCACTGTTTGAAAACCACACAATTCACCACCCAATACATCTGTAATAGGATGTAGCAACAAGAGAGGTGAACTCAAACACAAACTGAGTAAAACCTTCATTTCACACACGTCTACATTTTAAAATTAGATCAATTAACTCACAATTCAATTAATCCAAAGAGATTTTACTTTCATGTAATGGACTCCAACACATATTTCTGAAATCTGCTGAAACCTGGAACAAAATAATGCAACTAATCTTTGCAGAAATATCTGTGTGACCTATGAGCACAAAGGTCATTCATACATTTTGCATGTGCGGTGACGTTTTGTGCAGCATTTTAATAACTGATAAGCAAAAAAACATTCAGTTTTTTTTAAAGAGCAGAATAAATAAAATAAATCCAAAACAGCGTTAAACTTCCATCTATTCGAGTTAGTGTTCACATATTTCCGATGAAAATGACAGTTTTAGTTCCGGTAATTCCTCGTTGAACACCGCGTGAACACTCCCTCCGACATTCTTTGGAAAACAAATGGGAGGGATGTAACAACAAATGAATTGGGCGGCACATGCATGGTGACTATAATTAACTTATAAGGGACAACAGGGGTTGGAAATGTGAGATGAATTCTGGTCTTCGTATATATTCGTCCCGGCAGAAGCAACAAAGGGCTCGTCGAGGCAAGCGTCCAACAACGGCTCCGCGGGACGAGACCGACCGTTGAGCGCTAACCATGGACCGCGATGTCACCAACGGAGCGTTCCGTCCCACTAAACACGGCTTCGGTTCACACGGAGACCTCCTTTACCCGGGACGTATGCGAGCTCATTTGGAGATATTAAATATGTCATATCGGTTGTTTTATTTAACTCGATAATGGCCGTTGTCTCCAACTGTTTTTTTAAGTTAACGTTTCACTTCTTAAGGCTTCAACCATCCCAAAAAAACAAACTCAAAGTCCAAAGAGTTTAATTCCGCTCACCTCCAAGAAGAAATACGTGGGTCGTTATTCATGAGTGGAGGGTTTTACGTCCGAGGAGCGACGTTACTGTCAGCGACTGTCCGGCAGCGTGTCGCCACTTCCCTCTTTCTCTCCCGACATCCTTCACTGGAGCTCCGCGGAGCGGCAGGGGGCGGAGCTACGACTCACCGAGCCCACGGAGAGGAGGAGCGGGGCCGGGCGCAACACACCCGCCCCTTTCTGTTTAGTGAGATATCATGGTGGTTGGTGAAATGCCCAGTCACATTGTTTTTGTTTCTGTTCAACGCAAAAGTAATTCGCTAGAAATACATGTCCGTCGAAGGAGGACAGGGTCTCTCAGTTGTCTGTCTCAAAACGTAGAGAAGCTTTTTAAAAAAAGGCAACAATAATTGTAATATCTCACGAACACACAAACACCCTCTGACAGTGTGGAAGAGTTCTTTGATGTAAACTTTTGAGACATGAGTGCTGAACATAACTTAAATGAACACACGACATATACACAAACAAATAATTAAGACTTTGAAAGTCTCCTTAAAAAGTTGACTTTTTTTAATTATTTTTGTATT
The DNA here is from genome assembly GCA_036178185.1 of Liparis tanakae. Lineage (NCBI taxonomy): Eukaryota > Metazoa > Chordata > Actinopteri > Perciformes > Liparidae > Liparis > Liparis tanakae. The sequence goes on along the minus strand of CM070110.1, from coordinate 19,510,000 downwards.
TACATATTTCTGGCCAGGTTTATGAGAACATATCTTCATAACGGAGATCCAGGGATGGTGCTTCCTCTCAATGACGTCCAACGAGGCAAAGACACACAGTACAATCTAAGTACATTGTATTATACCTAACAAGAGTGATGGAAAAACTAGATTTCAATAAATATGATCTACAAAAACCTTAAGATGTGGCCAGATGTATAGTTTTCGACCATTTACCACATATGTATCACATCACCGCTATGACTTGTTAGCTGTTGATAGTGCAATATAGAAAAACAAAAATATGTTAGATTTGTGCCATAATAACACAGCACACAAATCAAACTCACTATACTGGCTTCAATTTATGTGGATATGTTGGCATTATATTTGAGGATCGGCTGATGTTTCACAACAAAACATTTAGGTTTCAGAACAGCAGACGGTCCCTTTGAGTGGAGCAAGCACCAATCCCTGGACAACAAAGGGAGCCTGTTACATTACAGCAATAAAGTGGTGCATTATGGGTGGTTTGTAGCTTTTAGGAAAAAAAGGTTTACATTTTTTCAATTGCAGCCAAATCAAAGGGTATCTTCTTAAATTGTAGTTATTATGTATATTTAGTCCTTGGATTTATATATGATACTTTCCTAATGTAGACTTTTGCTAAATGTACTTCATACTGTATACACTGGTCAAGAGAAAAACATAAATCACACAGATTATTTAGTTTTTTATTAATTTAACTTACAGGTCAAATGTACCAACCACTAGGATCATATTGTTTAAAAATCATTAATATTCAATAAACCATGATCACACAAATATGGTTAACAAAGAGCTTAGTTGTTACATATTGACAATCCTACCCTTAGGTAAGATAAGGCAGAAATAAACAAATTAAAAGTCATACAAATGCAGAACAAAAATACTAATCGCTTTATACCAACACACATCTCAATTAGTTAATTAAGAAAAGACAACTTCCTCAGGCACATAATTATCTCACAAATCATTTTTACAATTCACCGTGAGGCTTTAGATTAACGCTCTCCTTTTCATCATCGTGTCATTACAGTCACAACTCATACATTTCACTGGAGTCGTTCTATACTTTTACTCACCAGCCTGTTGGATTTGAATTATAAATATTATATATTTCTGCTTACTTAGCAGTATCTTAATTATTTTCGGTAAAAAACAAAAAAAAAACAATCGTTTATGAAACTGTAATAACCAATTAAAAAAAAGAAAAGAAATCCAGTTGCATATCTCATCATATATGAACCAGAATAATTCAGTCAGCAGGATTTGAACATTGCAGCTTATTAAAAAAAGGATCTATTTAAAGTGTGTGGTTTGAAATGTGTTACCCTTCTTTACAATATAACAACCCCACACAGCAGCGAGGGAGAATGCTAATTCCCGTATACATATGTGGCCTCATTAAAACCTTAAAATCGGTCATCAATTCACACAACCTGTCCTCACAGGTGCCCTTTACGCATTTGACATATTTCACTTTTATCTGCAGAAAGCTTTCGGTCCACAAACGCATTTAGGAGCATGTTGACGCACGGAATAGTGTCATAATTTATTCTAATGGCAGAACACGCCGCTTGTCAGAGAGCTGCCACAGCTCAGAGGGAGGCAGTTGGAACACATGATCCCAAAGTGGTTCATTTCATCGCCAGAACGTCATTGTAAAGAATTCCACGGTCTCACAATCGTAGTGTCTCGATGGGCCCTATTCTCTCTATTGGGATCAGCTTCTGTCGGAGTACAGTTAGTTATGTAAAACACACGCTGGTATCTGTATAGTGGATCATTAAAGTATGACAATGATATACATGATACAGAACGAGGTGTGACGGCTAGTGGGCCTCAGAGTAAAGGAACATTGTTTCACCTTTGTGATTGAAATACAGCATTTGTAACATTTTAAATGTTAAGACCATTGTGACTGAATTCAAGCCACTGCTCTCTACAAAAGGAAGCCTAAAAGAAGAGCGTATTGGATTCTAAAACGCGTACACTTTCAGGGAAGTCTCGACTTAAGGCTTTGAGGAACAGTCCGACACAATGTAGGACTGTGACATTTAAGGCATTTCTTATTCTTTCGCCTCTGGAGAACAGCTGCTGTATAGATCGAGGTGTTATCGACAGGTTTACAATGGTTTTGTCGCACAGTATTTGATGTGGAATACTCTATATCTTCACTGGATGTTTCTGTTGGATCTCTGCTATAATTTGTATGGCCGTTTATGGAAGTCAGTCATATTACACCATTATTTACAGGTATCGAGTGTTGCCACAGGCTTGTGAAGAAGAACAGTTGCATCACCCATGTTCATTTCCGCCCTAATGCACACAGCAACGGATAACGGTTGTGGATAAACTACTGCCTCTTTAATAACAATTGTCATATATAGCAGTGTTTAATCGAAGAAAAAGTTGTTCCTCGTTGTCAGGGAAACAACCAAAACGGTGTTGCTGTTGGTTTGTTCCTCACATAAAGCCCTCTGATGTGTGTAACTGTTCTTGTAAAAAGATGGCATTCTGTCTTGGCTGGTTCTCATTGAGAAGCCATCAGGCACGCAGCAGAAATGTAAAATGAAATACTTAGAAACCTTAGAATGGCATTTCTCTGCAGAGAACATGACACTCTAAAAGTGCAAATACTTGATTGTTTTCAGTATTCTTAAAGCTATTTCTTTTGCACAAAATAATGATTTCACAAGAGATTTTTCAGGGAGAATTTTCATTCCTGTTTTTCTTGCTTATCCCCTCAATAATTACATTGTCTTTACATTTTTTAGGTTGCCCACCATGTTTACAGCCCACTGTGAAGAGATCAATGGAGACAGCTCTGACATGTTGCAGTGTGGCAATCAATTGACCGTATATAGAGATGAAGGCTTAATTCCTGCAGACTGGTACGTACCAGAAATTATATGATGCGTTAATGTAGCTAACGTTGTGCTTATATATGCAGTGTTGATGGGTCTTAACCAGGAATCAAGGTGTCAGGGGTCAGGGGTCAGCTCACAGTTGGGACCGCAGGGGCTTCAGGTACTTGTGGAAGGATTCATGGACCTGGCGAAGGAAGAAGGAATTACATATGTGTTAAAACTGGAATAATGAGCATGTAATCTCTGATGCCAAAATTATTGTTGGCCATATAGTGCCTTAACTCAGTTGTCACGTTCCACTTTGGAGGAAGAAAACATAATCATGACTCACCACCAACAAAATGGTCTATGCTGACTTTTTTATTGAAATAGCTTTTTGTGACTCCTCCATCTGTGCTTTTTAAATATATAGGTTAAAGAAAATTTAAATAACGTTCAAGGGAACCAAATGTGCAATCACTTTGTTAGAACAATGCAAATAAATGTATATCTGTCCAAAAAAGCGAAGAACTATCTTACTGGGACAATGATTAACCTGTTTTGCACTGGATATATTTTTGAGATAATAACAATAAGTGCAAACTGTGATAAACTAAACAAGTTCAAATATTTGGCAATAAAGACTTTTACACTGCATACATGTTCAAAACAATAACGTGCAACCTGGGCAAAAAGAACATTGTGCAGATAGTTGAGCATGTCAAGTTATATTATGGGCCTACTTTCCACTACAGATCTTTTAAAAACGGGCTAAATACAGCCACTGTCAATTCATGCTCAATGTTGAGCTTTTGTTTTGAAGGGCAACAGCAGAAAAGCCTTTTGGCAAACCATCAAGAATCAGCGAATCTTGGCCGTCACTCAAGAATAACCTGTTAACCTGTTAACCTGTTAACCTGTTAACCTGTTAACCTGTAAACTGCGTAGCGTAAACATGTACACGGCATTCAACATGTATTTATTAATGACTTTGTTTTATATCCGTGTGCTTTTAACTAATATGTGAAGTTCGTAATAAAGGTCCTTCTGCATTTCCTCCTGCGCCCCACCTGTAGTACCACTGCGCCCCACTAGAGGGATGCACTTCACAGTTCGAGAACCACTGCCGTAAGGCAAAAGTGTACGCTTAGATAGTCAGAGAACGATATTTAAGTCACTTATCTTCAATATGTATAACCAATGGAACTATTGTTATAGAGATAGTCACTATACACTATATCTGATGGAAATAGTCACTAAACACATCCATTTGAATGCAACTGTGAATCAGGTTAATAATCTGTACCATATGGCATAAATCATCACTGTGCAACACTAAGTCACTGCCATATTAGACTGCTTCTCTTATAGATACAACACCCATCTGGAGAAACCCAAATAAATGAAAATGTTAACTTATTAAGATTGAGAATTATTTGTCTCTGTTTCAGTCACATGAAATTGTTAATATTTGTTGGTTGCCAACTATCAAAAAGACAGATCTTATACCATATGAGCCTGTTTGTGAGCAGACTGCTGTGAAACCCGTGCAGTGACTCCAGGAAGCAGGCGCAGCCCGCTCTGATCCCCGTGACCCTGACTGACCTCTGTGGAGTTTAGCGGTGAACTGCGAGCCCACTCGAACAAGTTCTCATAGACGTTGCCGTCGTATCGTCCCAGGACCGATTTCAGCTTCTTGTCGTGGAAATCGAAGGCGTCGACTAGTGCCACCACGTTGGGCCTCAGCTGAGACAGCAGCTCCTTAATACGAGCAGAAATCTGCAGCGCCTGTGGCACATTCAGCATTCCGGCCTGAAATCAAACAGATGGAGAAGTGGATGAAAACGTGCTGCTGGACCTCACTCAGCCGCCCTAACGGTGAGGGAACAGCGGGAGAGACAGTGGGTTGTTCAATAAAGAATGAAGTCGTTTATGCCATTTGCAATTTAAAGCAGATCTAATTGGACTTTCTTTACCAGCCAAACCCGCCGCAAAAGACCCCAGTTTGTTAGCTCGGAGACAAAGACGGAATTGAGGCTGGTATTTTATATGGAAGGAATTCGACGGTAAACCTGACCAACATCTCAGGGAGTATGCAAATAACTGGAGCCACTTAGCGAAACAGTCCGTAACACCTCCGATAAGATTGTCATTAAATGTGGACCATGTTGTTTCTGAATGTTTGGAGTTGTTCTGACCTGTAAGAAGTCTCCAGAGTTCTGTGTGATGCCGTGCAGGGCGTACAGCAGAGCAAGGGTCGACATCACCGAGTGTATCGCTGGGTCACCGACCTCCACCAGCTTGTCAGTAAAGAGCTTCACTACAACATAGTGACAGTGGGCCTGAAGACAAAATAGGGGGGGGGGATGGGCATAACAAAAGAAATGAGATGGACATGAGCAGGACTTGAGTTTAACTTCATAATGCATCAGAATGAATGACACTTTGGCTTGGAAGCTCGACATCCATCTCTACAATTATGCATAATTCCAAGCCATGTCTGTGTATCAAAATCTACGTTTTAAACTGTAATGATCACACACACACACACACTTGAACTTACATCTGAAGCTCTGACCAGGTCAACAGCACTGTTGTTCCAGGCGTCCTCCGGACTCTTCCTGTGCTGCAACTCCTGGTCGATGCTCTTGGCTGCCAGATCAACCAGACTACAAAACAAACAAACACACACACACACACACACACACACACACACACACACACACACACACACACACACACACACACACACACACACACACACACACACACACACACACACACACACACACACACACACACACTAAAAAGATGTGATCAGAGCCAAATATCATTATCATTATTATTATTTTATACTATCAGTCAGTGACTGAAAGAGACAAAGACAGAAATCTGTCCGAACGCGGTGAACATCTGCTCAGGTACTCTTTGGGAAAACAGATTAGACGATAAGATTCAACACTTTAAAAAAACGTACATCTACACTATGCTCATTTAACACATAACCATTTCTAATATCCAAACATTGAAAGGCACATTTTAAAATCTTTGAATCATACATTACATGCAACCATGAACGACGAGTGAAGGGATCAGAGCAGCGGTACATTGACAAAAGGTAATAAATACAATTAAAAGACAACTAATAGAGTTCTTTAACATGAATTTACACAACAAAAATGTGTTATAGAAATGTGGAAAACAATGTGAAATGATAAAAGGCATTAAATAACTCAAATAGCTCAAGTGACTAGATCATGTTCTCCACTGCGTCTCTTACAAGGCAGCTCTCTGCTTGTAGACCTCCACCAGGCTGGCCAGGTCATTAATGTCCACCCCGGTGGGCCCGGCAGCGACGGGCTGCAGCTGGAGCCTCTGATGCTGCGGTTCATTCAGATATGACACAATGCCGCTCAGCTGCTGCCCTGCTTTAGCCTGGCGGTAGCACTTCATCAGGTATCTGCATTGACAAACAAAGAGGCCCACAGGGGAGAGTTGAACAACTGAAACATGGCCACACCAGCTGGCTGGAAAAATATTTTGTTGGGACTCAGGCGTACCCAATTGCAGTACTTCTTGTGCTACTGTTAAAAACTTAATTCATTTATTTTTGTCCGATTGTGTATCCTTTTACTAACAACAAATCCAAGTGTGTTGTTAAGTATTTACCTCCTCATTCGAACCTTTACCCTTTGTGTGTGTCTTTCATGTTCAGTTATGAGCTCATCGTGTAATTTAACATTTGAGTAACTGTTAGTACAACTTTGTCAAGTGTCTTTGGGTATTCAGAAAAGCGCTATAGAAGTCCGAATTATTATTATTATTGTCAGGGAGACATCACAGAACAGCGTGTTCAAACTGCCAATTAGTGTGCTGGTAGCAAATGACCATAACAGCTATCACTTAGGGATATAAAAGGTCACCTGTGTTTGTTTTTGCTGTGGGAGGAGTGAAGGTGTGTCCCCTGCTTTGTGTATGTTTATGCCCGTGTGTGTCTGTATTTGTCTCTGTGAGAAAAAGCTGATGGGTTAAAAAAGATGAATGTGTGTATACTTCAGTCAGAGCACTGCTGTTGAGTACCTGTATGAAAATAAGTTCTGTTATTACGCAAATGTTACTATAAGTTTGAATGTTACAGCCTAAAGTAGACACAAAGTAAACATTTACCAGATTCCCTCCCTGCTCCTGTGTGAGCGCTATAGCAACACAGAAACCAAACACAAAGGGTGTGTTTGAGTCAGAGTTGGGTGGAGAACTTGGTTCTGGTAATGCGTCACGCTTGTTGTCGTGCGACTCGGCGTGACGAGTTACCTCGCCGTCTGCAGCATCATGACGGTGTTCTCTCCCTCGTAGGTGCACGTCGGGGTGAACTCGACGTAAATGTCCGGCAGGCCGCTGCTGCGGGAGTAGCCGTGGCCGCCACACGACATGCGGCACACCTCGATGGCAGAGTTGGTTGCCCATGTGGTGAAGGCCTTCAGACCCGCGGACAGGGCGTGGAGCTAGAGAGTTGAGGGCAAACGGGGTGAGGAGAGCTTCATGGAGGCCCGAACGCTATTTGACAATCATATACACATTTAAAATAGAAATCTAATGCTTGTAGTAGAATTGTCCATGGTCTATAGCAGTGGTTCTCAACCTTTTTTCAGTGATGTACCCTCTGTGAAATACTTTTTTCTTGACCGTTTCTCAAACCATCCTGATATGGGGGCGACTCTGGGTTTTTAGGATAATTAAATTAAATTGCCTACTTAATATACAATTCAGTTTATGAACTTACACTTGTGTTTTATTGAATATTTATTGAATAACTACTTTTAAAGGATTTTTTAATGGATGCTAATTTTAAATAGATTTTTTTTGAAATCTCACGTACCCCCTGGAGTGCCTTCTCGTACCCCCAGGGGTACGCGGACCCCCATTTGAGAACCACTGCTCTATAGCCCAGTCAGTCAATATGCATCATCCTCTGTCCTCATCAAACCTAGATCAGTCTTTCATGTGCACCTCCAGTCAGTACCTCGGGCAGCTGACTGAAGTCCCCCTGGTTGATGTCTCCACTGATGCGGTTGTAGGTCTGTCTCATATACTGGCCAACAAAAGAGAAGGCATAGGCCATCGCCAGCAAGGGGAACAGCTTGTACTGCTGCGTCTGGTAATCGAGGATCTGAGGCTCAGCCTCCCTGTGGGACACAAACACACAGGTTGGAGTTTCCAGGGTCTCATATAACAGGTTGGACTTGCCTTAGATACATGAGGATGTGGGAAGAGATTGAATTATGGAAAACCTGTGCTGCTTCCATCTTTTGTTGGAATGATGTCAACATTTCTGAACCTCTGACCCTGACCAGCGACTGTGAATTTCCAGTGGCATAAAGTAAAAACTAAAATCTTGAGCATGACCTTAAGCATGTGTTTGCGTGCTACTTCTGTGAGTAATGCAATGTTTGTGCAGATGTTTGTTGAGGTGCACCAATATGAGTTGACTGACCCCGGCCGGATTTCAGACTGGTGTCGAACAGAACTGTAGCGGATGGCGATGGTGCAGGATTTGGAGAGGGCCCTGGCTGACTCGCCTACAATCATGGAGCGGATGAACACCATGGTGCCGTAGGTCAGCTTGGCACTTGGGGGCTTCAGGTAGGTTCCGTCTGGCTCCACCTACAGGAGAGACAGAGTCATTCTAACTGCAGACGCCTTCAGGAGCAAACGTCCCACTATAAATGCAACACGGGGCATGAACTCAGTTTATCATTTCAGCAGGCACAAGCAGATAACGATGATGCAGTGTAATACACTAGTACTGGAATGAATGCTACCTTAGGGGAAAGTGGTAATGTTTTTGTTGGGGTCTGTTTAATAGATGTTTTCTCAATTATGGAGAACGTTTGTCGAAGCTGTTGAATTGTATTTATTAAAGGGTTTTTCTATTCGATAATGGTTCTTCTATATCTTCCAGCCTTATGAAGCTAAATCGAGCGCTTCTTAGTGCAAAAATGGGACTGGGGCAAAAGTATTATTTTGCAGTCTTAAATTGTGCAGAGTGCAACTGCAAACACTACTTTGTCTTCATTAGAGTCAAGTTCTTTTGTTTCGGCCAGTCCGTTTATCTCAATAAGTATAGGCTGTATAAAATAAACATCTCTCTGTATAATTCACTACAGCCACACAATGACATCCTCTAAAATGACGACAAAGTTGAGAATCAACACATCTCTAAAAAGGTTTAAACTAAATCCGAATCGCCTTTGAGTGAAGCAATGGGTGTTACGACGCTGCAAAGAAGAAGACCAAATCTGAGGATCAAGAATTATCTAATCAACTTAAACCTGCTCCGAGGGAAACTACCAACTCCACTGATGTCCCGTCACCTTGGCGTATTTCATCAGCATGTTGTCCCGTGGGATCCGCACATGCTCTAGTTTCAGGTAGCCGTTGTCAACTTCATTAAAGCCAAACTTGGGGCCGATATCTCCAACCACAATACCTAAGAGGGACGGAGAAACAAAAAGGAAGGTAACTAAGGAGTGACTTTACCACAAACACCGACTCCAGAGACATATCGCAGATGGTGGTTACCTGGCAGGGGAATGTGCGTGTCCATGTCGCGGATGGGCACGATGAAAGCATGCAGGCCGTGGAAATGTCCCTGAGTATGAAGCTGGGCGAGCACTATGGCATGGTTGGAGGTCTTTCCAACTAGAAAGAGAGGGAGTGAGAGGGTTCAATGGGTTTGTTCTGAATGTCAATGAGGTTTCCTCAGCCTGAAAGAGACATCATCAACATCTACATAAAAAAAAAAGTTTTAAAACAACAAATTCCTTCTAGGAATTCTGGTATTATTCCAATTCCAGGCTGCAAAAAAAAAAACTCTTGGTCCAGTCCTGCAGATGTGAGAGTGGGAGTGTACGTACGTCCTCCAGGCCACCATTTGATGGAGCTGATTGTGGGACTGTTCATGACAAACTCCTGCGTGGCTGGATCATACGTGGCTGTGGTCTCCAGCCCCCTGAGGTGTGTGCCTAGAGAGACATCATGTCAAGGCCCACCAAACACACACACACACACACACACACACACACACACACACACACACACACACACACAGTTGAAAAGACAAAATGAACTGATGCGACATTAACGGACTGAAGATGAATCAATCAGTCATATAATACTTCATCATCAAATCAAGCAGGAATTAAAGGTAACTCAACATATCAAAAGATATCAAATAGGATGATGGATAAAAGACATTTTAGCCTTTGACAATTTGAAATATGCATGTATTGGTATCTAACTATTAAAAAAAAAAAATACAATGGATGAACCCAACATAAAGGAGCAAAGCAGTGCATGTTGTAGATGTTTGACAGATCTAAAGACATATACAAGAATCATAGTTTAAGATAACTCAACTGATGCGTATCTATGTCACTCTACATAATTGATGTCCTCGGAGTTTGAATCTAAAAGAAACAAACCAGGTGTGGCTGGTCTAATCAAACTGGAATGTGTTGCTATACTGGTCTGCAACTAACGACAGACACTAAAACAAACACATACAAACTATCGAAGATCGTTAGTAAAAGAAACACATCTGTGTTACGGGTGATAAGAACGGAAAGAGGTTTTTTTATTTTAGGAAGCATAACATTTAGTGACAGACTCTTGGGGTTAGGCATGCACGTCAAAGGAAAATCAAATTTTGTACAAACTTGTCCAGTGGGTCATCTGACACAAGCAGTCAGGCAGGTTTAAATATGTTTATTCATTTAAAATATTTGGCCCTCCCTTCTGACCATTCGTGTAGCTTTAACTTCTCAACTGGATTTATTTTTACTAACCATAAAAGGAAAATAAATGATGGAGAAAATGTTAAAACACGTAACAACAAAAAAACCTCAGATATTTAGTTGTGGAAGTTTTAGTATGACACAAACTGGTATAAACGTCCACATTAGTTCAAAACTAAAGCATTAAAAACTACCACAATCCTTAAATTGTAGCACCGACATGTTAACAATGTCCTAAACAAATGATTGGGTCGATTTCCAGTCATAAAGTAACCATGTACTCCCGGGCTGCTGACCGGACTAAACAGGCCTGATATGTTGGACTCCTCTGGTCAGTTTACCGTGGCCCATCTCAGTCTGGGCGTAGGTGCCGATGATCTCTAGGTTCCAGGCGGGCATGAAGAAACGGTCCATCTGCTCTGGCGTGGCCTGGTTGAGCAGTGTGGGCAGGAACATCCCCAGATGGAGGTCCAGGGGCTCTGGCCTGTCTGGGTGAACGCAGCTAAGGCCACGCAGGACGGGTAATGTGGAGAGGGCAAGGAGGGAGATGAGCAGGGAATTTTTTTTAAAAAGGATGCAATATGGAAAGTTTGAACCATATAAGTGCAGATGAACAGAGGGGTGGATGTTGAATTAAGTTTTAGAAAAGTGATGGATTATGGGTAAGAATTGAAATGGCCCAGGTGACGAAGAAGCGATGGAAGGGATAAAGGCAGAGGGTGTGTGTGGCAGAAGCAATGAAGGCAGTGGTGACAAATTAAAACAACGTTCGAGCATATCATGCATATTGATTTGATCGTGTGGTCACAACTTGGCCGTAAATTTGTTTTTAGGAGCTGCACCAAAAAAATAGTGTTTCGCTTTAGTCTCAGTCACATCTCAGTTTAGGCTCTTTCAGGTTTCGAACCATAAAATGATCTAATCCAAGCATAAGGGTTCATTATAAACAGCCTCTTCTATTTCTTCAGACCAAGTGGTCACATGTAAACTTCTTGTTGCTCGCCACCTGGACGTTCAACTAGCCTGGCATCATGCAGTTTGAACGACAGCCCACGAACATGAGATGGATAATATAATTATCTTGGCAGATAACAATTGGGATATATTTTGATAACACCTTTTCAACCTAAACTGCCAAATATTTGGTGTCTCAAATATAAGATCCTTCATATCATTCCTTGGTCTTAGAGTGAAAAGAAGATTTGGAGATGTTTAAGGATACTGATATTATCATTTCTTTTCACTGTTTTCTTTACAAATTCATGAAGAAAACAATCAGGAGATGAATTAAACAATTGTTAATTGGAGCTGGAGGAAAGTGGCCACGGGACCATTAAGTCATGTCGTAAATAGGACTCTTGGATTTGTCCAAAAGTCGCTCCAATCTGCCAAAACACTAAACTAAACTAAATATTCAATAAAAATGACATCATTGGTTCTAAACTTTCAGTTTGGGTTCCAGCAGATGACCCACGATTTCATCATAACATCTATTAAACTTTGTTACAGAAAGGTAATAAAACAACAGCTGACACTAATTACATTCTCCACGATAACAAAGTGAGATTGAGAAGTAGAACTCAGCCTCATTAAGGGATGCTAGACTCCACATTCCACCTGTTTTTGATGCAAGACTGCATGAAGAAGACAACAAATCAAACAATAATATCCGTTTCCAGTCTACACTACCTATTAATTCACACGCCAGAACTTCTCCACCACTCCAGAGGTCAACAGCCAAACAAAAGACATAACGAAGAATAAACGATGGACTAAAATCAATTGGAAAATGAATGAATTACTTGCAAAAGAAAATAATCAAGACACAGGAATCAAAATACACATGAGTGTCGCCATTAGTGCATTATCAGAACATAGAGATGGGTGAGTTGTGAGTAGGAAAGCAGTGGAACTACCGGATGTCGATGGGAATACGTTTTGGAAAGGACCAGAAACTAATAGATGAGACTAACCCTAAAGGCGTGAGGGACAACCACTTGTGGAGCTTTGTTAGTAAGCACACCTACTTAAGGAGCAACAATTAGCCACGTCAAATTCTCCGTGTGTCTAACACACGTAGCAAATAAATGTTCCTGATTCTGATAGTTAGGACATAATGAAGCGTATGGACACATGCGTCAGGACACTCATGCAACTACTTTTGAATTTCTAACATGATTTGGATCTGTCAAACACGTACAATAAATCACCAGAACTGCTCCGGGGACTCAACATGTTCCCAAACCTGCTCCAACAGGCCTCTTTTTTCCTTTCACAAATATCATTTTGACTCGGTGAAAACCCCAAATGCCAATTTGTGCCGTTGGATTCGTGTCTGCAGGCCTTCAAAAACAAGTAATTTAAGGGCTAAGTCCCGGACTGACCATGACCCATTTCAGTTTGGGCGTACGTGCCCACGGCCTGGAAGGACTCAGCCAGAGGTAACCATTTCCTGGACTGCTCAGGGTCACACTGGCTGTACAGGGTCGGGAGGAACATGACAAAGTGTAGCCCCATGGCCTCGTTTTGGTGGCCCTTAACCATACTGGGTGAAGGGAAGATATAAGATACAAAACTTAGGTTCAGATTTGCCATTTCTCGAACATTTATGGATTTGCTAACTCATTTTGCCTTGAAAGAACTTTGCACTTCAGGGCGGCGATCAAGTTTATCTCACACATACGACTTAGTAAAACGTGTAGTCTCTCTGTCGTTGTGCAGATAGAATACAAGTCTCCAGGTGAGGCGCTTCATCACTGGGACTGGATAAAGCATATCCGTCTTATTTATGATACCTTTTGGAGCTTCTTTCTGGAGAAATATCAGTCTACAACGTACTGACAGCGAGTATTATTGTGATCCCCAAATATCCTATCATGCAGCCACAATGAAAAATATGATTTTGAAAAACATGTATATCATATAGACTGACAGAAAGCTTGGAGGGAAAACCCTTCGAACAAAAATAAATAAATAACGGTTATCTGTTACACCGCGTTACGTTGTGCAGCAAGTGCCAGCTGGGACCTTGCTCACTGTGCCCTTTGACACAGTCTTAATCTTATTTTGAACTTTGAACCAACTGCCTTCATTGGCCTTGACGCACACATTGTTGATCAAGCTTCAATAAACATGACACATTCTGACCAGGGAATGTCTGACCACCCTGCTGTTTAGTAATTTGATCGTTATATGACGGATATGGAACTGGTGGAAAAAACATATTGAAATGATCCACCACTTTTAATGGTTGTTCTCGTGTCGTGACATCATAACAACGTTATTACGTTGGAAATGCCATTTTGTATGTCAGTCAAACCGTATTGCAAAATGTATTTTTATGATAGAGCACATTATGATGGCTATATTATGATGGCTATCATCAACCCATCTGGATCTACAGTATCTATGTACACAGGTTAGATGTTGTCCACACATCATGTCGACTCTTTACCACATACTTCTTGTAGCAGTAGATCTCGTCTGGGTCTGCAATGCCATACTCTCGGAGCTTAAGGATCATTTGGGCACTTTTTTTAACAGCCTGGTCATAGCGCTCACTGCGGGATAGGAAGTTTGGATCCTCCTCCTTAAAGTCCGGGTCACTGAGAACCATCGACTCTACAGGGAATGGTGGAAATAAAATCAGAAATCCATCTTTTAGTGACACAGCTTCTCTAGTTTACACTCTACATATATTCAAGTTTAAGTGGACATTTCTAAAAGTCTATTAAATGTGTAACAATGTGGGGAAATGTGTCAAGATTCAAAATGTGTATAGAATGGGATAACAAGTAAATACAACAGGTTGTTAGAAAAATACAGATTGGCCATCACTTTATATTCCCAGTGATTTATAGTTCAGTTTATAAGTCAGACTGACAGTGATCACAATCATTTGGCTATAATAGAGGAGAGCAGCTTTAACTCTGAACAGCAATAAACAAACCTTTTGACATGTTCTAAACGGTTATGTATTATGATCATTATTTTTATCTGAAGCCGATCGGGTTTTCTTGTTCCCTTCTCAATTAAAACTTTTCCCTTGCACCGTCATTCATTCTTAAAAAGATGTGTCACAATGGAGGGGATGGATCCTGAAAAGTCCACATTACATCATATCTTACTATATGGTAAGCCATTTTTTGGCAGATTTACAACCAGTTTATATGGGTCTTCTTGCTCTTTTAAAATGATAAACTAATATGTTTGGGGAAAGTTGAAAGACATCTTAAGATCTCATCTTGGACTCTCGGGCACTGTGATTTGGTTTTGACATTTCACAAACAAAAAAATGTAACCATTAAGGAAATAATTTAATTATTATTTATTATTTTATTTAAATTATCATTATCTGAGGCTCTTGTAGGTTTCATTCTAAATCTCTGCATCTTTATTTGGCAGAAATGAAAAGTGAGATATACAATAAAGCTTTTTATAACACATTTTAAAATGTGCATAAACACTTCGGTACACATTCAAGAATCTCTGTTTTTAATAGATATAGCTTGATGAAGCTCGATATGATGCTGCTTTTTTCATGAACTGGCATTCGTCAAAAATGAATCAAACATATGTTTCTTAGTCACCTTAAAAGTCATGATTTACCTCAAGAGAGAATAGATACAGTAGCTTGGCCTCTAAAGAGTGACGGTCAGTTACATAATTGGACATTAAACTAAATGTCTCAATTAACGTCCCTTTCCGTGTAAGACATATTTAACATAAATAACTCTATGACATAACTAACTTTAGATATATCCCGTAAAATGATATTAGGGTGAGAGTTTTCTAAATAACGTAACGTTAGTTCAAGTTTGGGTCGGTCCAGGACAAGAAGAGCGCCACCTAGCGGCTGGAGATAGCCGAGCTGTTAGCCCACAACCAAGGAATGCGTTTGCTAGCAGCTAGCTTCCTATTCCTCCCCAGTATTATTGTTTCTTCTGTCATGACTGTGCTCCTCCCCGGTGTTTCTGTCGGTGGTAACGAGCATAATAACCGCTCGCACTGTCGGGCTAAGTCGGCGTCGCAAACTCACCAATTTCTCGCCGTCTTCTGGTCTTTTCAGGCCCCCCGTCCAAAATGTGGGTCAGTTTCTCGACGTCAAAAGTGGCGTTTTTCCGCTCTCTCGTAATGTCGGGATTCATGGTTCTGTATGTGAAAGGAGACGACGTCTGTGCCGCACTGGGGAAAGTATAATGTCAGACGTGTTGTCTAACTCCTCGCCACCTCAACCTGACTGGTCCCTGGATCTCTTCCTCCTGACGCAGCCGCAGAGAGGTTTGGAGTCACGTGACATACACCCCGGAAGTAGTTTAAGACTAGTACACAGACCTCTGCAACTCTTTACAAACAACTGGACCCACGTTGTTCAACTCTTTCAGATATATCTTTCCACGGGCGTAATGCTTCCCGCAGCTGCAGCTTTTCATTTCCCCTGGGAAGTAAACTCTGGAGCAGTGCAGGAGGGAAAGTCAGTGAGAGTCTTTGGGAGGTGGGTTTTGTTTCAGACTATAATCTGTTTTGATGGGAAAAAATACGATTTTATTTTTGCAACTAGTTTGTTTGGTACTAGTCTATATCTGCGTTGTGGTGGCTGAGGTAGCAATTCATGTTTGACAAGTCAAATGTTGTATTTAGATCTTGTTTAATGTGATCTAAATGGAGAAAGGGCTGTGCAATAATATTTTACTGCGTGATCACACATTGAGAAATAACTTCTCAACAGTGTTAAAACTGTTCCTAATGTCTACTCGTTAATCCAGTCCAGGTGTGTATTTAGTATGGTTTAATGTGATCTGGATGGAGAGCTAATCATCCCTTTTCTGCTTTTACAAAACGAATAGATTGTCACAGATCTGAGGCTCTTTTAATAAACAGTCCACTCCTGAGACAAATACACGTTTGACAAATCTAGATGGTTTGAACTAGACCTGATCTTCTGTGGCCTAAATAGAGAAAGAAAAAAATCTCTGAAAATATTTTAAAATAAAAGTAAATGTACTGTTACAGTAAATGTACTGTAATGCAGCAGTACTGCTGTCATTTATAATTATAATACATATTATTTAATTATTAACATGACAGCATTATTTTAACCTTGTAGCTGGATTAAATGGAGCTGTTAGTTTCTACTAAGTGTGGTGTAATAATGCAGCAGAATATATGATGGTCACATGATGTAGTGACCAATTAGTCTGTAAATCAATAAAAATACACCTAAAAAAAAAGATGAAATTGTATCATCTGACTTGAATATTAAACCTTCCTGTTAATTTCCCAGACTTGTCTGCTATCAGCCTGAGGAGTCCCGGGCTACGCTGTCAGCGCAGCACGCTTCAAAAGAGCACCATGTGGCCATTCACACCTTGTTTGTGGAACCTTTTAACCCAATAATTGGGGCCCAGTACATCGTTCTGGGTGAGGTTGAAAATGCTGACGGTAAGAAAGGATCTGTTGTGGCGGGGGAATGCTGAATCGTTTATTATTACCTCTCTTCTCGGGTCCACATACTAATCAAAACAAAAATTGACAGGCCATCGGAAAGTTGTATAGTGAAAGTATAGAAGTATAGTGTATAGAAAATACATGCATTCACATATATGTATACATATATGTATATCTATATATATATATATATATATATATATATATATATATTTATTAAACAGCTATCGGGTTAGACAATAGTTGACACAGAAATCTCTTTAGCTTTCACCCCATGTTCGTCATTGCATCTTGATAACTGGGCTCCTGTAAATCTGTCTGGGACTGTCAGGCTTTTATCTGTATCTTCTCGTCCCACAGGGGTCGGTGCGATGGTTCGTGCCCGTGTGCTGAACTGCGTTGACGGAGTCAACGTTGCCCTTCTACAGAAATCCATCAACGAGCAAAGGAGCTTCTTCAGGGAGAGGGAGCACCCACGTGAGGACGCACATGCAACGTGATCAGGGTGCTCGGCGAGTGTCAGGACTGCAGTGCTGCCTCTGAGGCGGTTTGCCAAAGTCCACAGGAGTGACGCTGCGTGTGCTCAAGTGAACTTGTGGTGCCATATCATTCACAAATGCTTTAAAAGGGTTCCAACAGATATGCCTGGTATGGGTCATGTGATGTTGATTAAAACCAAACTATGAATATATGAATGAAATTCTAGCCTTTTTATCACTTTGTACCTTTTATTTATTTATGTATTTATATATATAAATACTAACTGGGCTGGATCAATAAAGTGTAGCTGAATTGTATTTTTATTTTAATAGAAAAAAATGTATGAGTCCATGTTTGAACCATATTAATAAAGACATCTTCAAAGCATCGGCCTGTATCTATACAGGTTACTACCATGAAAAAATAAAGCATTCTAATGCACGCATATAGTCAATATTTTGTATTTACAGCTCTGAACACATTCAAAATGAACAGTGGGTCAGAAAGCTGTACAGGTCCGAGCTTCATTCTACAACCACGGATCCCACGCTTTTGACTCATCAAGAATTACGTCCAGAAGAGATTAAATTGTCTATAAGTTGACTGGTCCACCAACCAAGGGCAATGTTGATTGATTGATTAATATATATATATATAGTTCCATGGGTTATATCTGCAACCAGCATGCTCATTCATGTACACCGGGTGGAGTGGAAGGCCATTGTTTGTCGTTTGATATCAGGAAGGGTCGACAGTGGGTCAGTGGTCAGTAGGTACGCCTTTCAATCAGGGGGTTACCGGTTTAATCCCCTCCCAAGTCGATGTGTCCTTGACCAAGATGCTTAACCCTGAGTTGCTCCCTGTAACTGTGTTTAGTCTATGAAATGTTTGTAAGTCGTTAGCTAAATGAGATGTTATCGTTGTGTTGAGGAACACTCCCGCTTACTCCTGACTCACATGTGATCCTTGACAGGTGCATAATGTGTAAAGCAGTTGTAAAAGTCACAGCGATTTTATATTTTTACTGGTTTCTTGAAATAAGTTTGAATCTGATATTACGTTCTTGAAAGTAAATGTTGAGAAGCTGGGGTGTTTTATTTAAAAAGACGCAGCTGTGAAAGTTAGGGAGTCGATTCTCTTTAACCATTATAATTTACTTTTATTGATATGTGCTACTTCATAAAGTATCAAACAATGAGTTTAAAGTCAAGAGTGTCAACAATAGCCCATGAGTAATACAGAATAAAATAATTTTTTGTAAAAAGCATTGCATCATGTCCCAGTTTCCCTAATACAATAAAATCAAAGATAACTGCATTTATATTCTCTGTTTTTAAATTAAATGGAAAAAAAACATCTGCCCACCTCCGACATGTTTGGTAAACAAAGGCAACACAGCAGCAATCACTTTGGCGAGACAGAAAGCTTTGCGGTTGAAGACCTTTCCTGAGTCAAAATGTACATCGTAATTAATGTATGGATCTAGCATAATCAGCATTTTTACCACATGACTCCACAGACCAATTAACTCGAACTACGTTGTAAACATATCTAGAATCTTGCATATCTAGACGAGTTGTAACCAGCCTCTTTGGAGGGGACGGGCAGCATCGGTAAGCCTGACACCGGGTCTTTCTTACAGAGATCCAGAGCTTGTTTGTAGCTGATCTTCTCTTTTGTGTTGGGGTCTAAAATACTCTTGATGTAGGTCG
Organism: Liparis tanakae; assembly: GCA_036178185.1. NCBI lineage: Eukaryota > Metazoa > Chordata > Actinopteri > Perciformes > Liparidae > Liparis > Liparis tanakae. The sequence continues at coordinate 19,490,698 of CM070110.1, read as the reverse complement.
ACTCGGCCTGCAGCTCCCTCACCATCGCGTTGTCGATCATTTTGGCCCCGATGGCGTCAATGATGGTCATCCTGCGGCCGGTTTTGGGATTGACCAGACCGCCCGTCAGGTGCTGTGCCTCCAAGTAGTGCATGGCAGCGTCCTTCGGCATCCAGCCTTTCTGGACCGCTTCTCCAACGGACAGAAGCTCTCTGGTCGTGGGGTCTTCAACACCAGTGAAGGCCTTTTGTGCGTTGAGTAGCCTCTGCAGTTGACTATCCTCTACGAGGCCTCTGACTGCCGCCTTGTTCACTGCGTACCTCTGATTGTTGCTGATGTCGATGATCCCACCTGTTGATGCCTGAGCCTCCAGAAGTTTTTGGGCGGTGGTCGGGTCGATTAGGTTACGCATGGTGGCGTTGCGTATTGAATAGCAGGTGGACGTGCTTGTATCCATTACTCCGGCAACTGGGAAGATTTCTTTGCCGTTGGAGATGGCTGAGAATGCCGAGTTCAGTGTGTTGCTGGTGGAGTTTTGGATTGAGTTTAACTTGGATTGCTTCTTATTGTCACCTGCAACCAGCAAGGCAAATTCTGCAATGGGCATCTTGCCTGTTTTGTACTTTTGTAGGTCATTCTCCGTCAGCCGGCCCTCACTCACGGCATCTTTGATGGAGTACTGCTTTCCACTCTTGCGATCCTGCAGTACAGACGTCTCCCCATCGGGTCCCAGGGAAGTAATCTCCTCCCAGTCACACTCAAGCTCCTGCAGATGAACGTACTGTTGACGATCAATCAGGCCCTGCACGTAGGCATCGTACGGGGACATGTCTTTGCCTGTATCTGGATCCAGAATGGTGATTTTGGTGGAGACATTGGTCTCTTTGGTCCTCGTCTCGGCATGTTCCTCTTTCTGCACGTTCTGCAGAAGCTCGCGGATTTTGCTGTCTCGCTGATGGATCTTGTCTTTTTCATCCAGGATCTCCCTCTCCAGGCGCTGAGTGTCAGACCCCATCATCACGCTCCTCTTCCTGCTCATCTGTGTTCTCTCGCTCATCAGCTTGCTCTGCTGCTGGAAAGATAAACTGATGTCGTGTCTCGAGGCCTCGAGTGTCCTGAGTTCCCGGGTGAGGTCGTCCTTCTCCCTCTGTAAGGCGTCTTTGTTCGAATTCAAGGTAGTCCCCTCTCTTGAATTGCTAGATTTGTTGTTAGTCAGGAATTTCATTTTATCACTCAGACGTCTGATTTGAACTTCCGTGTCCTGTCTGTCAAATTTGTGCTGGGAGACCTGTTCCCTCAGGCGATCCCTTTCGGCTTCGACGGCCTGGTCCTTCTCCACACGGACAACTTCTTTGTACACCGTCTTCTCACCAGACTTCTCCCTCTGCAAGATCTCAATCTTGAGGTTGATGTTACGGATGTCTCTCTGGATACGCAGCATATTGTTGGATTCCTTGTCCATGTCTGATCGAAGTCCTATTGTCAGCCTCTCCAATTTTGGGTCTCTTTCAACCTTCAGTACCTCCTCGACAATAATACTTTCTTCAACAGGAGGTGGGGCATTTTGCAGCTGTCTAATGCGCAGACGGATCTCTTTGAGTTCAAACTCGGCTTGAGTCTTCTTTTGGCGCTCATCGCTCTCTCTGATGGTCCTCTCTTTGTCTTCCACCTTTGTTCTCAGCTGCTGCAACTCTAGATCTAGCTGACGGCGGGTCTGTACTTCTTGGTCCAGGTTCCTGCCGAGCTTTTCGTGTTCCATCTGTTGCCTTGGGTCCTTCTGTAAACGCAAAACCTCCTGAACAACCACTTTCTCCTCTGGCTTCTGCCTCTCCAACAGGATGTATTTGTTTTGAAGATCAAACACCATCTCTTCAGTGTTGCGCCGCACCTGTGCCTCGTCTCGCACGTCTCTTCTCAAGCGGTCCGCTTCTTTCTCCACCAGAGGATCAGGTTGGTACCTGATGACCTCTCTGGTGAGGACTTTGGTCTCGATTTTTGATTTCTCAGCCTTCCATTCATCTCTTTCTTGCCTGTGCAAGTTCACCTTGTCCTTGAGGGAGTTGTACGTGGTGTGTAAATGGTTCACCTGATCATTCAGCCTGTGAATCTCTCTCTCATTTTCAGGGCTTCTTTCCTCCTTAACCACCTCTTGGATAACTTCTTTAAACTCCACCTTGGGCTTCTCGGAGCGTAGGATATTCACTTCAGTGGTTATCTTGGTGATGTCCCTCTCCAGATCAGAGCACTGCTTGTTGGTCTCTTGTAGCTCTTTCCTGTTGCGCATTATCTCCGCCTCTGTGCTGGGGTCTATCCTGTAGATCTCATTGACGATTTCCTTCACCTCAACCTTTGGCCTCCAGTCTTGAACTTCTCGGTGGCGACTGTGTAGCTCCATCAACAGCTTGGACAAGGCGCTGTTTTCAAGCTTCTCTTCCTCTAAGTTTGTCTGAATCCTCTTAGATTCAGTGATGAGCTCAGGGTCTTGCTCAATCTTTTTCACTTCCTTCGTGATGACCTTCGGTTTGATGTTAGGAATCAGTCTCTCAAGAGCATTAATCTGGCTCCTCGTCTGGAAGATTTCATCATTAATGAGCTTGATCTTGCTGTTCTCGTCTGAAATTTCCGTCTCAAACGTCCGCACCGCTCTCAACATCTGCGGGTCCTGTTCCACTTTCAGCACTTCCTTCTTTACCACTCTCTCTTTGATAGGTGGTCTCTTATTCTGGAGAATCGTGACTTCTGTCCGCATCTGAATGTGTTCCCCGTCTTTCAATCGAACTTCATCTCTCATCTTCCCTATCTCGTCTCTCACCTTAGCCGCCTCTACGTCCAGCTGAGGATCTCTCTCAAACTCGGTCACCTCTCTGGTCACCAGTTTGGGGGGTGCGTTTTTGACTGTTTCCTCCAGGATAATAATCTTCTTGTTGAACACCTCCACCTCAGTGTGGATGGTGCTACGCTTAAGGGACTCTTCATGCAGTGTTCTCTGCAGATCAGTTAAATCGTTTTCAAGTTTCGGGTCGCGGTAGTACTGCAGTACTTCTTTCTCCTCTACACGCTCCACCCCTCTGCGACTCTTCAGCGACATCATCCTCTCTTTAAAGTTTCTCAGCTCTGCCTCGGTATGAACTTTCCTCTCCTTCTCTTCGTCCAGCTCTTTCATCAGACTGTCCAGTTCAGAAGCACCCCTTTGTTGGCTCTCAAGTTGCACTTGCTGATGTGCCACCAGTGTGACTTTCTCTTCATTCTGCAGCAGAAAAACAAATTAATTGAATTGCAATACGTCGTCAAGTGATTATGCAATACTTTAAAGTAGTTTAATAGAAAATATGATTTGTACTGAAGAGGTGACCGGCTTTCTTACTTGTAAAATGAGATTCTTTGCCAAACCCATCTGTTTTTGGCGTTGGATGTTTTCAGCTGTTGCTTCAGCGTAACGGTTGACCAGACTTTTTTCCTGCAATAAACAAGAGACACAGCTAACCATCAGCCTCCTCGAACTTTTAATCAACGTAACAAATGCACATTCTTTTAACGGGTTCAAATGTTACCTCTTTTTGAACAGCATCATTCAGTGTCAACATGGCAGGTTTCGGAGCAATGGTGGCTCCAGCATCCTCGAGGGCATTGTTGTATTTGTCAACGTTGAGCTCGTAATCCTGCACAGACGTTTAGAATCATTCTCAGGCACGAAGTCAAGTATGCTTGTTTTCTCAGTAGTGGTCTATTTGCATGTTTATTTTATTGAAAGACCATGAATTAGAATAGAATAGAATAGAAATATACTTCATTAATCCCGAAGGGGAAATTTGTTGACACAGTAGCACCAATAAACTAAACACAATAAAATATAAATATAAGAAAGAAAGAAAGTGACAAGGCATAAAGTATACAAAGTGAAATATAAAATAATATATATATATATATATATATATATATATATATATATACACACAACATATATGTAAATACAGCAATGTAAAATTAAAAAAAAAATAATAATAATAATATATATATATATATATATATATATATATATATATATATATATATATATATATATATATATATATAGACAGTGTGCAAAATGCAAAGTGAATTAGAAAGTTGATACAATTATGTCATCACCGATGGTAACAATCGAGATATGTTCGTTTTCCTATCACCAATTCAGTCCCTTACTAATATTGTAAAGCATTGTCTTACATTGAGGAGACTCTGCATGTCTTGGGACAGGTCAGTCACTCTGTCCATGTCGTCTCCCTTCCTCTTCAGGTCCTCTACAACCCTCTGTGGTGAAAGATTTAACAGACATTCAGTTATTTATATAATGCATCCTTTACGTAGAGCTGAGTTTACAGATTTGCATGGAGAGAATGGGAATATGTGTGAATAAATCACAGCCGTACCTCTTGGGAGACCTTCTTGGCAGTGACCTGAGACAGATCGTCATTGGGGTTGATGGTGTTTTGCGGCAGGTTGTCCAGGAAGGACTTCAGGGAGTGGGACGTGCTCTGAAAGTCCTGGTTCTTGGACGCAGCTTCTTGTAAGATGCTTTCTCTGGGATAATTCATCAGAATGACAGAAAATTAAACAATTGACTTTATAAAGGCTGATCATATCAATGCATCTGCTTTCTGGATGTAGTCCGTGTTTCAGTGAGGGAGAGTGCTTTTCTGGGTCTGTCTACGTCTGATCTTGCATTATTTTTTGGTAGCTTTAACGGCTGTATGCTCAAGGACCTATTGCGGTTGGGGTGACTCACACTTCCTCAGTCAAAACCTTTAATTCCTGTATTATACTGCCACAGACTCCTCACACACTAATCTTAGCCTGCCACGAGATTACAGTTTAGGGATCAGCTGATGAAATACCAACACACACTGATGTACATCGATGCAACAGAGTGTGATTCTCACCTCTCCTTCAGCTGATTGTTTACGTTGGCGTAACGGGTCTGCAACTGCTTGACCTCTGTCCCCTGGCGCCGGATGTCAGGGCAGTACTCCTGGTGGCCCTGCTGCAGAGAGCTGCACAGCTGCTCGGTGGCCTCCAGATCCTGGCTCAGCTTCTTCATGTCATCCTGAGCCTCCAGCACAGACTTCTGCTTGTACTAAATACGACAAAAAGAGACACACAATTTAAAAAAACGGTCGAACCTGTGAGAAAGAGAACCACCTTTTATGTGGTCGAGGTAAGAGTCCCTCACCCGGATGTCCTCGGTGCGGGCTCGGATTGCATTCGGCACATCAGGGATTGGACCGTCGTCACTCAGCTTTTTCTCAAACCCAGAGACGAGGCCGTCCACCTTCTTGATCTGATTCTCCAGGTTGAGAGAAGCATTAGCTCTGAAAAAAGGATATAGTCATTCATAAGTTTAGGCCGAGTGAGATTATCTGATACAGTGGCAAAGCTTGACAAAAAATAGAGATTATTTATTGCATTTTTAGGAGAAAAAAGTTTCAACTTGCAGTTTTTCAACCGGAACAAACCCAGATCTTTATTGGAGATAAGATACAAATCCCTTTCCCTGTGTTTCTGCATACGAGCAGCTTCCAAATCAAAACACACTTACTTTTTGGTGTAGAGGTCAGCGAGCGCTGCGAGGCCGTTGTGCTTGTTGTTGGCGTCGCTCAGCTTGAGCGGCAGTGCAGAGAAGGTACTGTTGGAATCGGTGGACTGTAGGTCAGCATGAACCGCCTGCTTCTTCTTCTCCAGGTCCTTCAGAACCCTGGCAGCTTCCTATCAGGGACACATGTAGATACTTTAGATACGTAGTCATCCCATATCAGACAGGATATCATCCAGAGAATAAAGGCTGGAACAAGCCAACCTCGGCTCCAGTGAATATGGATTACATGAATCACAGGAGTTGTGCCAACATCTGTGACTTCAGTCCTCTCACCTCCTGTTCCTTCATCCTCTTGGCCAGATCTCCGGCCGGGTCGGTGCGGCTCAGCGGGGCTCGCAGGCGGCTCAGCATGCTCTGCTCGGCGCTGGCCAGGTCACTGTCCAGCTTGTCCAGCTGCTGGGAGAGGGCTTTCACTTTGGGGTCCAGCGGGGCAGAAGACACCGGGGCTGAATGAGGAAACATGCACGGTTATTAGAGTTGCCTTGTCGGATTGTGCAACTATTGTTTAATCATTATTATGGTTTAAGAAGCAACGATCAGGGTTCTTACACCTTTTGATCGATGGATTTCCATGACCTTTCCATGACCTTTCCATGACTATTCCATGACTTCAAACCAAATGTCCATGAACAAACTGAAATCTCGGAATAAACATGAAAAATGTAGAAAATGTAGCGTATGGAGAACGTACGCCGGCTTATATTTGGAGCGTCTTTCTTAAAAAAAATAATAATAAATAAAATAAAATCATATTAATTATTTCACACTCGGCGTAATTGAACATGGGATTATAACAAATGTCCATGATTTTTCCAAAACTTTTACGATTTAAGATTTTTCCAAGACTTTTCCAGGCCTGGAAATGATCATTTTAAAATTCCATGACTTTTCCAGGTTTTCCATGACCGTACGAACCCTGTACGATGTTTCATGAGGATATTTAAGTATTTAACTGTTAGACAATTACCAGATTTTTGGGACCTGGAGACCTCGGATTTTTGATTCTTCAGCGATGCCAACAGAGCAGTTCTTCTCTTCTTGATATCCGTCAGTTCATCACCCAACCTGGGAAAAAAAACAATAGACACAGTATGAACGACTGACATTGTTGCCTTGTTTGTTTTAGCTGCATCATAATACAAGCCTGCATGACTTACAGGTCTACTTTGTCGATGGCCTCGGTATCAGGTGGAGGGATCTGGAAGCAAACTCCGGGGAAGGTTTTTGTTTCCCCATCGTTGGAGGTGATGGCCCAGTTCTCGTCTGATTTAGCTCTCAGGGTGAACTTCTCGCCTCTTTCCAGAGAATCCTGGATGTTAACAATAAACAAAGTGTATTAGGAAACACACAAGGACAGGGAACATAATGGAACCATCTCAGCTGTGAATATTTGCCCGTTTGGGCCGGTTAAGGAGCTCCACCTTTTCTGTCTCCCAGTCACACAGGGCCTCCACCGTGATGGACCTGTTGGTGTTGCTGCGGCGCAGCTTCAGAGGAGCGATGGTCGTGCTGCGTCTCCTCAGGTCGGCCAGCTGCTGTTCACTGTTCTGTACGGCCTTCTCCTCGGCCTGGTGGGGAAAGACACGCAGGTATCTCATCAGTGCTCTTCTCCTGGGAGAGTGTCCAACATGTTTAAATGCTTTTGTTATTGTCAACTGTGGGAGGAAACCCACTGAGCCGGATTTCTGATGCCTCTTTTCAATTGAGGGGAAGATGTGAGATTCCCAGCTAAATAAAAGCAAACAATACCCAAGAATTTAAAACAAATATTATTTCTTTAAATAAGAAAATGTGGCTTTAATTATTGATGGATGTATTGTAGTATTTGAGCATACTTGTAATGTTGTGTATTGGATTTGTTTTATTATATTCTATTTCTATTGTTTTTAATATAATTACTGTATTATATTGAGTGTCTTATTTGAATGTCTGACAAGGAACTACAGATTTAATTTTTTCTTAATCATTAAAATAAATTGTTTTTCGGTTGTTTATTTCTCCTATCAAATAAACCAATTAGAAAATAAAAGTAAAACAACACACATACAGTATGTTAGTTAGGAAGGTATACAAATAACACACATATACAAAGTAACATACATCTATAAAGAAATAGATCATTCTTCCAATGCGTCCTTTTTTACTTCTTCATATAGATTTCACAATAAGAGAAATTGGAGCTACAGGCTTTCTTGCACGTTGAACTTGTTCTGGTTATTGACATGCAGGCCTTGATTCGGTCTCAGTACCTCGAGCTGCATCATTGCCGAGGTGCTGTTCTTGCTGATGGAGTTGGGGTCCAGGCTCTTGTTGAGTTTGGACAGCGTCTCTGACAGCTGCTCAGTCTCCATTTGGTACTGTAAAAATACCACAAATACACATTTCAACTGGATGAAACCTGAACGGGTCACCATCAACGTCTTCTCACGCAAACTTCACTCAAACGCTGATCATCGTGATGACAAATTGCGGTGCATGATGTTCCCGAGTGTACCTTTTTGAACTCCTCCACGCTGTCGAGGTGCGTCTCTTGACAAATGCAGAGATTGAGGAATTTCTGCCACTCGTTTCGAACGGCGTCTCTCTGAGCCTGAAGGGGAGACGTAACATGTCGGTAGGCATTCAAATGAGTTGAAGGACTTCTGGCCCTTCAAAGTGGTGCCTTTGCTTTAGAAAGCCGTGCATTGTGGGTAACGAGACCTACTTGAATGGTGTCACTGGCGGGGTGCTTCAGTCCAACGAGTCTTTCTCCCTCGTCCTGCAGTTTGTTCACCTCGTTCTCGTGGGCCAGCAGGCTGTTGTTCTTGAAGTTCTGATTGAGGTACAATTAGATTATTAAGATGTCCGCTAATCCTAAACACAGAATAAATCAAGCCCGGTAAAGTTTCACTGACCTCGTACTGCCTGCGGACGTCAGGGGGGTCCACCATGCGATCACTCCAGTCCTGCTTTTTGATCTTATCTTGCTCTTCTCCCAGGAAGACCAGCTCCTTGTTGCAGCCGTGCATGTATTCGTACAGGCTGTTCAAGTAGTGGCGACGCCACTTGGAGTTGTCCTGAGAGCGAATGAAACGACGCTCAATGAAACCGGAGAAGCATCGACTGTTTACGTGTTCATGTCAAAATCAAACCGTATTTTTTATGTATTATAAAAAATGGCATCTCGTGAGGTAAAAGAGGCAAATAGCTCAACATTTGTTTTAATATTTCATATGTGATGGATGATATAGGAAAGAAATGTATAAGGAAATACAACGTGCGTCTCAAAAGTCGAAGTGGCATTATTATAAAGAGACTTTTTTTTTTTAAATACCTCAAAAGATGTGCACTCATTGTCTTTATAGTCCAACTCAAAAAATAAATAATAATAATAATAATAATAATTTAAAAAAAATATATATATAACAAAAAGAAAATTGCTTTTACAACCCCACTACTCACCAGTAGATTGTTGTACTGCTTCTTCAGCTCCACATATTTCTCCTAAAACCAAAACAAGACAACAAGGTACCCGATGAGCGGCTGGAGAACGGTGTTCGTTGAGATAAAAGAAGACGAGACGTTAAATGGATTAAATCAGCTGCTGTGGGGAGGAAGGTTTTCATGCATGTTGACCTTGCTGCCGGCCGAGCTGATGCAGAGCTGCGAGCTGTAGGCCTCGACCTCTTTGTGCAGGATGTTGTGCGCAGCCACCTGCTTCTCCACGTCTGACATGTTGGGGCCGTACTCCTCCACGTTCACCAGTTTCTGAGCGCACACCGGAAGAACACAGTTAATGGGATGTGGACACAAACAACACTCTGGAGTGAGTTTAACTTAATATGTTCAATATGGGGAAGATGGAGGCTATACAGCATGGTTTATTTAATATTGTAATGGTTGGTTTTGGTCTTTTTATGTGATATATCATCAGTCCTGGGTCCTCTCATCATTCAGCCAGACAGGCTCAAATGTTCAGTGTTATTTACACGCACTTGTTTGTCGTTGAAAACAGGCGCCCAGTCGATTCTGGGCATCCGCGACACGTCGTCAACCTGCTCGAAGATGTCTCGGTAGAAGGCGCAGTCCTTCAACCAGCGCTCGTGGAGGAGGAGGACGCTGGAGTCATCAGAGGGCAGAAGAGATGCAAAGAAACAAAGACGGGTTTTCTTTATTAAACAGAAATATGTTTTCATCGTGCGCTGGTCAACGATAGGATTTTGGGGCTATTAGTGGAAAGAAAACATCCAAAATACACGTGGTGCTGGTTTTCTTTACCACTCTGTCTATCTGCACCGGTAGACTTTTCCTAAATTTACCAAAAGTCTGCATTAGATGATGCCTTACTCGCATATTTTCATATTTTTCAAAATGTTCAACACAGAAAGTAATTGTCCTAATGTAAGTAATCAACTGGAGAAGTTTCAGTGTAACATCCTCGGTATATTTAGTATTTTAGTAATGGTATATTGTATTTTGTATTGTTATTGTGTTTTGTGTTTTATTATTGCTCTAATGTGCACCCGCTGCTGTGATCCTGAAATGTCCCCACTGTGGGACTAATAAAAGAATATTTAATCTAATCTAATCTAACATCTGTTCGTTACATTTTGAACTGCAATGGCCTCTCTAGTGTCTTAACCCTGATGTGCTTTGGGCAGCAGTGTCCTGAGGGTTGTCTCGACTCACTCGCTCTCGATCTCTCTGGCCTGTGGATGGTGGGACTTCTTGGCTTTGTCGACGTCCAGGAAGAGGTCCTGCAGCAGGCCCTCGGCCTCGCCCAGCTTCAGGGATATCTCAGCCTGGTGCTGGAAGGGCTGCTCTTTCTTGTCATTCTCGGCATCCTGGTGGAAGTAGACAACAGTTGTTTATTTTCGAGACGGCTGACGGTAAAAAACTATTTATTTGCGTTCGTCTTTCAGTGTGTGTGTGTGTGTGTGCGCGTTCTCACCACAGCCATCAGCTCCTCGGATCTGAGGATGTCTTTTTCCACTGTGTCGGCATTCTTTTGCATCTGGGCGACCAGCAAGGCCAAGCTGCTGGCCTGGGCCCTGGGGAGGAGGAGGAGGAGGAGGAGGAGGAGGACACAGATGAAGCACAGGTCAGACATCGCTTTATCGAGACGGAGCTCAGCATTTCATTTTATCAAAACCAAACCTCACCCGACAAATCACACGTTGACGAAGAAGGATGAACTGTACCTCTAATTCTGAATGAATTCGTAAAGACAATAAATCGATGTGTGATGTGGATTATAATGAAGACTAAAAGTATTAAAATGAAGACACATGAGATGAGGATTCCAGTGAATGCTAATTAAATCAAATCGTCTAATGTGAGCGGTCTAATGAGATTAAACACACTTTTGATTGAGGTCTCACTCACAGTAAATCAAGTTATCAACTTGCATCCTATTTAATGAACATTGCAGGATTAACTTATTACTCTATTTAATGCGTTGTGTCAAAACGTCCAGTGTCTCCATTTAAAAACAGCCTTATAAATTATTAAAAAAGTATATATATATATATATAATTTTTTGAGAAACATCTTTCCAACATCCATCATTTACATTCTAAATTCAGTTTCAGCTGCACCAAAGACTCCACTCCTCTCCACTGACATGTCATAGAAATGCATGCACCTTTGAAATCACGCTGGATTGTGACACCGAGCCAAAGAATGTTGGCAAGGACCTCGCTGGATAATTGATCCACATACCGGAGCTACCTCAAAGTCACGTCCCACGAGATCATTTCATATAAGTTCGGTTCGGGACGGCCTGAATGCAATTTTCGCAGCGCTCCTAAATAATGGAGCGACAGAAGAATGCAGAGTTCCTCTTCCTGCTCTGACTCACTGAGCTGGTTCTGCAGCCGATTGGACAATGACCTCCCTATTCCTGCTCACATAGCAGGAGAGACAGGTATGTCACACACACACACACACACACACACACTCACACACACATTAAAGAAAGACAATGAGGACAAGGACCCTGATGAGACCCCAGACCATGGATTAATGAATAAGCGTGATACTGTGATGTACATGTGTTTATATCACCTGTTCTTTCTTGTGGTGTCTTTAAATTATTTGTATACCTTGTTTGCTTTCTGAGAATGAATCATAACGCTTATTTATTTCCTTATAATAGGAATAGTCTTGAAAAAGGTGTGTGGAAGATGAAGTAAGAGCCTGACATGATGTATTTTAATATAATAGTAAGATGTTTTCAATAAAGCAAACCAGAAAAATCATTCAATTTAAGGTGTTTTACCTTTTCCTGCTGCGAGACATTTTAAGAGTAAAATAAAAGCTAAAAATACGTCTATATCTACTGGGTGTGAGGGAGGGGAGGTTGTGGAGGACGTGAGTCCAGGAGCTGATGGTCGGCTCACAGCTGGGGACACATGCTGCTTGTGTGAGTTTTAAAAGTGAACCCTTGTGTCAACGAGCACTCTTTGCTTTACTGTTGTGTTGAATGTTGTGTGGTTTGTGAGCTCAACAGCAAATAATACATTAAATATGGATTATATAATGAGTTAAAAGGGACATTTTTTTTGTTCCATTCATGAACGGCGGATTTGATTTGCAAGTAGGATAACTGGATAACCCGCATAATTTTTAAGGGCAGGTCTACATTTTTTTTAGTTAGTTGGAAGATCACACAACCTTTACCACAATACACTCCCTGATCTATCTGTAACTTTTAAAATGTGCCTGCCAGCTCCCAATGTTTGATAATAGAATCCAGTTGTGTTGAATTAGTGGACTTCAAGAGGCTGGAAGGAGCCCAAAGCTGCAGGAGTTGTTCTCAGCAGGTTATGACCCAATCGCATCAGAAAAGGTGAATTTCATGTCATAAGCTAATGAACAGCTCCACTCTGCCCATCAATGTCCACAAAGAACCAGTTGACCTTAAATGCAGAGAGTCCTCAGCTGCAATGACTCTTCTGCTGGTATAAAACCAACAAAATAAATTGTCTTCATCAAAGTAAGTTATCATGTAAAACCCATGAAATATTTGCTAAATTTGCTGTTTTTCTCTGTTTTCTATCAATTCAATGTCAATGGAAATAAGAGAAACATTAAAAACTCGGGCTCTGGGAAATTGTGCAATGGATTTGCTGACAATTAAAAAAAACACAATTAGGAATGAATTATTTTTAAACAACAATCTCATTAGTCACAGCCCTATTTATTAGTCTTTATTAATTTAATTGGTGATGGCAACAGACGGAACATGTCCTGTGTCACACCGTTAAGGACAGTTGGGAACCAACGCCCTCCTGAGAGAAAGAAACCAGCTGAGCAGCCAGCCCTCATCACACATGGCGCTCACACGTCACGTCCAGGGCAGGAGCTGCGCGCAGCTGGCCTGTGGACCCGCCGCAGTATTGTGACATCAAACAGGGACAGAGGAGGAGGGACGTGGGACTCACTTTGGGGGCTGAACGTGTCTCTCGGAAAAAAACTGGTGGTCTTATCACGAAAGGGACATTTCACACCTTTCACATCAAATGTTTCTGTTGTCAAACTCAGCCACATCACGCACACTTCTCAGAGAAAACGACATGTGTTTTTCTCACTGAAATATAATCACCCGCAAGAATACCTGGCCTCAGGCAGACATCATCGTTCAGCCTCACTGAGGATTAACCTCGGCTTATCGGAGCACTCGAATTAAGTGGAGAAACGGAGTCAACGTTCAACGCAAAAAGAGGGCACCGCTGAAAGGGAAAGAGGACAACACAACAGCCCGCACAGGAAACATGACACAGTAGTTCTGGTCCGGGCCAGAACAGGAGGAGGGGTGACATGGCCGAGAGACGGTGTCACACACACACACACACACACACACACACACACACACACACACACACACACACACACACACACACACACACACACACACACACACGCGTTACATTCATAAAATCCTCGGGAGGGGAAAACTCACTTGCTTATCTTGCCCGATTCCTTACTCTCCTTTTTCTTAAACATCCTGGAGGTCGCGTAGGGGTCAGGCAGAAAGAAATCTTTCTCTCTCTCTCTCTCTCGTACTCCTTCTTCGTGCCTGTCTTCCTCACCTTGTGGCTCCCGCTCGTCTCTCCTCTCTCTCTCTCCGGTTCCTCTCAAACACACTCCAACACACACTTACGTCACCAGAGGGTTTGACGCGGGCAGCTCCTCCCAGACGGGTTCGCAGGTGTGTCACCACCCAGACATCCACCTCGCGGAGGGTAACTGGACCGACCTGTTCCCTGCGCTCACTCCTTTCCTCACGCCCTCGGCCCTTCCTTCCTTCCCTTTCACCTGGGCCCTGACACACTGGCAGGCCTCTCGCAGGGAGCAGTGCTACATCAATTACCATTAAAGCATCCTTCATGGCGCTGGAGGGGCACTGCATTCTTGAGGCCTCTCTCTCTCTCTAATCATTTCCGGTGATATTTCTTTCCCCAGGTGTATATGATAGGTGGGTGAATACGTCATTGACGTGGCCCAGGTTTGTGGACCGTCGCCATCTTGGTTCCTTGCAACCAGAAGGGACACGAGAGGGGCGGAGCTTAGTATAACTCGATGCGTAGGCTATTAGACGGTTTTGGTTGACCAAACATGGGCCAATTAGTGATGATAGGCCACGCCCTAAATCCTACGCTACTTTAAAGTCTATTTTACTTCTGTTCTATACAATCGGATTTCTATTTATAACCTGAAGGTTCGCCCCTACAAGCTAAACGCACTTCTGCATTGCATTTACTTTCCAGACTCGGACCCTTTTCTGATTTACAATGAAATTAAAACATTGTTTGTTCATAGAAATAGAGTGCAGGAGTGCATAATATGGGGAAAGTGTAAGGGGAGAACCCCTTAGACTCAACCGAGAGAAGAGCTCAGGATCAACGGGCCTTTTAATGTGTTTTTTTTTCCCATAAGAAATGTTATTAATGCTTATTAACTGGCCCCCTAACCTGTCATTTTGCAAAAGTGTCCCCCTCACAAAGCAAGTTAAGTAGCTACCCCTGATTTGAAAATCCGCCATGGAAATACTGTGTATTTGAAAATAACAGGTTAATTTATTTAATATTATTATGTACCTATAGCACATTTATTAGGAATGTATCAAGGTTTTTTTAAATTCAGAAAACCTTTCTCCTTTCAACTGCATATGCAGACTAGTAGGCAATCCCTTTTCTCTCACTTCGTTCCTTGACAGTTTTCATGCATCGCCACACAGTTCTTTATTCAAGGTTTCAACATCAGTGCGTCTTTTTCTTTCCAGTTCCACACAAAGTATTTCATAAAACTTGACACTAATATTAGCCCTATCAGTCAGCTTTGTGTTCACCGTTGATGCTGATTTGTTTTCTTATTCAACATCTAATCATGTGTGGGTCTAATTGGATTGTTATGGCCTTTTATCATTATGATTCACAACTTAACATATCAAGAGTCCTCTTTTGTATTTGGACTTGCTCCGCACACGCTCATCGTCCCCCTGACCGATGAAGGCGTCCATGTGAACCCTGATGCGCAGATGACACAGTCAACAAAGGTGTAGGTCATGTGACGGAATACCTTCACATCCTTTATATGAAGGTATCACTGAACACATGTCACACATGAAAACAACGTGGACGATCACAGACGGCTCCATACGTCCTTAAGTCCCATGTGTCTCGTACACACACACTCACACACACACACACACACACACACACATACACACACAAGAGTGATTCAGGATCAGGGCGTCTCTGTGCAGCATATCAACAAAAGGAAAACATGGCGAGGAATGCCGCTGGGCAGCTTTTTTTGCTGCTGCCTGAGGAACAGCACAGAGCAAACATGTCTTTGATCTGGCCAGTCACACAGAGTCTCTCTCTGGGTGTGTACGCCTGTCCGGAAACACCGATACTCTTTCTGTTGCTTGGCGATGTGTGTGGAGCCACATGCAGCTCCTAAATATTGTATATTTCATCACAACATATTTTGGGCAAGATCTGGGCCACTGAACCAGATCGTCTCAGCACACGGTCCATTTCGTAACTTCCAGGAGCTTTTGATCAGGAGTGTGAGCCAACGTGGTCGCTATCAAATCTAAATGGCAGTCAGCTCTCAGATCTAGCCACAGCCAGGTGTTTCCCATCATGCACCGGGCCATGTAGACCTGGGGAAAGCGACTGTGATGCTTGGGTGTAAAAACAGCCGCAGCCTGTGTGCATGGCATCGGGTCAAGTTGGGGTCAAATCTAAATAGCATGCATTTCTGATGCATTCTGCGCAGGACTGGCTCATATTGAACAAGCCTATTGCGATCCATACAGCCAGCCAATGGACGCTGCCATGCAGAGAGCCAGCCGGACCCATGATGGGCAATGGGAGACAATGACACCCCAAGTGTGTTGTGTTTGTTCAGTCTACTCCTTAACATAGTGAGGGTCGTTGTCACTGCAGAAAAACCTGCTTCGCAAAGACAGGACGAGGAGATGTTAGCAGGGTTCCAGAGCTTTGTTGGCGGTCTCTGGATATCGGCAGAGTTGTTGTCTGAAACATACTTTTAAGATCACTGTTAGTCACTCATTTTTGCTAGTTTATGGGTTTCATTGTGTGTCAAGAGGTTTAGATGCACTTATTTCCATCTAAGATAATCAATCGCCATTTTTAACATTTATTCTTTCTGTGCGGCCCGGTACCGAAGGATGATCCATGATCCATCCAAGGATGATCACTGTGATCCATCCAAGGATGATCACTGTGATCCATCCAAGGATGATCACTGTGATCCGTCCGCTGCATTAGCACTCTGTGAAAGTGGGAAAGCAGAGTTGTCCTTGGATCTGGGGATCAGTGGTTCGATCCCCCGGCGCCGCGAGTCTGTGTTTACGTTTCCTTGGGCCCCAGGCTGCTCCTGTAGCTGTGCCTATCTATGGTATGTGCATGCTGCAGTATGAATACTAGTTACTCCTGACGGGCAGGCGGCACCCTGGGTGAATGATGACGATCGGTCAGAAGACTAAACGAGTACAGTCCATTTACTGTTCATAAGAAAGTTGGCATCCAATGACATCACATTAATCTTGGTCGTTAGCATGGCAACTAAAAAAAATCTTAGCATTTAACTGAGAGGGACAACAAAGGTGGAAACACAGTGAGGGCGTGTCAGTGTTGTACTAACATACACACAGCAGACAAACACAGTCTGCTTTAAAAAGGCAATCTTTACAAAAGCTTTATTGCTCATCATAAACCAGAACCAGTGCTGGAGAATCTGCCTAACAAAGGGAAATGCGAGTCAATATTTATTTTTAATATCTGAAAGTACTAACTTCCAGGTCTTTCGTCTTTTCATCTTAGAAAAGCAAAATAGTGAAAACATTAATTAAGATGAGCAAATAATCCAAAGAGGCTTGAGATTTCCTATCCGTATAAACATTTATCTCCACCTCATTAAATACCGTCAGTCCATCCAAGAGCATATTATGTGTGTGTGTGTGTTCCTAGAGAGACAGAGGAATGTTTGTATTGTGTAAAGGCAGCAACACAGGCAGCCACAAATCAGCTAGAGTGCCGTGTGTGTTTATTCATAAAAGTGTGTGTGTGTGTGGGGGGCAGTCATTAGGGACAGTGTTTGAATATCAAACACGCCTTTGCCATTATTCAATTAAGATGCATTGACAGAGTAAACCTAAAGACGTGCACACCCAGCTAAGGCATGCCAACACACCCAAGACAAGGTACAAAAGAACAGTCACATATCTATGCTGCAATCACAAATCTTTATTTTGTTAAATGGGGGATTTCATTTTAAACAAAATTACCAGATCCTGCGACAATCAAAGCATTTTCCCCCTCCGTCCCGGTCCTTCTCACAAGGAAGTACGTTGGAATTGATTTCAAGAGAACAAAAGTGAACAAGGAAAGTCTTTGGTGCAAATATATTTTAATCATACGTCTGGAAATTAAATCAAATCATACATCAGGTCATTTCTCTTTCCAACAAATATTGATCCCGTTTATTTTCCAATCCAAATCGAGGTAAAGTGCTGAAACTATTCCAGCACTTCCATCTTAATTATTTAACAACAAAAAAAGAAGAAAAAAATACTTAAATTCAAACCAAAAACATTTATATATAAAAGAAAAAAATAGTAAGCATAACAGTTAAATGTTCGAGTGAAAATGAGACACTGAACAAAAATCCTCGAGCTCGTGTTTAACCGGCAGGCAAACAAGGTCCTGAAGGACCAGAGGGAGAGAGCTGCTTTGATGTGGTCGTTATGACAACACATATATCAAGACAGGTTTTTATAGTTACAGAATATCCATCGACACATCAGTGCTGATGACAACATTTGAGTCTCATGACGAACTAACAGGTGTGAATGAATGAAAGGCCGCTGAAAACTCCCCCCAGTCACCAATGACAACGGCTCCTCTTACAACATTGATTTTGATGAAATGAAAATAAAAATAAAAACACAACACCTGAAGTGATGACAGTGTGAAGTGCTGCACTGGTTCCACACGGCCCTCAGCGAGCGGAGGGGCGTTAAAGATGTGTTGAAACAGCCGATGGCACTTTTGGTGCCTACTGTCATACAGGACAACATTTAAATTATGATGGTTGGAGGTGACAAACTATTCATGCACATTTATAAAAACAAAACAAAGCAGAGGTGGAGGGAAGAATTGGATCGCAGCAGAAGTCTTCTGAAAAATGTGATGATTGATAAAACAGCTTCAGTTTCACATTGACGCCGCTTGATAAGCACTACTTTGGGTTTTATAGTAGCTGCAATAACAAAACTGTACTTTGTAAGTTTTACGTAAAAAAAACAAAAAAAAAACGCTGACAACATCTCCCGCATAAAGACAAATAAGTGATGTTAAATGAAGGCGCTTATATGGCGTTGAAAAAAAAAAAAAAAAAAAGAAGAAACAAAAACAGTACTAATGATGACCAAGTGGTTTCGTCTGCTCAGACGGGATCGTGAGATTGACGACAGACGACTCGTCTGTAGCTGCACACACGGCAACCCGTAGAACCTGAAAGACACCGACGCCTCCTCATGCCGGAGCGGGGAGGGAGCGGATGCTCCTGATGCAGCTGCTGAAGGTGGCAGTTGAACTTGGGTCATATTGCTACTTGAAATTGATCCGATCACTTCATCATCGCCGCCCACAGAGCTGCATCTCATCTTGCACTTGGGCAAAAAAAAAAAGAAGATAATGAAATAATAAAAACATGAAAAGTAATTTGAAGTATTCTAAATTAACGACCGCCCTAGGGCCGGTTGTTTGTGGTGACCTCGGGACCTTGTGGCTCTCCTGTTGAATCCAACGCCCGGGGGGGGGGGGGGGGGGGGAATCCATTTAGCTGCCAAAGCCGAAGATGCCCTTGATGTAGCCGGTCAGACCGCCCTTGCCCTTCTGCTCCACCTTGTCGTCCAGGGCAGGGAAGGCCACGTGGTTGAGCGCAAGGTCGAAGAACAGGGGCTTGCAGGGGATTGGCTGGAAGTCGGGAGGGAACTGGACCAAATTGGGCTGCTTTCCCACGAGGGCCGGTTCCAGCCGGAAAGTCTCCAGGCGGTCGCAGAGGGGCTGCATGAAGGAGAAGAAGCGTCATTCCATCAATGACTCGGATATCAAGCAAAGGAAACATTTAAAGAAGGCCACAAGTCCAAGCAACATGTTGAATATAGAACAACTTTATCGCTGCTGACACGCGATTTTGTGGCAATGAGTGTCCTGGATTATTGTCTGAGGGGTTGCCAACGCAACAGGATTAGTTACACCTGCAACACGGACTGAAGCTGTTCCTGGAACTGACTATAGATAGTAAAAACTGACTAGAAATAGTAAAAACAGGCCATTTTATGAACACTTCGACAACATAATCTAGTTCTGCAGATTGCTTGATCGATAATCTCTCACGCATGCTAATGCATAGTTTCTCATTCATATTTTTGTAAGATCAAACGATCTTTAACCCCCCCCCTCAATCATGTAGTGCGCTAATCCACAATTTAAGACTCAGGATTACACCACAGTAAGTTGATCTCAACGCCAATCAGACCACTTGGAAAGTTGTGTCGTGTGAAATTGACTTAAATTGACGGTCTTCTGCCAACTAAAGCAAAAGGTGCTCTTTAAAAAAAAAAAAGGTGCTCTTTAAAACAAGTTTGAAAAGCCGTTGCGCCTCGTTCCACGATGAAAGACGAAACGTCGTGGCTCACCGTGTTGTCTTTGACCTGCTGCTGGGAGCCGACGTCAGCAGTCTCCTCAGTGTCTGAAACACAAACGCATTGCTGAAGGGTTGCTCACCGAACCGGTCAGAACCGAGAGGCCGGACCGAATGGGTTCTCCCGCGATAACAACAGTCGTCGGGGGTCGAAAGGTGCTCTCACCTAAGATAGCAGCAGCTTGAAGGGAGTATTTCTCAGCGTTGACCTCAGCAATGAGCTCCTGGACGTCAGGGAGATCCTGCAGAAACAGAGAGAGATTAGACAACATCTTGCAGACTCACTTTCAAAACCAGAGCCATCCCTGCGGGGTTCATTTAATTCCTACCAAGTCAACAGTGTAAGCGGCCCTTTTCATGATGGATTGTAAATGAAATCAAGTTGCGTGAGGCGCTTGCTTATCGTGTGAATACAACAAACCTTGAGGCTGTTCTTGAGGTTCTTGGTCTTGGACTGCACCTCCTTGGCGTATTTCAGCACCCGCTCATACAGCACCAAGGCCTCGCTCCACTTCTTCACCAGCACGTACGACTGAGCTATGAAGAAACACCTGGGAGGGGTTCAGAGGGGACGAACACGTCAACGACACGAAGGTCACACACAAAGAAGACACAAACGCACGTAGGCAGCAACTGTAAGAGTGATGCATTGTGGGCCTCAAGGATGTCAGGTCAATAACGGGGTCGGACCTGTTGGCCTTGTAGACCAGGGTCTTGAGGGACACCTCCTTCTGGAAGGTGTGGTCATCCTCCAGGCCCTGCAGGGTGGACAGCTCGGCCAGACTCTTGAGACGGCCGTGCAGGGGAAGGCGAGGCAGGCGACGGGGGAAGCAGAAGGCAAGTTAACACTTTGAAGAGGAGGCGAGGTCGGCTGTCAAACAAGGCCGCCGTTAACACGGAGCAAACAAATCATCACAGCTCCCCCGAGGAACCAGGAGACCAGCAAACGAGAACAACTTGCTAACTTATTGCACCACTGAAAGATACGCTGCTATTATCAGGGTTCTTACACATGTTGACCGATGGATTTCCATGACTTTTCCATGACTTTAAACCAAATTTCCATGACCAAACTGAAATCTCGGTTTATACATGAAAAAGTGAGAATATTTCGTATTTAAACAATGTGAATTCCAAAGCATACAGTATACATTTAATGAAACAAATGAATAAGAGACAATATTTTATTGAAAGAATAAACATTTGCTTCCCGAGCTACGGGCGACGAACTTTCCAGTTACGGTGCGTTCACTTGCAACGCGGAAAAACAAGAAAATTGCGCCGCCATATTTCGAGTCTTTCTTTCTAAAACATATTCATTATTTCAAACTTGGCGTCAATGAACAAGTGAATATGACAAATTTCCATGACTTTTCCAAAACTTTTGTGATTTAACTTTTTTCCATGACTTTTCCAGGCCTGGAAATGACCATTTTAAAATTCCATGACTTTTCCAGGTTTTCCATGACCGTAAGAAACCTGTATTATGGACATCTAAAAAGGCCGGGAGCTTTTATTTTGACATGTTACGAGCTGAGAAACATTCGTTTCCGTCTTCTCGATACATGCAAAGGCTTCCGATTAAAAGGCGTTCTACCTGCAGGATGATGTCGTAGAGGCGGATGAGATCCTGTGGACGGGGCCCTCTCTTGCTCTCGTCGGCTTCGGGCTCCTTCAGCTTCGCCTGCAGGGTGTGGGCCATGCTCTCGTTCCTCTTCACCAGCGTGCACAGCTTGATGTAGGTCAGGTAACTGGGAGAGGAGACCAACAGCACACTTAGGATTCACTCAACAGGGTTCCTACACATTTTGACCGATGGATTTCCATGACTTTTCCATGACTTATGACCAAATTGAAATCTCGGTAAAAACATGAAAATGTAGAACATTTTACGTATTGGGATTGTACGCCGGCTTATATTTTGAGCGTCTTTCTTTAAAAAACATATTAATTATTTCAAACTCGCCGTAAATGAACATGTGATTATAACACATTTCCATGACTTTTCCCAAACTCTTATGATTTAAGTTACATTTTCATGACTTTTCCAGGCCTGGAAATTACCATTTTAAAATCCCATGACTTTTCCAGGTTTTCCATGACCGCATGAACTCTGACTTAAGGAGATGCATGACAGGAACGTGGAAAGAATTGTTTACGCTTTAGCCTCGGTATGCTACTTTGGGTTTCTTTGCAATGTATGACAGCAAACTGAATAAAGGTAAGTTCTACTTTTCTATTCCAGGGTTCTTACACATGTTGACCAATGGATTTCCATGACTTTTCCATGACTTTAAACCAAATTTCCATGACCAAACGAAAATCTCGGTTTATACATGAAAAAGTAAGAATATTTAGTATTTCAAAAATGTGAATTCCAGAGCATACAGTATACATTTAATGAAACAAATGAATAAGAGACAGTATTTTATTTAAAGAATAAACATTTGCTTCCCGAGCTATGGCCATCGAACTTTCCAGATAAGGTGCGTTCACTTGCAACGCGGAAAAAATAAGAAAATTGCGCCGCCAGTATGAGAGCGTACGGCGTTCTATATTTTGAGTCTCTTTCTAAAACATATTCATTATTTCAAACTCGCCGTAAATGAACATGTGATTATAACAAATTTCCATGACTTTTCCAAAACTTTTATGATTTAACTTTTTTCCATGACTTTTCCAGGCCTGGAAATGACCATTTTAAATTTCCATGACTTTTCCAGGTTTTCCATGACCGTACGAACCCTGTATTCGCATCTAGTCCGGAGGGAGGGGGAGCAACCCAAACACCCCGTCCTCGTCTTCCTTCGTTGCGGTTGTAGCTAAGCTGGAACACGCTGGTCTTCTAGCTCTGGACTTTTTTTTCACCATAGTGCGTTTGGTGCGCATTACAGGCATCGATTGTCAACCCGTGGATTGTTCCAAGAACACGTTTCTTTTACCTGTGCAGGAACTGCAGGTTGGACACCTTGCCGCCGTCACCTTCAGAGCCCCTCTCGCGCTGCTTCTACGAAGACGCAAACACAATTCAAAGATTTGAACTGCCCCCCCCCCCATTTGTGTTGGTTATCTACTAAGCTGTAAATCAAGCCGACGGCATAAATAAATCTAGGTCAAAAATACACACATCCCTCTCCTCCATTGAACCGTCAACCTTAGCCTGCAGTATCTTCTTACCGCCTCGCTCTTGAGTTCCTCTCTCACAGCCTGGATGGTGTCTCTGCACTCGGCCAGCAGGGTCTCATAAAGATGCTCTTTGGTCTCCTCGTTATCCGTCTGCACAACACAAACAATAATCACCGTCAACACTTCCCGTTTCTTAACAAATAATCATAATATTGCCCTCGCGTTCAAATTCATTTAGTGTAAAACAAATCAGAAACTTCTGGCATGGTTTATTTAATAAGGGACAGTGCACATTGATAAAAACATTTCTGTAAATGTGCCAGAGTTAGCCAAGAGGCTATTTTGCATCTGCAGTCCCAAATGTAATAGTGTAATATAAGTAATACTAGTAAGAGTCTGCAGAAAAGCAGACAACTACATTAAATGGTCACATTTGTTATTCCTGGCCGACACAACAAGGACTGCATCAGAACGGATTTTTATCCATCGTTAATCCCCAACAGTCTAAACACATGCATGGTGCAATCAATTCTGTTACAGTGAAATGACAAAAGGGAAGAATGGTTTAAAAGACAGAAAAAGGAAACATGAAACTATGTAAACTGCTTCTCAGAGAGGAATGGGGAAGACTCTTTGTAAACTGAGAATGACACATTTGACACTTTCTAGACACAAAACTGAACTGTAGCCAGAAGACCTGAACAGGGTGAGACAGAGAAGTGAAGCCACGCCCCTTCCAATGTCCATAATGGGACCTTACTTCAGAAAATACTATGTTCAATACACAAAAACATGCAACTTTGCCTCTATTCTGAGTGGTAGCACCTAAAACACCTTAAATATTTCGACACTTAGGGCTTCAACATATGAACTCAGACACACAAAACCACTTTCCACCCGATTAAACTTGCGCTAATAAAAACGTCTAAAATATAAATACCTGCATTTCATTCATAGCCACTGTTTATACTGTCCAATAATTGTTACACTGTCTATATTGTATTTATCCAGCACATTGCACTGCACTTCTACTGCTTTAACAATAATAATAATAAAATGTATATAATAATAATAATAATAATAATAATAATAATATTGATCCCAGTGGGTACATTCTTCTCTGTATTTGAGCCACCCTTTGCACCTCTGGTCCGATGCTACACCGCACACATCATTACCATAGTGTTTGTACTTTGCAATGACAATAAAAGGTGAATCTGATCAAAAAATAAATAAATAACGTCGATCATGCCAACAACTATTTCATTCATTTAGAAGTCGTAGTGGTTCGATGTAAAAAGCAACAGTTTCAGCGAGTGGGGGAGCGGCCCAGGTATGGGTCACGGCAGGTTGCCAGCACATTCCTGCACATACCTGACCTCCAATCACCACTCTGGAGTTTCAGGTGTACATCGCCGAGTGTGACAGGATTGTTCTTCCCCTCACCGAAACTCACACAATAGGCCCGTGTTACTCAACGATGGCCTCAGATGTCTACAGACATACGTTCAAATTTAAAAGATGCTGGTTTTGTGTAAATGTAAGCGACTGATGACATCCGTCTTTCAACCAGGGGGTTGGCGGATCAATCCCTGCCCTCGTTGATGCGTCCTTGAGCAAGACACTTAAACCCGAGTTGCTCCCTGTAGCCGTGTCTACGGCGTATCGGAATCAGAATCAGGTTTTGAATGCAACATGATTGGAAGTCGCTTTGGATAAAAGCGTCAGCTAAATGAAATGTCATGTAATGTAACATGTTCATACGCATTTGAACTAAAGTAAAAGGTTGTTAACTCCTTTGTGAATGACATTTCTGTCACTTCAAAAACGGGATCGAGAAAAACCAAACGTGAAGAAGCAGTGGAAGAATGTTACGAGGAGATTCCTCGCAGTGTTAACAGACGGGCTGCACACACGGCTACGCTCGTGTTATTTAGTGCCGCTACCTCGTGCCAACACCCTAGCAACACCCAGCATGACCGGCTCGACCCGTCGAGCATCCTCCCGCGTTCAGCGACAGGGCTGGATGGATAAAGTGATTAGAGGGAGGGAGGAGAGGACGGCGCTCCTCCACTCGGACTGATGTACGGCCCAATATGGCGTTTCCTGTCCCCAGTCGTCTGTCTTAAATACTCTCGACTTTCTATTGCGCAATCTGGGACAAAGGGCACCCAAGCCGTCCTCGCTTTAAAACATTCCTCACTCGACAGTTGTTGACGACTTTATTTCATAATGTAAATGATACAAAAGCAATAAAGCGAACTGCAATAATTCAGCTTCAAAAGCAGCTTCCCACACATCCAGTTAAACCCACTGTTAGCTTAGCATTGGACTGTAACAATAACAATTTAGTCCCAAAAGTTCACATTTGAAACTGAAAAGTGTTTAATGATGATAACACAGCAACCTGCTGGGGTTCGCCCCGTGGTCACGTGACTGCTGAAATGCCCAAAATGCAGTCGTGCAATAAGAGCGACTGCATGCCTCGCACCTGAGTGGATGTGGGTGTGACAGGAATGCCTCCAGGGCAGCCTGAACCTTCTGGCATAAGAAAAGAGGAGAAACGAGCAACGGGGGCAGTGAGGCGACACGGGAGACTCGAAAGAGTTCCACCTACTGAAAGTTTAAGGAAACGCAGACGGTTGGAGCGTTCTGCTCAAACTTGGGCCGGACGCCCATTTTGAGACTTTTCATCTGAAGGGACGTGTAATGGACACCGCGACACGACGAAAGTGTGAGCACTGAAGGAGAAGTCCAAAGAACACGGGCAAGAACAAGGGTGTCGTTTGGATTTTTACTAGGGCTGCGACTAACGATTATTTTAATGACCGATTAATCGGTCGATTATTTTAATAATCGATTAATCGGTCGATTAGTTTAATAATCAATTATTCTGTCGATTAATCGGATTTAAAAAAGAGACATTAATTCCCATCCCTTTATTCAAAAACAGAACTGACAGCGCTTTACTCGCCCGACTATGTGTGGATTATCCGCGCCTTAAAGGGGGCGTGGCTTATCTCTTGCTTTGTTTTGTAAAGACAGTTTTCATTTCCTTAATCCACCAACGGAAGAACTAGCCACTAGTTGTGCTTTAAACTCGTCGAGGACATCCCACAAACCTCGAGAACCTCGTAGACTCACACAACACTGAATTTCATCGACTACGTCTGAATGACTTCCGCTTCCAGCGCCACTAGAGCAGCAGCAGCAGCTCTAGTGGCCATAGGAACATCTTTATCATGTATTTTTAAGCGCTGGCATGTGATGATATTAAGAGCTGCTAACAACAACAATGGCTTCCCATCGAGTGCAGGGAAGTTTGTTTCAATCTGCCATAAAGCAGGAACTAAATACACTGACCTGAGCGATAGCGGCCTCATTGTCTGCCAGACCCAACAGGAAGATGCGGGCCTTGTCGATCTTGACGGGCACCGACCGCCCTCGCCACTCCACCTCGCTCATGGTGGCTGCCTGCTTGGTTCTGGCCTGAGTGATCAGGGCCTGAGGACAAAATGTACAAAAATAAATGAATTCATATTTATTTGAACAAAATGATCTGAACCACAGGAGCGAAGACGCATTTAACCCCTGAATATTCAATCTTGTCATTTTATTCAAAGCGACTTACAATAAGTGCATTTCTACCTAGAGTACAAACTAAGAACAACAAGAATACAGAAAGTAACATTTCCTCAACATAGTCAAACTACAAAAGTACCATAATAAGAGCCATTCAAGTGCTACTAAAGTGCAAATCTGTGTTTCAAATGTTAAATGCTTTTCTAAATGTTTTATTGAGACTAAAGTTGAGGCGCAAAAGTGAGTGTTGGCTGGACCGTGACATGTTGGGCCTCACTGATCTATGAAAGACAACCGATGAGACAAGAACATAAACTAATGTTGCACTACGGTTTGTTCACCTCTAGTTTCTCAGCCATCATGCCTCCTCCTCCTCCAGTCAGTCTCATCTGCATCAAGTCATTGATGGCATTCTGGTCGCCTGCAATCAGAAAGAAATCAAAAAAGATGTGTGTTTTCGTGGATACAGGTGATATGAACTGTAGGAGAGGTCCAGTTTGTGAATTATGTCTCTGGATTCATTAAAAGAAAAAGTCTAAGATGGGCATCCGTTGTGTTGAGAGGATCCGTGTTCCCCGTACATTTTCATGCGAGTTACTCACCGATGTTGTAAGCACAGTAGCGGATGTTGGGCGATATCTCGTCCACACGCTGGCGATACAGAACCGCCAGCTCCTCTGTGAAAGCACTGGCCAGCTTCTCATAGATGGTCCTGACAAGATCCAAAATGCGGTCGTTTAGAATATCCCGAACGTCATAGAAACTCAAGCGGCTGCTTATTCTGCCGACGTATTAAGAAACTGCAGCGACGTTAAAACTCACTTGCACTTGTTGAAGGCCTCCATGGCGAGCTTCCACTCCTGCAGCTCAAACACCACCATACCAGTCAGGTATGAAGTGTAGGCCTGGAATTATAAACACAAGCCGTTGAAACAACTTGAAATAATACATTTTATGTATCAACAATGTTAATAATTTAGATTTAATCATAGAAACAAACAACCATCAAAATCAGATATAGTTTTAAAATATTTTGATAACTGAGGGCCTGCGATCTCCCTTATTCTTTTCCACCTGTGACGTGTCTCTTAAAGCAGGTCGAAGATGACTTTGTACCTGCGCCTCGAGTTTGGTCTTGGCGTCAACGCGCGGGCTCTCGCAGAGCTTCTCCAGTTTCTCGCTGTGCTTGGCTGCCTTGCGTAGTCGTGCCAACAGGTGGAAGCGCTTACGCGGCTCTGTGTTAGCCTCCTGCTTCAGCTGCATGGCGTAACTCCACGCACGCTCGGCCTCCATCAAAACCAGCAACAGATACCTGAAGAAGGGGAGGTCGCTGCATCAGTTCGTTGGCTGCACATTTTCACAATCTATATACAAAGTTGACGGTTCGCAATTTATTTTGAGGAAACATATTACAAGCTCGAGTTTCATCCATTGGTTTAGCAGCGAGGTGTAGTAAACCAGTTGCCGACTCATTTCTGATGTAATCAGCACTTTGTCGCCATCTAGTGGACTAAGGAGATACTGCCAAGTGGCTAGATTAAATAGAAACTTTCTTTTAGTAATTTACAAAACCTAGGTTATGTTTACATGTAATTGTGCTCAAGAATTCACATAAATGGAAACACACACACGCAAATGGGTCGCAGGGGCAGCACAGTCTGCAGGCCCTGCAGGCTGACCCAGACTTTTCTCAAACCCTCAACACTTTCCAGCTCCTTCTGGAGGATCCCGAGGCATTCCCAGGCAATGACCAGTTATGTTTTAAATATGAGGAAACAAACACGTTTTCAACATTCCCTCAGATGCAGTGCTAATAATGAACAGGGTTCTTACACATTTTGACCAATGGATTTCCATAACTTTTCACCAAATTTCCATGACCAAACTGAAAATCTCAGTACAAACATGAACATTTTCGAAAATGTTGCGTATTGAGAGAGTGTGCCGGCTTATATTTCGAGCGTCTTTCTTTAAAAAACATGTACATTATTTCAAACTTGGCGTAAATGAACATGTGATTTTAACAAATGTCCATGACTTATATGATTTAAGATTTTCCATGAATTTTCCAGGCTTGGAAATGACCATTTTGAAATTCCATGACTTTTCCAGGTTTTCCATGACCGTACAAACCCTGAATGGATCAGTTTTGCAGGCAGTTAACTGCACATGAACGTCAGGCTCAGACTTTCTATTCCTCACCTGCTGTCAGTGATCATTTCCACCGTTATTTTCTTCCCAATGAACTTGTGTCGGTTGCCCATCCTGAAACCGAGAGTCTTGCGCAGGCGACGCAGTCTACGGGAGCAGTAACCCCTGCACACAGTTGCACAAAAGATGTTTACAATACATTAATAACACTCATGTAATTTCAATCTTGTTTTTTCTCAATGGAGTTCTTTGAAAAAACATTCCTTAAATAGATGAAGATTTGGTACTTTATTTCTCTATGTATTAAATGAATCACTTTGAGCTATGAGTGGTAGACATTTAAGCATTGATTTAAACATTAGACATTGATTGCATTAGGCTGTAGATTGTACACGTGCAGTTAAATTGGTATCAAGAACAATTCGTACAGTCTCGTGTGAACCATATGGTAGCTGAGGTGTCCATGCAAACAGTTCGTTCTCAGTGTATAAAACAAGGATTTGGCTCAATCCAATATACCACAGTCTCCAAAATAAACAGGAATAAAAAAAACAATAATGTCAACATCAATGCATACAAAAAGCTAACACATGGCTTGTGATCATGAACAAACAACGCACCACTAAGTGAACATCAATACAATAGTGGAAAGTTCACCACAGACAGCTGCGGTGCAGTTATAATAATAATCCAGTGTTATGGGTTGATGTATGACGGGGCACAGCTCACCGGTATCTCTGGTAGTCTCCGTGTCTGAGACCATGCTGCTGCTGGGAGTCCTTGATTATTTGCAAAACTGCGAATCAATGTTAAGGCACAACCTCATCTTCATCATCACACACTGTAGACATTTGTCATGTATATTCAAGTATGCCAGCCATGCCAGCTCGGGACAGAAAGTCCCACTGTGACGCTGTGATATGTTGCAGAAACGTCGACATTAGTGAGCTGCTCCTGAAACTCAAGAGGTTACAACCGTTATTTGCTGTCTATTTACTTGTAAAAAAAGTTTGACACAAGCGAAATGAATCTGCTTTTCACGGCTGACAGCCTGCTTCAGTGTGACACGTCGCATAATAACGCAAGCTAACGTGATACTATGACCGAGCTAGCTCGCGAGCTACCGTCGGCTTCCGAGCTAAACACACATCAAGTGAAGAAACAACCGAGCCGCCGCTGCACCTCCGGTGCGGTGAAGGATACTTTCGAGTCCAAGTCCTCCATCCGATGAGTTCTTTGTGTTTTCATCCACAGACGACAGTTTAGCGTCGTTTTGCTTGTCTGAGGCCATCACTAAATGCTAACAGCTAAGAGGCACTTACACATGCTCAGTAAGCCGGAGAACCAGCGACCAATGACGGCAGAGGGAGGGGCGAAGCTACAGCCAAATCTCGCGAGATTAAGCAGATGGCTTCGTGTGTTCCAAATAAATAAATAAATGAATAAAAAGGAACAAAATATTTAGCATTATACATATGATAAACCATCTGTCAAGTGTGAGATAATTAAATGTTAACTTTTTTCGAAATATGTGAAATATGAAGATCATTGTAATACTATTGAAAGCCCAAGAACAGCTACACAATGAACCTTGAGGTGAGACTGTTTTTTTCAGGATGAAGAATGATATTTTAACCTCAAGTGGCACATTAATAAATAGGGTTATGGTTAATACATACCACCCTGTTGAATTCTGAAAGTGAGACATGAACTGATCTTTCTTCTTGTCCTGGAAGAACCGAGGGATAATGTAGGATGTCCTCCAGTCATTCCCAATACAAAACTCTGGGTACATGCACCATGGGCGTGTCCAGATAAACTTTGAGCAACATGCGCACATCTTCTTTTTCACATATCAGAAAAATTGTTTTATAGCCGTTTAAAAAACAAGGTACAGAATTGCAAAATACACCGAACCACACCGAGCCAAAAGTAATTGACACATTTAATAAATGTTTCCATGAAATGCTCGGCATAAATATTCCTCAATATTTAAACTTTCTTTTTAGTTGCCGAAACAAAAAAGGTCCATTCAGATGTCGTCGGCAGCAGTAATGTATCTGGAGAGAAAGTTCCTGATCTCCGAGATGTGCTTGGTCTCTTTGACGGTGGTGTCTCTGCTGCGGACTTGAAGCAGGCCGCTCTGCAGCGTGTTCTCACTGACCACCACGGTGAACAGCACTCCCATCTCATCATACCTACAATGCATCCACACAGAGAGACACACACACACACACACACACACACACACACACACACACACACACACACACACATACACACACACACATCAGTCCACAAAGCAAGAGATGATTTGCTCCTAATGAGGAACTTTGCTTCCATTGCAACACTGAACTGCACTTTACTTTGTGTTCAGCTCCTCCATCGACGTTGGCAGAGTTTCCAGATACCCGGGCCACGCAGAGATCTTATCCTCCATGAACTCCTGCAGCAGACCTTCACAAACCTACGACATAATCACAAACTCTGTCATCTACTTTCACTTCGGCCTAAACCACAATCAAGTTTAACTAAATTACTTGTGTGTAGATCCTATCAGAGTCACTTGAAAGATCGTTTTCAACACAGCACGACTCACTTTTTAGGTTTTATGATTTTAATCAAAATATGAATTATAATTGATGTGTACAGTCGACCGATGTGTTTCTTACCTGCCTCAGCTCCATAGTGGCTCCCCTGCCAATGTCTAAAGCCACTTTGACCGGAG
This sequence comes from Liparis tanakae, assembly GCA_036178185.1. Classification (NCBI taxonomy): domain Eukaryota; kingdom Metazoa; phylum Chordata; class Actinopteri; order Perciformes; family Liparidae; genus Liparis; species Liparis tanakae. The sequence continues at coordinate 19,459,274 of CM070110.1, read as the reverse complement.
CCAGCACTGGGTGCAGCTTCAGGACCTGAAATCAAACAGCGAACCAAAACAAGTGACAGAGGATCACATCAGACAGATGGGGCAAGTGTCGACTGAGGCAGTAGAAAACAGTTCATCAGCGTTCTTTTAACAGGTCGTCACCTTTCTCCTCAGCAGCTTCTGCTTGCCGTCTTCTTTCATGAGCTGCTGGAGTGAGTTGGACAGAAAGGCCATCACACCGCGGTCCATGTTCCCGGTTACCGAGACGACGTGAGGAACCGACTTGCGACCATCTCGGCACTGAAATTGCATTTAGTGACCACCAGGAAGAAAGGCAACGATAGCAGTGAAAAGGTGCTTGCATGTATGATCTTTGAAACGTGCCGGAAAGTGTTGGTGCCACACAAATGGCACAGGTGCTAATGAACAAAGGCTTCAACTCGTCTCTTATTTCATAATTTACACCTGTGCTTTTCCTGACGCATCAGCATGTCCTGTCAAAAAGGCCTACGAGGTCAAATTCAGATTTCATTGCAAGAGCATCATTTGGGGAACCGGTTGTTCCGACTACTAGCCTAGACCAACAGTGTTCAAAGACAATCTGGAAAACTACAGTCTTCATTACTAGGTGATAAAAGGTCTTTAACCTTGCTCACAATTAGGTAGAAAAAAAACTGTAAATAAAGATAAAAAAAACAATTCAACGGGATCCTAAACACTTTTTCTAAATAATATATATTTGTTTCACCAAATTAACTGACAGTAACTAACATCCTCCCAATGTTCTGGCCTGGAAATATTAAACCATTACTCATTTCTCTAATTCTCTGGAGGTATCTCTATGATGGTCAATCCCGATTGGTTGACTAAAATGCTTCCACACCTTCTGTGTGTTTTTTTAATTGCCTGGCGGGTAAGAAACTGAACACAGACTTATAGAGTATGCAAACCAAAACCAAGACTGACTGACCTGTAGTTTGGAGCGGACTCCTTTGTGTGTCTGCAGCAGCTCGGCGTGTCCTCGGCTCCACAGCGTCTCCAGGGGCTCCTGTCCCCACGGGAAGCTGTAGATGATCCTCACACCGCGAGACGCCGCCCCCTCGAGTTCCTCCACTGGGACGTCACTGCTGCTGAAGTCTGATGGAGACAGGGCAAACTGGAACGACACGGGTTGGCCTGAGTTCATGTAACTGAAGTTATCTGGACGTAGTAACAATTTCAGGATACAATCCGTAATTTATTTCTATCTTGATGTGGATTTTTGTTTTCCAAACGTCAATCTGGGAATACATGTTGTGTTTGGGCCCTCCAGGACAATCAGGGAGTGTATCTTTAAGTAATAAAAGTAACTATAAATAGTGGGAAGTCACAAGATTAGACTGCTCACTAAACGTAAACAGCTCAAAACTGGAAAATAGCTAGCACGCCACAATTACCATGTCTTATTTAACAGAACTCACTTTCCTCCACCACTTCAGTCTCTGTCGTGCCCAGTGATCCAGCCATTGGGAAGAGGTACGAGGAGAGCAGAACCACACCAGAGATGTCTGGGTGACCTCAGCTGGGCTGTCAGGAACCACCATTACATTTAAATTTACAGTAGCACAACACACAAATAATATAAACAATTAAAATAGCACTATTTTGTTATGAAATACAGGGATGCTATTTTTCTTAAAGCACACGTGTATTACTGGAGTGTAGACTTTACGATGCCGTCCAATCAACAGCAGTTTTGACTGTATACTCTGCCCTTCACTTTCCCTGGACTATTTGACAGTTATAATTTTTTACACAGAATATTTAGACATATAATCCTGTAATCTTCATATTGATGGTCCTTGTAAAAGGATTATCCTTCAGTAAATTGGGCATTGTGCTAGCCTCCCCTGGCCAGAGGAGTGGGTTGGAAAGCACATTATATCGCCAGTAAAAACACAATGTACTTGATTATTATGGCAGACAGACAGTAGATGAAGCCTCACCAACCAGAGCCATCTGAGGGCTGGAAACACAGACCCGACTCAGCCAGGCCGAAGGGTAGCTTCCTGTTCACCAGCTCCAACGAGGGGACAAATTGTTCCAACGCACCTGAGAACAAATCAGACTTAATAGCTGTTCATTTGGTATCCGATTAATTCTAATTGTGTGCTCCCAACATAGGAGGTAATTGGGAGAAAAAAACATTGTTTGATTTAACTGTAGTTGTTACAAGTTCAGGACAGGCATCAGTCATGTTCAAAAAGAGTTCTAAGTAATGCTTTTATAGACTGATGTCATCTAAGATGATGATAGGTACAAAACCCAGTACCAATATGCCCTTTATCCTAAATATAATATTTGACTCACTCAACCAAGGCCAAGACAATCTCTTAACACTACCAGTTATTCATAATTGTACTGTATCATCATGCTAGTTTTCTGAACCAAAAGTGGTCTATATATATATATATATATTCCAGACTCATGGTCCATAAAACAACAAACACAAATACAACACAATAATATATAAAGTACAATACAAGGGACACCGGTCCATCCATTGCAGCCTAAAAGTCACTAGGGATTAAAAACATACAAACATGTGTTCCATTGCTTCCAGAAACAAGACGAATATAGATAAATATTGATATAGATAAACACCACACACATATAGCCTATCTGGGTACGGCTGCCCTCTCTACCTTGTAGAAAGTTAGTCCTCGGAGAGGGGGACCTCTGAATGAGCGCCTGCACCTCCTGGACGAGCTGCTCCCTGCTCAGCTCAGGCTGCTCCAGTACGCGTAGTAAACGGTCGGACTCGACCATCCTCAGCCGGCCCAGGGCCTCCGCGGCTGGGTCCTCGCTGCTGCTCAGGGTGCTTATCCCAAACACCTGGGCGGTGGACGTGGTCACGGAGCGCCACCACTGCTCCAGCAGGTTTCTCCTCAGCTCCGTGCCCAGAGGCCCGTAGATGCAGCTCGTGCCACATTGGAACCGCTCGGTGTTGGTGTGACCGGGCGAGACATAGTGTCTGTCCACGCAGAGCTGCAGCAAAGCGCTGACCCGGTCCACATCCCCGCCGGAGGATGCGCCGCTGCAGTGTCTCCCGGAGAGCCGCGCAGCTCGTGTTGCTCTGCGTGGCGTGGGGGTTAATGTGCACCGCGACAGGACGTTTCTGACACCGTAAGACAACATGGAGAGAAGCTTGAGCGAAGTCAAGGCAGAGATTGTCTATTGACGCGATGACTCCTCATGAGTGAACCCTAAAGGTTAATGTAAAAATAAACCATTAACGCCAAAGCGTTAGCTAGCCAGGACTTAGTCGAGCAAGTTATCTGACTTGAAGCATAAACAGAGTTCACCGTGTCGGTTAAACACCAATAAGAGCTCAGTGAGAGGTGACATTTAAAACAGAAGCGCTCCACAAACGACGTTTGTCACGCAGTTAATGTTCAATGATGATAGACGGTGAACAACGTTTGAATTCACTGGAGTTACATGTGACATACGCCCCGGAAGTTATATCTTTACATCCGGGTTACATGTCCCATCAGGTCGGTCTTAAATAACAGTAATAATCGCACGACACAACCTATCGATAATGAAATTTGTTGCCAACTATTTTAATAATCGATTTTTATGGAATGGTTGTTGCAGCCCTAATACACACGTGTGTGTGTATATATATATATATATATATATATATATATATATATATATATATATATATATATATATATACAAAGCCTATTTTGCATGTTTGTGTTTAAATTTTAGTTATAATTTGATATATAATTATTATTTATTTATAATCATTAAATAATAATTATTAAATAATAAATAATATGTATGAATTGAAAATAGGCTACATATATGCAGCCTGTTTTGCATATTTGTGTTTTAATTGTTCCTTAATATTTTTCATTGCTGTCCGACATGTACATCTTTAAAAATGTTGAATACAGACTTTAAAACAGGAAGAGGACCAATCGCTGAGCAGCTTGAAGAGGACGAATGGCTGAGCATCTTAAGGAGGACCAATGGCTAAGCAGCTTGCAGAGGACCAATGGCTGAGCAGCTTAAGGAGGACCAATAGTTGAGGAGCTTGAAGAGGAATTAATAAACTCAGCAGGAGGAATGAGGTAAACTGTTATGCAATATACGTGATACTTATTTTAGCTGAATAGTTCAAAAGCCACAAGGTACAAAAGGATGAACTAATTAATGGTTACACGGCCAGAAAATCTTCTATCTTGGTGAATCTAACTGGCTGCTGCTGCTCTCGTGGCGCTGGAAGCAGAAGTCATTCACTTAGTTGGTGTGACATTCATGGAGCTGTGTGGGCCTACGGGTGATGTCATGAACCCAGACACCAGGGCGTTAGATGTTACGACGTGTGTGCGATTTCCACAAGAAGTATAACGTAGAAAAAGTGGTCAATTATTTCTTGGTGGAATATATTTTCCCACTGAGCAGCGCAACAGAGATAAGCCACGCCCCCTCACCGACGCATATAATGCAATTAAACCACAAATAGTCGAGCGAGTAAACTCGCACAAATACAACTTATCAGTTCTGTTTTGGACAGGGTTCATACACATGTTGAAATCACCCGTGCAGCCGACTTTTCTTTTGCCGCCACAACACATCCACCTTGTTTGATGAAAGAAGACGGGTCTCTGTATGTCAGTGGGCTTTCCTTCACTGTCTGTGTCAGTGGGCTTTCCTTCACTGTCTGTGTCAGTGGGCTTTCCTTCACTGTCTGTGTCAGTGGGCTTTCCTTCATGTCTGCAATGTAAATGTTGAAGACACTTGCCTGGGAATCTTGCCTAAAAGATAATACGTTTGCAGGTATGTACTTAAATAAATAATGTGTAATTTTGACGTCTTGTTTATGTAAAAAACACTAACCAATGTACTCAATTAGTTTTGTTCTTCATAATTGTGATTAAAAAAAAGTAACACCTAAAATAGTTCCAGTGAATTATTTACATAAATTGAAACTACTTCTATAACTATTTTATAGAATCCTGGCGAGGAAATACGTGTAGCATAATTTCTTATCAGTCTGCTCAATATTGGTATACTAATTTAAAATTGAATTTTCTTTCATCCATCTCTCTATGTGACATAAAAAAAACCAGGTTAAGGCATTTGGCTTATGGATGAAGCTTAACCGATTCTGCCATGATCACACAAAGCACAACACACGGGTCCCTTTTTATTATTATTATTTTATTTAAAAAGGGTAGCACCCTTTTTATATGATTCATAACATCACTTTAAAACATACCACAAACTAAAAACAGTTCATTACCTAGTAAAAATAAATTACTGAGGAATAAACCCAAAAAACAGTCAAGGAAAAAGTGCTGCAATGATAATTGCACAAGGAGACGTGTCTATGACTCCATTTAATGCTTTGGGCTTATTAAATAATTCCAACCCTGCTGTAAGCAAAACAAAGTTAAATAGTACAAAGAATAATAATAAAAAAAAAAAAAAAAAAAAAAAAAAAAAAAAAAAAAAAAATCATACCGTAAGATTTCAATACTTAACCCAAATCATGTTCCATGTATTGTGCGTACATCATATCTACTGTGGGAAGGGTGGTGGCATGGGGTAGGGCACCATTGGTGGTGGAGGTGGCGGCTGTGGGGCCTGTGGTGGTGGTGGCTGAGAGTTGAATGGGAACGGTGGGTGGTTCATACCATTCTGACCGGCCCTCTGCATGGCCCCAAACTGAGGGGTCGCCTGGAAGCTTTGGTTACCAAATGTACCCACCTGATTTGCCTGAGCGCCAAAATTACCCTGTCCATTGCTGTTGCTATAATTGCTGTTGCCGTAGCTACCACTAGAGTCACCACTACTACCTCCAAAGCTGCCCCCATTTAGAGCCTTATTTCCACCAAAGGCACTCTTCGGCCCATTGCCAAACCCTCTATCACCGTCCCTGTCCCTGTAGCTACTAGCACCAAAGCTGCTCCTCCCACCCCCAGAATACCTATCCCGACGATCATCCTTGAAGCCACCTCTTCCCCCCCTACCACGACCTGCATGAGATGACGACAAGCCAGGGACAAAAGGAGAACAATTATGTAAATAGGTGCATGTCTAAAAACATTCTTTTGCGACAATAACAAAGTATCATGACTACTAAAAGCGATACTGCGTCTTCCTTCTTCCTTCATTAATGTAAACAAGTATCAGATGTTACCTCCTCTGTCCTCTGACATCTGGATCAGCTTGGGGTTAATGGCCTGATTGGCCTCACGGAGCACAGCGATCAGATCACTGGCTTGTTTCATGTTGTTGGGGGTGAAGAAGGTGTAGGCTGTGCCCGTTTTTTGACTTCGGGCTGTGCGTCCAATGCGATGGATATAATCCTCGGAGGAGTTAGGGTAGTCATAATTGATGACAAATTTCACATCCTCCACATCTGTGAAAGTGTTGCAGTGTGGCAAAACAAAACATGGAGGCCACACAGGATTTTGCACACCACAACAGCCAGATCAAAGGGAAAAGTTAGCAACTGTGGAGGCTGGGGGAAGAAAATGGTCATTAGGCTGTGGAGGAAAATATGTTAGAACAACATAAGATTGTGTATACATCTACTCCATGGGAATACTACTGTGGGAAGAGAGAAACGATGCACACTCCAATTGCTTACCATAATCAAAAAGATCCAAACGACATTCCCTTTTGTTAACCAAGGGAGGGAAAAAAATGGATTTAAGTCTTACCATTAAGGAGTATGCATCCACTAGTCCTTTCCCAATGCAGCGAAATCCCCCACAAATTGTCAAGTGACATCCAGGAGCTTCTACGCAGTTGGGCCACGATATGCACTGGGGCCTCCTCATGTGCCAATATAGGACCATTCAGGGGTCCATTTTTTGCAGGTCCATTTTTCCCAGTACACTCTCAAAAGAAGCTTGATATTTAAGGCCGCACTGCACGTCTTGCCAAGACAAAATAGACCAAGTGCTAATTTGAACAGGGGCCCCTTCAAAAAAGTAAAAAAAAAAAAAAGAAGTAAAAGGCCCAAGACATGAACCCTGTGGGACCCCTCACCGAGCACGGAACAATTCCCCCCAACCACTTCAGTCTCATCAAGGCAAGATCTTCCAAGAAGCCAGTGTTCACTTGAGAAAATGTCTCTCGTTGGCAGGTCTCGACATGACTTTAAAACGCAGGCGAGGGAGGAACTTTGGTTTGAGTTGTCTCACTCTCTTTCTCCTCTCACTAGATGTTCCCACTACCCCCTAAACACATGTGCCAGGTCTCATCAATTTTCAGAGACGAATAAAAGATTTCAAACTGCTCTCTCCATTTCATGAAAGCCAGCACTTTGACGGGAGAGGAAAACCACTGAAAGCTTAAGACAGGCTCTCAAGTACCGATGCCATGTGACACAAGCTCCGAAAGGTAACAATTGTTCCAAATCTCAAACAAGTGACTTGCGATACAGCATGCGAGGCAAAAGTCACAACAACAAGCATATCTTTTTTTCTTCTCTTTTTTTTTACGTTTGAGTTGGAAACAGCTGGATGGCGTTTGTCAGGTGAAATCCATGGACAGAGAACAGATGTGTGTGTATTTCACCAACATATCAGAGACCAAGGCTTAGCCACACAGCCTTTTGAAGATCACTGGCACACAAGAGCTTTCACCTCTCTAGGCCCACTGGGTGGCAAGCCAGTTGAGCACTTCCAATATGTCATCCATCTCCCTCTCGAGGCCTGGGACTGTCATGCCTAGCGCCTGCCACAAAGACTCCACCTTAAGGTGAGAAAAACTCAGAAAATGCATAGAAAAGTTAAAGAAAGAAAACCCACTTTCTTTAAAGGAAGTGTAATACTGATTAAAAAAAAGTGGTGATACTCAATGGCATACTGACCCAAGCCACGGGAGGCCACATCTGTAGCAATCAGGATTGGAGCTTTGCCATATCTGAACTCTGAAGGAAGATGGACAGAATGTCATTCAATTACAGAGCAGCCTGTGAGATGGATGCTTAAATCTTTTAAATTGTAACTTGATTTATCAAATCTAACCATTAAGGACCCAGTCCCTCTCCTGCTGGCTCTTGTCTCCATGAATTCCCATTGCTGGCCACCTGTGACAGACAGATTGAACATTGAACATAAATGCAACAACAAGTAGGAGCAATGAGTGAAAACAATTATTTAACATAGACTCAATTTTAATTTGTAATTATTTCGAGATAAGTAAGTAAATAAAGAAAAGAGACATTTAATGGAAACAAAGAGGAGACCCTTACCCATCTCGTCTCATCCTCCTGGTGATCTCATCACAACGCCTTTTGGTCTCCACAAAAATAATGGTCTTGTTCTCCTTTTCACTCATTATCTCCTCCATCAAACGGAGGAGTCTAACAGAGAAGAGGCAAATAAAAAGTTGAGACAATTTAAGTTGACAAAATGTAAAATTACCGAGACAAAAATAGTCTCGTCACTGCAACAGATTTATATACAGATATAAAATAATAAGGATTAAAGTTAATTATTTAATTTTAATTACGAAAAAGGAAAATATTTGAGTCTTCAGCTGCGTAAATAAATATTTTTTTAGTTGCTGGATTTAAAAGCCTCACGTGGCATTTAAGTTGTGCGAGGCAATCCTACAGGCTTTATTGTCGAGTCCTGTCATTCACTGATTAAATACACAATCTGTTCTTCAACTACTTGAGTATTCAAACAAGGTTTGACTGATGCAACGTTTCTACCCCATCACATCAGTTGAGTGCCAATGCTAATGAAGAGGCAGGAATCATCTACTCACTTGTCCTCCTTCTCCATGTCATTGCAAACGTCAACTATCTGCAGGATGTTGTGGTTGGCACTGAGCTGCAGCGCACCAATGTTGATCTGGACGTAGTCCTTCAGGAAGTCCTCAGCCAGCTGGCGGACTTCCTTAGGCCAGGTGGCGCTCCACATCAGGGTCTGACGGTCTGGCTGGTAAGGACAAAAAGGAGGACGTCAACCCTATTTTGCACCTTCAAAGTAAAAGTAACCCTCACATTTAATTGTGTACATGTTTATTGATGCAAAGACTATATTAAGTATCAATCAATCTGGGTAAGTTCTTAAGAATGAGTATTGATCACGTGTGGGTATGAATTGAATTACTCTTTCTAGAGATGTTTGTCTTCATAATTATCATGTTTTGGGTACTGGGCAAATATTTCTCATAAACATAACAGGTGGTTAGTAGGAAGGTTTGTGATCTGACAATTTACTTTACTCTGAGATTCTCTCAAAAGATATTGTCAATGTGTGCCAAGTGAAAGAAAATAACATAACGTACCCGAATTTGTTCCACTATCTTCCGGATCTGGGGTTCGAATCCCATGTCCAGCATGCGGTCAGCTTCATCCAGCACCAGATAGGTGCAACGTCGCAAATTAGTCTTATTACACTCAAGGAAGTCAATGAGACGACCCGGTGTAGCAATGCAAATCTCAACACCTAAAAAACGGGAAAGCATAGTATTATTTACCAACGTAAATCATAAATGTCAAAGTGGAATGGATTGAGTAATATATTGAAATAGTGAGAACAACAAAGTTAGCGTACCTCTCTCGAGGTCCCTGATCTGAGGTCCTTTGGGGGCACCGCCGTAGATGCAGGTGCTCTTGAGACTGGACGCCCTGCCGTATTCAGCAGCCACTTGTTGCACCTGCTGCGCCAGCTCACGGGTCGGCGCCAGCACCAAGCACTGAAGAAAGAAGAGTATAAATTATCAAAAACATTATTTTTTGTATTGCATACTTAGCAATAAATAAAACTATTGAATATGCAAGAAAAAAAAAAAACAGGTATACAAAAGGTTAGTTAATATTAAAGATATCAGCTTCACTAGTTTCTTATTTGTTTGGACACACAGTATAGAATGATGTCAAAAGGTGGCTAATTAGTAATATCTAGATCAATACATTGATCAATATGATATTAATCATGGACATCATTTGGGCCTCCAGTTGTACAATTGTGACAGCGTAAAAGTTATTTCCTGTTCTTTTAAAATGGTAATAAAAAAGACAAATAAAGTACCACACATTTGACAAATCATTTCAAATGTACTTACAATAGGTCCATCTCCGCGCTCCAGGAATGGCTGATGTTGGATGTGCACAATTGCAGGCAGAAGGTACTAAAGAAAGAAAAAAAGAACTGAGTTTAAATATATTATATATGTGTATTCACATGTATCAGTATTCCAAAGCACCAGCTGGCTGGTAATCATTAACTTCCACAACATAGCAAAATGTTCCCCAAGCTGACGACTGTTAACTTTGTTTCAAATTGCAAATAATCGTAAGTGTCTTTTTCTGTATTCACATGAATCTGTTCAATCTGAAGCTAATCACTTTTGGCAACAGTGGAATGAACCTAATTGAAACTGATTTGTAATGCTGCGTTCACATCAAAAGCTTTATTCGCAACGCTTTACTCGCGCGAATTAACTTGCTTGACCATTTGTGGCTTTTCGCGTGATTTTCTTTTTTCGCGCCTTAGAGGGGACGGGCTTATCTCCGAAAAAAGTTATTTACGCCCTCCACTATTGAAAACTACTAGTTCTGCTTTATACTTGTTGAAGGCATCCCACAAACATCAGAACATCCAACGCCCTCGTGTTTGGGTTCATGACATCACCCGTAGGCTCACACAGCGCGGTGGCTTTCACCGACTTCGTCTGAATGACTCTCTTCCTAGAGCAGCAGCCACTTACATTCACCAACGGCGGAGCGTCTCAACGCCGATTGGCTTTCACAACTCTGTGTCAGGTGAATTTTTTGCCAAAGTTGAAATATTACCTAAAAAATTACGTAACCATTCGCGTGTGTACATTGACTTTGCATGGGATTTACTCGAGCGAAAAATGTGAAACGCTTTTGGTGTGAACGCAGCATCAGGGGTAGGGTATTGAAAACCGGTGCCAATATGGCAACGATGACCGATGATGACAAGAGCAGCGTAACTCAGATTAGTAGCGTAACTTTGATTGCAAGTCTTGCATTCATAAAAGTAGGCCAACAAATAATAAATTAGCCATTATAACCATGTTTAAGCTAGCTACGAGCTAATATGTCCGAAGATGTTTTTAATGTCGTCATTGACAATCTTAGTTTTGTGCTTTTTCTTTTTTTTTTAAGTATCGTTTCAGGCACCGTTTAGGCACCGGTAGCGTTTTTAAAGTACCGGTATCTGGAAAAACAACAACGATACCCTTCCCTAATAATGGGTCTAAGCATTTGGCAAAAGTGCTACGAATTAATTACCTAAAGGTGACAAATTAGTGTCATATGGGTGCTGGGTAGAAATGGTTGGAAGAATTAGGATTAAAAAAGCACTTCACTTACAGCAAGGGTTTTCCCAGAACCAGTTTGAGCGATGCCAACCATGTCTTTGCCACTCAGGGCAACTGGCCACCCCTGAGACTGAATTGAAGTTGGATCAGTCCAGTTCTGTTTGGCAATGACTTCCATGACGTAGGCTGCAAAAGTAAGATGATGAAAGTTAAAACTGTTCAACCTCAAAACACGTCAATGACACAAATAACACATCAATATATAGTGGGGGCATTTTTGCGGTGGAGCGTTCATCTTTACTCACTTGGAAATGAAGCTTCGTGGAATTTTATAATTGGTTTGGGGCAATCTCTGCCTTTGACGGTAACTTCTTTGCTACTTCGGTACTGTTCAATCTCTTGCTGGAATTGGAGAACAGTGATTACACATACTTATAAGACAACATCAATTTAGAGGATTCAAAAGAGAAACAACTAGAAGTAAATCTTACAGGTTGTCTGCGAGTGGAATCTGCATGTTCCTGGTAGAAGTTCTTTTGGAACTTTGGAAGCTCGTCAAGGTTCCAGTGCTTCTTTCGTAGCCTCTCACCAGGGTTGCCAAACTTTCCTGAGGGAGGTCCGCTCCTATTACCTCCGCCGCCACCACCACCAAAACGAGGAGGTCCTCCACCATACCTTGCGTAAAAGAGCGGGACACGCATGGTGCTTATTAGTTGTGGTTAGTACTACACAGCCTATGAAAACAAAGTTAAAAAAAAAAAAAAATCCTTCTTTGAGGCATTGGTATGGTTTGAAAGACAAAATGAGGATATTGATGGGTAGCATAGGGTTCGCTGTTCACAGTTGGGCTATTTACACTTCAAAACAATAATAAATAATAAATACGTCTCTTGTCAGACCTCCACATTTATGACTGTCCCTTTGAGACAGTATTGTGAAATATACAGACATTTCCCTCTGTACACAAAATGGACAGGGGCTTTCCATGAGTAAACAGCTTTAAAGACAGTGGCATCTCCATCTGTGTGGGAGGAGAGCACAATCGTCCAAACAGAAATAAAGAGTTAATACCAAAAAGGCAAACAATACTATTTGCTTTTCAAACGCTGACCATCTCTGGCAACAGTTGCTCAATAGTTTGCTACAACGTTTTAATAGTTAGGCAAAAGCAACCATGTGCCACATTTAAATATATAGCACTTAAATTCGGCCGTATGCATAATGCTTAATGTATAATGTATCCGTAAGTTAATGCTCGCCGGGTAAGTAGTGCGAGTAGTAAGTGTAATATTACTGAATGGAGACAGATGTAACGTTATATAGGATGTAACGAGAGCAGCAGAGGGCTCAGCTGTCACTCCCGGAGGAAGCGTCGCAGGGTTAGTTATTAGAACACGACTCGTTCAAATCAAATAAGTCTTTTGCACACCTTGATGTCAATGTGTCCCCGTATCTCAGGGCACGTCACATGACACCAACCAGGCTGCTGGCGCGCGAGCTGCCGCCCACACGGAGCGGTCGGGGACTGACATTTTACCTCCAGCAGGCAGGGAAGCGGAAACCATCCCAGATGCACCAGAGCAAACACGCGTAGTGGCATAGAAACGGTGCGTCTGTATGACAACGTCGGTAGTGGCGACGCGAACCGACGTTACGAGAGCACAGCCATGACAGCGGCGAGCGGCTCGTCTGTGCTCACGTCAACTGTCAACGTGAAGAAACCCGGAGCTGACCCTTGACTCACCCTCGATCTCTGCCACGATCTCGGTCTGAAAATCCCGGCATTGTGCAGCAGACTGCTGTGGTAGAAGCAGACTTTGATGAAACACTGTACCCGGTCAACAGCACGGGAGATTAATCCAAGAGCTGAAGAAGGGACAGGCAAAACAAAAAGAAAATGCCGGCAGATCTAAATTTGTCTGGAGGGACGGATGTGAGGTCAGACTGGGCGGATAACATTGTATCAATGCGCGCCACACAGTGGCACACCCGTGGTACTACTTTGTGTCCACAGGAAGAGGGTGATATATCCTGAACATAATGTGACGAATAAATCTTACGGTTCTTGCAATAGTTGTATATTGTGTTTTAAATGTGTACGTTTTGTGTTGTATTTCTCTAAGTTCTACAATTTGGCAGCACAAATCACTGATCTCTTTTTGAGCTTTTGGTCCTATTTGTTTCACTGTCAATTACCAGCATATCTACAATATTATAGAAGACATTTCCAGAGATTTGTTTGAAAATTAGTAATTAATTTAAATTACTTAGGCATTGGCCAAAGTCTTTACACGTTTTTATCATGCAGTCATGCCAGTCATATGCCAAATATGAGGTATTTTTCTAAAATCATGGGGGAAGACGCAATCTCAGCCTTTTTTTGTGTCAAGTGGTCGCTACTTTAATCCATATTCTCCTAATATCGAGTAAGCTTTTTCCACACACATTTTTTCAGACACTTAAAAAACCCAGGGCTTCAATTACATTGTCAGGCTAACACTGAAATAGATGACTTACCATTTCATATTCCTTAAACTTTTGACCGTTGTCAGGTTTGGCCACCACACAATATTCCTTTTAACACAATCTTCCTGAACACACGTGTTGCTGTTGCATTGACATTAATTGGTTGGGTTGCAGAGTGGGATGAATCTTTTAATTGTGTGTATTGAATACCATAATAACATTATTGATCAAAAATTACGATTTGGTACTACTCATACTCAGCCTACTGGAATATATCATTTATAATTGTAATAAATATGATGTTTTAACAAAAAGAGGCAATGCAATACAGTCCGTTTCAGCAGTTGCATTATATAATATTTGTTTGGTTATTGTTCCACATAATATTCATTCTGAACACACATTTTCTGCAATATATCAATGTGTGATGCAAGAGAGAAACCCAGTCCAAGTTTGCGGTGTCAAAGCTCTGCTTTAATAATATATTTGTTAGGAGATAGGGTTGCGTTGCGATCAGGGGCGGACTGGCCATAGGGGACACCGGGGATTTCCCCGGTAGGCCGACAGGGTTGGGGCCGGCCCACCTCCGTCATCAACCGGCCGTCCCTCTGACATGCGCGGCCCCGGCGAAATGATATGATTTACAGAACACGTTAAATTACTCTATTACCTAAAGTCATGCAACACTACTGATCGCAAGCTTTATTCATACTCCTCATGGTTTGGATGTTGCAGCTTTTCAGAGCTTTAAGGATATTCTGCCTTGATTTTAATCCAGACACCCAGACCACCGGCACTCCGGCAGAGTTGAAAATAACGTTTAAGTTTCTTGTTTGTGGTAAAGTTATCACGTAGCCTCTTGACATGTGTCAAGAGTAAGAGGCTCAGACGCACAGACGGATGTATCCGGTCATTTTTCAAAATAAAACACATTTCCGGCCTTGATTTATATAAATATATATTTTTCATTCTTTCTTTGCTGCCCGGTACCAAAAGTCACTCGCTCGCAGACAAAGCCGTTTTTGAGCACCAACACGTAAATCCTTTTAAAGTTGGAGCTGAAAAGCCCAGGGAGAAAAATAAGAGATGTCTGGAGGAAGGTGCCTAAAAATATTTAAAAATCTCTGATTTATTTGGAAAGCCACCGACTGGTGATATGATGGTAAGTTGTGGTGTTAATTTGGCCAATGTTAGCTTGCTTTTCACATATGAGGTAATGCTTCCTACAAGCTAGCCCAGACAACATCAGCTAGATAAAGGTCCAAAATTGAGACTGTTATGATCTGGTCAAATAAACAAACTGGTGGTGTTGTCATCATTTAGATTATCTATTTATCATGTTAGCTGTAGTGCTTACAATCGATGAGCAAGCTATCCATGGTGGTAGTTGTAAAGAGGACAATCTTATCATTTCTAATAACCAATGTCAAATAATGCTTAAGTTAACCAGCTAGAATCTGCTAAAATCACTTTGTTACACGCAACACTAACATTATAAACAATGTTAATATGTTATTTAGATTGATGATTCTGCTGCTGGAAGCAGCACCAAGGCCCAGAGACGAGATAAGACCCAGGGCCACACATTACTTAGTACAGAAAAGTATACTTAGATGTACTTAAGTACAACTTCAGTGTGTCAGTAAACTTAGTTTATTAAAGTACAACCTATGGTACACTGTAAATTACACTTTAATATACAATTGGTACAAAAATAGTGTATTTACAATATCTGTTACAATAGCCAGTATCATTTTATTTCATGTGTCCATCCAGGCAAATTGGTGGAGCCAAATGTTATTAAAAACAACATATATGATGTAATTTCTTTGTAATCGTCCAAAATAATGTTATGGGTATGGGCATATATCTCCAAGTAGGCCCCTGACTGGTCGATACGTGTATTGAGTGGGCCGGTCTGACAGTAACTCCCGGGCCACTTTTTTTCCCCAGTCCGCCCCTGGTTGCGATTACATACAAAGATGAAGGATCAAAGCAACATCAGGACAACAAAGACCAGTCAGATGATCAGGTAACTCGTCAGTGCAAACACACTTTAATTTGAATTTAAATTGAAGGAGAAATGTACTAATGCCACACAATTATAACAATGACATAATGTGGAAACTGGTTGTATTCTGTAAATGTAATTATGTTTTTAGATCCTCTTGAAACAGAACACATCTATTTTACAAAGAAGTAGTCTGGCCATTCGGCTGGTCCTCTTTTATTGGACAAATTGCATTTTTCATGCGCAATACCACAAAAGCACCTTGACTAAATTTAGAGCAAATATCCTGAGGAAACACGTTGATAGTGAGTCATGTAGAGGCAACATTTTGCCACACATATATGACCTCCTGTACATCGAGAGAGAAACCCTAGCAGGCATTTAGAACAGAAAGTGTTGTGTTCAGTGCAGGGATGAATGTGTTTTGGTTTACAATCAGAAGTTATGTTTTAAAAGTTATACATTTCCAGGCATCAAACACCTGTTTACTGCCTAAAATCACCGAAACAGAGCACACATTTACATCCAGGATGTCAGCTCTGACATGATAAAACCCAATAAAAGAAACCATTCTAACATGTCCTAACAACAGTTTCAACATTTCATTCTTGTGATCAGCAGCATCAGGAATTATCCAGGTTCTTCGATATCTGGGTCTTCTTTGCTGTGTTTCAAAGGGAAACATTAGATTATTTTATTGATGCTTTTGCTTTTCACAACAGAACAATCTGAGCCAAACTTACTTTCTAAATATGTCCCTTTAACCCCCCCCCCCACACACACACACACACACAATCAAAAGAAACACTGAATCACATGTTTAGTGCTTCAAAATACAGATCACCAGCACTGCTATACGTTTCAGGTGTCTGGCAGATGTGGAAATACCTTTGTTTTGGCTTCTGCTCGGAGACACACGTAATATTGAATTTACTGTCTTGGTGTCATTGTCTACTTTATTTCAAATCATTGCAAGTGTAGTCCATTATGATAAATCCCTGACCAGTGGTGGGAAAAATAAGTTATTACAAACAAAAATCCTGAATTCAAGTATAACATCCAAATACACTTAAAGATTCAGAAAGAAACATTAAATGGAATAGCCCATTTCAGAATAATTTACATCAGATAACATGGTTGCAAAAATGTATTTAGATCTTTTATTAGTTAATTTATTCTTTGCATTAATAATCTAAATCTGCAATGCAGCTAGAGTTGTCAAATAAATGTAGTTTTGATAGAAAGGGGAAATAGGAACAATGCAAATAGTTTGTAAGGTGCTGTTGTGTTGTCCGCAATAGTGTGTATTCTATTTAGTTTATTTGCTATATACCACCACGTATCACACCACTATAAATTCTATAGCTTTCAGTCACATACCATACACTATATTAGAATTGACATATACATTCAGGTACATACATGTAATCTGGTGTCTGTATTTAACCCATTCTAAGCATTTAGGGGAAGTGTGGCTGTTAGGTAGAACAGGAGTGGGTGTCAACCCTGTGGTTAAAGGACAACCAACTGATACAACCCAAATAGGTCTGAAACAGAGGACCTTGTATGGTAATACATTGTTGTGAAGACACATCATTTTTACTTACTACAAAACCTCCACAAGGCATCCTTTCCCCTGCTGAATTCACTGTTATTGGCTCTTAACTGGTCACATATTTTCCTGAGATTGGCCTTATCTGCCATACACTGGTCTTTCTCTCTCCTCCAGTTGGTTCGGTCTCTGTTCACTATTGAAGCAAGAGGAACAACAAAACAGTAACAACATTTTTTACCAACAATATATCATATCATTAAATTCATCCATATGTAAAGTGCTGATTTTCTTTAACGTTTACTAACACCAAAACAGAATGAGGAAAAACTCACTTTTGACTCCGAGAAAAATAATCCCGGCCAGGAGGAGAAGACACAGCACACCTAAAAACACTGAATCAGTTCTGACATGATTCCTCGTTCTCGGGTTTTCCCTGATGACTGACAAAAATAAACAATACATGTTGAGGATACCGTCATCTATTATTGTTTTTAGCTCTCCAGTATCAAAAGCTGCAATTCATGAAATGCAAGAAAATTAAATGTAAACACCCCGTCAGAGTCAACATGAAATCACGACTGCAACACAATACCTAATCATACTAAAACTGAGTATTAAATAGATGGAAGCGTAAAAATAAAGGGAATAAAATTAGTTTGCACACACTTCCGTACCTGGGTGCTGAGCCTCTGGTGGTGTCGTTGGTGATGTGACCTCCACCCAGGGTTTGTCATACACTCTCAGGCTTTCAGCGCTGACGTAGATGTTCACTATGCTCTCCTTGTCGTCCGAATCACAGTAAACCTGGTTGATGATCCCAGGCTGAGTGTACAGGTCCCCCGACATGTTTTAGCTAATATAACTTCTGCTGGTAGAGTTTGTTTTTAATCAGATGTGTCTGCTTTCTGAATGAGGATGGACATCCACACTGATGACTGCCAAAAGGGGAAGAGGGAAAAAACAGGAAGTTGGTAATTACTGTTTTAGCGTTTGTTCCTCCTAAATTCACTCGGGCCTTCAGTGACCTTCGATATTTAATTTATTGTCCATAACTGTTACCATGGAATGTAAAAGCAAATATACACTAAATGAACCAAAACAGAGACAACAATGAGTGGGCCCTCTGGCTTTTTTTCTTTTCTTATTAAAATAAACTTGCCACTTTTATTTAATATTATATACTTGCTCCAAAGTGCTTCTATCTGTTTGTTGTTTACCATATTTATTTATTATTATGTTTTTTCCTTTTATTATATATTTTTTATTATACTCTATGTCTATGTTTATTTCACCGAGTCAAATTCCTTGAACGTGCAACACACTTGGCAGATAAATGACTCTGATAATTACTTTTGAAGGCTTTAGTTTATCTTAAGAAATGATATATTGTGTACGATGACATTTTTGCTTTGCACATATATTGCTGTGTCGCGGTTTACAATGTACATACATTATTTAAATACGGTGACATCCACAACTCACACTAATACATATGTGTTGAATGTGTGTACATGTTGTAGTTCATTCCTGTTAAAGTCCTCGCTCACCCACAGTCTGCCCACACAGGTAGACCTGCGCTTCACGGGGACGTCACGTGATCCCCAGCAGAGCTCCACCCAACCAGAGGGCCAATCAGCATAAGTGAAAACACCTGCGTGGGTGTGGAGCATCTTCAATGCCTGTCCATTAAAACTATATAGAGCCGTTGCGCTATAATTGAGCTTCTGACTAACAGAGCTGCGCTTAACATGTCCATTAAAATGGAGCTTGACGGTGTAAAGCACAGGTTCAGATGGACCGGTTGCCTGAGCCATCCATCATTTTCCAGCGCATCTTATCATTGTGTAGTCTGACGGCTTCCCAGCATGCACTCAGGGGTCAGGAACCTTTTTGACTGGGAGAGCCATTAAAAGCCAAATATTTCTAAATATATTTCATTGAGAGCCATATAGTATTTTTAACATATAAAAAATTAAATATGTCTTGCTTTTAATGCGACTTCTGGTGCTGCATGATGCTGGGGGGGGGGGGGGGGTCACTTTGACAAAGAGGGTGAGAAGGGGTCAAATGTCCCCATGTTCATCATCATTGCGTACTTATCAACTATGTTTTTTAATTGTTTCCCCATGGTTCATATTTGATTACCATTATTTTTTCACTATTACCAGAATAACATTAGATAACATTTATTGATTCAATGAATTGGGGTGGGGAACAAATGGATTCACCTGCAGGTATGGTACAGCCTATTGAGTCCTGCAGATGTGAGGGTCTTTGGCTGTGGAAATGCATTGGATGTCAGTGTGTACCTCTATCCACATGAGGGAATGCAAAGAGCTATGAGTTGTGTTAAGAAAAGTGAGGTCAGGTGCGCATCAGATGTAAATATCCGTTACTTTGAGTTAAGTTTCTTTAAAGTAAGTGACTCTCAGTTTAACTGAGTTAACTGTTTATTTGTTTTCATTTGTTTGTACATATTATTTGTTCGCCTGTGTAAAGTAACTAGTTATCTGTCAAGTAAATAAAGTTCACAGTAAATGTGAAAAGTCAAAATAATATTGGGAACTAGCAATTACTGTTCTGAGACACTTTGTCCGCAACAATACATTCACAACGGAAGATCACATCTCCACATCAATGTAGACACAAAAGTTGGACGACTGATATCATTTGTTGTTTATTCTCTCTCTCTCGCTCACTCTTGTTGTGTAAGGTTTACATCTCATAGCTGTACTGAATAGCAACAGATCACTGACAATACAAATACAAATAACTCTAGTATGAATCTAATAGTATTATCTATTTGTATAAGCATAATTTTTTATTACATTATAGCGGTAACAAATAATAAATTAATTCATTATCATTTAATCGGTAAGACGTTGAACCTCAAATTGCTCCTGAAGCTTTGCCATCCGTGTGTGTGTGCAGGTAAGTTTAGAACTGATGGGCAGGTGGTAACCTGCATGGCAGCCTCGGCCATCAGTGTGTGAATGTGTGTGTGAATGGGTGAATGTTGACATGCACTTTGAGTGGTCAGAAGACTCGACAGGCAGAACATTTTATTCAAGTACTTTCTCACAGGTAAAGTGGAGTTTTGTATCACAGCTCACATCATTCCAGTTGTTTGTGTTTAAAGATTCTTCTGACACATGAACACAGTCTTCTTTGTTCTGATAATTATCCGGCTGAAGGTATTTCCAGTACCTAGAGATGAACAAAGATTTTAAGCTTTACAAATGAATACTGTTAACATTGTTCTTTCAGAGCATGTTATAATGAGGTGAGGTCCCACATCATCAAGATTTTAACAGAAAATATAATATAAACAAACACATAAGCCTTAGGTTTCAGATTATGGATAATTCCTTTGCTTGCATGGACACCAGTTCTTTAATCTTTGATGTCAATATATAGAGTACAGCAGAGTTAATCTCTGAATCATATATGTTAGTTAATCGTTTAGTTAAGACTTCTGGGAGCCCTAATTGTAAATTGATCAGTTAATTAAATATACATTGTTTTTTTTCCCTTCCTGTTCTAACACATTTAGATTGTGGCACATTGGCACAGTGGCAATGAATAAGAAATTGGAAAAAGTCTTACGTTTTGTTCGGCTCCGTTCCGTCAACCCATTTCCAAACACCCTCGGTCTCTCTATCACTCAGACCAATCCAAGTCCTTTGTTTGAACGATGTGATAAAGTTCTAGATTTCAAAGAGAATTATGAATTAAGTATCATTCTTTATTCACTGTCACTCCAAAGAGATTAGTTGCCTTCCTAATGTCACCCACCTGTCATGTGACTGTAAGAGAAGCACTGGGGTAATCAATCAAATCATTATAGAGTCTCACTTCCCTTTTTGTACATATCTGGAAGGAATGAACCTGCTTCCCTGTACTAACCTTACATTTGTTCCCACTTCCACATTTTGAAAAGGCTAAATGACCACTCTTGTCAACCATATTTAAAAATCAAAATAAGTAAAAAAATATATGTTGCTTACTCCGTTCATTGATATTAATAGGTTTGTTTTACTCCTGTGTTGATATGTATTTCAGAAACCATCAATGACACTGTAAAAGTAATACATTTGGAAAGGGAAGCAGGTTTTATATTTTGGTAGCATTTAAAAAACATTTAAAAACAAGATTATCTACTTTGGTTTGAATGACATAGACTTTTTTTTTTTCATTCCACTCACCTGCTTCCCATCGCTTGATATGATCACCAGCCGTGCATCATAATGTTGACAGGCCGTGTTGCTGTCGATCCAGTTTTTCATTACGGTAGATGTGAAATAACAACTGTTGCCAAACCTTTTCCAATTACAGCAAGATGTCTCTGTTTGACAACACAACATAATATGCCTTCTGTCAAAATAATACTGTATATAACCCGGTATCAAGTTAAAAGACAAAACACTACAGAGCATGAGGCAGACTTCCCTATTTGGCATTTATATCCCGTTGGTCATCTGTCTGAATTAGCAAAAAAGCTCTTAAATACCGAAACAATGGAAAGCTAACCACTATTTGGTTGAACATTGAAAGAAGTTTACCAATTCATATTAATTCTGAGAGTTAGATGATAAAATTCACACTCCTGACAAGTACTGTAAATATGAAGCTATACTGTCAACCGCTGGTTAGCTTAGCTTCAGCATAAAGACTGTAAAGGGGGGGGGGGGGGGGGGGTTGAACAGCTTGGCTCTGTTTCAGTCTAACTCAACCTGCCTGCTCAAGCTGATTACAAAAACCACAGTGTAAAAAATGACAAAAGCCATTTTAGGGGCGTACGGTAAGGGTTAGATATCATTTTAAAAATGTCAAAATATTCCTTTGATGAAAACCATTATTATTCCCTTTTTTCACTCACCATCCACCAGTTTTTGCAGTTCATCTCTCTCTTTGGTGAGGTTGTAGTTCGCAGCCTCCAAATGGTCTTTCTCGTTCTCCAACTGGTTTGCCTTCAGGGTCAGGTTGTGATAGAGGCCTTTCATGTCGCCGTAACTCGTCCGTAGTTCGTCTCTCTCGCGGTACAGGTTGGCATTTTCCACCCACAGTCCATTTCTCTCTAGAACAACTGCCACAGATAAGAACTAACATGTGAAGGGCTCAGATCTCTGACATCATTTGTATGTATATATACGTATATATATTGGCTAGAATAGATGCATTTGTAAAACATACATAGGACCACCAGGATAATGATCGCCGCCAGAAGGACACACAGCAGCCCCAGAAGCACTGCACCGGCTCTGAACACACTTCTCTTTTCTGAACTGACATTGACTGAAGTGGCTGTGGGCACAAATAAACAGTGCTGATGAGAGCTGAGAAGTATTACCCATGTTATTGAAGAATTATTTTCAGCCATCCATGTTTAAAATGGCCTTTTAAATCAACTTTAGTTAAAAAAAAAATCTTTTATCTGTCTAATCTTACAGTAAATACAACATGCTATGTATGTAGAACACATGAGATGGGCAGATAGATACTTTGCTGTTGCTCCTTGGTAGTGTTGTCCTGAGATCTTTCCGGTGGGGTAATCTCTTCTGCACAGTAGTTGTCATAAATCCTCACATCGTCGATGTCATGATGGACGTCTGGGTTTCTGTCCTCCTTCACTTCTGTCTGAAATCTAATTTTTTTGGTGAAGTCTGGTTTGGCATAGCTATCCTCAGTCATACTGTGTTCTCGCTTTACGTAAGTGAGCTCTACTGGACCAACCTCACAATATTTTAGCATTTATATCACCATATGGCAATTGCCCTATAGGACACAGGGAAGTATTACGAGCTCCCTTTACCACACAGGTTTCATTAAAGGGAAGAAAATAGAGGAAATCCATTGTAATAGGTTGGATGATTGCAGTAAACTCGGAAGAGGTGAAAAAGCTACCAAAACAACCTTCATGTATCTCTTCTTTCTCTACAGCCGGCAGAGTCCCCATCTTCTTTACCCTGACTATGTCCAACACTGTAAGAAAAAAACCCGTAAAAAAACGGTCAAATGGCTGCCAAACAAAAAACGTAAATTTAAGGTACAATACCTTACTTCAAAAAAAGGACGAAAACCATAAATTTACAGTAATGTTGCAGTGAAATACTGTTATTTAACAGATTTTTCCTGTAATATTACAGTCAAACACTTCCAATAAAGTGATATTTCTAAAGCTACTGCAGTGAAATACTGTTATTTTAAAGATTTTTTCTGTAATATTACAGTCAAATACCTTCAATAAAGTGATATTTCCAAAGCTTCTACAGTGAAATACTGTAATTTTACAGTTTTTTTCTATATTATTACAGTCAAATACCTTCAATAAAGGGATATTTCTAAAGCAAAATACTGTCATTTTACAGATTTTATATTACATGTCATTGAGCTGACGCTTTTATCCAGCGCGACTAACCATCCTGTTACATTCATACACAGTAGACGCAGGCACAGGGAGCAGTTCAGGGTTAAGTGTCGACTAGGGCAGGAATTGAACCTCCAACCCTGTGATTGAAAGACGGACGTGCTACCCACTGACCCATAGTCACCGATGATTTTAGAGATTTGTCATATTACAAACATTTGAGGACTTGGGAACCTTCGAAGGAGTGCATTTTTTTTGTTCTCGGTTTTTAAACCACTGCCAAGCAGGGATGCTAAGTGCTAGATATTGCCAGCCTACATGGTTGGCCCCATTTGGGAGTGGCTACAACCTGGTAAAGAAAGCTAAGCTCTGACATGTTTAGAAAAAAAGAAGCTAAAATCAACCCAAACTCTTAACAGGGTCTCAAACTTGCAAAGCACACATCCTCTATAAGTCCTGGATTTCAGACAGCCAATTAACTGGTGGGTGTTTTGGGGGAAATGTCACCCCATCACCTCATTGTAGGCCCTGTCTTGAGTGTCCGTGTTCAATCTTGGATATCCAGGACTGATATTTAGGAGATTATGACCATTTTGCACTTGTCAAAAGATATGCGAATATAAGAGAATAAGGCCCAATTTGACCATTTGGACCTTTTTGAGGCCCTTAACTCAGTCTCAAACGTTAGGGTATTCATATTCAGATGAATCTGAAGAGGATCCAAAGATCTAAGTTGGTTGAAAGTAGGAAAAATGAACTAATGGTTTGGTTTTAAGGATTTTCATCTTGTAAAGATTTTGGAGGCGATTTCACCCCATGATGTCAATGTATTATATTTAGGTAAATATAATATGTAAAATTAATTAATTAATCAGTTGGCAGAGTATAGTGAAGTATAGTTTGTTTGTGTGTGTGTGTGTGTGTGTGTGTGTGTGTGTGTGTGTGTGTGTGTGTGTATGCATGTGTGTGTTTAAAAAGATGTTAGTGTGTCAGAATTTCTTTTATTATTTTTTTAATCTTTTTTATTTTTCGGTTATTTATTATCAGTTCTTGCCCTCGATGGACTGGCGGCCTGTCCAGGGCGTCCCCTGCCTTCGCCCTATGTCAGCTGGGATAGGCTCCAGTGCCCCGCGACCCTAATGAGGATAAGGGGTATTGATAATGGATGGATTATCAGTTCTGATTACAAATATTGGACTCTGGACACATAACACCCTATAATGCTCCTCTAAAGAACAAGTATCAAAACTAATCATTATTTCTTCTACTTTGTACTCTTAAAAAAACTGCAATATGTTTAATGTAATGAAAAAAGTTAGCTAAATTTAGATTTAGAATTACAGAGTTTTAATGTAAAAGTACACATTAATATAAATATAATGTGATCTACCTTAAAATTACAAAGAAAATCGTTAAATTGTTAGTATGGACATAAACCTTCTTATAAGGAGCTACACATTTAATTACATAAATCATTGTTATTTTACATGAATTTGTATGTCATTTAAGAAAACGGTAAAATGTATTAATAATACAGTCATTTCTCCTTACAAAAATGGGAAAAAAATGATATTTTGTATTACGAGCATAATACCTAATTTAACAGTTGGGCTGTTAATTTACGGATAATGTCTGTTATTTTACAGAGTTTTGTATATAATTAAAAAAAAAAGTAAAACTACTGTAAATATTTACCATAAAATTAGGATCTTTTTTTACAGTGAACTACATACAACTGTGTGTGGTGGATTGTTGAACTCAGTTCTTATGGTAATAATACAACACCATCCATACTGTGAGGATTATTGTCTTTCAGTAAATCAGAAATACGGTCACGCTGTACTAGTACCTGACTGTAGTCATGCTTCTTAAGAAGTTAATGTTCACTTCCCGTAAGTAAAGAGTATATATGCATCTACACATCAATCTAGCTATCTGTCTATCCGTGTATCATTATAATTGTATCATCACATGTATTTGAATACTCATTTACTTGTTTTTAGCAGTGATGATGTATGCTTCACATCATGCACCTGCTAGGCCAGAGAGGTAAAAGTGGTCAACTAAAATAACTCACCCCACCAGCCCTCAGCTCCTGTGACAGCGAG
The DNA here is from genome assembly GCA_036178185.1 of Liparis tanakae. Taxonomy (NCBI): domain Eukaryota; kingdom Metazoa; phylum Chordata; class Actinopteri; order Perciformes; family Liparidae; genus Liparis; species Liparis tanakae. The sequence goes on along the minus strand of CM070110.1, from coordinate 19,433,472 downwards.
AGCAGAGAATCACATGTGTGATTGTGGTTTTGCCATCTGTGTTACTATGATTGTCACTTTGTTTCAGTATATTTTTCAGAAGAATAATTTGTCACATCAGAAGCACTCTCAAGACATCAGGACGCCCAGGACCAAAGTGAGCAGTCGATGGAGCTGAACATCATGGATCACCTGACGGACGACTATGCCAACGTAGAGGAGCCATCGGGCAAAAAGAAGAGATCGTCAAAAAGTCCTGAAAGTGTTTATGAAGATGTGTTGATCGAAACTCTGGAGCCAAACAGAACTGGAGCGACACGCTCAGGTAATAAATACATCCAAACACATTCAGGAAGTTGACTGCAGGTTATTCACACACCAGCAGCACAGGAATGACTACATATGTTGTATAGTGAAACAAAGACGACTATCAGGAACAATAATGTGGAGGAGCAAGAGAGTGAAGGGGAGAGTGAGTCTGGTTTGGTGTTATTCATGTATTTGTATTGATGCTAATACACTTAAGGAGAGCAGCTAAACATAAAACACCATGAAGAAAATATGGTCACTTCTTGACAGAAACAGAGGAAGATGAAATTGTCAAATCACTCTTTTTAGTCCTCCACCAGGCTTCATTAATGAAGGCTCATCTCCATTACTGCAAACTATTATAATAGGGAGGTAGCACACACCATACCAGTACACCTCCACGATGTGGAATTCAGCCATCATTCATTTTTTCAATGTAAATACAGCTGTTCTTTTTCATTGAGAAATCAAACGCATGACTTCTACCTTCAGGTGTGAAGAAGAGTTCCTGCAGAGCTGCTGCAGTGGTTCTGGGTCTGCTGTGTCTCCTCCTTCTGACTGGACTCATAACTCTGGTCTACCTGTGTGAGTACTTTGTTAGCACGCTGATGAAGCCTGAGAGAAACATGCTGGTTGACACGGTCTCTTTATTTGTTTATGTGTCAAACAGTCTCCAAAGGCAACTCTGAGCGGCAAACGAAGATGATCCAGTTACAGACCAGTAACACCAACCTGACTAAAGAAAGAGACAGTTTACATACCAGTATCGAGACACTGACAAACATTGTAATGAATCTCGGAAAAAGACTTGAAGAATTGGGCAAAGAGAGGGACGCTCTTTACCAAAAGGTTCGAGGTAATTATTTATCTCTTCATTTTAACAGTTTGAATTAATAACTTAAACTTCACTTACTGTTATCATTCTTCTTCGTGATCAAAGAGTAACTTAAGCTCCAAATCACTTTTATTCCAAGCTGAAAACCGTTGTATAGATATTTATTAGTGTTGTTGATGGATTCAGATCTAAATCTTTACATTCTTTACACAAAACATAGATGTATACATGGCCAGTAGGGAGTGTCTCCTCTACAAGAGCCGTATATGTCTCTATGTCCCTCCCCTACCGTCCACATTTGGTCACTTCCGTTCATCGGTTGCAAAAAAGCCACGATGGCGATGGAGAAATTATCGAACTCGAGGTTGCAAAACATTACAACTCTTGAAGAAAATATCAGATTTCACGCTAAATCTTTTATGCTTTTTCAACATTACAGCATTGAGAAAAAAAACGTACGATACGATCGGCAGCTTAGCTATTTAACTTTTGGAGTCTAGTACATTTTTACTTTGGTGTCGTGGTTTGTTCAGAAATTCCACAACAAAGCATTTTGAATTTGAACTTTTTCTTGCTCCTAATGATTACTAGCATTTAGCTGTCAAGCCTCATGGATATTGTAGATTCTGCTATAACATATATACAGTACTTCCACCCTGTCTGGTACAATCTATATTATATCTGCCCTTTGTGGTAAAAATGGATAACACGTTGTTAATTCCTTAATTTTGTATTCACTAACTATTCCCGTTCACTTCACAGTGACGGTTTTAACCCAAAAGAAGACTTTAAAAAAAAGTTTTTTGTCCACATTTTCTTTTTTAAATTCCTGAGCTATTACATTCCTTTTTTCCCCAAGGATACGAGTATACCAGCGGAATGAGAAATAGAAGTTTTGGGGGGTGACTGATCCAGAGACCTATGGTAGATGGCAATGGCTGGACGGGACTCCGCTCACCAAAAGGTACTTTACACACCATTATTGTGGTACGTTAACCAAAACAGTTACATGTTATTAACCCATCAACCTTTCTCAAGATTACAACAAATGTTTTGGCACCCCTTAAAAAACAAGATGATGCCTCTCAAAGGGTTAATTGTGAAATGTGTCGGTACAGTGTCCCTGGTACAGACCTGAAGACGGAAGACCATCTGCATACGGCTCCTCAGTGGCGCTGACAACAACATTCAAAGAAGCAATTTGAGATGCTTATTGTTTATTGCACAGCCAACAATTATCTTCTATTTCATTGTAGTTGTATTCAAAGAACATTGTTCATGTTATATTTAAATGATTGTTTCATAAATACCAATGAATTGTTGCCTTTGTCCTTAAAGTAGAAACATTATAAAGGTTTAAAGCTGTTTTAAATATGGTGATGGTTAAAAGACGTTCAAAAGTGGATTAAGAGTGATGGTTGAATAAATTGTTCACGTCTTCGACCATATTTTACCGGGCTTTCAATGGAAAAATGTAAATGTGGTTTCTTAGGTAGACTCTGAAATGACGATATACTCGAAACATGAACGCTCATTCAACGTCTTCTTCAATAGTCGATGAGAAACATTGACTTAAAAAAAAAAAATGTAACACCAATAAATGATTTTTATAGGAATCTATTAATTTTGAAGTTGTACATGTTCTATTTCTGTTACTGGATACCTAATGTTGGGTATAACAAATGGAAGCTGCCATCAAAGTGTGAAACAAAATACCACCAATACGCACAAGTAGCATTTTATATTTTTTACCTTTAAATGTATCTTATTTGTGTATGTTTTGACAGAGAGATGCAGCTTGGATACTCATTTTGGATGTTGTTTGTTTGTCAACCTGAGACCCAAATCCCCCCCCCCCCCACATTCTAGAGTTGGTGTCCTCTCTCTTATTCCTTTTAATTGCAATGTTTCTTTTTCAAGTTTCTTTTTTCAAGTTGCTTATTATGATGTATTATAATAAGTCATATGATTTATTGCAGTACAATTATATATATATATATATATATATATATATATATATATATATATATATATATATATATGTGTGTGTGTATTTGAAATATTTTGCTTTACACAGTAGGTTTTACAAATAAAGATTTAAGTCAAGCCTGATGTAATCTCTTCCACACTGTGAGATGAAAATAAAATCTTAAAAAATAAAGTGTAAACAGTAATCATTCACTGTTAGACCAGCCCTCTTTGAAAAGAACTGGACTTTTTCAGATCCAGTCCAAAGTGGTGGACCTGTGGAGGTCTCTATTCGTCTCAGTTTATGTGCCGGAAATGGTGTTTTTCCTGTGTATGTATGTGTTGTACGCACATCTGGTCCCAGCTGATAATGTTTACCTGAGAAAGCCACAGAACATCAGCTCAGATGAAACTGTTGAATTGGTGTTGGGATTATATGTTCCTGTCACAACTTCCCCGCCTTCATAGTTATATTCATCCTGCCTGCATGCTTAATGAACTCCAGAGCAAATCCTCCTCACCTGATTGTCTCAGAAACAAAGTAAAAAAGTAATGAAAGTAAAAAGTAATTAAAAAGTAAAAAAGTTATACAAAATTAAAGAGTATGTAAAAAGTAACGAAAAAGTAAAAAAGTAATGAAAAAGTTTTTTAAAAAGTAATGAAAATGTAAACAAGTAATAAAGGGAAAAAAGAATGTAAAAAGTAAAAAAGTAAAAAAGTAATAAAAGTAAAAAAAGTAATGAAAAAGTCAAACTAATATTAAACATTTTTAAATAATAAAAAGTAATAGTAATAAAAAATGAAAAAGTAACCAAAAGTTTAAAAAAATAAAAAATAAAAAGTAATAAAAAAGTAAATAAGTAATGAAAAGTACAACAAATAATCACAAAGTAATACAAAGTAATACAAAAATAATAACAAGTAAAAAGTAACAACAAGTAAAGTAATACAAAGTTATAGAGTAATACAAAGTAAAAAGTAATACAAAGTCATAAACTAAAGAAGGGGGGAAAAGGAATACAGTATAAGTGCATTTCAAACTACTACGAAAAACAAATATAGTTACTTACCAAGTAATTTAGTTGGTACGCGTCTGTGTTTATCTTGCTGCATCTTGTCAGATCACAGTCAGGCGAAAAGGCAGAAAGACGACAGAGCGCGAGACCAAGTACATGCGCAAAGGATAGTCCCCAATTAAAAGCGTTGATATGCACACTATCAATCAATCAATAACAGCTGTGTGTGTGTGTGTGTGTGTGTGTGTGTGTGTGTGTGTGTGCGTGTGTGTGTGTGTGTGTGTTGGGTGATGTTCTTGAGCTTCTTTTTAAGAAGGAATTATGATTTCCCTTCCTTTAGCACTGTGTTAGCCTGCCATCTGATGGTGGAAATGAGTATAGAGAACTTACTCTTCTACATTTTGCATATTTCAAATCATGGTTCTAATTTTTGACCACACCAGAAGACAGATTGAAGGAAGGAAAAGCACTGACTCAAGACTAGACAAAAAGAGCTTCAGCTTCATCTGAAATCATATTTTGACCGACATTTAGTCCATTCAGACCATTTCTGCTTTCTATCAGGAAACAGATTAGGTTTGCTAAGGGCTGCCAGCAATGTTAAAACATTTTATTTGTAATTTCAAGCTCTACCAGGGAAGACATTTTCCGTTTCCACATTGCACATATTGTTGTGATTGTTGATCTAAAAGCCTCACAGTGGCAACATGAACACAGTGAGTACACATCCCTCTCTTTACAGAGCAGATTTAAAATGTTACATATCACTTCCATTTAAGGATTAATGTAATGTTTTATCAGATATTTTAATGCCGCCTGCATCTATCATGTATGATATGTTGGTTTATGCTTCCTTCACATTCCATGCAATTATTCACAAACTGAACTGACTGCTCATGAAGTATACAAGAGTAATGCAGTAATGTTTGCATGTGTCATAGTTGTGTTTATAAAAAAACTTCAAGGATGAAAAACCTGTTCTGCAAACTGTTCAGTTCATCTGTAGTGTATTCTTAATTAAAAAAACAAGAAAGACATCTATATAAAAATACACTAACAACTCGGATTAAACTCTCTGGTAATTTTAAAGCCGAAGTTTGCTTCGAAAAAAATAACTTTAATATTCCAAAGAAAATTTGAGTACACTTTGAAGTGTTGCAGGTAGTTCAATTCTGTTGAAGCTGTTGAAATCGAGGAAAAATAAGGAAGAACAATGATGTGAGCAATAAACAAAAAAGAAGAAGTGGAATACACATCAGTGTCAAAAACAACTAATTCTCTATCCAGCATTGTCCCTCTGCAGTCAGCTGGTAAACATGGTCGTGTTCCATAAAGAGCAATCTGAGATCACTATGGACTATGTTAATCTACCCGACGACAGGAGTGACACCCGACAGGATGGTGGAGGGACTGCTGCAGCGTCCGGTGAGACCTACAGGTCAACGTTTTAATAATAAAGATACAGATTTTAATGGTTAATTCAGAATTCCAAGAACAATAATATATTTCTTTAAGTTCACATGTGAGAATGTCTACACATGTTATTGGTTGTGGAATGTATTTAATTGACATGGTACATCAGGGTTTATGGAGCTGCCCTCACACAGGCGTCCCACACGGCCAACGGAGCTCAAATTATCCAGATAACTGGCAGGCTGATGATGTTGTGTGCATGTTTGTCTGATTTCTGCACTCAGGGAGAAAACTCTACAAGCTGGTTGCTGTGAGCTTTGGACTCTTGTGTATCCTACAAGCTGCGCTCAACATTTCCCTGCGTCTCGCTCTCTGTGAGTTATTTAAAAACGGTGTTGACTTTAATACTAGGAGATGCGATTGCTGACAGTTGAGCAATTGCATTGACGAGATATGATACTTTCTCTTATTTATAAGTATGCTTTTGTCAAAAAATCTGTCTTTCGCTCAATTGATAAATGTAAATATAGCAAAGCCTCATTAAATGTCTGTCTGTGCTCTCAGGCTTCCTCTCACTTTCATTTCTTTTTCAATAATATTCAGTGACAAAAGTTTGGGAGGTGAATTATCACGTCATGGGGCTTATTACTGTCAGAAAGAAGAAAATGGGACTTTCCAGTCATATTTTTTTAACCTTATTAAACCCAAGTAACACCTATCAGCCTGACTGCTTCCTTAAAGTCCTGCATCCATTACACCACACACTGTCGCAATCTTTTCCTGCCCTCTTGACAAAGTGTCCTTGAGCAAGATGCTGCACCACACACTTCTCCTTGTGCATGTGTGCTGAATGGTTCAATTCTCAAAGAAAACTTGTTCTGCTTTTTTCAGTCATAGAAGCGAGATGCACAAACGAGGCTGACGGGCTGAAGACAGAACTGATTCCCTTTGGTCAGTATGCAGATGAAACTCGTTGTACCAGTCCAGCAATGAGAGCTTGCATCTTGGGTCAAGCTGGATATTAAATATATTATTTATATATTATAAACTCCTGCCAAGACATTGCAACTGGCCTATCAGTGCTCCTCCTTGTGCTTTGTGGGTTGTATTTAATGTACCTGCTGTTTTTGGCTGTTTTTAGGCATTCATTTTCAATTAAAGAGAGCTGTCTTTAAACCAGAGTGATCACTAAATTACAACTGTGGGAAGGAGGACACACTATGTGACCACCAGTACAGTAATGAACACAACAGCCCTGTCATAATGTATATCCCCACCAAGTTCATGATGTTAAGTATTTGGTGAAAATGTCGGGAAAATGTGTTAATTCAATTATGTTTATTATTAAGGTCATCGTATAAGATGGTGTTCAGCTAGACAACTTTATGTTGAGGGTTGTAAATTTGCATTATAAATACATATAATTATATATATTTAATTATACTTAATAGAAGAAACATCTCTGCGGTCCAGTACAGAGCCAGAGGTAAAACATTTCATTAAACCTTACGACAGTGTATTGTATTGCACAGGTATATCTTAGTGCAGACACATTGATGAAAGGAAAAGCAACATTTTATTTAAAATGTCTTTTTGGAGAAATGTATTAGTTCATGATTTACAGACTATGGAAATAACATGGATGTGGAATTACTTATCTTATTACATTTCCAATTATTGTATGTTCTTTAATACGTTGAGCTTTATTATGCATAATCCATTCAAAAAGTATATTTCTTATAGTCACATCTGTGCATGTGCGGGACATTAAGGTTATTGTCTTTGTTGTTTTCAACAACAGATCGCTATTTCCAAGAAGGCTGGCTCTATTTACGCCCCAGTTTCTATTTCATTTCTTCTGACAAGAAATCGTGGCAGGAAAGCCGAGCTGACTGTCTGCAAAGAGGTGCAGACCTGGTGGTTATCAACAGCAAAGCAGAGCAGGTATTAATGCATGTGTGATTTCGAGGTTAAAAAAGACCATAGCGAGTAAAATGTGTAATGCATGTGACACGACTATTGTGAGGTGGATCTAAATGTTTTTCTCTATCCATAAAAAGGATTTCACAAGAAAATTCCACAAGCTCACATGGATTGGACTGTCGGAGGGAAAAACCAACGGGACGTGGAAATGGGTGGATGGCACTCCGCTGACCAAAAGGTTCACACATTCATCTTTATTCAAGAGCTTCATTGAGATGTTTGTCTTGGATTAATAAATCACAGGAAACATTTTAATTTTGCAACTTATACCTGGTCACATTCCATCATCTCGCTGTCTATCAGATGCTTCTGATGTTTTCTTAAAATACGATTTGCCTTTTGTTTCAGCTACTGGCACATCGGGGAGCCAAACGGGTTTGAAGGCAAACTAGAAGACTGTGTTGAAATAAGGTCCCATGAAGTAGAGGACAGCTGGAATGATATACCATGTAGAGATCAAAACTTCTGGATCTGTGAAAAGATGATCACTTTATAACTCGGCATGCAAGTCACTTTACCTTGTGTTTAATCTTAATGCACAAACTCACATTTCATCCTGTAACTCGGGGCTCAAAGGTGAATTATATCTGAGAAGAATGATGTCATGACTTATGAGGAAGGAAATGTTTTCAACCACAATGTTTGAGTCATTTCCAAAAGAAGAGAGAGAGGGGGGGGGGGCTGACGGGCTACAAAAAGGTTGAGCTGGGTTTTTTTTGAGGAGGTGTTATGTATTTGTATTTGTATTACACTGGTTTATTGGCTTGTACATTTCTCGGGGAAATTGCAAAGGCGTGAGGGGAATACAAATAAAAAATCTAATGCAGCCTCTGGGACAATCAATGGCTTTTTATATGGGGGGGTCCTCCGCTGTGACAAGTCAGTACCAACAAACCCTTTTAATAAGAATATAATATAGATGTGTATATATATATAGTATTACATTTTAATAGAAAAGTTACATCACCTTGAAAGATGACGGTGAACCAGGTAAGATGGCCGCTACACCTTGAAATATTCAGCAATATTTATTTTGCATGGGCCCAGGTGTGAATTGGAGCGAGGCCCATTCAGAGGAACCTCTACGTCCCACACGGGTTAAAAAGTCCCACGTTACACTTTTTTTACAAATCAATTAACTTTCTTAATTTTGTCCCCTTAATAATGTAAGAAAGACATCATCAAGAGCAATCACATCTTTTAGAAGTTACTCAGAACTTAAGAACAATACAATTGGAGGCTCTGATGGCTTCAGCACCGCAGGACCAAGGAAGGTGTGAAGAAGAGTTCCTGCAGAGCTGCTGCAGTGGTTCTGGGTCTGCTGTGTCTCCTCCTTCTGACTGGACTCATAACTCTGGTCTACCTGTGTGAGTACTTTGTTAGCACGCTGATGAAGCCTGAGAGAAACATGCTGGTTGACACGGTCTCTTTATTTGTTTATGTGTCAAACAGTCTCCAAAGGCAACTCTAAGTGGGAAACGAAGATGATCCAGTTACAGACCAGTAACACCAACCTGGCTAAAGAAATAGACCAGTTACAAAAAAGAGTTGAAGCCTTGTACAACAGCAACTCAGAAAAGCTAAGAAAGGTAAATAGAGAAGTTAATAATGAGGAAACTGCTGTAGAATTGCTGGCTGCAGTAAATACTGTGTGTGTGTGTGTGTGTGTGTGTGTGTGTGTGTGTGTGTGTGTGTGTGTGTGTGTGTGTGTGTGTGTGTGTGTGTGTGTGTTTGTTGTGTCGAGTCAGACGGGTCCCGTATTGAGATTCACATGAGAGACAGGAGGCAATGAAAGGAATTAAAATAGCAATAATGGTTGACAAAGTAAAAACGTGTTTACCTGAAATAAAACTACTGAGGAGAAACAGTGCCCACCTGCAATTCCTGGTTGCCATGGTGATGGCAGCTGCTGAATGGTTCCTGGGTCAGACAGTTAATGTAATAGATATAAAGCTGTGAATCACCACTCAAACTAAAAAGAATAGTTTTTCCGATTGCCTCCTAGACATTATGTTGTGACGCACAATTTATGAAGGGCGCAAATTGTTAAAGGATAATGAGTTTGGGAGCTATTTATTTGATATTAGTGTTTAGTTATTTAATTCTCAAGTAGGAATGTTTAATTATTATTTCATCCACCTGGGTAGTCCTATGTTTGTTTTTATACTAGATAATAAGCAGCATTAGAAAGTCCTTTGTTCTTCTGTTGGTTTTCTTGTTTTGTTCAGTTGAATACATTATGATAAAAACATAATCCTGTATTGACAATGCTTTCTTTTGCCTACGTAAACCACAAACCAGTGGCCCTTTGATTTATGTTTGTTCTTTGATTTTTTTTTAGGACAAATAGCCATGACATTGAATATGAGGAAAGTTGAGGAATGATAACAGCTAACATCATTCTGCATGTGATGCCATTTGAATGGGGAGGGTGGTTGGGAGGGGGCGTGGTAGCTGTTACCCTGAGAACCCATCAAGCCTCATTTGCTCTCAACTACTCTCAACAACAAAAAACGGCCACCATGAAGTCGGGAAAGACGACCAGAGGCCATTGACAAGGAGTCAGTAGACGGCGTGAGAAAGATGAAGGACACCCACATCAGACCGACGGATACTGTCTTTGAACTGGGACCGGGAAAACCGGCTCACACCCATATTTCAAACATAACTATGTGAAATAAATGAACAACTGCAAGTCCTCGCATTGTGGTTTGAGACAGGTAGCTCAGCCGTTGGCGTGGGTACATTTCAGAAAGGTGAGGAATACAATTGGCAGAAACGTTGATTGGTTAAACGTTTATTTTATCCACATAATATCATCTTCCTAAAAGCCCTGAATCGAGAAATCCAACATTCAAAGCACATTCAATATGATCGTGTTTGCTGATTGCACACCTCGTGACATTTCCGTTCAATATGTTAAGGAAACCGTCTTAGATTAAAAAAAACACAAAATGAAGATGTTTGAGAGATGATAATAACTTTCCTATGCTAATCAGATTCATATCATCACCAGAGAAGCAGCAGCAGCAGCCTACAGATCGGTGCAGCTACGACCATCATTTGTCAAATATTTAGAGTGTTGTCTCGAAAAAGAGGAGAGGCAGGAATGGCTTTGCACACTTCATCCAGGGGTAAATAACTTTTATATTTTCTGGCAGCATCATACCTTCTGTAACTTGTTCTGTTTGGGTTCAGAGTATTTGGAGTGCATCCTTTTCGTCAGAATCGGCCAAGGCTTCTGCCTCAGAAGAGAAAAACAGAATTAGGAAACAAACTAAGAATGTAAATTTGTTATCAATTTCATACAGAGACAGTTCCCAGGAAGTGAAATAAACATCACGCCTGCTACCTGATATTAATAATGTGTCTTTCTGAATTCTGCACACAGAGGAAAAAGTCTTCCGGCTGGTTGCTGTGAGCTTCGGACTCCTCTGTGTCCTCCAAGCTGCTGCCAACATTGGACTGCGTCTTTCTTCCTGTGGGTGATTTGACGTTTTCTCTCTTTTCTTCTCACCCTGGGCCTCCTGTGACTTATAATTGAATTAACTTCTGCAATTTCAAAATAATTTGGAACAACTAACACAAGCTATGTTAATAACGTGGGTGTTTTCTATCAGTGGGTCAATGATAAAACGGCAACCTATGTTCATGGTCCAGTGGAGGAGTTGAGAGCATTATAAAGACATACAGCTGATATTATATAGTTTGTTCAGATCAAGCACAAATTAGATTTCCACTTTTGAGTTACAAAATATAATGGAACTCTTCTTACATGTTTTTGAATATGTCAGGGAATGTGTACAAATTGTAGTGTGTATGTAATCTATTGTATACAATTAAAAATACCATCAGCCTTCATATTTCTAACTACATGGGTTTACAAACAAGATATAAAACATGCCTGTATTTAAAGCAGTTTACCATGGACCCGACTCAGTTTTAGACATAATGTATCAAAAAACGATCAGATGAATTATTCCACTGACACAAAGGTGGGGATCTTGTTACATGATACCATAACCTTGGTGTTATTATATAACACAAGAGTATCTTTCAGACTGTTCCTGTGCAAGGATGCCAGATGTTGAGGCTGTTAATTTGAGCGCCTTTGGTGAGTGTGAAGATGAACCTGAATCCAACTTTACGACGTGGAAAGACAAAAAAATTATCTACTTGTGTTTTACCAAAATGTGAACTTTTATGTTTTTCGTTATCCTCAACAGATCATTACCACCAACAAGGATGGGTGTATTTTCACCACAGCTTCTATTACACGTCCTCTAATCAGACTTCCTGGCAACAGAGCAGAGATGACTGTCTGCAGAGGGGTGGAGACCTGATCATCATCAACAGCAAAGAAGAGCAGGTGTGTGAACTTGTGAAATCTGTCAGGGGCAAAACGTGTGAGATCAGTTCATTGGTCAGCAAGATGCAAGGTGGCAGAAATTGGTTGTATGTAAGCTATGTTTAGTAATGTTTTTATTTTACTGTAAAAAAGGATTTTGCATTACAATTCCAACGGCGCACGTGGATTGGACTGACTGACGGAGAGACGGAGGGGATATGGAAATGGGTGGATGGGACTGCACTCAACACAAGGTTCAGAAATGACTTTCCCCCTTGTTTAAATCAATTAAATACTAATAATGTAGTATTGCTATATTGGATATATATTACCGAATAAAATGGTAGCCACCATCATAATCCCTCAGAAGTGGCAGCACTCCACCGAGTGAGTCCTGCACCCCCTTTGATTTTTTGAGTTAGGGGTTATGGATCACTTGGCTTTTTTTTAAAGGTAATCCAAAGATTTGTGTTGTTTGTTGCGTTGTTTTTAAGCTAAGCAAGCACATCACTGTTCAAAGGCCCTTCAGTTCAGTAATGTTCGTGATCGTGACTGTATGTTTTTTCCTGTGCTGCAGCATTTGGCCTTTTTGGGGTTTTCCTTGAATGTATTATTTGTTGTTTGGTTTCAGGTACTGGCTCAAAGGGGAGCCCAACGACCATAAAAGGGAAGACTGTGCAGAAATAATGTCATTCAACAAAGAAACAGGCTGGAACGATGTGCCGTGTATTGTGGAACGCTTTTGGATCTGTGAAAAGATGATGGCTCCATAACTCTGCATCCAGACCCATCAATGTTGCAATAAACAATATTACAACAGCCATGATGGGAATGTTTAGCAACAATAATAATAATAAAATCTTTAAGTATCAATTATACAATCTGTGCTCACTACGTCTTCATTTTCTTTTCCCATGCACTCACATTATTAGTCGTGCAACACAAAATACGTTATAATTGTTGTAAATTAATTTAAAGGTCTTGGAAGGATGCACCTTATCCCAATATGCTAAACAAAACAATATTGATTTGGATTCAATCTAGTGTCATTGCACAGAGTACAGGTACACATGCACCGAAATGTGTTGTCTGCATTTAACCCATCCTTAATTATTAAGGAACAGTGGGCTGCAGTGATGCGCCCGGGAAGCTACTGGGGGTTCAGTGCCTTGCTCAAGGACACTTCGACTTGCAACTAATGGGGAGAGCGGGGATCGGACCAACAACCTTGGGGTTGCAGGACGACCCCCTTACCCCACTGAGCTACAGCCGCCCCACAATATACTATATAAAGGTTGACACCATTATCATTTGCAGAAGTAGACCAAGCGACCATAAGGGTGCATGATAAGATATGATATGATACAGTGGGGAAAAAAAGTATTTAGTCTGCCACCAATTGTGCAAGTTCTCCCACTTAAAAAAATTAGAGAGGCCTGCAAATCTCATCATAGGTGAACCTCAACTATGAGAGACGAGATAAGAAATAAAAATCCAGAAAATCACTCTGATTTTTAAAGAATTTATTGGTAAATTCCTGGGTAAAATAAGTATTTGGTCAAAAACGAAAGTTCATCTCAATATTATCTACCCTTTGTTGGCAATGCCAGAGGTCAAACGTTTTCTGTAAGTCTTCACAAGCGTTCCACACACTGCTGCAGGTATTTTGGCCCATTCCTCCATGCAGATCTCCTCTAGAGCAGTGATGTCGCTGGGCAACACGGACGTTCAACTCCCTCCACAGATTGTCTATGGGGTTGAGATCTGGAGGCTGGCTAGGCCACTCCAGGACCTTGAGATGCTTCTTCTGAAGCCCCTCCTTCGCTGCTCTGCGGTGTGTGTGGGGTCTCTGTCCTGCTGACAGACCCAGCCACGGTTCATCTTCAAGGCCCTTGCTGATGGAAGGAGGGTATCACTCAAAATCTCACGATGCACGGCCCCATTCATTCTCTCCTTTACACGGATCAGTCGTCCTGGTCCCCTTGCAGAAACACAGCCCCAAAGCACGATGTCCCCACCCCCATGCTTCACTGTAGGTATGGTGTTCTTTGGATGCAGCTCAGCATCCTTTCTCCTCCAAACACGACGAGTTGAGTTTTTACCAAAAAGTTATATTTTGGTTTATCTGACCATAATACATTCTCCCGATCCTCTTCTGGATCATCCAAATGCTCTCCAGTGAACTTCAGACGGGCCTGGACATGTCCTCTGGCTCTGCAGGGGGACATGTCCTCTGGCCCTGCAGGGTTTGAGTCCCTGGCGGCGTAGTGTGTAACTGATGGTAGCCGTGGTTACGGTGGTCCCAGCTCTCTGCAGGTCATTCACTAGGTCCCCTGTGTGCTTCTGGGATTTTTGTTCCCCGTTCTTGTGATCATCTTGACCCCACGGGGGGAAATCTTGCGTGGAGCACCAGATCAACGGAGACTATCAGTGGTCTTGTATGTCTTCTATTTTCTAATAATTGCTCCCACAGTTGATTTCTTCACACCGAGCTGCTTACCTGTTGCAGATCCAGTCTTCCCAGCCTGGTGCAGGTCTACCATGTTGTTTCTGGTGTCTTTTGATAGCTCTTTGGTCTTGGCCATAGTGGAGTTTGGAGTGTAACTGTTTGAGGTTGTGAACAGGCGTCTTTTATACTGATATAGAGTTCAAACACGTGCCATTAATACAGGTAAGAGTGGAGGACAGGGGAGCCTCTTGAAAAAGAAGTTACAGGGCTGTGAGAGCCATAAACCTTGCTTGTTTGTTATTGACCAAATTCTTATTTTACCGAGGAATTTATCAATAAATTCTTTAAAAATCAGACAAAGTGATTTTCTGGATTTTTGTTGTCATTTTGTCTTTCATAGTTGACGTCTACCTGTGATGAAAATTACAGGCCTCTCTCATCTTTTTAAGTGGGAGAACTTGCACAATTGGTGGCTGACTAAATACTCCCCCCCCCCACTGTATGTATGTATGTATGTATGTATGTATATATGTATGTACTTTATGTATGTATATATATGTATATATGTATGTTTGTGTGTTTGTATGTATGTATGTATATACTGTATGTAGTTATGTATGTATGTATGTTTGTATGTATGTTTGTATGTATTTATTGACGTACTATATGTATGTGTGTATGTATGTATGTATGTTTGTATGTATGTTTGTATGTATTTATTGACGTACTATATGTATGTGTGTATGTATGTATGTATATATGTATGTTTTTATGTATGTATGTATTTATGTATGTATATGTGTATGTATGTATGTATGTATTATGGGCCGATAGTTGTAGGTTTAAGTGTGAGCAGGACTGTGATCATAGATAAATCCAGAGAGAATCCAGAGTTATTCACATCTGTTGTTTATGATGAACACATACCGATGAGCCCTTTAAACATCTTGGGAAATGTTAGTTCAATAAAGAATTTTGGAACAATATTTTCAATTGTTGACGTTCCCTGTGTTGTTCAGTGCAGATATTCTGTGAGGATGAACGAGGTCCACCAGGAGGTGAATTTTAATGGTGGCACTCAGTTTTCTTCAAAGTGACCTGGAGAGCACATAGACTGTCATCTCCGCCAAGTGGCCAAGGCAGAAATATGAAGATGTTTTTGTTTCAACACCGGAAACAAAGACACATTGGTACCTCAATCTTTTTGTGATCTGCACATGACCACAATCTTAACTCATCTAGGTTGTTTACATTTTATATTAATCTTATTTATGTGCTCGGATTTTGATGATCAACAGATTTTCTAAGAATACAACTGTCTCTAGATTTTTGTAAATTAACTTATTGTGAATAAAATATTAAAATATGCAGTTACATCAAAAGTATGAAGCTTTGTCATGCCTTTACGTTTAAGAAGAAAGTGAACAACAGAGTAGTGCGCATGTATTTTAAGTGTTTTTGTGCAGATCATTTTGACAAAGCACATTCAATATGATCGTGTTTGCTGATTGCACACCTTGTGACATTTCCATTCAATATGTTGAGGAAACCGTCTTAGTTTAAAAAAAACACACAAAATGAAGAAGTGTGAGAGATGATAATAACTTTCCTATGCTAATCAGATTCATATCATCACCAGAGAAGCAGCAGCAGCAGCAGCCTACAGATCGGTGCAGCTACGACCATCATTTGTCAACTATTTAGAGTGTTGTCTCGAAAGAGGAGAGGCAGGAATGGCTTTGCACGCTTCATCCAGGGGTAAATAACTTTTATATTTTCTGGCAGCATCATACCTTCTGTAACTTGTTCTGTTTGGGTTCAGAGTATTTGGAGTGCATCCTTTTCGTCAGAATCGGCCAAGGCTTCTGCCTCAGAAGAGAAAAACAGAATTAGGAAACAAACTAAGAATGTAAATTTGTTATCAATTTCATACAGAGACAGTTCCCAGGAAGTGAAATAAACATCACGCCTGCTACCTGATATTAATAATGTGTCTTTCTGAATTCTGCACACAGAGGAAAAAGTCTTCCGGCTGGTTGCTGTGAGCTTCGGACTCCTCTGTGTCCTCCAAGCTGCTGCCAACATTGGACTGCGTCTTTCTTCCTGTGGGTGATTTGACGTTTTCTCTCTTTTCTTCTCACCCTGGGCCTCCTGTGACTTATAATTGAATTAACTTCTGCAATTTCAAAATAATTTGGAACAACTAACACAAGCTATGTTAATAACGTGGGTGTTTTCTATCAGTGGGTCAATGATAAAACGGCAACCTATGTTCATGGTCCAGTGGAGGAGTTGAGAGCATTATAAAGACATACAGCTGATATTATATAGTTTGTTCAGATCAAGCACAAATTAGATTTCCACTTTTGAGTTACAAAATATAATGGAACTCTTCTTACATGTTTTTGAATATGTCAGGGAATGTGTACAAATTGTAGTGTGTATGTAATTTATTGTATACAATTAAAAACACCATCAGCCTTCATATTTCTAACTACATGGGTTTACAAACAAGATATAAAACATGCCTGTATTTAAAGCAGTTTACCATGGACCCGACTCAGTTTTAGACATAATGTATCAAAAAACGATCAGATGAATTATTCCACTGACACAAAGGTGGGGATCTTGTTACATGATACCATAACCTTGGTGTTATTATATAACACAAGAGTATCTTTCAGACTGTTCCTGTGCAAGGATGCCAGATGTTGAGGCTGTTAATTTGAGCGCCTTTGGTGAGTGTGAAGATGAACCTGAATCCAACTTTACGACGTGGAAAGACAAAAAAATTATCTACTTGTGTTTTACCAAAATGTGAACTTTTATGTTTTTCGTTATCCTCAACAGATCATTACCACCAACAAGGATGGGTGTATTTTCACCACAGCTTCTATTACACGTCCTCTAATCAGACTTCCTGGCAACAGAGCAGAGATGACTGTCTGCAGAGGGGTGGAGACCTGATCATCATCAACAGCAAAGAAGAGCAGGTGTGTGAACTTGTGAAATCTGTCAGGGCAAAACGTGTGAGATCAGTTCATTGGTCAGCAAGATGCAAGGTGGCAGAAATTGGTTGTATGTAAGCTATGTTTAGTAATGTTTTTATTTTACTGTAAAAAAGGATTTTGCATTACAATTCCAACGGCGCACGTGGATTGGACTGACTGACGGAGAGACGGAGGGGATATGGAAATGGGTGGATGGGACTGCACTCAACACAAGGTTCAGAAATGACTTTCCCTTGTTTAAATCAATTAAATACTAATAATGTAGTATTGCTATATTGGATATATATTACCGAATAAAATGGTAGCCACCATCATAATCCCTCAGAAGTGGCAGCACTCCACCGAGTGAGTCCTGCACCCCTTTGATTTTTTGAGTTAGGGTTATGGATCACTTGGCTTTTTTTAAAGGTAATCCAAAGATTTGTGTTGTTTGTTGCGTTGTTTTTAAGCTAAGCAAGCACATCACTGTTCAAAGGCCCTTCAGTTCAGTAATGTTCGTGATCGTGACTGTATGTTTTTTCCTGTGCTGCAGCATTTGGCCTTTTTGGGGTTTTCCTTGAATGTATTATTTGTTGTTTGGTTTCAGGTACTGGCTCAAAGGGGAGCCCAACGACCATAAAAGGGAAGACTGTGCAGAAATAATGTCATTCAACAAAGAAACAGGCTGGAACGATGTGCCGTGTATTGTGGAACGCTTTTGGATCTGTGAAAAGATGATGGCTCCATAACTCTGCATCCAGACCTATCAGTGTTGCAATAAACAATATTACAACAGCCATGATGGGAATGTTTAGCAACAATAATAATAATAAAATCTTTAAGTATCAATTATACAATCTGTGCTCACTACGTCTTCATTTTCTTTTCCCATGCACTCACATTAATAGTCGTGCAACACAAAATACGTTATAATTGTTGTAAATTAATTTAAAGGTCTTGGAAGGATGTACCTTATCCCAATATGCTAAACAAAACAATATTGGATTGCATTCAATCTAGTGTCATTGCACAGGTACATATGCAACGAAATGTGTTCTCTGCATTTAACCCATCCTTAATTATTAAGTAGTGCAGTGATGCGCCCGGGAAGCTACTGGGGGTTCAGTGCCTTGCTCAAGGACCCCCTTACCCCACTGAGCTACAGCCGCCCCACAATATACTATATATGGTAAAGGTTGACACCATTATCATTTGCAGAAGTAAACCAAGCGACCATAAGGGTGCATGATAAGATATGATATGATATATACCTTTATTCGTCCCACAGTGTGGACATTTCAGAAATCACAGCAGCGGTGCACATCAGAGCATTAATAAAAACAATTATAAATCACAAAACTAAATACTAAAAATTGAAAACTAAATACTAATACTAATACTAAATATACAGGGGGGAAAACAAAGTAGAGTGCTGAGTAATGTGCTGAATTTGCCAGCATGTTATGTCCTGGGGGCGTCAGACTATTTTACAAGACCCTCTTAAACCATTAAAGTGTGGAGATGTAGGCTATGAAAGTGTGGTGAATGTTTCCAGCCTTGATATTGTCAGTTTAGTTGATTAAAA
Source organism: Liparis tanakae (assembly GCA_036178185.1). Taxonomy (NCBI): domain Eukaryota; kingdom Metazoa; phylum Chordata; class Actinopteri; order Perciformes; family Liparidae; genus Liparis; species Liparis tanakae. Next base: position 19,414,597 of record CM070110.1, on the reverse strand, counting down.
AACAAACCTGTATTGTAACGCTAACATACTGCCTATTGCCTGCGTTATACACAGTAACCAGCAGAGGGCGCCACGCTCCCGACAAAAAGAACACCCGGAAACAAAGAACGAGCCCAACGGCCAATCAGACAATACTTCAATTTTAAATGAGAGACGGTAGTTCCTTCTTCCAGAAAACCCACAACAAACACCACGACTGACCCCAGCTGTGAGGTCGGGGCTCCGGGTGACACGAGACACCTTTCCAGCTAACTTAGTCAGTAGATTTTGAGCTCCAACTGCCTCTCATCGACAGCTGTTTCATGGGAACCCAGGAGGGAGAAAGAGGTGAGGCAGCCGAGTCGGGGAGCTTCAGTCCGGGAGAGAGCTAGCGACACGTAACGTCACGCTAACGCACAGCTAACGTGAGCTGCCAGGTTAATGCAGCTTCGCTCTCCTGCTGTCACCGAGCCGGACACTAAAGTAACATGTTAGTCATTTCACCTATAAGCAGAGCTCTCAGTTCAACGTGCTCCGGTAGAGTTAGTGACTGTTAACAAGCACACTGAAGTAGCAACGTTAGCTAGCTACTTGTGAGTTAACTAACTCGACCGGTAAAGTTACGGGGAAACACGTCGGAGGGGATTTAAAGTAGGCAGGTAGCTCTAGATAATCACCTGTTTGTTGTTTACACATCCCAAATCCACAGCCACCTGTATTATTTGTTTATAACTATGTAATATGTGTCTTAGCTAGCGAGTGTTGGTTCAGTTAATCTTTAGTGTCAGAATTGAAGGTCACTGAAACATGCAACACGGATGAGGTTCACAACATAACGTCACATCGAAACGGAGAGAGCAGCAGGTAGCGCGGGGCCGGGAGAGGCGACTCCCCGCTCTCAAACTTGAGTTTGCCGCGGGTGGTTATGATTGAACATTATCACCCCTAGAGGAGGAAATGAACCTGCTTTGTGATGTTTAAAAACAGCGAATGTCAGCACAATGAGCTCTAGAAGTAAAGTCTTTCAGGGTTAAAATAGTCATTTCCAGGCCTGGAAAAGTCATGGACATTTGTTATAATCACTTGTTTACGCCGAGTTTGAAATAATGAAAATGTTTTCTTTAAAGAAAGACGCTCAAAATGTAAGCCGGCGTCCGCTCTAGATACGACACATTTTCTAAATTGTTCATGTTTATACCGAGATTTCAGTTTTGTCATGGAAATTTGGTTTAAAGTCATGGAAAAGTCATGGAAAAGTTATTGAAATCCATTGGTCAACATGTGTAAGAACCCTGCTTTATGGTGCACTGATGTCTCATTCCTCAAGGAAAGATTATGTCTAACCATTTCGTGCCTCCTATTTTTCTTATTCTGTAGAAATATTTTCTAGAAATTTTATTAAAATGAGGATTTAATTGTGTTTGATTGTTGTGAAGACTGTTTCATTCTTCTGCAGATTGGGTAGATGTGGCAAATGATCTACTCAGCAAGTATCCCATAAAGCTCAGGCTGAGGAAGCTGACGGACTGTGATGCACATGTCTTCACGGCTCTGTATGAAAACATCTTGGGGGAGAAAGTTCCAGGTAAGATTAAGCAACATTTGTGTAGTTGTGTAGGCTAATTATTTTTAAGTAAAAGCTCCACATATTTTCAATTTCCAGCTTCTAAGTTGTGATTTGTTGCTCCTTTTCTTTGTTAAATGTCATCATAAGCTGAGCATCTAAATATTTTGTATTTCTGGTCAAAAACAATTACCAAATTATTAATTAATTCACCCAATTGTCAGCTGAGTTAATTATATAAATTAAAACCAAAGCACTAAAACCACAGAAGGTTGCCAAGCTGTGAGGTTTTACTTTAGAGCGTGATCTTCTCGGTATGCTTATTAGCATGTCGGGAATGTTTCCTAAGACCGTAAATAATGCAATTATGCAACTGTTATTGTCGCTGAGCTCCTTAATACATTGTTATGTTCAAGAAAGAGCTCTGATCAAGGCCCACTGTGTTCACAGGAGTTGTGTAAAATTGTAAATGCATGTGGCTGTTGGCATTTTTGTGTTCTTGTACATGCTTTGGTTATTGACGTTGGTGCGTTTGTATTTTTTTAGATTACATTGCAGTGCCATGCAGTCAAGAGGATAACGTCCATAACGTTCAGTCTGTGATCGATTCCCTCTCCCTGGATTACCTTCAGATCAGTCTCTCACACATTACAGGTACGATTAACGTGATCACTCTTTACAACAGTAATGGTTAAGTCATGAGTTACTATAAGAGACGAGAAACTAGGAAAAACTGCAACATAAATTCAACATTCACTTGGATCAAAATGAGATGGCAAGACATTTCACCATCAAGTATTTTTTTATTTTAGGCTGCAGGGCCCAATTTCCTTATTTCGTGAAGGGGGCTGCAGAAGCCTGAGGACATTTACCGCTCGCATTTCTTTATAGCAATAATACTGAAGAGTTCTGAGCATGGTGATGTATTTGCAGGAGAAAATGTGGTCAGGGGCGACAAAGAGTCTATTACTAACCTCCTGGAAATCTTCGATGGCCTCCTGGAATATCTCAAGGAGGAGATAAGCGAGGAGTCACAGAACGGGGGTAGGCAGATTCACTTTTCCTTCAATAGTCTGACACCTAAATATGTTTTTCTCTCAAACTAAATGTTTTCTCACAATGAGGCTTAGTTTTATGTCACAAATAGGCATTTATGTCAAACTAATTTATTGTGTTTAGTTTACCACAGATGTTTTCATAAGTTTCTTGGAAACAAATCCCTCAGCATAAAATAAAAGAAGAAAAGAAAAGACGAATCTACTGAAGAAATCTTAGTCGGCTAGGACTAAATCGACATATCAGTTGACTTAGAGGGGGCAGCCCGAATAATCTGATCTTTTATCCATCAATCAATCAATCATACACACAAGACAACATATTTAAATATCATAATGGTTTGCAGAGCAGTGGCCAGAGGGCTATTCTCATGCATCCGTCTTTCTCAGTTTGCCAGAATAGCTACTTTTACGGATTGAGACGCAAGTCTGTGATTATGAGATTGTTTGCTTTGTCCTTCAGCATGAATGGGATATAATGTGTCGTAAACCCAGTTTAAAACCAGTTTGTGCAGGATTTTTGTTGCGAACAGTCGTCTCACTTCATGTGCCAGAACTGAGCATGCCTTTGTATGAGTGGATCGTTCTTCAGCTGCCAGACGGCAATTAGTAGTGAACGACTGCGTCGGCACGTACAACCGATCCACATTTCTAAATGGCCTAATTAAACTTCCTGGATGTGCAAAACTGGAATTGGTACCGAGCACAATGTAGCTAACAGCTGTCTGTAGTGCGATCATGTGTGTGCTGAGTGTTGGAGTTGTTCAGGGCTGGAATGAGGATTGATCTGAGCTGTGGCGACATTGGTACAGTGCGATGTCTTTCTTCAGTGTCTAACAATGGAGAGTTGTGCTTCTGCCGGTTGTGCTTCGGGGGGGTTCGTAGTTCCTGTATTTGACTTTTTAAAGTTTACTTTGGTGCTCAGAACTACAAGATGGCCTCAGGTGTTTGTCAGACTTTCTAGGCCGAGTCTTTGAGGTTGTTGTTTTTTTAACAGCGAATTTCAGCAGCAGCGTAATACAAATAAGAGTAAGCTCGTTGAATTAAATGTCATGTGCGTTTGTTCCTCTTTTGAAATAACATGGAGATCAAAACAAGTCGTGAACACGTGTATTTCTCTCTTCTTATCGTTGAATAGCTGTCTGTTTTTTGTGCATGTGTTTTTTTGTATATCTTATTTTTTGTTTTCACTCTTCCTCTGGGTCATTGATTCATATTTGTTTCAGAAGAACTGAATGACGGCGTCAATGTGGATGTGCCCGACGAAACCCGGAAGCCCGCAAGGCGCAATGCCACCCAGCAGAAGGAGACCAAACGGGACAGAGAATCGTTGTCATCCAGTGGAGTGTAAGATCTTCTCCTCCACATACTCTCCAACCACTAAGATAAATTGAATTGGTGATGCATTTCATAAATAGATCAAGTTTTTTGTCGGATTCAAACTTCAGGACACAACCGTTACCTTGCCTTTTTACAAAGAAAAGGAACATCATGAATTAATACAAATCTCCAACAAAGTCGTAAAATACCAACTTCTCTGTTTGGTTTAAGCTCTCCCATAAGACAAACATATTGCTGATCTGTACCACGTGACTGCATGCATTTCATTCAGCTGTAGGTCAAATCCAGCTTGTACATCTTGTTGACACAACAGCCCGTTTGGCAAACTTTCAACAGTTGTGTAAATAACAAAAGGATGTTTTTAACACTTTTTTATTCAAATAGTAAATCTAATCCGTTAAAGCCGTTGGTTCCTCGGTGCCTGCTTTGTTGACATAGAAAGCAAAGTTCTCACATTGTAAAATGAATCCGCATCCATAACATCCTCTACCCTCATAAGTTGCGATGCAATTTTCCCTGTTGGAAAAAGTTTGTGCAAGGCAAGAAAACAAGTGAGTTCTGTTAAGCACGCCGCTGAAGTACCCTGTGGTTCTTCCTAACCATCAACTATGTCACTGCCAGGCGAATGGAAAACTCCTATTTTAATGTCTTTGGTGCTGAGTACTCATTGACTCCTTAAAAAAAAAAATATATATTACATTACATGTCATTTAGCAGATGCTTTTATCCAAAGCGACTTACAATAAGTGCATCAACCTAGAGTACAAACTAAGAACAACAAGAATACAGAAAGTAACATTTCCTCATCATAGTCAAACTACAAAAGTACTACAATAAGAGATATTTAAGTAACACTGAAGTGCAAATCTGTGTTTAACCCAGATATAGTCGGAAAAGGTGCGTTTTCAGTTTTTTTTAAAATATATATATATACACACGTGTGTGTGTGTATGTGTATATATATATATATATATATATATATCTGTTCCACACTGTATATATTCATTTGTCTGAATTTCTATTTGATTAATTCAGTCAAGTATACCACAGAAAATCGTCTCTCATTTTATTATATAGTACTTGTGTGAACTTTGGGTGAATAATATCACGTCGTATCTTCAGGTCCGCTGTCCATTCCAGTAAAGATTCCCTCCATACCTGGAATGCTGAGGAGATCGGATCAGCTAGTGAGCTCATTGGGCTGGGAGTCTCAGCGCGCACATTCACAGGCAAACTAGAAGGTAAGACATCCGAACGCTGCCCATCTTTACCCCGTATTTACTGTGTATGAGCAAAATTGCATGTGTTCCCCAAGCATGCATATCAATGGTTTCACAGTGTTTTGAGCCAGTGTAAGGAATATAAGGTATTTCAGGAAATCATGTTCCCTAACAAGAAGATTTCTCAAATGACCTTGCATTGCTGCTTGAAACTATGTTTGGCATTTACAGGAAGTCCACGTTGTTTTCAGCACTGCTTTATGGTTGTTGCTTTAGTTGGCACATTGTACAGTATTGTGTACAGTAGTTGCCGAACTGGTCGTGTGGCTTCATGCATACCACGGCCTAACCGTGGCTACATAAACCAAAATAATTACAGACGGATGTTTGCCCTGTCACCTCATATTGCCTCCATGTATTATTTTTTTATTTTGACTACTTTATTATTAAACTAAAAGTATATATTTATACATTTTCATCAATCTTAGTCGAGGCTTGGATGCAGAACATTCTTAAAATAGACATTTTAACATCCGCAACTATTTTAAGTAGTATATTTTAGTATATTAGTATATATTTTTTTATAAGTAGTCATTGACTGCAATTTCACAGTGTGAACAAATTGTGTCTTGATGAATTCAGAAAATAAACTGGCAATGTTGACATTATGTTGCATGCTGGATCCATCAGCAACAAAGGCGCTCCATTATTGAGATTTTAACTTGCAGCATTAGTAACTCTTTCAATAATTTGCATGATTAATCTGTAAGGGTTGGCCGTCTCCCCCCCCCAAAACCTCAGATGCAGTCCCCGCCTCTGGTCCTCTGGACACCCAGGATGCTCCACTGGCTGAACCGCTGCCCACAGCCATCGCTCTGCAGCCCCCCGCTCAGAGCAACGGGCCCACTGACCCGCACTCGCCCACAGCTGCTGGCTTCAGCCAAAGGCCGGCAGAGGACGTCACTACAGAGGTACCGTGTACATCTCAGTATGACGGGGTTCAATTCTTTGATCGTCAATGTATCCCTTATTTGGATGAAGTGAAAGGAGACGCACACTTTGTTGTCAATACTGTACTACAAATCGAATCAGCCACACCCTCACGGTGTGTGACGAAGGTTTAGCTGAAGCTCTTGCTTAAGATTGTTTTATGTACCTAAACCAAACCCTGATCCCAAACAATGGTGTCGACAGATTAGTAACAGCGTGTTGATAGTACTTTTGGCAGGTGAACTGGAGTCATCGTCATGGTCACTAAACCAGAACAATCTGTTGTTTTAGTGGGAAAATTCTTCCTGATGCATCCGTGAGACTCCAATTCAGATTATCAGAATGAAATAATAGTTGCTGTCCTGTCATTTTAGACAGTAAGTTCACCTCTAATGTCACATGTTGTCTTGCATCTTCTTCTTAAATATAGATGTTAAATTATAGTCTAACTGCATGCTTTCAACTTTAGCATGGCGATTTAAGATTGCAGAGTCTGGTTGAATCAAAAAAGGACTCCAACAAAAGGGGAAGCAATACCTTATTGAAGACAATGAAATAACAATATGTCAAAAGAAAAGTACAGACATGCACGTTGTCGTGTCATGGTCCGTCCCTAGGGCCGGCTAGGGTGGGGCAGTGCGAGAGGGCTGGAAGAACAGGCACAATCAAAAGGATTATTGTTCCCTGCCACAAACCACTCGCGTGATTCATTTTAAAAGAAAAAAAAGAAGTCCATTAATCAACATAAAACATCCCGGGGGAGAAGGTGGTTCCTTCAACAAATCAAAGCAAAGTCCAGGTTTCGAGGTCCTTCTCTTTGTAGTCGTCTTTCTTCTTTTCCTCCACATAGACGTCCGTTCTCATCCTGCTTGTCCAGCTCCTCCCCTCCATGTGCGCTCCCCTCTGCCTTTTAGGAAGCTTTACAGCCCTGCCTCAATTGGGTAGAATGGAGCGCCCCTCCACTAATCGTCCCTTTGTGATCATGCCACAGCGCATTTATTATTTCATTAGGGAATTACTGAAACCAGGAAGTGCTGTCTGACTGAATCAGCACGCAGACTTAATAGTTTTCTCCTTTCTGCGTCTTCTAAAATTCTTGTCGTCCGGTGGTTAAGCGTTTCTCTCATGGGTGATTTTTAGAAGATGGAAAATGCGCTCAGTGCCAAGCTGTGTCCCTTACATGCTGCTGGTCTCTGCTCGGCTTCACAGCCATTCTTCTTCTTCTTCTTGCTCCGTTCTTCCTCTCACGTTGTTAATATCCTTCTCACTCAGACCTCTAAACCGCCAGCTGTGACAGTTGTTACTAACGGACTACGGTCTCCTCCTCTCCATTCTCCAGGTGAGTAAAATTAATCTACCTTTGTATTCTTTTTTTAATTTAAAATGTCAAGGGGTTAAACGGATCATGAATCTTATCAAACATCAAAGCCACGCATTTGATTGGATTGATGGTTACGACTGAATGGTGGATCTACGGGGCAGCCCCCCCCCCCCCCCCCCCCGCCCCCGCCCAATCAGAGTGAAGTGTGACTTTATTCTCAACGTCATGTTTTGCTCAATTTCCAGGTGCGAGGGAGAAGTCTTTATCCGGTCTGCAAAGAGCCGGGAAAGAATTAGCCGGGGAGACACGAGCGGTAAGAGAGTAACGTGCCTTCACTTGTACCAGCTTCACAGCTTCAGTCACCTCAAACCCACACAGACACGCTCTGATCCTTATTGCTTAAGTATTGTGTAATCTCCCCTATCGGCTCATTTACCCGTTGCTGACGTGACTTATCGGAAATATTTCCAGAGCACAAGTCGTCATTTAATATTAAATGAAATCTGACATTGGTAATCAACTGAACTTGAATTACTTTTTGTCCAATTTTAGCCGACCAATGGGGGTCCCAGGAGGGTTTTATTCCGCACCAAGCCAGATGTGCTCTTCCTCACCCCGCAGGATGAGAGGACAGTCACAATCCCTTCTCCGCCAAACACTGAGGAGGAGGAGGAGGAGGAGGAGGAGGATGAGGAGGAGTATCTAAAACAACCGGACAGCAGGGTGGATCACAGAGATGGGACAGGCCTCAGGTAAGACGGGTGGAGTGCCGGAGAACTGTAGGAAGCTGCAGATTAAGGAATAGCATGTCCTCATTGACATCTTTATTGTGCGACTGTCTAACTATCTCTGCTCGGTGGTGTCTTTGTGGTGGAGCAGTAGCAGGTTGGAGGACCCTCTGTCGTATCGCAGACAGAGGAACAAGCGAGCAGAAGAGGAGCTGCATCACATATCTGAAAACCTTTCCTTTCGACTTGAGGAACTCGATCAGGTGTGTGTGTGTGTGTGTGTGTGTGTGTGTGTGTGTGTGTGTGTGTGTGTGTGTGTGTGTGTGTGTGTGTGTGTGTGTGTGTGTGTGTGTGTGTGTGTGTGTGTGTGTGTGTGTGTGTGTGTGTGTGTGTGTGTGTGTGTGTGTGTGTGTGTGTGTGTGTGTGTGTGTGTGTGTGTGTGTGTGTGTGTGTGTGTGTGTGTGTGTGTGTGTGTGTGTGTGTGTGTGTGTGTGTGTGTGTGTGTGTGTGTGTGTGTGTGTGTGTGTGTGTGTGTGTGTGTGTGTGTGTGTGTGTGTGTGTGGGAGGTCCTGAAATATTGTCATGAATGTTTTCAAGCCAAAGCTATTTTGATCCTTTTCTGCATGCATCTGATTGGCTGATTGGAGTATGTTGTCGATCTCTCAGTTCATGTAGTTAAGGTCGGCTCAATGCCGTTTCCTTTGTTTCTCCAGGATTAATCCATATTTGTACGTGTAATTCCTATAGATGCTCAAACGAGTTCTGAGTGGAAGCGGAGAGTCCAGCGACGTCAGAGAAGAGGACCAGCAGTCCCACCACAGTGACAGCATCATGGAGTGTGGCAGGACTCCCAGGCAACACACAGGTAAACACAGTTAACACAACCGCTGTGTTTTAAAAGCTGATGACACTAACAATACATGTTTTAAATCGTAACGTGTATCAGTTTCAGGAGCGACTGAGGGTGAACCCACCCACCGGACACGCTCTTTATCCCCCTCCCCTCCACGGGTCCGGCGCTCCCCGCACGGACAGTTAAAGGATGCGATGGCAGAGGCCTTGAGGGATGGGAGACAAACCAACATGGCAGCTTCTGACCTTTCAAAGCGAGGAGAGCTACAGCACAGACTGTCTCACAGAAAACATAGCAAGGTATTGTGTTCCTTAGTGCTTCCCCTTTTAAATGTACCACGTTGCATACACAGAGGTACGCTCAAGGCGCCATAATATAGAATATATTGATACTCTGGAATAAGCTCCACCCAGCTGATGATGTCAACTGGCTGTATTTTGCAGCGTCATAGATTTAAACGCTACACTGAAGCCTGACTAGGAGGGTTTTAGCTGTAGGTTAAATGAAAAAGCACTCTAAAATCGACTAAAACATTCTAAAAGTATGTATTAATAATATATAATAATGATGCAGCCCAATATCACATTTTTATTTCACCTGGATTGAAAAGAGGTTTTACATTTTAAACCGTAAAATGAAAAGATACATAAAGTTATTGTACATTTGCGTCTTTTTTTCTCAGTTATTTCAGTTTTTTGCATCAATGAAATATTCAGAAACTCTGTTGTTGACTTAATCTGCTGCTGCTCTCGGTTCTACTCGTCATCTCATGTACGTTTAAAGCAAAAATGAATCTCTCTCTTTCAGTATGTGGAGGATGAGGCCTATGAAGAGGAGTTAAAAAGATATGAAGACAAAGAACGGGCCGCTCTAGACCAGGCACGCCTCAAAGCTCAACAAGCCGTAAGTCATGAGTCATGAGTGTGATGTCTAATATAATATGAACACAACAAGGACCTCTCTCTCTGCCCCCCCCCCTCCTACTTTCTATACAGAACATCTTTGTTTAAGTTTTTACACAGAGCGTAGTTGAGTTACTTCTCATCACTAGATTAAAACGAATGGCGTTCCTAATCGTGACCTCATGTGATTTTAAAATCCCTCCTTATTGTATAGACCTATTTGTGTTTATTTAGTCTTGCTCCGTGAGAATGGGTCTCCGTGCTGATGAGCGTCTTGAATTTGCACTTAAATACTATGAAAACATTTATTTTCATCAGTAATTTATAATTGTTTGTAGAACTGGAGTAGTTTATTTAACAAATTATAGACATGACAGACAACCTCCAATTATTACAATTTACTAGACTCCCCTCACGTAATATTGATCCTGATCACATGGCCTTAGACGGTATTTTAGTCAGGGTCATTTCTATTGGTTCAAAGTGTTGTGTTACATCTGTTTAACTTTGTGTGAGCATTACTGACGTCACGTCTAGCTCTGTGCTGGTTTATGGTTCTTTAATTCCCTCATGTGGAAATGTGTGACTTGAAAAATGAAAAAGTGAAAGATCGCGTCAGATTATACCGCCTGACATCACAGCAGCGACATGACTTTCAAACAGCTCACAATGAGATTAATAATTGTTAATATTATAAAAACATATCCCAACCGTGAGAAAATAAAAGTGAAATGAAATGTTCACTTTAATGAATTTTTTGACTTCACATATCAAAGACTTTACGATGTATTCAAACACAAATGGCACGTATTCTCTAGGTATCTTCGAAGAAGAACATTTCCATTTTAACTAATCTATAATTCTATAATGTTTGCATAAAGCTAAATAACTGTGTGTGTGTGTGTGTGTGTGTGTGTGTGTGTGTGTGTGTGTGTGTGTGTGTGTGTGTGTGTGTGTGTGTGTAGGAGCGACAGTACAGAGAGGCCTTACTGGAGGATGTTTCCGAAGCCCCCCGACTGTCCCCAGCAAGAACGAAGGCCCAGCGAAGTTCACAACGCACCATAGAAACCCCACCAGGACGGAGACGGCAGCCGACCCCCAGGAAAGCTCCTTCAAGTGGGTTCAGACTTGTTTATTTACCACGTGGACCTTTCCAATGCTACTGTAGACGTATGCTTAGTATTCAAAACGCTTTTTCTCTCCCCCTCCCCTTGTTGTCAGTCGAGTATGTTGTTTTTACGACCAGCCGGCAAAGCCACGCTCATCGCCTCTTTTACTGCTTTACTCCGAGCTTCAGTCCAAACTAATAACAAGTTCAACTTTTGCATAACAACGATCCACCTTAAGGCACATCGGAAACTGTTAATTCGTGCCAAATTTCAGATTCATGTAAGTTAGTCACATGTGAGACTGAGTTAACAGCGATGAGCCACGGGACTCTGAGACTGAGGATCCAGGAGCGCTTGTCTTACTACGCGGTGGTGACTTCACAGGCGCGTTGTTCTTTGGCCGTGTTTCTTCTCCGGCGGCGTGTCGGCCTTGTGACTGTTCTCCGGCTTCAGGCCGGCGGGCCCACGTGCGTTACGGAGAAAAAAAAACATGTTAACCTTTGCATAGTCCGAGTCGTCTAAACCGTTCTCCATTGGACACGTCAGCTAACCAATGAGGGAAAGGTTTCTTGTCAGCTGATTATTTGATGACACTTTAACTTTGGAGCTCCTTCTTCAAGACGAGTGTGGATTAAGTGACTTCTAGATGTCAATAAATCTTGTCTGATGATTCTACTCTTGTGATGTTCCTTTTCTTGTGTAGTGAAGGTGAAGGAGAATGACCTCCTTCCTGTGCTCCTGGAGGAGCTGCCCCACCTTCACATCTCCCCCCACGCCCTGGGCCGGATGTGGGAGCAGCAGATGCAGCAGGTGGACCGACTCCACGCCCTGACGTCCCCCCACAGCCAGCGGCGCGGAAAACTCTCCAGCCAGGTAGGAGTCCGCCATGTTCACTGACATGTTCACTGATATGTGCCGGACGATGGTGTCTGTGACCCTTTTTAAAAAACAATCTTGAATGTATTCTGTGGTGGACGGACCGACGCGTGACTCGGTGAACGCCTGCTTCTCCGTCAGGTGGAGGAAGCCCAGAGGAAACATGACCTGCTGGTGGAGATCGTCCGTAAAGATAAGAACCACAACAGGCGCCTGGTGAGCATCAACACGTAAACACACATTCAAAAAGGTCCCTTCACATGTATTACCTCATCACAACGGGTTCGTACGGTCATGGAAAACCTGAAATAGCCATGGAATTTTAAAATGGTCATTTCCAGGCCTGGAAAAGTCATGGAAAAAACCTAAATCATAAACGTTTTGGAAAAGTCATGGAAATTTGTTATAATCACGTGTTCATTTACGCCGAGTTTGAAATAATTAGTATGTTTTTTTTAAAGAAAGACACTCAAAATATAAGCCGGCCTACGCTCTCAATGTTCTACATCTTTCATGTTTTTACTGAGATTTTAGTTTAGTCGTGGAAATTTGGTTTAAAGTCATGAAAAAGTCCTGGAAATCCATCGGTCTAAATGTGTAAGAACCCTGATCACCTTGGGTACGATGGATGACTAGTGCGTGATCACGTTTTAAAATAAAGTGCCGCCACGTGCCGGTCCGGGACCAGCGGTGTCACCAGAAAAGCCGCAAGCTGAACGTGTTTGTCTTCCAGAGGGATTTCAAAGAGCGGATCCAGCAGCAGAAGTCGACCCAGAACCGACTGAAGGAACAGAGGCAGCAGATGGCCCGGGCCAAGAAGTACCACAGCGACTACCACGTCCAGCACCGGGCCCGCCTGATGAGGGCGCGCACCAAGGAGGAGAAGGTGGGTGGGGGAGGCCGTTCACAGCTCGGACCCGGCAGCGCCTGACCATTACATATATGTAACATGTCACGGTTGTTAAAGTATTGAAAAATGCTTGAAATGACAACTAGGATGTGTGTTGTCTGACTATAATGTCCAGTTCACAACCCAAATACACAAACGAAGAAAATCAGCTGATATTTGGCCGTTTTGATGTCTGCCACAAACTACACGTGTGTTGTTGTTGTTCTCTTCTGAAGCCCAAACTTAATTAGGAAGTTAGTTTCTCTATTTAATGTATTTGTCTGCGTGCTTGAGAGGAATCGAAAGCTGCCAAAGAATAACCTGAGATATGAATTAATATTAAACGTTGGATCACAAATCATCTGGCATAATTTGTTTGTGTCGTGTGTGTGTGTGTGTGTGTGTGTGTGTGTGTGTGTGTGTGTGTGTGTGTGTGTGTGTGTGTGTGTGTGTGTGTGTGTGTGTGTGTGTGTGTGTGTGTGTGTGTGTGTGTGTGTGTGTGTGTGTGTGTGTGTGTGTGTGTGTGTGTGTGTGTGTGTGTGTGTGTGTGTGTGTGTGTGTAGATGTTCCGTCAGCTGTTCGAGGAGGGGCTGGAGCTCCAGAAGGTCCAGTTGAGGGAGCAGAAAGCCTACGCTAAGGAGCAGCGGCTGGAGCATCAGAGACGGCACCAGGACCAGATCAAGTCCATGGAGAACTACTACAAAGACCAAGTAGGACACACACACACACACACACACACACACACACACACACACACACACACACACACACACACACACACACACACAGAGAGTTTTATAATTGACTTTTGAATGTGCTTCCTCTCTTTCAGTTTTCACTACTTGCTGAAAAACTTTCCCAAGAGCGGCAGGACATCCAGGTTCGGAAAAAAGCTCAAGAAAAGGTAAAGATTTAACTTAATACTAGTGTCACAAACTTCTTTAAATTGAAATATTATTCATGTTCTCTGTCTGACATGAGCCATAAATCACTTCTTCAATGGTCTTTCATGTTATAAAGCAGCTTTTTTCTAAAAATGGGAAATAAACGTTTTTTTACTTTTACTTATTAAATGATAATTTGACAAGTTAATGGCTATAGATTAACCCCTATCAGCCTTTCTTTCACTACGCAAATCAGTCAGCCATCGGGTCGGGATCCCCCCGTGTTTTACAGCACAAAGGGAAATGATTGCGTCATTAATTATGACGGTAATAAAATAATAGCAGAGGCTACCTGGTCCGACCCAAGGGGCTGAGCCTCTCTCTCTCTCTCTCTCTCTCCTTCCTTCCTTCCTTCCTTCCTTCCTTTAACCGGAGCTGAGAGGCACATTTTGAATACTGTGTTTACAAAGAGACGCCGACAGTGAGCCCACATATTAGACCTTCAAGCTGCTTATTGCAGCTGCTGTTGGGTCGCTTCAAGTTTGTCTTCCTCTCTAAATTTCAGGGTTCTTACAGTCATGGAAAACCTGGAAAAGTCATGGAATTTTAAAATGGTCATTTCCAGGCCTGGAAAAAAACTTAAATCATAAAAGTTTTGGAAAAGTCATGGAAATTTGTAATGATCACACCGAGTTTGAAATAGTTTATGTTTTTTAAAGAAAGATGCTCAAAATATAAGCCGGCGTGCGCTCTCGATGCACAAAATGTTCTAAATTGTTCATGTTTTTACCGAGATTTCAGTTTGGTCATTGACATTTGGTTTAAAGTCATGGAAAAGTCATGGAAATCCAAAATGTGTAAGAACCCTGAAATTTAGTTTTAGGAAAAAAAATAATGAAACCTTTTTTGGGTCAGATGTCGTTTTTACTTCATTATCTTTACTAAAGCAAAACGATCCGATTGACCTCTTCCATTCACAGGCTCTGCTGAAGATGAAGCGGGAGCTGCGGTCCAGGATGGAGCGGGAAATCGGTGAACTGCAGGACATCATCATCCAGAACGACGAGGACGACCACTTCCAGGACCTGGAGGTCCAGACGCTGCGCGGCCGGGTCCAGGTGGCGTCCTTCCAGCACAACACCAGCTACCTGCACTGACCAGCAGGCGCGGCGCTGTTTTAAGCTCCGCTCCATCGCGGCTGGATTCGTAGAAAAAACCCGCCGCGAAAGACTTTGTTTCTGCTCCTCGCCGCCGAGGGTACGGCACGCTGAACAATGGGCTCCTCCACATCTCCCCTCAGAGATTTGCACAAAATAGGAAATTAAGAACTTCTAGAAGTCCTGGTGGTTATGAATTCACTGAACACTCCACGACATGTAGCGTTTGGCTCATTTAGCCGAGTGGCTCTCACCTCAGCTGCTCCACGGGAACTTAACGGCATCTTGGACTTCTTCCACGGGTTTTAATACTTCCACTACTTGATATCTGAGATTGTTCTGAAATGGCCCCCCACTGTGCGGTCTGTTCTGATCCTGTAGCAACAACTAAACATGTTCTTCCTCTCGCCAAACGGGGACCAGCGACGCAAAGTCAACCAGCACGAACGTCCCACTGAGGTATTTTTAACTTCTGTACCCTCCTCCCTCTCTCACATGCGATGGCTTCCTTTTGTGATTTAACCATGCGAGTGGATTATTTATTTTAAAGCTTTACTGTTTGGTTTTTAATTAATCTGGTGTTGTGCTGTCCGATCACCAGGGGCGATGATAATCAAGTCTTTCATGACTTCTCCTTTTCCTCATTGATTGTTTTCACTGTCAGAACTAATCCTCTAGTTGTTTTTAACCATTGCAAAGGGTAGCACTGTTAAAACACTGTCCACTAATATTGTATCTAATGAGCACACAAACACCCTTTCATTATCATCCATTAAATGTGTGGGATTGTAAACTCCACTGGCTCACAGGTCAACGGTCAAACCATTTGCATTGCATACCGTCTGTTTGATTATTTTATTGAAGTGAAGGCCGACCCTCATACAACTGACCAGAGTATCAAAAACGTTTAACTTTATTGAACAAATCCGGTAACGACAAATCAACAAATCCGGTAAAACTGAAATCTTGGTATACACCATGAAAAAAAAATGTAAATGAAGTATTCAAACAAGGAGAATTACAAAGCATACAATATACCTTAAATGAAACAAGTGAATGAGAGAAAATAGTTTGATTAAAAGAATATTTTTTTTTATACATGTTTATTCTTAGAATCACTTATATAAATGTTTATTCTTTTAATCAAACTATCATACTTTATGTGCCAAACCACCTGTTTGGACTTGGCGTACGCCGGCTTATTTTTTGAGTGTCTTCCTTTCAAAAACATATGAATTATTTTAAACTCGACGTAAATGAACATGTGAATATAACACATTTCCATGATTTTTCCAAAACTTTTGTGATTTAAGTTTTTTCCATGACTTTTCCAGACGTCTTGAAGTGAGACATTTGAAAAGACTTGTCCTTCTTCCTTCCTTCCGTCTTACCAGCCAATTAGAATCGAGTATTCTCCCGCCGGCTCAGATGCAGGAAGCGCTCGCTCGAATCGGATGGTTCTCTGATGTGTGTGATCAGCGTCGGGGAACAAAAAAAATACAAGCATACAGGCAAGTTCTGGACGACTTCACGACAGTCCGATCTCCAGACGTGAAACAATAACCAGAAGTCGAGCTGCTTCGTCCGTATTGCAACATACTGCTGCTTCAACAGAACCTCTCAGTGATGCTGGGAGAATCACAGTTTGGCTGAGTCGACGTTATCATCTTCTTCGCCGTCCGGCAGGTTCGTCCATTCCGACTGGCTTTCGCAGAAGCCGCACGCCTGGTTGACCACAAGCTTGAGTCCTTTGGCGCGTTTCCCGACGCTGCATTGTCTGTGGCATCGCCGGCACGAGCTGAACAGCTGCAGGAGGCACTCCTCGTCCACGATGAACACCGACGAGCTGAGGGGGTCAGGGAAGAGGCTGAGGTTTTGTTGACGATCAACTGAGAAATCGTCACATACATTTTCATAAACAAGTACTTAATCGACCTGGATGGTCGATAGTTAGTAATAACATCGGCATACCTCGCCAAATCCACCAGGTAGCGTCCGTCTCCCACACTTAACGAGGTGATGAATTCTCCTCCAACATCTGGGTACGGATCAATTTAAAATGTATTAGTTATTACTTTACACGCTAACAATTTGCTAGCAATCTTTAGATCATTTTTCCGGAGAAGGACTCAAGTGAAGGTGACTCGCCTCTAGCGTCCGACAGGGTGCTGGACGTCCACTCGTCTCGACTCTTTGGTTTTTGGCAGGAGGAGTCTTTAATGTGTGTAACATATTTTGGTCAAAATACCACAAGAATAATTTCAAACAGTCTTCTTACCCTGTCAAAAACACCTCCCCACAGATGTACCCGTCTTGAGTGCCTGTTCCTTTAAATGCTAATACATTTGTGTAAATGCAAGTAACGGGAACGCCATAAAGATATAAATGCTACATGAGTAAAGTTCCATCTGTGAACTAAAGAGTCATCCTCTTCCTCCTCCATGCGAGGTCTCTTACTTGGCCTCTTTTTTGTTGTCGATGCTAGGAAAGCTTTGAAGGCCGCAGCTGAGGTTCCAACACCGACATCAGTGCAGCGCACAGACTTCTGTGTGCCTATGATGAAACAGATATTCAGTATCCTTGGAGTCACAACAAAGTAAAAAATGAGATGCTGTTACAACTTTAACATGGAGACACAATCAATGACATGATGAAGTAACTGAGGGTAAACAAACCTATACTTTTGTAGTGAGGTGCCAGTGTTTTCATAGAGAGCTGCGTGCCAACTGTGCACATCTTTAGTGGGTCCGTCTGGCAGGCCATGTGTACCCGAGCACCCTGAACAGCTGGGCTTGCCTAAACACCAAAAGCAGCAATGTTATTCATGTGTGTACTACCGTCATGCATACAAGATGAACTAAAAGCAAATAAAACATATTAAGAAATGTAGTAACCCATTTCACCTAATATAATGTTCACAACACAGAAGTGTAGGCAAAAATAACAGTCATATTATGCATGCATACTATGAATTTATCAGAAATCATTATGAAATACTATTTTGACCGTGTGCTGTACTGTACACAAAACCCTCAAATGCACCAGTGACAAACTGCAGGTGAGTATCTTGAGGATGCTCTACCTCCCCAAAAAGCTGCAGACACGCAACACAACATGCTAACGTGCTAACCTCCACACAAGATGCCTAAAAGAAGCAAATAGGCTACCAGAATTATTTAAAAACAAAAATACTTACATTTCCCTCGTCTTCATTCCTGCGACGGATAGATGGCACCGACCCCGTATGCAATATCAACTTTCCAGCGAGTCCAGAGTTATATTGGCCCAGGTTGGTAAAACAGTCCAATTCAAAGTGGTTAGCGCACACTAACAGATATTTGCAAACTCTTGCAGGAAAAATGCTTTCATATATGAAATCAATCCATTTCAATCTTGTTTCTACTGAAGCTGGAACCACATGAAGACATGCGTGCTGATCTGTGCAGCCGACCACTGAGCATCTTGGTTGTCGAACTGGTCGACGTTTATTCATGTTGCTAGCTAGCTTATCCATGGCTATGGCCGTGTACCGGACACTTGAGCACTTCGAGCACCGACTTTCAGAGCTGAGGGCGCCACACTGACACAACCAGCAGAATTCAGTGCACTGAAAGTACCCGGATGGCACACTGTAAACGGGCAAAACATGCAGTGTAAAACGATGGACACTACTGGACCTAAACGGGCGCCATCTTGGCTACGTAGCGGAAGAGGAGGAGCCATTTCCGCCAGCGTTTTCATTTTATTAAAAAAATAATGTCGGACGAGATGGCTACGGATTTAGGGCAATGAAGGTGACAGGGCTCCCTTCTTAGTTTAGTTTGATTTTGTTTTGTTTTATTATTTTTATTTTATTTTGTATTTTATTTTGTTATTTTATTTTTGAGTGGATACAGTTTCTAGATATTTATTGTTAGCAAAGAAAGACAGTAGGTGGCGGTAATGCAACAGTTTGGGTGCCAGCCGCCTAAAAACAAAAAGAAGAAGAAGAAGAGACGGCTACGGTAACACCAGCGGTAGACCACGAAGCTACAGACCGTAACAGTAAGTATCAGAAGTAGTTACCGTCGCATTGAAAATGCGGAAGGTAATGTTTTGATCGCCGCGTATTTGTGCGTGCGTGCGTCATACCTGCAAACTTGTCACCTTTCGGCGAAATTCGCCGTTCTGATATCAAAATAGGTCATGCACTTGAATAGTGTAGTGAATAGTGTAGATCCGAAGAGTTTTTGTTTTGGGTAGGGGGAATAAAACATCTTTGATGGGACACGTCGAAGGAACAGGCTCCTGGAACAGAATCTTGGAACAGACTCAAAGCTTAGCAGAGCGTGTTAAAAGTTAAGTTTAAAAAGTTTTTTAAAGTTTTTAAATTTTTCATTTTTTTAAATGGAAGTTGGTTCATGAATGACTTTAACCATATTATATATGATGATAATATAACGTTTTTATTACTATTATTAGGGCCCAATCACTGAATTATTCAGAGTACCTTTTTTCTTAAAATGTTTGTTATTATTATTTAGTTTTGCGGTCAGAACAATCAAAAGACTGTAGTTATAAATGCTTTGATGTCATCAAACAACGTGGATGTGGTGTGGAGATAACAACAACAACAACAACAACAACAACAACGGGTTAACATGACACCGCAAACGTTTGCCCACACGCCGCCCGATAATTAATACCGTTACGAAAGCTATCTAAGCTTGTCCTTCTAGAACTAATTGTAGCTTTCAATCATCGTTGTGTGTGTGTTTTTTTTAATGTCGTGGTATTTCACATGTCTAGGCACAGACGAGGACACGAGGGCTTTAATCCCGTGCCGGTCTGACAATAAATCCCTCTTTACCGGGAAGAGGAATGTTTCCATGACTGGATTTGAGTAAGTACAATTACTCATACGGTAGCTAATAGGACTTTACTCTAAATGGTTGCCTTAGTTGCTAATCTTGCAATGATCAATGTGGTCATCACTGTGTCATGGATGTGGTTGAGGCGAGATGTTAAAGCAGCATATATTTCCACCAGGGTCTTCATAAAGGAGAGTCAACCCCCAAAAAGACGGAGGGTAGACACTGTGGAGGTTGCCGAGCTCATTAAAGAAAATGACAGGATGTTCTCCGAGGTATGGGCGGAGATGGAGGAGAAGCAAAGGAGAGCAGCGGCGGCCAGGCTGAGCGAGGCAAGGGAGGCTGCTGAGAGAGAGGAGCGGCGACATAGGGAGGCCCTGGAGAGGGAAGAGAGTCACCACAGGAAGATGGTTGCCATAGAGGAGAGAAGATTACATTTTCTCAGAGAGATTGAAGAGCGGCGAGAGAGAGAGGCAGCCGCCAGAGAAGGAGGCGGCAGCCAGAGAGGAGCGGCGAGAGAGGGAGACGGACGCCAGAGGAGCGCCTCCTCGCCCTTTTGGAAAAGATTTCAGCTCAGAAATAGTAATAAAGCCTGGTTACTTCAGATTTACGTACATGTCTGTTTACTAACACTTAACCCGATCACTGAATTACCAAACCCTTATCAAATGAGTAGCTGTCATTTGCTAATGGGCGGGCTGTTAGGAGCTCAAACTGAAATGTGCAAGAGATTAGTTCTATTCTTCTTATAAAATGCTTATTTATATTTTAGTTTTAAACTGCATACATTCAAAAAGTAAAGGGTTCAAGGTTTCTGTGGGTAGTGTCTTGTGGAATTTTAGAGGCATATTGACTAAATAATTTGGTTAACAAGTGAAATGGTGATGGTGAAATATTACAAACTCATAAATTGTTTGCCAGTTATAGATGGATTCTGGTGTTCAGAACCCCCTATAAATATTTAATGTATTAATTTAAATGTAATCGTGGTCTGGGACATTATTTCTGCCCCTGAGACGTTTCCTGGAGGTGCTGGTGCTGGTTCTGGTGCTGGCTGGTCCTCTGCTGCCCTCCCGACATCTGCATCTGGCTCCAGCAGGTCACCGTTGGTGAGGCAGATGTTGTGGCACACAGTGCAGCAGACGATGACCTCTGGCACAAACCTCACATCCACCTCCAGGGCCTTTTAAGAAGATGGTCCGCCATCACGTCTTCAGTATCCCGAAGGACCTCTCCACAACACACCTCGCCTTCGACAGGCAGCAGGTGTAGCGTGCTTGGAGGTGGTTGCGGACAGGCGGCCTGAAGGGGGTCATGAGCCAGATGGGTTGTAGCCACCATCCCCACGGATACAGTGTCCTGGTGGAGGGTATGACTGCTCATAGAAGATGGGGCTGTTTTTCAGGACCCTGGCATCACGCACTGAGTCTGGGTAGTCCACACACACACACACATCTATGAATTTGCACTTATCACAGATGGCCTGCAGCTGGATGGAATGAAAAAGCTTCTTGTTAAAATAGCGGGCAGCATCCTCCGCTGGGGGCTTCACTCTGACGTGGCCGCCATGAAGAGCCCCCACCACTCTGCTGAAGGCTGCCGGCCCAGCTAGACGGGCGGAGCGGGCACCTAGGCGTGGGAGTTCCTCTCCTGTAGGGTGGCGGACATCGGTGTACAGGAGCGCAGCGATCTGCCCACTCATCCTGTGCACCAGCCGGTGACCGGTGGCTCGGGGCACGCCCGATAGGAGGTGGCCAGGGCAGGAGGAGGTGGCAGGAGATCTCGGGGCCCCAGCCGTAGTCAGTCAGTGGCTGTGCTAGCCGTGAAGGCGTTGAATGACTCGGGCGAGCCTGAAGTCCACCCTCATGTCACTGTGGCCATCAAAATACAACGCCAGCAGCAGTGGCATTGCAACATTGATTTGTAGAGTGTGGGGAGGGGAAGGGAAGATTATATTAATATGCAAGTAATTTTATCAATAAAATGTTGTCATTGAGGTTTTGTAGTCTTTTATTGCGTTTTCTGATTTATATTAAAATTGATGCATGTGTGTAACAATAATTAATATGCCTGTGTGTTTAATTGCTAATTGATTCCTGTATCAGGGTAAACTTAACTACAACAGAGAAGTGTATAAAAGTACAGTCAGTAAAAGTAGGCCCATTACTGTGAATTCAAGCAGATGATGCCATCATTTCAGTGGATAATTTTTAAAACTAATTGGAATGTAGGGACAAACATGTACAGAGTTGTCGTGTTTTATTTCCATATGGTGTGTATGTGGCAAAGAAGAAGGCTACTTCTGACAAAGATAATTGAGAATTTAGCATACCTAGCTAGGAGAAATTAATTGCACTCAATTGCGCGCGCACACACACACGGTTGGCTCTGACTGGTCAGCGCGTATCTGTTGGTCAGTTAGTCAGCTGGTCATCGACTTCACGTTTGCACACTGCGTTACGTCATTGGTCATTCTAGTTCACGTTATAGTCAGTTACACCGATACAGACCTGATGCCACATGTCCGGTCGTGCGAGAAGCATCTTTGAGTCCGTTGTTTTAATCTCGCGTTGTTTCCTCGCGCGTTGCCGCCTCCTGACGGGAACTCCCGGTTTTCGCGCCTTTTGTCACTTCTCTCGAGGCCCGGCGGTCTTCCTCCGAGCTGACCCTCCTCCTCTGGACCAATCGGTGAAGCGGACTCAACAGCGTCCTGACATCACTTCCGGTGGAAAATCTGATGAGTAATGGATGGGGCGCAACGCCTGCTGGTTTATTCATGATAATTAAATACCCGATTTGTGTTTAGTTCATATGTACTTTACCTGTTTACATTGTATTAGAAACATACAACTAATGTACACTACGACTTTCTTTCCACATACAATAAGTATGGACTTTTTCCGACATATTATACATTTTTTTATTTACTTTATTATTTATAATTTTTTTATTTAGTTTAATCTAAATTACTTTGACTCCGATTCTGTTTTTCAAACAATGCTACTACTAGTTTCGAAATAGTTTACTATAGTTATAGTTTAGAATAACTATTAATCTGGCAAAAGTGATCCAAAGAAGACTGGGGTCAAGCTGCACTTCTCTTTAGGGTTCAGAGGTCATCACCTCAATCTTACCGAATGAAGCCCAACACATGCAAATCTAAATCCAACAAAAAGGAGCACTCCCCTGTTAGCCGTCGTCTGTGTATTTAAAAACTACAGAGATGTTAAGTGTTGAGTTTGTCACAAGGCTACTCCCACTTAACTTCTATTAAATATTTCCAGAAGGAAAACTTTCAGCATAAAAAAAAAGACAGTAGCAAACATGATTCTTATAAAACATAATGCTGTGAGGTCCAAACAGCATAGTTTTATTGCTCAGCTTTCTGCAAGGGTACAAGAAGTTTATTACTTTGCTTCTTTAGTGTACTTATGTACAGGTGTCAGTTACACGCTCACAGAGCAGCTGATGTGAAAAACTATGAACACATACAGTATACTGTAATAATAAATACAAAAACAGATAGGAAATCAAAAGAAATAAAACATGGTGCAGTAAAAAAAAAAAACTACAACTTTTTCTTTTTACTGTTTTGTACTGAATTTAATAAAATCATTCTCAAACACGCGAGCACACATATACATTTGTACTTAAACTGTGGGGAGAGTGTCGAACATTACACAGCTTGTTCTGGTTCATAACCAATTAAACCAGCTTGAGAGTAAATCAGTGTGGCCCGAGCTGGCTCTCAATCTACTCATTCATCAGACAAAAAAACTCTTCATATCACAGGGTTTCATAGCTTGAAAAAGTTAACAATCTACCCTTTTTTTTTATATATACCACCAACACAACCCACTGTATTCTTGAACATGTCAGATGAATTTGGCTGCTGCACTGGGGGAAAGTGGCATTTCCCCAGTCTGGAAGCTCTCAACCCCCAAAACCTTTGCACTGAAGACTGAACCAGCCAGAAAACATGGTGCCAACTAAAAGTTACAAAGAGCAGAGGACTGTGTGCACTGGACGAACATACATGTGCGCATATCAAGAACATGTGTGTGTGTATATATATATATATATATATATATATATATATATATATATATGTGTGTGTTATCTACATTAAAACAACTTGATCAGTCCATTAACTATTTGGTAAATAGAAGGAAGTGTCTGATTATAACTTGGAGCTCAAGTGTGCATAATGTGTGCAAAAAAAGAAAGAAAAGTGTAATGTATTTCTTTTCTGCCTCCCAGTCAGGTAATTAAAAAAGGTAAAAATCAAATAACTCCTATTTAACTGTACAAAGATGACAATTGTATCTGTTGTTTCGACTCATTACTACAAAATGAAAAACTCAAGCTTTCCGAGTATCAGCTAAACAAACTGTTTGTGGTTACAAATAAATGCAGGCAGTATATATATATATATATATATATATATATATATATATATATATGGAACATTTAACAGATTCTTCCAATTCAAAGAGTAATAATTATGCAAATAAATAGGCATCATCTCTCCAGCGTCCATTCATGCACAGAGGTTTTCTTTGGATGGAGGCGGTGGTGACGGAGGCGGTGGTGACGGAGCTGCTGCTCACTGCCGCCTGTCGGGCTTTTGGTGACTTTTCATTGTGATTGAACATTTTCACCGCGACATTTGCAGCTCTGAGGGTTTGAGGCCGCCATCAGCATTTCAGTCCATTCCGTCGCTTTAAAGAAAATTCATGTTGCAGCCAGACTGAAATACCATTGTTGTCCGTGCTGTTCAGCAGCGGCAGTCCTCCAGAGCAGCAAATATGGCCATGCATGCCTCCTATGAAGGTGTGTGAAGGTGTGTGTGTGTGCGTGTGTGTTAATAAGTGAAAGCGATTGACCAAAAGAAAATATCCCGTTTCAACAGCCAACCTTCAGGCTCCATCATGGGTTTAAAGACAGGGCCCCCCGAAATATAGTTTTCATTACAATCAGATGGACCCTCCTCACACACCGACCGAGTGAATGTGAAACTAAACAAAACGACTTCACCTGAGAATGCAAAGAGGCCTCTGACAGACACCAACATGCTTGCATTTGAATAGAATAGAAAGAAAACCATATACAAAATAGCTATGTATTTGTACACATATACTTAAAAAATGACAGGTGTATAGACATACTTTTGACTCTGTATAATTCTAATGGCGTCACATAGCAAATTAAACGATATATTTCAATCCGACGTGAAGAAAAGCACTCCTGCTCAGTTTATAAAGTGCTCTAAAGTGACGATAGAGAGAGATAGAGATACTTCGGCCTTTTTAAACTGAGGGCGGGACTAAAAACATCTGGTCCCATCTGAACAGCTGTGCCCTTTAACAGAAGTGTGCCGGGTTATTCTGAATTGGATGAAACGGAAAAAAAAAAAAGACAAGCGTACTTGTACCTGCCGGAGACGAATGTGAGAGAAGGAAGACGAACCGGGCTCCACGCGTGAGGTCCAATGAATCCCCTCCCCCGCGAGAGACGATGGGAAACTCGTCTATGAACTGTCCATCTTCCTCGCGTACGAGTGTTTAAGCATGCAGAAACATGTTTACAAGCGCTGTGATCATGGGAAAGAGAATATTCACCTTCCTCCCTTTCTTTTTTTAAAAAATCATCCACCGTGAGCTCGACCCCAAAACACCCCAAAACATCAGACCCCCATCCGAGCACGAGCATGTCAATGAAATGCTTCTGCGGATGAAAGATTACGGCCGCTGTGAGAATCAGACTAATTACGATGCAATGGTGTGGAGGAAAAAAAAAAAGAAAGAAAAAAAAGAAGAAAAAAATCTATTCAGAATTTGAATTCAATGAGCCATTGATACACAACATTTTGGAATGAAAACCTTCAAACATCAAAGGATTACACAGAGGTAGGATGAATTTGTGGCGCCAACACAAAATAAAGCACACCAACACTGCAGCCGCGCGGATTGGAAGGTGTATTGGTTGAGGTTAAGATGGCTGGTAAGGGCAAGATATGGCTACCTGCAGTGTTAAAGATTCAGTAGCATGACATGGATCCATCCAATCGGTTTGGATTGAACGACGACATCGTGACTCTGCTCTCATGCCTGGGGACGACTTTGAAGACGCTTTTGTAAAGATGTTAAACTGTAAGTCGACAAACTACTTCCTGGTTTGATAATCTGTAAAGTGAGATGACCGGGCGGCGCCGCTTCTTTTCTCCGAATGCAAAAGGAGCCGCGGAGAAAACCCACGGCTCTCAACTGAGCCGCCGTCACTCTGCCCTCCGTACTCCACACACACACACACGCGCACACACACACACACACACACTACACCAAAACTAAACCCAAACAAATAAAAGGAGCACTCATTAAATGACGGGGGAGGAGTCTCCAGCAGCTGTTCAAACAGACATCGATAAGGGGAGAACGTGGAGAAGAGGAAGACTGTCGGTGCGCCGCAGTGACGATAACGGTCCATCAGAGTCCTGCACACAGACACACATGTACACACACACACACGGGCCTCTCACTCCACGGCGAAGCCGCAGGTCTCCTCGATGGCAGTCAGCAGCTTGTCGTACAGCTTGTCGTAGCTCTCGTAGGGCGGGATGTCAATCCGGTTGAAGCTGGGAGAGAAGAAGAAAGAGATGGTGTGAATGGAGCCAGGAGACACTCGGGAGACACACGTGCCTGCAGCTGTAGGTGTGTGTGTGTGTGTGTGTGTGTGTGTGTGTGTGTGTGTGTGTGTGTGTGTGTGTGTGTGTGAGAGACACACACCAGGTGTGGGCCTTGGGCAGGTTGTTGGCGTTGGCGTCGATCTGATGAATGGTGAAGAGTCTGGGCCCGGCAGCGCCTGCAGTCAGAACACAAACGGGTTACGTTACCCACCAGGATGTCGGCCAACTGAGGCCGGCGCCTTTTTAATCCGGCCTCCGCTGCTTTTTCATCAGACGGTGGTTTTGCAGGTCAGAAATGGGCTACTGGTCAAAAGTTTTAGAGCACACTAATTTTTCCAGTTTTTATTTAAATGTAAGCAGTTTAAGTCCAGTGAATAACCTGAAATGGTACAAAGGTCAGCAGCAAACTGCCAGAGGTCAAACTAAAAAGTTTAGATTACCAAAAACTGAAAAATAATGTACATGTCAGTTATACAGAAAGGCTTTTTTATACAGAAAGTTATACAGAAAGGCTTTTTTATATAGAAAGTTATACAGAAAGGCTTTTTTATACAGAAAGTTATACAGAAAGGCTTTTTTCAGGGGAACAAGTGACTTGCATCTCCTCTGCTCAGTGTTGGGAAGAACTTTCTGAACAATATCTGATTTCCGTTGTAGAAAGAGTGTTCGGCTGTTATATCTGCACTGGGTGGCTACTTTAATGATTTAAAAATGTTGATTACATTTTGTTAAATAAAACAATTACATGGTTAATTTGTTTTATCTTCAATTGTTTATTTGTTCTACGCTTTAATTTCAGAGTACATTGAGAAATTAAACCGTGTCCAGATAAAAATAAAATTGAGAAATTGAGGTGTTTTAAAACGTCTGACCGGCAGGTGCATGATCCTGGACCTTTTCTGTATTCTTTTTTATATATATATATATATATATATATATATATATATATATATATATATATATATATATATATATATATATATTTATTTATTTTAAGGCAAGTTCACAAAGAGATAGTGCAATTGTGAAACATTTTTTTTTTTTTCTTCTTCTTCTTCTTTTTCAACTACCAACCTCTTAATTGAGGATACATAAAACAAAACAAAACAAAACTAAACTAAATCTAATGAAAAAAAAAATGAATTAAACATTAGTAAATGAACAGTAATATAAAATCAATGATACACGATAGCTGCTCGCGATAGCTGCTCGCATCCTGGAGGTCAAGCACAGGCTCGGAAGTGTGTGGGGGGGTGTGGGGGGGGGCACCAAGGAAAGAGTCTGCAACAGCAGGTCATGGTATACCACTATAACACCTCACCAGAAGAGATTTCATCAAAATATCGAAGAAAAGGTCTCCAGCAAGCGTAAAATCCATCAGAGCTCCCTTTAAGAATAAATTCTTCTGTATTCCAAAGGTCATGACAACTGGTCTCTGCGTATGTCGACACGTACCCTGGAGAGCCTTGAAGCCTTGCAGTGGGACTCGGGAGGAGCCGGTGACAAACTGCAGCAGCCGGGCCCGCCTCTCCTCGTCGAACGTCTCCACGGCTTTCCAGAACCACTTGACGATGTTGCTGTCCAGGGTGCAGTGCTTCAGGCGGGTGTTGGACTTCCAGTCGGCGATGTCGATCTTTCCCAGGCCGCACACGATGAGCTGGAGGTCGAGCGGGAGATGGAAACTTCTTTAAGACCATGCACAAGACAAGAGCCTGTATCTTTAAGGAGACATACTGGATGTTTCTTCTCTCATCTCCTACCTCCAGCTCTTTTTCATCGAAGGATTTGAGCAGGTGTTGAGGGATGACCTCGTTGAAGCCTTTCTGCAGCGCCAGAAACTGAGCCTCGATGCCGTGCAGGAAACGCCAGCTCACATACAACCTGCAGGGGGCATGCGAGAGGAGTGAGTGGGGGAAACAGTTTGCTGCAAAGACAGATCCAGCTCCGTGCCACGGAATTCCTTTCGTGACGGTCTGGAATGACACAGAGGAGCCGTATAAAAACCGGGATCCATGGCCCTAAAAAGTGAGCCTGCTGACCTGACATACTCCTTCTTGGTGTCCTCGGTGACCGGGACACTCTTGCCGTTGGGCTTGAGCTCGTGTTGGATGATTTCTCCGTAGGCATTGTGCTCGACACAGAACGTGTGGTCCAGGACGCCGGTGATGTCATTGTCCCTGAAGAGAGTTAGAGAGAGAGAAGCAACAATAAGAATCAGCTCTCAGCTTCTGCAGACATTATTTCTATTTATTTCACCCTTATTGCTTTGGGGATTTGATCCGACAAAATGAAGACGCAGTAATCTGCAACTCAACAAGTACACTGTGTTTATAGAATGGGTTATATTGTCATTATTTTTAGCAACTGGTCCCATGTTGAGTTTATCAGTTTCTTTTATCTGCTGTACTTACAAAGCAGCGTTTATCATCTTTAACCTGCACATGCTCAGTGACGGCTCAGCAGAGATAACTATTCAACAGAGCAAATAGTTAATGACACGATCATAAGTTGTGTCCCTATCAGAGGGACGATCATTGCATCGTGCTCGTGTGTTGGGTCAGAACCTGCAGCAGAACACCGGAACCCGCGAGGAGATTTACTTCTGGGATCAGAAGTCATGAGCTTCACTGGCAGAAGAGGGCGCCGCAGCCAACAGATGGCAGTGCGGTCCAGTTGTTGTGTGCGTCTTGAGTAAATGTGCCGATGCTTTTTGTGTGTGTGTGTTTTCTTTCCTGTTCCTTCTCACAGGGCACACCTGCAAACAACCGCTCTCTGATTTACTCCTCAACATATAACAACAGCGGCATCAGTGTCGTCCCACTTTGAGTTGCCCCTGAGATTATTTAGAGAGTAGGACGGGTCGCCTAGAAGCCAAAAGAGTCTCACAGGATCCAGACGAGGCTGTTGTGGAGGTCCGGGTCGACGGACTCCATGTCGTCCAGCGTGATGGGTTTCCCCAACAGCTGTTTGTAGAAGGGCAGCGTGAAGCCTCCGTCGATGTAGTGGCCGTGGAACACCGCCATGCCCATGATGCGACCCACGAAGTGGAAGTACGACAGGTGCTCCTGCACATTGAAACGGGGGCATTGTTACAAAGGTTATCATCCAAATCACATTTTGTTTAATTATTATTATTATAATATCAGATTCAGATTCTACAGCTTCAGTTTTTTCGCAATACCAATAACCCTAAGAGTTACATGCAGGAGAGGTGAGTCGTTATTTTAAACTTTAGCAAAATAAAGAGCATGCAAAAAACAATCTATTCAACCAAAATAAATCATGATCAAATCCAAATCATAATGATAAATCTCTCATAAACCTTTCTTTTGAATCCACATGAAACTCAAAGTGTCCCATGGCAGATGTAGTCAGTCGGGAGATGTACTGCCCTTTAAACTAGGCAAAGCATTTCTTTAAGTAGTTCATTTGATTTAGTTACATTTTTGTTTAGTTTAGATAACAAAACTGCATCCTTGGAGAAATAAATGTCCTCGCTCTGTCTGGACACAAACAATCCTCGCATGTCTGTAAAAACTAAATAATTCCCACCGGGTTGACGGCAGAGTCCGGATTAATCTGTAGAGTGTAGATGTCGTCTCTGGAGTACTGGAACAGGCCGTAGTAGGGGTTCAGCATCTCGTGGGACAGCAGGTATAACCATTCCCTGACACACACACACAGATTGACAGATGAACTTCAAACTAAAATGTTTGCAGACATGTAAAAACACGTCAAAATAAGCATGTGAATAAATACCTTGCCACCCCGCCATAGTCCAGACCCTCTTCGCCTCTGAATTTGATCATCAGTCTTTTCCAGAGGTCCTTTGGACGCATCTTCATCACCTGCCGGTACGACTCCTACAACCCAACACAGAGAGCACATTTCATACGCTGCAGCACACAAAACAAGAGATGCACCTTTTCTCTGGGAGTGTGAAATCATGAGGCTGGTCTGAGATCAGTGGCTGTGACAGAGCAGCAGTCGACCAATCACCAGCGAGACGTGCAGCTGTGAGAGAGCGTACCTAATGACCAATCGCTGATCCCCATTGTTTCCATTAAAAATGCTTTAACTATACCATCTACGATTGATTTTTTTCTTGTCAAAAAAAGATAAATGTGAATTCATCAGCGATGCTGCAGTGCAGGGTCATCGCTCTATTCACGCTACTCCAGTTTCAGAGTCAGCGCAAAGTGATAAACACTGAAAACCCCCATTGGATCTTTGATGGCCCGTCCACGGATGTGTAAGAACAGACAGGGTTCTTACACATGTCGATCGATGGATTTCCATAACTTTTCCATGACTTTTAACCAAATTTCCATGACCAAACTGAAATCTCGTTATAAACATGAACATTTTAGAAAATGTTGCGTATTGAGAGCGTATGCCGGCTTATATTTTGAGCGTCTTTCTTTAAAAAACATATAAATTATTTCAAACTCGGCGTAAATGAACACGTGATGACACATTTCCATGACTTTTCCAAAACTTTTATGATTTAAGTTTTTTCCATGACTTTTCCACGCCTGGAAATGACCATTTTTAAATTCCATGACTTTTCCAGGTTTTCCATGACCGTACGAACCCTGCACAGAACACACAGAGGAGGAAACAAGCAGCAGGCTAAGTGCATGCACACATTTGCGTGAAGACACTGCCGACGCGTCACTGCAGCGCCGGGTTCTGCACAAAAAACCCAAGTGGCTGTGGGGGGGCTGGTTTTCACACTTCACTTTCACCTTAACCCAGCTGTCCTTTGGAAGGGGGGATGAAGTCATATTTCTCATTGCTCAACTTGTCGTTCTGAAGTTATGTCTGGCCTCGACTACTTGCCACTGCTGCCTTAGCTCCTTTCCTCCCACCCTTCCCTCTTTAGCTGCTGAAATCATCCAGAAAGAATGCCTCGCTTTGGTAGAACAAATGATTGGGAGAGCAAGAAAAAGAAAGAGAGAGAGTAGAAGAAGAAAAGAAACAGAGAACTTTTTTTTTTGTGGGTATTGTGAAGGCTGTTCTTCTTTTCCCTGGAAATCATAAAGCGGTTATGAGTAGAGGTTCCGTGTTGTCCCGGGCGCTTTTCTGGTGCACGTCGTAAACGGGGTGAAAGAATGCCTGTAAAGTGCAGAGATCTGCGTTTGGGAGCGTTCTGCTTTTGTTTTCATGGACGTGTTCAGTTTGTCAGCGTGTGATGCTTTGGTGAATGCCAGATGGGAAATTATAAGAACCCATGGTAAATGCACTTTATTTATATATACACAATACCGTTCAAAGGTTTGGGGTCCCCAGACTCTTTTTCTGTTTTCCATGAAAACTCACTTTTACTTATCAAGTGAATTGCAAAATATAGTCAAGACATTGACAAGGTTAGAAATAATGATTTTTATTTCAAATGTTAATTTTGTTCTTCAAACTTGTAGCTCAAAGGCCAGTTTTATAGCTTTTCTCACTAGCATAACTGTTTTCAGCTGTGCCAACATAATTGCAAAAGGGTTTTCTAACCCTCCGTTAGTCTGCTAAGGCGATTAGCAAACACAATGTACCATTAGAACAATGGAAATGGGCCTCGATACACCCATGTAGATATTTCATTAAAAAACATGTTTCCACCTCGAATAGATATTTACCACATTAACAATGTATAGAGTGTATTTCTGATTAATTTAATGTTATCTTTATTGAAAAAAACAGTGCTTTACTTTGAAAAATAAGGACATTTCTAAGTTTTTCTTTCTTTTTCTAAGTGACCCCACATTGTTTAATGGTAGTGCATAGTAGTGCATTGTTAACATGCGGTTTGTGCGTGTTTCAGTGTGTGAAAATGTCCTCCTCTTGTTCGTCTTACCTCAAATATCTCTTCCCGGCAGACCTCGATGCGACAGTGGCCGGCCTGGGGCTGCTGCTGGGAAAGCTCCTGCCGCAGGATCTTCAGCTTCTGCACCAGGTCCCTCTTGTACTTGGGCACCGTCAGGCACTCGGCCTCCTCGGGCAGCTGGGCGGGGGACAGCGCCTGCTGGGGGACGCAGGGACCGCCCTGGTCCTTCAGCGGCGGCGGATGACTGACGGGACAATAAGGATCAAGGGGAGGCGCAGGAGGAGCAGTCGAGGAGGAGAGATGGAGGAGGAGAGCCGTCGCATAGACGAGGTATGAGTGGGCAGATGTGGGACAAGGAGGAAGGGAGGAGGAAAGGAGAAGAGTAACATGTCAGTACAATTCACCGTTCACAGTACTATTAAACAGTTTGACCTCAGGAGCTTTTCACATGTATATTTGGTGTGCTTCAGCTATTTACTGTCATATGGTCATTTTTAGGAGATTTGTTTTCTTTGGATGCTGCTTTGAGGTAAAAGATGTATACAAGAAGAAAGAGGGATATGTCTTGAGGGGAAATCCCCAAGCCCTCCAGGTCAAAACATCCTCGAACCGCCGAACTACGACCGTTTGAAAGAAAATTCCCCCTCCTCACCCCTCTAAACGGAGCCCTACGCTACTACTACTATGTACTACGAGTACATCTGATCCAGAGTATCACCTCTGGCCAACTAGTCTTCTCTTCAAGTCCGACGCATCAACTTAATTATTTAAATTTCCCCTAAATCATTACTCCAGCTGCCAAGCAAAAAAAAAAGCTGACAGCGGAGGTTAATTATTACCCCCCCCCCCCCCCAACCCTAAACTGGAACTTCCAGCAGCCGACCACTGGAGCTGCCACCCTTCCTCATACTTTGAGGTGAAGGGGGAAAAAAAACACCAACATTTTTGTAAACTTCCAGTCGTGGTTCTGCCGACCGAAACACTGAAGATGCCTTTCTCTTGGCTGCAGCCGGCGGTCTGATAAATGTGGATATTCCAGCCGCTGATCTGACTTCCCGATTGGCCGGCCAAAGGGCTGCCTTGTTTTGTATTTCCTTTGGTAAATTTTGGCAAAGTGTCGTGAAGGCGTGAGCCGGGGAGTACGTCTGTTGCCCGGCGGCCCGAGGAAGTAAACCCAGGGTTCTTACACATTTTGACCGATGGATTTCCATGACTTTTCCATGACTTTTAACCAAATTTCCATGACCAAACTAAAATCTCGGTATATACTAGAACATTTTAGAAAATGTTCCATATTGATTGTGTACGCCGGCTTATATTTTGAGCGTCTTTCTTTAAAAAACATTAATTATTTGATTATAACATATTTCCATGACTTTTTCAAAACTTTTATGATGTAAGTTTTTTCCATGACTTTTCCAGGCCTGGAAATGACCATTTTAAAATTCTATGACTTTTCCAGGTTTTCCATGACCGTACGAACCCTGTAAACCCAAGGAACTTTGCTCCCGACCTTCATCCCTTTTCGCTCTCTCGCCATCCAGGGCCTTTATATTCTAAAACAGACAACTATAAAATACAATCTGGACTAAAGTGTGCCACGGTCAACGTTCTAGTGCCGGTCTCCTCCAGCCCTCCTTGTGGTGCTGGCGGTGGGACGCCTGGGTGGGCCTCGTAAAAACAGAACCCATCCCTCCCTTCGCCGGGACAGAGAGCCCTGTGAGGAGCCGCTGAGCCAGCAGAGGAGATCTTTAAAAGCAGCTCCTGTCCTCTGCTGGGAGCGGGGTGTCGAGGCGGCCGTTGGCCAAACAAAGACTCAAGTGGTGTATAAAAAGGAAGGAGAGACCTTCTAAGGTAGCAGGACATAGCCACCCACTTATTCCGACACTTGTACGTTTGGGTTCTCTGGTTCAGTCGGTTGAAAAAGGCCTCAACTATTTGGGCTTTCCAAACTAAACGGGTGCAGTGTTTCGCCCGTTTATCCCTGTATAATCAAGACGGCTGCTATTTGTTTTATTGGCAGGCACTGGGGCTGCTAGCATGTCAAAGAAAGGGTAAGACTGCAACAGAGCAGTCCTGAAAACCACTTTAGGAAGGAGGAGGGGAAGAAAAGATGGCCTTAAAACAAAATCAAATGAGTTGCCTTTGGCTGGGAGGCTGAAGAACCATATAATAAAGCGAAGTTTCAGCGCCCTTTTTTTTCTCCCTTCGGAGGGCACAATGTAATTAAAAATACGTTTCGCCATAGTTCATCGTCTCTGGTTTCCAAACGGGACGAGTTCTGCATATTTGATGGTAAATATAGAAAATACAAGCCCAGCAGAGCTAAAAAAAACGGCCCCAGCCAAAAGAGAGAAATGATTCCAATTGGGTTGACAGCTTGAGTAAACTACTACTTGGGGAGAAATATAACTTTTGAAATTCAATATCGGAGCCAAGGGATTTTATAATTGTTATTCCAAGGTGGAAGGAAAAGAAGCTGGAGAAGTGGAGAAATGAAGGAGTGAACATTTTGCCAGAAGTGGGTCAACTGCACCTGAACCTGCAGAGTCATGACGGCCCCCCCATCCCCGGACTGTACGTGCAGGGAGGCAGACACAAGAGTGTGTGTGTGTGTGTGTGTGTAGGAAACTTTTTCATGGAAGCTGTAATGAGTGTTGAGTAGGTGCAGTGGTGTTAAAGCCACCCCAACACCCGCCCGGCCTATAGACTCAAAAGGCCCTTAATGAGTACGAGCTGTTGCGTTGCCCTCTCACGGCAGAGCACAGGGAGGTTGGCAGTGACGCCGACTACAGAACATAAAGTCAAAGTGTGCGTGCATGTGTAAGCAGAATCACTCATTTGGTCGACGTTTGTGTTTTGCCAACAAATGTGTGATCTCCATCATTCTTCCCACCTAGCAAAGCTCCACATCAGCATCTTTCAGCTGGCTCCAAAAACACAGGAAATACAGGAACGAATTATAGCGCTGCACACCGTTTCTATTGGAGAACACAATCTACTGTACGTACTGCTTTTATTTTAACATTAATCAGAATGTATATAGCCTATATGACAGCAAAGAAAGCAGCTAGCGCCGGCTACACAGTGCAGTAGATTGTGCACGCAAATAAAACAAGATAATTTCTGTTTGTATGGAATAAAAATTTCAATTAGCCAGACCAAGACCCTGTACTCCTGTTTACTCCGATATCGACTTCCCTTAATGCAACACATGCAGACAGATTGACCGTGATATACAAATACACTGTCTATAACTGGAATGTACCGTTCCATCAAGTTAGATGTGAGGTTTGAAAAGTACAGTTGATGTTAAATACTGTATATATTGCGCACACACACACACTATATATATATATATTATATATATATATATATATATATATATATATATATATATATATATATATATATATATATATATATAGAGCTTACCCAATAATTCACATTTATATTTATCTTTCACATGTTAAATAAATAATAAAACACACAACCATAATGTACCACACTGAATATGTAATCTCTTTTAAAAATATCAATACAAATGTTGACGTAAATGGGATGAAGATGTATAACTCTGTTGGGAGAATACCTGCTGATTCCCACTGAACCTAAATCCAGCAGCAACTAAAAATACCTTCAGCAAACACTGATGTAATCTTTCAAACATGCACCATGTGCTGGTGCAAGGGAGGAAGTATGTGAGGGACAGTGTGGCAGACCACAGTAATGTAGCCGTGTCTGACAAGTCAAGGCCTTCATTAGTGCAACAGTCTCATTTAAACCCAGATGCATCCTGGAGGGCCAGGAGACGGAGGTGCAAACTGAAACCCAATGTAGTATAAATTCAAATGATGATTAAATGACTCAGAAACTGTAATTATGAAAGCCTTAACTGAGTGATGCGAGGTATTCTTCTTGTTTATGGAAACATTGGAACAAGTGTTTGTATGTTTTTTTTAACCACGAGTGACCTTTTAACTCCAGTGATTGTACCCGTGTCCTGGTATTGTTTTGTATTTCATATATTGTTGTTGCATTTGTTGTTCAAGAGTCTGGAATAAAAGAAATATAAGATATCTAATCTCCCGGGCACAACACAACCCGTTTCTACTGACTTGGGGTAAAAAACCTGCACCCACGAGAGAACAGAGTGGGCTAATAGATGCAAGGAAAATCTAAAAGTGTTAAGTTCCATCCCCACCCAAAACAAACCTGTTCAGTTTGCAGTTTTTGTGCTGCACAGTACGCGTTATCAGACGGCCGTCTCCTGCATGTGGTCTGTGTAATTCCGCTTGCTGTTGTTTTTGTTTACGGGCTTGCCGTCAGTGCGTCAGGTGTTTAGAGTTGGCCTCTCACCCAGTAAACAAGCCAACATTATGTCCGTCTTGTTTGTAAGATTTAGCACGCCCTGTTACATTTTAAGAGGCTTACATTCAAAATGTGTTTTTTAGACAACTGCTCCACACTAATCTATTCCAAGACTGCTCCGAGGAAAATCTGGACCAGGTTTTTTGACAATTAGTTGAGGCTCTTTTTTCTGGCCACAGATTTATCTCCAATAAAATACTGAATCATTTAATAAGACGGATTTCGGGAGAACCGACGTTGACAGTTTTTTGGTCAAACAGACGAATTTAGCTCAACAGATGAGACTGAGCTCATTAACCTCTCCAGTGGGCCTATTATACAACATAAACTTCTTAAAATAAAACCCCAAATGAGTTATTTCTCTTGCGAATAATATGTTTGACTTTTACACTCTTTAAAATATAGTTGGATAGTCTTAAAGGAACAGTGTTTAGGTTTCAGGGGGATTTTTTTAATACAATATTCCCACCTATATCTTCATTAGCGTTTAATCACTTGGTTAATGGTTGTGTTTCGTTACCTTAGAATGAGCTTTTCTATATCTACTAAGGGAGTGAGTCCACCATGTTGCACCACCATGTGTCTACAGTAGCCCAGAAGAGACAAACCAAAACACAGGCTCTCGACTAGAGAGAGACCTTTGCTTCTTTACGTTAGCTAAAGGCTACGTGTAGCTCTCTGGCACGCTTGGAAAGGGTAGGATGAGCAAAGAGGTGTCAAGTTAGATGGAATCTACAACATCACCTCTCAATGCCTCTACATCCAAAACACTGATCCTTTAAAAGACTTCTTTAAGAAAAAAAAAATCCTTTAAAAAAAAAAACTGCCTTACTTAAGGATCTATTCCACTTCTTTCCAGAATCTAAAATACAAGCGCTAAAAAAAAGAATAATCAACATTTTTCATATACATTTACTCTTGTATCAAGAGTGGTGGACATTGCACATCTTATGCAGTGGCACGGCCTGTATTCAGAGTGAGTTTTAATTTTGTTTTTGTAAATCAGTGTGTATCACGGAAAACGGCATTAGAAATTGGCCTGTTAATTTGGAGCTTTCCGAAGCTCTAAAACGTTGTCTGGACTCTCTCAAATGTCTCCTAATAAGGACTCAGACAAGCAGTTAATGATGCTGACTGGATAACATAGCTGAGCTTCAACTCACAACCAGAGGCTGTTCTGACACATATGGATACTATTTGACCAAATGACCAGATGTTGATTTTCCAAACATGTCTGTCGTGCCAGCCGCTGTTATTGAAAGAGGGTTTCACTCAGAATCGGCACTAAAAAAGCAACGGCGAAAATCTCTACATCGCTCCGTGTTCCTCTTGTTCTAATGATTCAAAAAGTACACTGAGCTTCCCGACAGCCCAAAAAACCCAGAAGAACAATCCTAGAATCCAGTTTATCATATCAGGGATGTGCACTGCTCACAGGTTCACTTCCATACACGCATCACAGTTCAGCCATCATTCTTTTGTAAACTACTCCGTTAACACACCGCTAAAGTATCTATCCTAACTACGCGTGTTTGACGAGGATATCAAAACTAGTCCTAAGCTATCAGCTGCTGTGCTAACATGTGTTTAGTATTATTTTCCCGAGCGAGGTCAGCCTCACTAGACCTCTCCTCCTACGAGATTATCTTCAGGGGAGGCAGACTGCTGACAGACGGCACAAACACACTGAAAGAAGGACCGACAGGGCCAGACAGCGCCAGACAGCGCCGGACAGCCACTGTGTTTGTGCGTGTGTATGAGTGTGTGTGTGTCTGTGTGTGTGTTGAACTTGAAGGACATCCACATGAAAGTCACCCCCGAGGAAGGTTATGCATGTACAAACACAATGCACGTCGGACATTCATTCTCCGGTGGAAAAGTATCTCGGTCAGCATTTTTTCTAATAGGGTAACGTATGTGTGTGTGTGTGTGTGTGTGTGTGTGTGTGTGTGTGTATGTGTGAGAGTGAGAGAGAGAGTGCGATTGTGTGTGTGGGGGTTACCTGAGGTTAGTGTTTTGGCTGTCCATGGCCACACGGGATCCATTTGGACTCGGGCTATTCGAGGAAAACGGGAGGAGAACAGTGAGGAAAAGACAAAGAAGGAGAAAAGCAAACGAAAAGAATGTGAATGACAGAGACGAGGATGGGAGCATTTAAAGCAACATGGGACGGGATTAAAAAAGGACAGATGGGACAAGAAGAAGAAAAAAGAGCAGCGATACAGCGGTGGCAAGTAAAAGCCACCAGAGACGGAATGCAGGTAGATGACAATAGCAGAGGGTCAGTGAGAAAGGGAGGAGGAGGGGACGGGACCACAAGAGGAAGATTAACAGAACGGTGAGATTATTAAAACCAAGGCGGCCATCAGAAGTCGTCATGTCCTTTTCCAGGATGAATAGTGCGACTATAACGCTATTTCGAAAACAAAACAATAAGCTGATAACAATCCGCCAACAAAGTCGTGAGCCAACTATTGGACTTGCTTTAGAGCCTCAATGTGTGAGCATCAGCTCTTTAAAAAGGAAAATGTCTGACTTTCTCTTCCAGGTCGTTTGTCTTAATTTGACAAATAAATTAAAGACTTCGCACGCAACGCCTGTTGGAGGGTATGTCGTATTTTAAATGCCGTCTAAGTAAATGGCTTTTAGTGAGAATACCCTGGCTGCAGTTGGTTCACAGCAACTATTGTTGATCTCTGTATTTGTGTCCCCTGTAGCGTACATTCTCAGGGTCGAGGGGGCTGCTCACAGCATTTGTATTCAGAGACCATGTCAGTTGTGTTAAAGTACACTATTGCTTTTACACTCAGGGTTCGTACACATGTTGACCAATGGAATTCCAGGACTTTTCCATGAATTTAAATCAAATTTCCATGACCAAACTGAAATCTCAGTGTACGCGAAAACTTTAAAAAAAATGTAGTATTCAAACAATGAGAATTACAAAGCATACAATATACCTTAAATGAAACAAATGAGAGAGAATAGTTTGATTAAAAGAATAAACTTTACTATACATGTTTATTCTTAGAAACACTTATATAAATGTTTATTCTTTTAATCAAACTATTATCCTTTATGTGTAAATCTGTTTGGACTTGGCGTACGCCGGCTTATAATTTGAGCGTCTTCCTTTCAAAAACATGAATTATTTTAAACTCGACGTAAATGAACATGTGATTACAACACATTTCCATGACTTTTCTAACACTTTTGGGATTTAAGTATTTACCATGACTTTTCCAGGCCTGGAAATAATCATTTTAAAATTCCATGATTTTTCCAGGTTTTCCATGACCGTACGAACCCTGTACACTTAGTAAGACACAAATACTGTGCGAACAGCAACGTGCTCTACGTCCTAAACCACAGCCAAGTGATGTCCTTGAATATCCTGTCCCGAGGGCTCAAACGCATCTCTGAGTCATACACTTACTTGAGCACACGATGCAGGTTAGCGGATAGCCGCGGGTCGGTGAACTGCGTGGTTCGATTGTTGTGGTCGACAAAGTAGACGCGACCTGTGGCCGTGTTTCTGATCTCCCAGCCCGGGGGCAGTGGACCCAGCTCCTCACAGTTCACATTGCTTAGGTCCCTGAATGAAGACAATGGAAACCATCAGAGAGAACACACAGTAAAACTTACAGCATTGATCATCAGCCTGAGACTCTCTTCAGTACCGGAGGACCGATTAGTCTCAGATGGGATCAAAAGTCCTCCTTGCGTGAATAATAGAGTTATAATGTAATTAACTGACAGAACAAACTTCTTGGATGCCGATTACATTCAGAGTCACTTCACTTATTTTATTGCCGTTGAGATTTTATTGAAGTACAAAGCATCCCAGCCCTGCTGTGGTTTTACATATTTGTAGTAGGAATCATGTATCGTTAGCTGCTTTTGTGAAGTTTAATGGTTTGCATTACCTTTTACATTAATAAGTTCCCCGAATTTCCTTTTCCAGGACTCAATCAGACCACAGACCATCAAATACATGAACGTTGTCATCACGCTTCTGACAAAGCATGTGCTCTAATGTCTTGACTCTCTCCTGCACGACATTCCCGTCAGCGGGAAGCTACGCCCTGCTCTGGGACGAGGCTGTAGCCCGAGGACGACCTGGACACATCACTCGGGGACAAGCGCACATGTCCCGCTGCACTCATCACAACCCGTTGGGTCATTTTAGAAGCTCGGTCCAAAATGGCCCAACCCAGAGGTCGCTGCTGTGTGCTGGATGTTAAAGGCATTCGTTTCCTCGGAGAGCGGCGGCTTCGCCGAGACACGGCCAAAAATGAAACGCAATAGCGGTGCCTGAAGCCTCCGGTGAATTAGCAAGTGGACTACTGAGAGTCGGTGAAACAGTTTGATTGAATGCAGAACTGCGAGTCCTTGGTGCGTCCAGCTCAACATCTGTCCAAAAATGTGTATCCAACTCCACGTCGGACTCCGAGGTCATTAGTTTAGCTGACCCGGACGTGAGCACGAAATATGACGATAAAGAGTGTTTTTAAACAACCCTGAGAAGTTAAAAAGGAGAAATTAGGTCTGATCTGGACGAGTCAAGTCCAGTCAGCTTTGATCAAATATGTAAAGCCGTACAGTAGGATCAAAACATAAGAGGCTGTAAGCACTGCAGAACATGTATCATGCATGTCTTATATATTAGATCTATTAATAAACAATAAATACAAATCTAATTGTATTAATCTATTTAGTCTGTCTAATGTGTATACACCAGCCGCCAAGTCAAATTCTTCCTGTGTCTAACACACGTAGCTAATTAATGTTCCTGATGTGTTTTAGTAAACATGGAGCTGGGCTAATAATAACTATGCACAAATCTAGTCAATGAACATTAAAAAACCTGTAAAGCAAAACGTTACCTGGGCACCCGAGGGTCATGCCAGGTGCTGACTCCAGTCTGTGTGTGGAGGAAGTAGACTTGACCCTGCTGAGTTGTTCTTTGCTCTAAAACAGAGAAAATATTATTTGGAATTAATATATGCCGGAATCGCAACAACAGGAACACGCCTGGTCCTGTTGCTGAGGCGGTCAGCAGTCGGGTGGTGTGGGCGCTAGACTGGGAGTTTTTGATTGAATTCTGTTTAAAATTGCAGGGACAAGAGTTTCTTGATGTGTGCGCCAATGTAATCAATTAGCTCCTCTCCAGTCTCCAGTCGGCCTGTCTCAAGAGGATGGGGAGGAACCGAAACGCTAAGGACATTTATCAAAGACACCCATGAATGTTTCTCCTTGATGCATCCTAGATTTTCTCTTAAAAAGGTTGGTGTGTGTGTGTGTGTGTGTGTGTGTGTGTGTGTGTGTGTGTGTGCTATGAAAGTAATTTCTTCCCATTCCCATGTCCAAAACCAAAAGGAAAAAGAAAGTGCTGTCCCTCACTCAAATCCCACTAAGAGAAAATATATATATACTATAAACAAAATCGGGGAAGAAATCCTAAGAGAATAGACCATCGTTCACTTGTTGCATCTCTCGTTTCATCCAGCTTGTGGATGAATGGAGAGTGAGCATCGGCACAAAGTGTGTGTGCTGCACAGGCGTGGTTTTGGTGCGTGTATATGGACCTACTAATCCATCACTGCCCCCCACCCCAACTTCCTACTGGCACAACTCATTTCCTACCCATGTCTCCCTCTTTTTTCCCTCACTCTCCTTCTCTCCCTCCCTCACCACGCCCAGCCGCTGGTTCAGGGGGTTCAGCTGAGGAAGAAAACTCACTCGCCGTTGGGCCTCCGTGACTCACTTTGTCCGACCTTGGCCAGCCTCAGTGGACACAACAGGACATCTCAAAAGGGGGCACAGGTCCAAGCGTACCATTCTGAATCACTGGCACAGAGGACCGCGGTTAAAATAATTACTGCTATCGAGAAAGTTTGAGTGAGCCCAAGGACAGCAGAGAGAGAGAAGAAGAAGAGGGCCGAAATAAAATGTTCAAAGTATCACTTCCTCCAGGCTACAAAGAAGACACCACCAAAGGATGACTCATTAAACAGTGCACTATAACAGATGCATACTCTTATGAATCAGCTAGTTGGAAGCATTCACTTCACAGGTGTTAAAGGGGACATATTATGAAAAT
Source organism: Liparis tanakae (assembly GCA_036178185.1). NCBI lineage: Eukaryota > Metazoa > Chordata > Actinopteri > Perciformes > Liparidae > Liparis > Liparis tanakae. The sequence continues at coordinate 19,371,902 of CM070110.1, read as the reverse complement.
CCCACTTATTTAAGTGCTTCTATACGTTCATTTGGGTATCTGGCTCACAACAAACAAACTCTGGAAAAAAACAACTCACACGGCAGATTGACCACTCAAAACAGGTCAATCTGTGGGGAGGTGTTTCTGACAGGGTCAAAAGGCTGTTTGAAATGATTCCTGTGGTATTTTGACCAAAATATGTTACAAACAATACATTAAGACCCCAAGGAACCATATCAACTTGTGGAAAGATGGGCATAATACCTCCCCTTTAAGTATTCCTTGACACGTCACCTTGACTACATGTAAACGTCAACACTGATTATGGACTGGCAATGAAACGGTAGTGACCTTTTCTGTCAGATGTAACCAACATTTGTTGAGAACGTCAGACAGGCGGCGTTCAGAGGGGTGAATACACATTCACTGTTTTCCAGAACGGCATTCATTTCCAGCTTATAACTGGCTTATAACCGCTCATGTAGCTAGCATCAACTATTTAAATGCTTCTGACCGTCAGCCAGCCAACACTCTGCAAAACAATACACAATACACAACGGTTCAGCGGCTACACGATTGGTTCCCCTTTGTAGTCGCACAACCTTTTTTTACAACGGTGCTCATATTGAGGAAGATGGAGATGACAATGCAACAATTTACTGAGACCATTTCTTCCCATTTCACTAGATTGAATAAATGGTAATCAGTCAGCAAAGTGAGTGTGTATGTGATTGTGTGTGTGTGTGTGTGTGTGTGTGTGTGTGTGTGTGTGTGTGTGTGTGTGTGTGCGGCGCCGTCTCTCACCATAACCCTCGGGCAGGTCAGGCGGCGTGTGCAGGTGCGTTCGACTCATGTAGTTGCGATGCCGCTGCGATCGGACCCGTCTCTCCTGGATCCGCGGTTCGCCCGGCGGGCAGATGGCCTCGGCCCCGTTGACCGGCGTCATCACCGGCGTGTTCTCGTCCACCACGCAGCTCAGCGGCCGCCCGGACGGGCTGGAGTACTCCGACGCCGGCCTGGGTAAAGAGGAGGGAGTGTGCGTGCTCGTGTAAGTCCATCTCTTTTTTTCCAAGATAGGATTTCTAACGAGCATTTTGTCTAAACAATACAAACTGTCTTGCGGTCAGGGTTCTTACACATTTTGACCGATGGATTTCCGTAACTTTTCCATGACTCTAAACCAAATTTCCATGACCAAACTGAAATCTCGGTATAAACATGAACAATTTAGAAAATGTTGCGTATTGAGAGCGTACGCCGGCTTATATTTTGAGCGTCTTTCTTTAAAAAAAACATATTAATTATTTCAAACTCGGCGTAAATGAACACGTGATTATAACAAATTTCCATGACTTTTCCAAAACTTTCATGATTTAAGTTTTTTCCATGACTTTTCCAGGCCTGGAAATGACCATTTTAAAATTCCATGACTTTTCCAGGTTTTCCATGACCGTACGAACCCTGTGCGGTGAACTGGATGAATCGACAGAGACGACACAAACGTTTGTTTTCATTCCAAAGAGTTGCATCCATGTGAGAGTGTTTCAAAATCTTATTTTGTGATCTGCTCTCAGGAACCTGGGTGTGTTACTGTGCGTTCTTCAGTCATAGGTGTCTCCAATTTATCTGTTCTTTGTGTTGCGTCTAGACATACACACAACAAGTATCGTGTAATTATCATCAAAACGGCATGTGTCATCAGTCCTTGAGAAGAAAATGGATTGTATGACTGAGATTAAAGTGGCGCAAAGGCTTATGGGTAACATAAAAGCACCCAGAAAGTTCTCACAAGACTCCAGGAGACTCTTTAGTGTGTTTGAGTGCTAACTAAATTGCCAGACTTATGAAAACATAAATCTGATAAGCTGGCATAAACCGAGACAGCCTGACTGTGTGTGTGTGTGTGTGTGTGTGTGTGTGTGTGTGTGTGTGTGTGTGTGTGTGTGTGTGTGTGTGTGTGTGTGTGATCACCGTCTGGACGTCCGGAGTCCCTGACGCCATGGCTATCTAAAACCTTGGACCCACAGCACACTCTTCCTCCCTCCTATTTCCTGTCCCTCCCCCTTCACTTATGTCCCGCCTCCCTCTCCACTTTCCCTGTTCTTTCCTTCATGTTAAACCGCTCTTATTTACAATGTCTGAGCCATTTCCCCAAATCTAGACCCACAATGTCTCACGACTATCTGGTTGTCCACCTTACACTTGTAGATACAGGGTTCTTACACATGTTGACCAGTGGATTTCCATGACTTTTCCATAACTTTTCCAAGACTTTTCCATGACTTTGAACCAAATTTCCATGACAAAACTGAAATCTCGGTAAAAACATGAACAATTTAGAAAATGTGGCGTATTGATTGCGTACGCCGGCTTACATTTTGAGCGTCTTTCTTTAAAAAACATTAATTATTTCAAACTCGGCGCAAATGAACATGTGATTATACCACATTTCCATGACTTTTTCAAAACTTTTATGATTTACGTTTTTTCCATGACTTTTCCATTTTAAAATTCCATGACTTTTCCAGGTTTTCCATGACCGTACGAACCCTGTAGATAGTATCTATTGCACCTGCTGTCGCAGAAAATGGGAATAAAGCAATCCTTCTTCACTTCCTCTCCCAACTGTTATTCTCACTCTTCGCTACTTAACCTCTTCCTCCTGCACAGTCTCAAGGTGGTCATCTTCCTCTTTCAGCATCACCATTTCCACCTGTCTAAATGACCTGCCACTAAACCCTTTCTCCACCATCTGTCATACTGCATTCCACTATGCTGCCCGGGGCCCACTGGAGACGTGTGGTAAGAGTGGGTGAGGAGGTGGCGGTGTGGGTGGGGGCGTTACTTGTTGGAAGGAAATTGACAGCAGTTCACTCATTACCGACATGCTGTTTGTTATTGTTGTGAGTTAAGCTAGTTGGAAGTTGTTTCTGGAAAGGTAGGTTGGGGGAAGTAAAACCACTTTAATAGATTCCTGATGCGTTGTTATAAAAGGTCATGTTTGTTGTTTTTGAAGTCCTAGATGTGTGCAGGATGTGTGCAGATGTACCTCGTAGGTCTCTCCCACTGGGTGGTTCGTGTGATGTGGTTCAGGTACTGTATCCTTCCAGAGGCGGTCCTCCTCTCTTCCCAGCTGTTTCGTGGTAGAATATAAAAACAGGTGAGAAACAAACGTTGTATTTGTAGTAAAACAATATCACAAGTAGAAAATACTCATATTTCATCATTGAGAACATGTTAATCTAACAGCACTGTAAACAAGATATCCATAATGTTATAGGCAGCACACAGAAGAGAATCACCAACGAGCGTAAAGCTGAACATATACATATTATACATACAGTGGGGGAAAAAAGTATTTAGTCAGCCACCAATTGTGACCAAATACTTATTTTACCCAGGAATTTACCAATTAATTCTTTATAAATCAGACAAAGTGATTTTCTTTCTCATGTTGTCTCTCATAGTTGAGGTCTACCTATGATGAAAATTACAGATCTCTCTCATCTTTTTAAGTGGGAGAACTTGCACAATTGGTGGCTGACTAAATACTTTTTTTTCCCCACTGTATCAAGGATTGCACAGGAAAGATATATATTTAGCAGATGGATATTTTTCCTTTCCAAACCTGACCAAATTATCATAGAACAATACGGTGTTAACAATAAACTACTGATTACTTTAATGATATAATTTGTCTCTGACATAGTTGAAGATGGCTCCAGAAAGATGGGAGACTTCAAGAAAAGAAAAATAAAGATTAATTTGTGTGCTCAGTTCTATTAAAACATAATACTGACCCATCGGGTAAGTCATTGTCGAACAAACGACTGCAGTCTACCACCGGCCCTCCTGTCCCAATGCGATCTCTGGACTGAAGACTTACTGCACAGTTAACAGAAGACAAGGAAGACAATAGATCAATATCATTATCAGAGCTGCACTATATTGGTAATAATGAGTATATTTATCATTGTTGAATTAAGTCCCAATGGAATGTGGTTTCACTAATGTTTTTCATACATGGTGTTTTCTTCATTGTCGTTTTTATTTTCCGACATTAAGACAAAGGACAGGAAAAATAAGAAAATAAAATGCTTTTTTAAATAAGTAATGACCCGAGTCGTAACCGAGCATATTGACACAGAGGATGCAGTCCGGGTCAATTTGTGTTCTCTAGTGTTTAAATAATACAATGCTGCGAGACATCCAGAATGAACTCTAGCAGGACACGGTTCAACCGCTGATATCTCAATTAAAATATTGAAAATGTTTAATTATGAGAGCGATTAATGATAATTCGCTTTAAAAAAAATGAAATAACTGCAAATGTAGTTGCAACACTGTCTTCCAGCTGTTAATTGGTTCAGTGGTTTTAATAAATGTACAGTGGAAAGAGTCTCTGGGATTTGACCAAATGTGTCCATCTGAACTTGTTTTGACGTCATGGAAAACTGGATGTAGACTAGAGTGTCAGAGATATGCAACGCAGACCGACACTAAACTGCACGTGGCTGGATTTCTTTCCACTTAAGACAACATTCTCCATTGTGACATACAGTATGCGACTGACAGTGTGTGTTTGTTTGTGTTCCTTACCGACTATTTGTCCTCTCACAGTATCGTTGTCATTGGGGCCCAACTTATTCATGTCCAGTCTCTGATCTGCAGGGAAAAAAACAAACAAGACATAACGGTTGATTAAGCATCTTCCCACATGTACAACCATGAACACATCCAGGTACTGAGCAACTTGATATCATTCACCTAACAACATGTTCAAGTTATATAACAATTAAGTAACGTACCAGGAACGTGTGCCTAATGTATGCACATAGTATGACATACTGAAGTATCTGCAATATGTCTGCATACAAATGTGCCTTTACAATGTAAAAAAAACAAAAAACATTAACAATTCTTTCTGCAGAAGAAACACCGCTAAAGTGTGTGCGTGAGAAGAGAAAACCGGGCACAAAAACAAAAATGTTTGGACACAAAAGGTGTTGGCAATTGTTGTTTCTGGTTAAGATGTAACTAAATGTCTGCTCAGCACGAGATAGCGCTGCAAGACATGGACAACACATCCCAGGAAGACTCGGAACAAGATGGACACACGCACACGCGTGGCAAGAGTCCTGCGGCGGCTTTTGGCTTACTAAAAATGTAAAAACCTAAATCAGACCTCAGGAGTGTAGGAGGTGGAGCGGGAGGGAAATATGCAGAAGAGGCAGCGAGAGTGGGAGTGAAAGAAGATAGAAGAGATGCCCGAGTTCTCCATGTGCAAGACCAAAACCAAAGCCAAACTGAACGTGTCATGTCTTTGGTTACGTGATGCTGCGTGCATATAAAATGGTGTGACTGCTTCTATAGATTAAGCAGATCTATACAACACTATAGCTTGTTTCCAGAGGGGTGTGTGTGCGTTTGTGTGTGTGTGTGTGTGTGTGTTTGTGTGTGTGTGTGTGTGTGGCCATGCGTTCGTGTGTGTGCATCTGTTCCGGATACGTGTCTAGACTAAAACAGGGATGGTCTAAGCCTTACATGGCTGGAATAGTAAGCAGATTTTTCTCTTCAATAAGAGAAGGCAGAAACGGAGAGCGAGAACATTTGCAGACCTTTAACCACACGTCCTCACTGCCCCGTTCAACTCCTCTGGGCGAGGGAAAGTGGTTGCTACAATAAACAAACCACATAAACTTGTGTAAATATGTGTATGTTGACCATTATGAGTGTGTCTAGTGTCGATATATAAATATATATATATATATATATATATATATATATATATATATATAAATATACATGCACATCTGTATCTCTGTGCGAGTTTGTGTTTCTGCCTGAATGCATGTGTAAAACCATCAGCACTATCACAGTCAGCAATTCAGTAAATATAAAAAACTGTTATAGCAACACTATAAATATGACACACAAATGAACATCGGGGATCAAAGCGAGCCAGACCATTTAGCAGGTTTGTGGTTTACGAAAGTAGGACAGAGGAGTCAGATTTGTGTCTGCGATGCGGCAGGAAGTGGAGCTCAGTGTAGAGCCAGACAGACTTCTAGTAAACTAGACAATAATGCTAGATCTACTTTTAGTTTGCACTGTGTGTGTGTGTGTGTGTGTGTGTGTGTGTGTGTGTGTGTGTGTGTGTGTGTGTGTGTGTGTGTGTGCGCGTGAAAGTTAAATATGACTTCTAGGATCCATCTTTGTCTTAATGTGTGTGCGCGTGTGTGTGTGTGTGTGTGTGTGTGTGTGTGTGTGTGTGTGTGTGTGTGTGTGTGTGTGTGTGTGTGTGTGTGTGTGTTTATGTATGTATGTGTGTGTATGTGTGAGAAAGTTAAATATGACTTCTAGGAACCATTGCAGTTTTAGTAGCATTGTGTTTCGTTGAGTTTGTATCTTTGTGTCTGTGTGTGTGTGTGTGTGTGTGTGTGTGTGTGTGTGTGTGTGAAAAAGTTAAATATGACTTCTAGGAACCATTGCAGTTTTAGTAGCATTGTGTTTCGTTTCGAGTTTGTCTCACAGTGTGTGTGTGTGTGTGTGTGTGTGTGTGTGTGTGTGTGTGTGTGTGTGTGTGTGTGTGTGTGTGTGGAAGGACAGGGGGGTAATGTGAGCGCCGGTGTCTTGTCATAGATCATGAGCCGTCTCCATGTCCTCTTCCTGTGGCTATGAACTGTTATAACTCATGCCAGGTTGGAACAGTATTAATTAATTATGTTCCAAGCATGCCACTAAGGAGCAAACATGACGCATATGATGTACTCTTATTTAGCTTCTTGAAGTTAGCATAGGAGTCTATTGCATTTGGGCCGAGAACATTCTGACATTCATGGAAGTATCCAACTATGCAGTTTGGATAAAAAAAGCATCAACAAATGGCAATTATATTCAGACAGACAACTCCTTCAGTGGTTGTGGCGTGTGACGGTGTAGAATGAAAGGATGGAAAGAGGAAAAGGGATGGCTAAAGGAAAGAACATGTAACCCAGTGGGGTTGTTCTGTTACATGTCTGACATTTTTTTATTCAAGACAGGCAGAAAGATGGATTGAAAAAAGAGATAAATGTGCAAAAGGATGTTAATTTGACAATATGTACAACAGTGTATATGAGCGAGTGAGAATCGGTTGGAAATAAAAAAGGGCACAACACAAGAGACGCAGCCTGAAGCAACAGATTTAAAAACTGTTGAGAACATGTCTGTGTTCATTGCTGTTCTTTTGTATGTTCCACACTGGCCTTGGGTCAACTGTATGGCCACACAACTATCTAAAAAAATTATTCATATTTATATTATTCTTTTTCCATTAATTTGTGGAAAACAGTGCCACGACGAGCAGGAATTTGTTTCCACAGGGTTCTTACACATTTTGACCAATGGAATTTCCATTCTAAAACTAAAATCTCGGTATAAACATGAAACAATTAGAACATTTTGCATATTAAGAGCGTACGCCGGCTTATATTTTGAGCGTCTTTCTTTAAAAAACATATTAATTATTTCAAACTCGGCTGTTTTAACTGTTTGTTTCACGATATGTTTTGTATGTTTTTGTATGTATTGTATTTTGACCTTTCTGTGGACCCCAGGAAGATTAGCGGTCGCTAAGGCGTCAGCTAATGGGGATCCAATTAATAAACTAAATAAACTAAACATTTCCATGACTTTTCCCAAACTTTTATGATTTAAGTTCTTTCCATGACATTTCCAGGTCTGGAAATGACCATTTTAAAATTCCATGACTTTTCCAGGTTTTCCATGACCGAACGAAAGCTTTTTGCTTCCCAACAGACATTTGCATTGCTGTAAAAATGAGAATTCGCTTGTGTATTGTAGCCATAAATCTCATGGTAATGCACATTTGGCACTAAAGCGGCAGCAGGATGCAAGCGGAGGATGGGACCGTTGAAAGAGCTACAGTGCCCGACAGAATTATTAGCCCGCTTTAGTAAACATGAGCAAAACGAGACACGAAAAAATTGCTTTATTGTGGATCTCACGATCTTTCATACAAGATACTGTGTATATATGTGTATATTCGTCACAATTATTGGCACCCCTTCATTTAATACTTTGTGCAGCCGCCCTTTGCCAAGATAACAGACGAGTCTTCTCCCACAATGTGAGATAAGGTCGGTGAACACACGGCACTGGATCCCTGACCAGATTCAGAGGTCGACGGTCGTGGACTCTCCTCTTCAGCTCATCCCAGAGATGTTCTACGGGGTGATGGCCAAAGCATCACCCCGTAGAACATTATTAGATAGTTAGTTACATAGAACTTTATTCTGTGGTCAGTGAAACATTTATGTGTACATTTTGATGTGTGCCTCAGATAATTGTCCTGCTGGAAGGTCCAACCACGGCCCATTTTAAGTATCCTGGCAGAGGCTGTTAGGTTTTCATTTAATATCTGCTGGTATTTGATGGAGTCAATGATATCATATCCTAAGAAGATGTCGAGGGCCTTAAGGAAGAAAAAATGCCACACAACATCTAAGCTCCGCCCCCATACTTCACAGTGGGTATGAGGTGCTTCTTTGGATGCCTATCTTTCCATCTATGCCAAACCCACCTATGATGTTTGTTGCCAAAAAGCTCTATTTTGGTCTCATCTGAACACATAACACAGTCTTAGTGTCCCAGTCAAATGTGGCAAACTGTAGGCTCTTTAGTTGGCCGTTGATTGACAGCAGACCAACTGGCAACCCTCCCAAACAGCTTATGGTGATGTCGGTGGCTTTGAGACTTTAAGAGTTACTAATCAAACAGGTCAACGGAAACATTTAAAATATGACTGGAATAATACTTCAGTTGGATTTTAACCGTGGGATTTTTCTGGGGGTGCCAATAATTATGGCACATGTGTTTTGGAGAAACGTATTTGTTTAATGTAAAAATTATTTTTTTCTACTTTTTTTTACTTCAAGGAAAAGGTGACATTTTTGCAAATATTTCAAGTGAAAGACCGAGAGGATAAACAGCAAATACATGTTTTCAAGACCCGTTTTGCTCAGATTTACTAAGGGTGCCAATGATTCTGGAGGGCACTGTACACATGTAGCAGCAGGCGAGATCGCTATCAAACTGCTGCAGGCATACAAAACAAACGCAGGAAAGGTTCCTTAAAACTAAGTGTATGCCCGTTGCTGGAGACACTATGTCTTTCCGACTGTGTGGCGAGTGCAGGATGAGTGTGCATAGATGTGTGAAGAGAGGTGAACATGACTCACTCAACCACTTTGAAGTTATTCATTAATAAAATTCAGTATTTGCCAGTGGAAAAAGAAAATAGAGCCATCACTCTTCACTCACAAGCCAGGCTGGCCCCAGGGTAAAGGCCGTGGTAAGCATGCAGAGGGAACATGCGCAGCACCACACAGAGCATGCACACAACAACAACAACAGGTACTCACAGCCAGTGTCTTTGAGTCTGTTGATGGCGTTGGACAGGAGGCGGACACAGCCGAGGAAACCTGCGCCCTGCTTTTTGTGGATCTTCTTGTGGTTCCATACACTGATGGTGATGGAGTCTGCCTTTCCAATGTATCTGTCAGAGGAAAGAAGGGTTGAAGGAAAGCAGTTTAACCCACTGGGTATGAAAAATGAAACTCAAGAAAGTTTCCAAAATCTAACAAATACACAAGACTAAACAAACTGAAACTAATATTTCACATCTCATCAAACTGATTCTCCCCGACAGCAAGAGAACAATGCACGCCATGTTTGCGGCGTAGACGTTCAGACTGTGTAATGAGACTGATTAGCCGATTCAAAGTACCGTGTGTGTACGCGCTCGAGTGTTTGTGCAGATTAAGCGCAGCTGAGGCCCGTCTAGTCGTGGTTGAAGTACAGAGGAAGTCCCCGTGATGGGCTCCACCACTGTCTGAGACCCAGACAGCCACCACAGTAAACACAGAGTTCACACACACACACACACACACACACACACACACACACACACTGTGTCACACACGCACGTAGTGTATCACTAGCGAGAAGTGAGGTTTCCAGGGATTCCGTCTGTTGATGCTGTATTAAATGATCGGGATGCGGCAGCAGTGGTTAGCATCTTGGCACGTTCACTTTTTCTCTCTCAGCGGATGCTGACGCGTCGGCCGGGGCTTTGACACTCGTCGAGATTATGGTCTACCAAATGGATAGTAATTAGTCAGTGAACATTATTGGAAGAAAAATAGTGAAAGGGCATGTTTTTCTGCAGCTGAACGTTATATTTTCTAGTGAAATAAAGAGTTAATTAAAGGCTTATTTCCCAATAAATGGATATTTATAGACTGGAACCTCTCTCCTCCAGTTGGTTCCAAACGCTCCGATGCGTCATGCCATAATATGTTATTAGTTTACAAGTCAGGAACATTTTACCAGAAACTAGTCGGCGTGAGAAAATAAATAAAACGGCTGAATGGATTTTTCCTGTTATTTGTTTATTTGCGTTTCTAATTGAAGCAGTGCTGTTCTTGACTAAGCTCCGCCAGCTTTGTACCGTTAGGGTTCCATTTGGTTCCCTGCATTCTGTGTGCTGTGGGGGAACTCAAACGCTCATTCTGAGCACCGCGCCGTTTCAAGGTTAACGGGTCAACGGGATGCAAAGATGTGGTGTGCAGAGCATCGTGGAGCAAAAACTGAAATAGCTGACAAGACAATGAGCGAGTGTCTGAATGATAGAGAACAGGTAAAACATGTTATTTCCTCAGTAACAATGTGTTGGGATAGCTCGAGCTCCGACATAACATTGCAGCTACTGAGGCAATTATTGCAACACTGCTATCGACAGCAGATTAATACAGATTGGAGCGGGATTAACAGTCAGCACTGATTAGTAAGTGGGCTGCGGAACGGTATTTACACACATGACTACAGACCGGCCGTCTTTTACAGGTGGCTGGTGTTGCTCTGACAGCCACAGGATACTTGAATAGAATAGAAATATACTTTATTCATCCCCAAGGGGAAATTTGTTGACACAGTAGCACCAATAAACTAAACACAATAAAATATAAATATAAGAAAGAAAGAAAGTGACTGTGCATAAATTATACAAAGTGAAATATAAAATAAAAATGTGTATATATATATATATATATATATATATATATATATATATATATATATATATATATACACATACATACATACATATACACACAACATATATGTAAATACAGCAATGTAAAATAAAATTATATATATATATATATATATATATATATATATATATATATATATATATATATATATATATATATATATATATATATATATATAGACAGTGTGTGTATGCGTGTAGTGTAAATGAAAAGTGTGCAGTGCAGATCAACACAGTGTAAGTATGAATGTGAATATGTACAGTGGTAGTTATTGCAAGTTGCAACTTGGTGTGCAAACTATGAAGAAAAGGGAAAACTGGACCATATTTATACACAGGACCAGTTCTCACCGTGTATCCATCTGAAACTGCTGCGACGCCATGGAGAGATGTGTCTCTGTTCAAGTTCATCACCATTAATTGCATCGTAAAGCTAAAATGTTATCCATAATTCCGCCAAAATACATCTAGGCTTGGTTTTTGGAAAAAAAAACGCAATTTATAAAAGATCCTCATGTCTTTGCACAGGACATAGCACCCGCGATGCCAGCACAAATATTATGCCAGCATGCTCAAAATAATTAAAATATGTCCAAGTAAAAACAAATATGCTCCAGCACGATAAATATAACCCTGAATATCATGCCAAATGTAATAAAAGCCATTAAAGTCGTCCATTCCCAGAGAATGTTATGACATTACATAACGCATACCGTGAATTAGAAATGAATTAATAATGACATGATGTAAGCCATTATATTCATCTTTTTCTCCCCCTTGTGAATACTGCTCCGGACTCAAGCAGAACAGTATGTGCAGGGCTCGCCTCGTGTTCTTGGCACACTCCCTCTTCTATTCATGGTGTTGAATTATTCAATTTCCAGCACTAAATCTACTTCTTTAAAAACAAGAACAAGAAATGCTCATATGATTCACGACCAAATGCTGTAGGGCAAGCACAGAGACAACACAATTAAAAACAGTCTCTTTCACTTACGCACTTCATAAGGTAGTTAAAAACTCAAACTAAAAAGGATTAGCCCTCCTAATGCTGCAGACAACAGCAGAGGGGGGAAATATTCTTGGGTGAAATCCAGATTAGCTTTCCAGGACGTACTAAATTCAGACCCTCGACTTGCCACACTTTCTCGCCATGGGAACGCACATTACATCGGGGTCTCACCAATATAATCTATTTCCCAATCGAATGGATTTCATATTAATGTTTGACAGCCTTCAGTTGTTAACATCTATTAAAAGACACAAATAAATCAGAGGGGAGATTCGACAGCGCTGGCTCATCCATATCGGGTATCTTGATCTGATTTATGCAAACGGAGTTGATGCCAAAACATTCTTCCTCGATTCCCCTGTTCCTTGCTGTTACATTGAGCTGACCACCCCATTTCACTTCTTCCACGTTTGGACATATGCGTCTACAGACTTTTCCTGCCTCTCATAACAGAGAATTGTGAACATTTAAGCAATAACGTCACTAAGAAAAAGATTTCTGGCCGCAATGTAGGTATGTCTGGCAGGAGAGCTTCTCGAAGGTAGCTGAAACTTTCAGTCAATCCAAGACGGAGAGAGAGACAAAAATAAAAAAACACTGAATATACAAGCAACACCATGCCTGTTTCCAAGGACAGAGCAGAGACGTTGTTCTCTTTTTGCATTCTCCTGGGTCAACCCAACGGTGTTACGGTGCCAAATCACAGCAGACAGGAATGAAGTAGAAAGACATCTCCCGACGGTTAGAGCACCGCTAATCAATGTCTGGAGCTACTTTTCTGATTATACTGTCGGTGGGTACGTCTGCCAAGGCATGCGATAGGTAGGCAGTAATAAAGCGGCAACTTGTTGGCTACTGTCGATGCATTTTTTATATGGATGGCCACGGGGGAGAAATCCGACTGCTGTGTTCAACAACCAAATGTTGCTCAGGCCGTATTTGTGAAGCGCCGTTAGTCGACACAGGCTCCCCCATTAGGCCGCATGGTATGTGCAGCATTTATCATAGCGTGAAGGTAGAGGGAGCAGTGAAGCACATCGGACCCTCTAACCAAAGCAATGTGAGGAGTTTGTACTAAAAGGGCTGGAAACAGATGCCAAGCATGAGCAGGCAACGTGCCAAAACCAGGCCTATGTACATTTACTGCAAGTTCATGAACTTTCAACACATGCAAAATGTTTTCAAAAGGTTGTCCGACACAGTTAGCGCTTCTACCTTTTAGGAGCATCAACTATAGCTAAGAGATGTATATACGTTTTTGCAGGGTATGTAATGTAGAGCACCGAGGATGATGGTAGTATCAGTGTCATGTGACAAAAAGACCCCACCTCCTAAAGCTGAAGGCTGGAGATGGGATGGGGGGGGGGGGGGGGGGAGAGTTGGCAATGGGCCAATCCCACACTTCCATCTGCTTTCTGTGGCGTGTTAGCCACTTCCTGAACCAGAGGAAGAGGCCAGGGGTCGCTGGAGGGAAACAAACTCCTCCGAGAGGGTGGGGACCGAGAAGGGAGAGAATTATGTAAAGTAGGGGATCTGAAGTTAATGTTGACAGTGCACAGGCACAGGTGTGTGTGCAAGTATGAGTGTGTATGAGTGTGTGTGTGTGTGTGTGTAGGTGTGCCTAGGAAGGCAAGACGCCTCAGTTGTTATTGTGAAATGATAAAGGCCACGTATGTATGGGAAGTTCAATTATTTAGAAACATACATACATACATATATATATATATATATATATATATATATATATATATATATATATATATATATATGTTCTTCTTACACAATGGGTTTTCAATATAATTAACATACACATCATTTTATTGACTAATACATTAATTGAATTGCCGATAAATTGTCAGAATTGAGAAAAATGTCACAAGTTTAAAGACGGTAAGAAGACAAGATTGCTAATTTAGCTTGAAGAAAAAGAAAAACATTGCGAATGACAATATTTTTATTTTAGCATTTTCATATCTATGTTTGATACTCAGTGTCATACATATTTTAACCTTAGAAGTATTCATCCTTTTCCTTTTCAATTCTTGAGCACACCTCGGTTTCCTACTTTTCCCTTCAATGCTGGAAATCGGGCTTCCTTTCCCCTAAATTCCCTCTTCTCACACAGAATCTCCTCCAGGGATGCCGGACTGTTATTGTAACTTCCCTCAGCAATGTAACCATCTAACAAACGTGTTTTCCTCCTGCATCCCTTTTGTTTTTTTGCCATGGTATTATTCGGGTTTTTGTCTGTTTTTCTGGAAAGTTTTCCTGATCCGATGTGAGGTCCTGGGATGTGTACAGATTGTAAAGCCCTCTGAGGAAATTTTATAATGTTGGTCTATACAAAATAAACAATTGAATTCAGAGATTTTGTTTGAAATAAAATCATCTTAATTTACACTTTATTTTTGTAATCACTTAAATCTGCACTCTAAATGTGTGTTGTCCTATGTAAAGACACATTCGGCTCAGAAAAGGGAGCAAGCCAGAAAAATATGATGATATTTATTATTTAGCCAAGTCCATCTTCTAATATCCCAAACAGGATGAATCTGCTATCTGAGGAAGAAGGAATTCATAACAGTACACGGCTTATTTTTCTCCAAAGACATCTCATATGCATTTGACATTCGTCAGAGTAAGGCCAGAGGTAAGCGATGTCTACAATCTCACTCTACAAGATGTTTTGTCCGCACATAAAACAGCTCAAAAGCTTTATAGATGGCTGCCTGCACAGCGAAGAGACGACTCAATCTGCATTCCTGAAACACTTGTCATAGCAGTTCCACCCGGAGACATGCTACAGAGCAAAGCCAGCATGGCATCTTTCTGTAATAACAATGCTTCCTGTACGGCTTCAGATTTTCAGTCGTGTATGACCTCATGGACAATTGCCCGCTCAAACACTCGCTGCATTTGTTTCAAAATGAGGTCAAAGTGCTGTGAACTTACAGATCATAATGCTGATTCCACTTTGGGTCCAGCGTATTTCTCACAGTATCCGTAGAGTGGCATTGTCCTGAGCCGTCCACCACCACTTTGGCAAAAGGATCTGGCAACCCTGTAAAAGCAAACAGAGGCAAGAAAAACGGTTTATTAAAAACATTAAAAAAAGGTATTTAATGTAGCAACCATGCGACGTGTTCAGCCCCCCATTTGACTGATTTATATGAGACTGCAGTAGCAACTTTATCTCACAGTTCAGTTATTCGGCAGGGCACTTATCACATTTCAAACAGAATGTTTGGCCTGCAGCACCAGCCTCCGAGCATTTCCTCTCTATTGCCTTTTTAGCCGTTTCTCTGCAACTTTTCTTACCTGCCAAGAGAATCTCCTCACATATTTACCACGGTTGTTTATAGCCACCGTAAAGCAAACGTGCAGCAGCAGCAGTTCACGGATCACATGCCCTGATGCACCCATCTTTCTTATGGGTGATTTTTAGAGCTGCTCTGTGGATAAGTCCCATAGTCATATTTCTTTACACATTACTTGGCCTACAAGACATGTTATTGTGTTGGAGTCTATAAATCTCCTTGCAAAGTTCCTCTGATCAAAATACTGCCCATTAAGTTTGTCCTCCCAGACTATTCTTCATAAGATAGTAGTATCCTCGGCAGATTTAGCCATTTTTGCATTCAGAGCATTTAGTATCATTGATAGAAGGCTGTGAAATAAATCTGCTTTCTAGGACGCTGAAGCTTTACTCTACACTATACGCTTCTCTACAACAATAAGGATAACCTTGAAACAGTATCTCATTTTGTTGGAAGTCTGACAATCTGATAATGAATCCTTTCCGCCGTGTTTGTCTGGTGCTCTCGGTGTGGCTGTGCATGTGTACGTCTGGGCGCCGATACTTCAAGTCAAACCTGTTCAGTCACCCTCATGCTTTTGTGAGACCTCCCTTTTTGTGCTAAAAAATTAACTCGCTATTGTCCGTGTTGTGTTCATGACTTCTAGGTTAATGGAGAACCAAACCACAAGCTAAACACCAAATACAATTTAACACTTTTATTCTGGCCAATTAGTTTAAAAGACGCAAGTTGCTCAGGAGGTATTCTTTTGTGAGGAATGTCTCATGAGTAGAGCTAAAGAACACGTCTCCTCTTACATCAATGCCAGCGACAGGGTGAGCGGCATACACCTAAACATTAACCAACAGTAAATTAGAAGCCAGAGAGAAAACAACACACCTATTCACCCCACCATGACCTCCAACTATCAGTATTTCAGTCCTTGTTTGTTTGTTTTCACTTGTGTTTTATAGTCAACTCTCACTATAAGGGTGGAGCCCTGTTTAGTCTCTCTGTATTCTCATTGGCTCGCTTTCTAAAAGAAAGGCACACATGGCAAGCAGGGCCTACTTCTATCAAACAAAACATAATTAAGTCTCCTTTTTTTCCCCACACATTACAAAATTAGCATGATACGACTTTCCATGTGATGCTTTTACAACAAAATGCTAAATCAGGGGACGAAATGTCTCAACTACACAGTGAAGTTTGTGTTTATCATTAGACCATAAGATGTTCTTTTTATCAAGTTTAATTAAAGCCTCTTTTTAAATGAAGTCTCCTGGCTGTTTCAGTGGCCCTGATAGGTTTGGCTGGCGGTTGGGTAGCGGCGGGTCCCTCTGCGTGACAAGCCTCCTGCTGTGTGAAACAGACAGACAGCTCCTGAGGGACTTCCTTTACAGCGCGGCTTCAAAAGGCCAGCAAGCTGCCACTGCTGACAAAGCATGCACAAGGGAGGGAAAGGGACAAGAATAGCAACGTGCAAAAATACTTACGGAAGAAGTCTTTTTTTGCCAGGTTCTTTGCACACAGGACTGGAAGAGAAGAAGTACAGAGACGTTAGTGTCAGGCAACAAATTAGATGAAAAACAGGTGATAAAAAAGAAAAGAAAAAAAAAGACAGGACAAAGATGATTTTTACAATGAACTTGGCTGTGATCATTTATACAGTCAACTTTCAATGGCACGTAATCTTTATACACCTGCAATTGAAATAAAAAAAATCTCCAAAATAATGTTTAAAGCACAGTTGTAACACATTGACGGTTTCTTTTGATTAATCGCATCTTTTGCTAACATGTAGCTTTGCCCATCCTCGACGTCCCATCACAGGCAATGAGATCAGTCGAAAGAGTTCCTCATTTTTAAGTAAAGGAGCACTTCTTCCTGTCTAAAGCAAGTCCTTGGGGGTTAGCATCACAGACACCGTGCAATAGCTTTCAACAGAGGCCAACAAACTAAGACATGTCTGTAAGTCTGTGTTTTGTCTGCCGTTGTCTTTTTTATCTTTCTTCCTAAATGTCTACCTCCTTTGTTAGAGGGCCTGGGTAAACTGAAGCAGGCCAATGCTTTGTTTGGAGCTGGCTAGACAATCCTGTGACAATTACAAAGCGAGACGAAGTAGGCCCTAGCCCAGCAGCAACAGCTACGGGCAGTGGCAGACAAAACCAAAAAGATAATAAAAACGGGTCGGATTGAGAGATGTGACAGACTGATAACTTCCCTATATGAATCTGAGTTGGTGCTGAACTCAAAGCACATTACAAAGCTATTTATAAGACTGCTCAATCACTCTTGCAAGTGCTTCCAATCATCCATCCAGTTTTTATATTTTTCAAAACTTTTGGTTCATGGAATGTGAATGTGATATACAACGCAGCTAGACTTTTGGACCACGTCAGATGTTGATACAAGCACAGAAATACACATGTATTAGATTAAGACCCCAAACAAGGCTGCGCTGGAGACATCATGTACATGGTTTACTCAATAGATCATGCGAGAGCCTGTGAACCTGCCACGATTAAGAAACAAGCGCCACTTCCGAAAAAGATACGAACAGGCCTGGGAAACCAACCCAGCATTAAACCCATTCAGCGCGGAGACCTCCACGGTGACCAAAATGACAGTCGAGGCCAATCAGACAGAATCACAACACGGGAAAATAGACGATCTTAACAAACCAAATTATACTGACTGGGACGCCTGGATGAACACTAACCATCGGCTTGTCAGGGGAAATTACACTGCCAAAGCCGACAGTATGGGCACAGGCCAAATCAGAGGCCGCCAGAAAAGCCTCCTGTGGGACTAAATGGACACAGTGTTGACGGCAGACGGGAGGAAAACAGCAGAGACAGAGGCCGGAAATCTTGGCAGAGCATTTGTGGACAGAGATTCCAACCAAAGTTAAAATGGCTCATCATCTTAGGCCTTAAAGACACACGTATCAGCCTACTCTTTCCACTTGTATTCCAAGATATTAGCAGCAGAGGTTTAGTGACAAACTGCACGTGGTCTATTGGTTTAGAAATGTTATTTAAAAACAAGCTTTTTGTGGAGCTTTCTTATAAACAAACAAAAGTCATGTTCACATTTAGTGTTACCAAAATGCAGTGTGTTTATCTTTGAGGTCTAACGGGCATGTAGAGAGACTTTCCTTCCTCGCGAAACATTTGCAACGCCGATTTATTCCCAGGCTAACAAACTACTTCAGAAAAGTTTTGAACCGTGCTGTGTGTCATTCACCTATTATTCATATAATAACGTGGCTCTCTGATTACCAAACTACGCTAATGAAGATTGAAGAATGAACGTTCACACTGCTCCAGTGGCTCGGGCAATGTTACCATGACGGCACATCAAAATATGATAAGACTCGTCTGTTCAGCCTTTCAGGCATCACTCACGACTAAAGCAAAGGGCAAAGTGTAATTCAAACAAAGTAAGGCAGGCGGAGAAATGTCCAGAAAACATCTATTCAGCTAAATACTGCTTCCACAGATTCCAATTTCATTTTAAAAAGGAGCCCCACAAGGATTTAGATAAACATTCCTAAATATGTCCATAATCTTATCTGGGCTTATGCAGACTCTAACTGTGGAGCCGAGCATCAATGAGGAATCACATCTCATCCCTGTGCCCTGTAGGGATGCAGCAGTGTTGAATAGTTGCCACGGGGACCCGGGGCTGGCCGAGGACCAGACGCATTGGGATCCGCACACTGAAAGCTGGGTCAACTGGGAATCAGTGAACGGCCAGAAAGCCGTGGGGCGAAGCTGCCCTCGGTGTCCGAGGATCCTCCACCCCACCGCTAACCCCCGTTTCTACAGTGAGAGGAGAGGCAATACATCCGGCTTGAACACCAGTGGCCTGTCAACAAGCAGATGAGTAGATGATAGCCATTTCCCCATCACCACACTGAAATATGTTGGGAGGGGATTCAAGATTCAAGATATTTTAATGTCATGTGCACATATAACAAGGTATTTGTACAATGAGAAGCTTATATTGCTGGGTCCTCCAAACTAAACAAAATAACAAGGTAAGAAAGAAAGAAATACAAATAAGTCACAGTTTACAAATAAGTCACAACAAACGGTATTGCACAAGAGTAAAGCACACAAATTACAATATTGCACAGATGGTGTATAAATAGTGGTAATTCTGCTCATCATATTCCTGCAGACTGTGAGCAAAAGACTGAAATTCATTCTCGGCCTTTTGAGCAATTCTCATTTTATCACGCCCTTTTTTAACCATAAGAAGGTTTCAAAACATAACGACCAAGACAGAATACATAAGACAGATGAGTCATACCCTGAAGTTACAATTTAATCTTTTTTTATTCGGCCACCCGTGACATTAGACATCTGGTGTGGATGAATACGGTACGATCAACAAAGTCTCACAACAGCGTTATTATCTGGAGAACGTTCAGACAGACATCTTCCCACCAGCTTAAAGATATTGACGGCAATAGCAATCCTTGTAACAGTACTAACGCCAGATGAACTGTTCTCCAGCATGCCTCTGGAGGTGATGTGACTCTTTCCATGATCCACGCGTAAAGTTCACATTAAAGTCTCTGCAAAATGACAAATCCTTTCTTAGCTTTAATCTTGGGTCTGTATTCATTGTCATTTTCATTCAGTATCTTTTGTAATTCAAATCCCTCTCCCGGCTTCAAATTGTCGATGACTCATCCTCCACTCGGGGTGTTTACAGCTGTACACGGTTCAAATATTCTGTATTTACTGTGAAAAAAAAAAAAAGGTACCGGCACAGAAACTTCATTGACCACCCAAAGCTGCACTCGCATTAAACCAAGCTGCAATAGTAGTTAAAAGGGTCAACAGGGGGTCAACTCTGCTCCATTGTTTATCAAAAGGATCTGAAACAGCTGCCGTTTCAGGACCATTTGTAGGTGAGTCGCCCCCATTCCACAATGTGAAACAAGCCGTAAATCAAACTGTCACACTAAAAGCAAGCCTATCCATCTCGGCGAGTATCGGGCTGTGATGTCTTTACCACCGTCTGGCAGCTTGAAGAGGAGGAGGCAGACAGCGGCCTGTCATTTCAACCAGACGATATGACCTTCGGCCGCAGAGGTCGACCATAGCTTCCCATCTCCAGGGGAACTGGTAGTGTCCCGTTAAAGCCCGCCCCTTTATTAAGCGCCCAAACCAGCATTTGAAGACATTGGAAGTAGAGGGCGCTAGTGAGCATGAACTCACCCGCGCGCGCAGCACGGCTGAGCTCCTATGTCGGCGCTCGAAACGCCGTATCAACAGCTGGCCGCTCAGTGCATTCGCGCACCTTTTCTTTTTTTTTTTCAGAGCGGACTTTTTTTTTTTTTTGCCTTAGTCGCTCGTGATTTGTCATAGGCGCTCGGCAAAAAGGCTTAGGCGCGCGCCCATATTTTCTCTATGCAGGAAAAACCCTGGACCCTGATCTTAAAATGTCTTTAGTCCTTACTAGACGTCCATGTTTGTTGTGCGGAAGACAAGCCGCTGCTCTGTGTCCTAAACAACATGTAGTACTGTTACACATCGCTCTGAAAAAGGACTTTTGCTAAATATAGAATAGAAATATACTTTATTAATCCCCAAGGGGAAATTTGTTGACACAGTAGCACCAATAAACTAAACACAATAAAATATAAATATAAGATATAAGAGATATATATATATATATATATATATATATATATATATATATATATATATACATACACACACACACACAACATATATGTAAATACAGCAATGTAAAATAAAATGATATATATATATATATATATATAGACAGTGTGCAAAATGCAAAAGTGCGTGTATGTGTGTAGTGTAAAATAAAATGTGTGAAGTGCAGATCAACACATTGTAAGTATGAATGTGAATATGTACAGTAAATATATATATATATATATATATATATATATATACACACATACATATATACACACACACACACACACACACACACACACCCTGATGTAACATTGTAATATACATACATCACTGCAAAAGTATGCACACTAATTATAATATGCATTTCAAAAAGCAAGGCCCTTAGCATTCATGACGAAATATGCACAATGGGCCCTTAGACCACAATGAGAGGCGGGGGGGGGTTGTCTCGGTCTGTCGGAGACAAAAGGCCACGCTAACGGGTAGCATTAGTTGTGGTCAAAGGTTGAAAGGTCCTAAACAGTCGGGCATGGGGGGGCGCCCGTTGTTTCCTCGAGGGAGTCTCCATTTGTAATAGATGCTTAACGCCTCACGCAGTTCGTTGGAAAGGGGCGGTGGTTGTTCAACTCCTTTAGAGCCGAAGAGGATGCTCCCTTTGAAACCTGCACCGCAGTTTGACGGGTCGGGTCACTTAGCTTGATACTCAGTGGAGTGTCTTTAAAAAATTAGAAAAAAGAACAAATACAGCTGGGAGAGCTATCAGAAAGCATGTTAATGCAGTCATTTCATTCCGAGTGGTTTGAATCGGTGGTTAATATTAATTTTGAATAAGAATTGAAAGCCGTGTGAAAATGTGCAGCACAAGAGCAAAAAGTAATTAAAAAAATAGTTTGTGACCGATTAATGGTATCAATGCATAAAGTAGCATATTTTTGAGTGAAGATAAGGATTGATCAAATGTCCTGAAGGTCTTGTAAAATCATTGTCGTGGGGAAATTATATTTTGTCTGTGAAGAAAGGGGACGACAAGACAAAAAGACACGGGCTGCATTCGAGTTCACAATAGTGGACGATTTGCACTCGACCAGCAGCACGCCGCTAGCCTAGAACATTATTAAACCACAGCGCTGGGCTGCCCAAGACCAAATGGCTTGCGGTCAGTAGCTCCACTGGACCATGATGTGATGCCTGTGCACTGCCAACTCTACGGTCAAGTGTGGCCATTGTGTGGTCCATTTGTTCAAATAATTCTCAGACAGCTCTATAAGGACATGGAAGTAAACTCAGCATCCAGTGGCTGAGCGTGGCTGCTGCTGATACGGTCATGAAAAACAGGGTTTGAGAGCAGTGGTGATCCTCGGCTCTTTTAATGTCATCTGTAATGGTAACTAGTGTCACCAACATACCATGAGTCAAATTCAAGGTGTGACCCTGAAAAGAGATTACCTGATTGTGTATTGCCGTTCTCGTCTTTAAATCAACACGCCTCAAAAGATGAGAAGTGTCACCAAATATTAACTGGTCAACAGAATGAGTGTGAGTGTCATCTAATGCTCAGCACACTGGAGTGTGACTTTAGCCGAGTGGGAAGCTCAAAAAGTTTTAAGTCTCAGTTAAAACCCCTCAGGGCGACGTGTTTTAGGGTGAAATTAGGCTTATTTGTCTGACGCTATTATTCGAATCGACTAACAATCCTGTTACATTCATACACCGTAGACACAGCTACAGGGAGCCACTCGGGGTCAAGGATCTTGCTCAAGGACACATCGACTGACCACTGACCAACAGTTGCCACTATAGTCTTGCAGTACTTCAAATATTGTTTTGCATCACTTCTTTCCAAAAAGCCTTTCTAACACACAAATACAGAAGAACTCATTTCCAACAAAACAAAAACACAAGACAACAACACACATGCTCAATGTCCAGAAAGAGGAACTGGAAATATATCCTGGTGGAGCTGAACATCAAATGTGATTCATGACCCGTAGAGACACATTTCAGGTTGTGGTGTCAAGTGTGATTATCAACTTGATAATTGTAAACTCTACTTTAAAGTGCAGAAAGCCATGAAGTTGATCATGACTCTTTCAAAGGGTACTACTGCTTTTAGGTCATAGGCCCTAAAAACATCCTGCCCATCCACAAGTAGGACGTTAGGATAACAATGTTTTTGGAATCAGGAAGCACCATCAAAGAGGGAAGATGAATAATGCAAGGGGAAAGTCACACATTGAAGGAACATTAATATTCTCCAAAAATCTAGGTTACCAAGTAATGAAATGTGCATGAGGCCCACGGCCAGAATTTGATTCCCATTACCTGTGCACACGCTACCTGATGCCGGCCCACGCGGGCCGTGTGCAGAGGGCTGCTTCACTGATTCCACAAAGACACACTTTCAAAGCATCCCATATTTCTGGAACAGCATTGCTTGATTTGAAATCAGCAAAAGTAATCTTACTTCAAACAAATAGGCTATTATTGAGGCATAGTACAGTTTTAACTTTGAGAATTTTTTCAAGACAAGAGACAGGGTTCTTACACATGTTGACCAATGGATTTCCGTGACTTTTCACCAAATTTCCATGACCAAACTGAAATCTCGGTATAAACATGAACAATTTTGAGAATTTTGCGTGTTGATTGCGTACGCCGGCTTATATTTTGAGCGCCTTTCTTTAAAAATCACATTCAGTATTTCAAACTCGGCCTAAATGAACACGTGATAACACATTTCCATGACTTTTCCAGAACTTTAACGATTTAAGTTTTTTTTCCATGACTTTTCCAGGCCTGAAAATTACGATTTCAAAAAAAATCCATAACGTTTCCAGGTTTTCCAAAAAAAAAGAAATCTGGAAAATTTGGAAAAAAATCTCCAAACACACCCCACTGACGTCCCCCGACTCATTAGCGTCAGTCAATCAGATTTGAAAGGGAAGGCCCACATCCTTCGCTCCTGTTATGACTCTTGCTTCAGCCCCATGCTGTCTCATTCACAGCATTGTTCAACAGTTAAACAAAACACTTCCTTTTCCCGTCCTCACGCCTCCCTGGCGGGCTCGCTCCCTCACTAGAACACACCGAGAGTACACGTTGGAAAAAAAGTCTGTCTGTAAGTTACCAACTTCACGCTACAGCGGCAAGCACACACACCGACGATACGGTAGGAATTAGCATTTAGGTGACCGAAACTGAGAAAAGTTGCCTAAATGGCGATCTGTTCTCCAGTGAACTTCCTCTGGAAAGCCATTACTACATTTCCCAACCTCCCACTCTCCGGCGGGCTCCAGCCCAGTGAATGCTCAGGATGCCAATTATGTCATTCATTTGAGAAGCCAGCCGTCTACAGCTGACACTCCCCTTCCTCTCCGCTCCCCGAGGAGACGCCAACAATCTGGAGTCAGGAATCTGGAGCTGAACGTAGTCACGACCCAGAGGAGGAGGGTTGGTTTTCGAGAGGGGTGAGAAGGTAAGGACGAAATGTTCATCTGGAGGCATCTACGGTGGAATGGAGGGAGGAATGTGGGGAGGGTGGAGAGAGGTCTATCTAGTGTCACACATCTGTGGAATGCAGACAGTCGCGGGGGGAGAAAGGGAGAGAAATAGGGGAGAGCAGTGGGAGGGGAAGAAAAGGGAGAAGTTCATTTGGACCAGAGCATTTTGATGGTGATGACATTCTGGCAACAGTGAAAACACTGAGGGAGGAGTAGCAGGGATGGGGGGAAGAGATAAGGGGAGACGAGGAGCCATACAAGAATGAGCAAAGTAGACCATAATCTAGAAACGAAAGGTATGGCTGTTGGGGTTATTCGGCATTTAAAAATCAGTGAAATCCCCAATAATGGACGTCTTAAAATGTGTTAGATGACATTTACCGTCCCATGTCATGCAGTGAAATCTAGAGGCATCTCAACTATCAAGGTGTATGCTACTCTGAAACACAGGGGACACCTTTTTTAAGTATTTCATGAATGCGTCTACAAAGAACACTATATAAAAAAAGAAATGGCCAGAAATGGATAGGAGGTAAGCGGCGGGGAAAAAAAGATTTTCAGGGAGAGGCAAGCTGCCACATAATGAACAGATGGTGAGTTTTGATGGTAGGAAACTAAAGAAGAAAGGTGATATAAAGCAGAGAGGAAACGGATGGAGGGGGGGGGGGGGGGGGGGATATAAAGAAATAAGACAATTAAGGTGGAGAAAATAAGCCAGAGGGATTCAAGCTTATCTGAAGACTGAGTCACAAAGTAAATGAAATATTCATAGGGAAGCCGACACTGGACTTAGAGACAGCCAGGTGTAATATCATACCACGGGAAAGTAATTCCCATATGAGTCATTAGGTACCGTAGCCGTGCGTCAACATGGGAGGCGTTTCAGTCCAGTTTTTCCAGTAACCATTAGCTTGGCCTTGTGTATGCTGTATCAATAAGATTAATCCGTAAACAAATACATAAAATAGAGGCCACAAGGTAGAAAACCACACAGACTGTATAATTAATTCACCCAAGCATCAGTGCATGAAAGTATTTTGGGCCTCTTCATCAGAATTAAAAGATACGGTTTCTTTCCTTTAAGATTGTAGTGCATATTGGGCTCTAAACTACAACTACTACCTGCAGTTTGTCTAAAGCGTTCACATAGTGCATTCTGGGTGTATGTGTATTCCCATATGAGAGCAAAGATTCCCTTATTCACTGTCTATGTATGTCCAATTAGCCCTTAGAAACAAGGGAATGAGGGATGACAGGGGGAGAGGAAGATGACGACCGTGACTCTGTGGAAAATAGTATTCAGAAGTTGTGGCGGGGAGGCGGAAATCTAGAGAGCGCTAAGGAGGAGAGAGAGCAATAAAAGAGGAGAAGTGCAGTGATGGAAGAGAGGATAGGGACAAGGAAAAGAAGAAGGCTGAGAAATATGTGGGGAAAAATAAAAGCAGCAAACAGGCCATAGAGAGGAGAGGGTGTGACGGAGAGAGGAAGCACTGGGTAATAGATCATGTTATCTCTGCATCCCACACCTACTGGACAACAAGGCATAGTTGTACTATTGAACAACTTTTTTTTTTGTGTAGACTCCACAAAAGCGCACACACACGTTTTATGCTCAGAGACATATTGATTTCTACTGACCGAGACTGTAAAAATACATAAAATCAAACCTCCGTCAGTCTCTCGTGTATTGTGGTCCATGCCAACCACAACAGAAATGTCCACATTAATAATGTAGTGTTCTGCAGTCAGTGGTTCGTCAGACAGTTTTCAATATGACTTATTGTCAAGAGTTGTTGAACTTTCTCAAATGATTACTGCTAGCTAGTTTCTTTCAGCTTTCCACACCTTTTTAACCCACATATATCCATGTTGTCTACAGTCCACATGTTTCAACTCTTAGGACTCAAACACACAGGTGCAGTAGAGTTGCCGCTGGACAGATACCAGATTGGGAAATGCCTGGGAAAGCTGGATCGGGTATCCGAGTACGCACCAATAAGATATCACCCTCTCATAGTTTATCTCCAAAACGTGACAAACGCTGCCGGAACAGTTAGCGCGATGTGTTCGTTAGGGGTGGAACTGATCATAAACACCTTGGTAGGGATCGGATCAGCATCATTAATGATTCATATTAGCAGATACAGATCCTTTTTATTGTATGATTATAGCAGCTGGTATACACGTCTTCAGACTATTTACTTTGTGCAACCATCCCAAAAATGATTTCAACCAGTCTGAAGTCAGTGTAAAACATCAATGTTATTGTCCTCTATTGTAGTTATTTTATTCATAAAAAAGGCAAAAAATTCAAATAAGGAAATAAAGGATTGTATTATTATGGGTCAAGACTAATCTTGTCATTATTTGTTTTGGGTATCATATCAGGAAGGAAACGTATCAAATCATCTCTACAATGAACCAGTGTAAACTGGCCAATATACTGAAACAGGAATTATCCAGTCTGATGTGGTCAGATAGTGGGCCGTGTACAGCAGTCTGCTGTATACAAGTACTGGTTTCATTTGTCGGGTTTAGGCCTTCATTCACATTTTTATGAAACAGACCAGGCCCTTATACTACTATATTGAAAAAGGGATTCAAACTAAAGTGTGTCGTCAAGTAGCTGTAACGCAGGCATTTTGCTAAATCTTGTCAAATCTTTCACAATCCCCAGGGTTCTTACACATTTTGACCGATGGATTTCCATGACTTTTCCATGACTTTAAACCAAATTTCCATGACCAAACTGAATTCTCGGTGTATACATGAACATTTTTGAAAATGTAGTATTCAAAGAATGAGAATTACAAAGCATACAATACACCTTTAAATGAAACAAATTACATAATCCCGACCGCTTCCTGAGCTGTTGTTGCTACGGCCAGCAAACTTTCCAGTTAAGGTGCGTTCACTTGCAACGGGAAAAAAATTATAATTGCACCGATAGTGTGAGAGCGTACGCCGGCTTAGATTTTAAGTGTCTTCCTTTCAAAAACATATTCATTATTTCAAACTCGGCGTAAATGAACAAGTGAATATAACAAATTTCCATGACTTTTTCAAAACTTTTATGATTTAAGTTTTTTCCATGACTGTTCCAGGCCTGGAAATGACTATTTTAAAATTCCATGACTTTTCCAGGTTTTCCATGACCGTACGAACCCTGAATCCCATACATGGCGATTACAGCCTTTAAGAACGCAACAACGTCTCTCGCATACACGTGCGCTTTTTAATTGCTCTAAAAATAATAGACTAATTAATTGATTCAGTAGTAGTATCCAGAGGGGTCGAAGCGTTTCTTTCTACCGCTAGATCGTTAGCATTTAAGCAATCCTCTTTCATCGTTGTGGCCCTCCGTAAACAGGTGGGCGATCCTGCCCTCGCTGTGACGATGTAAAGAGGAGACGGATGGCGTGGCTCACCGGCGCCGTCATGGCAACTTGATCCTCATGATTAAAAACCACGGAACCACTCATGTCCTCCGACTGTCTCTCTCCCTCCCTCTCTCTCCCACACTGAAAACAGAGCCGGAGAGGGGGATGCAATTGGAGTGACAGTGAAAGTCTGCGTGTGTGTTTGTGTGTGCGTATAGCAGACATGCTGAGTGGACACACACACACACACACACACACACACACACACACACACACACACACACACACACACACACACAGTAGCAGGAGAACAGTGAGGGTGAGGAAAGGGTGATCCTTAGAGTCTAACACACTTCTGTTATTATCATTTTCTTTTTTTAAAACACCACTAAAACGTAATCTTTTAGTCTTTTAAGAAAAACACTAGTTGAGTTAAATGCTTTTTGTTTTGTTTCATTCATCGTAAGCGCATTCCAGTTAGTTTGGGACGAAAATGTTTTTATTTTATTTTATTTAGCAGCAGATTCTGTCATTTCCCCTCGTTTCAGTTCTTAATGAATTTAAAAGGCAACTAAGTATTTTGCAAAAGGACGTCTGGACTAGATCGGGGGGGGGGGGGGGGGGGGGGAGAAAGAAATGACCAAATGAGATGAAGGGCATCCTGTTTAAGAAAGAAAAGAAAAGCGAAGAGAAAAGTACAGTGTACAGAGCATTAAAGTCAGACGCACATAAAGAGACACTGCAGTGAGGTAGAGAGTTCAGGCAGTGAAAGGAAGAGGGCCAGGCAGGATGCAGTTAAGTGCAAAAGAAACACTGAAGTTAAATCACATTTATAGACCGATTACCTGCCTTTTCACGTGCTCCAAATGTCATTTCTGAGAGAGGCTGTGGGAGATATAATGCTCTCGCCCTATGAAAAGAAAAAAGGTAATATTTCTTCTCCATATTCTGCAGGAAAATCCTCCTGAAGCCCTTGGAAAGTTTAATGTGTTATGCATATTGAAGACCACCTCCGTTCCAGTCGGAGGCTGTTATGCAATAGCGAGGTGTTCAGTCTTTCCATTTTCCTTCTCAGAAGTACGCGGATGCCACCAAGTTCAACAGTAATTTGAAAAGCAGATCAAACTAAAAAAGGGCTGACCGAAGTCAAAAAAGTTGCACACTGCCATATTTATTGGCTTTATTGTGATGCAGATAATAAGAAACCAGCATTTCATCAACATGTGTTATTTGTATTGAATCGATTCAGTTGTTGACGTAAAGTACCAAACTGAAGTTTTTCCCAAGGCAAATATCATATGCACAAAAGGTTTGAGTCCAAACTGGGAGCATGTAAGCTCCCAGCGTTCTCATGAGTGAGAACAGTAAAGCTGAGTTATGAGACTGGCAGCGCCCCGCGAGATTTCATTACCGAGTCAGTCTCTCCTCACATGCCAAATACTTCCTAAAAAACACAGCGCTGTGTCGAGATACGCAGACGGTGGCTGAAAACGCTGCGCCAGCTGGAATTTGTCATTTTTAACGGTAATGTTTCAAAACAAATAATTTGGGGCCAATCGGATATCAAGTTGCATCCATCTTGAGTTAATAGAGGGCTACCAGCTGCACACATCTGACATATCTCCAAAGCAACGCTCCTGTATGTCTGCGATACTGTGGTCGTGTTAAATGTGCTAAAACCGTGTCGGAAAATCCACAAGTCAACGAAAAACAAATGTATCAATGAAACAAAAAGGGTAGAATTCAACCCACCAGAGACCCAGGGGTCCCCCCGCTGCATGACATACGAGCGGAAGAGAAACTGAGATGACCACAAACTGTGCGGAGCTCTGTGTTTACTTTTTTTCACCCGCATTATTGAATTACATCCCCGTAAATCAGTATCAGCAATACCACAATCCAAAACAAAAACCCATACCAAGAGCTTCATTTCGGCAACTCGAAGATGGACGGCGTAAGGAGAGCAATTTAATAATAATAAAATATGTGTGTGTTGTGTCCACTTTCAGAGGCTGTCATGTTAGAATTAATACATTTGTATTTATACAAAAGAAATCCCTTCTCTTGAACAACTCTACAAACCAAGCCTTAGATGTTGAGGGCAGTGGGTTTAGGCAGGGTTCTTACACATTTTGACCAATGGATTTCCATGACTTTTTCCATAACTTTTCAATGGGTTTTCCATGACTTTAAACCAAATGTCCATGACCAAACTGAAATCTCAGTAAAAACATGAACAATTTAGAAAATGTTGCGTATTGAGAGTGTACGCCGGCTTATATTTTGAGCATCTTTCTTGAAAAAAAAACATGAATTATTTCAAAATCTGTGATCATAACAAATTTCCATGACTTTTCCAAAACTTTTATGATTTAAGTTTTTTCCATGACTTTTCCAGGCCTGGAAATGACCATTTTAAAAATTCCATGACGTTTCCAGGTTTTCCATGACCGTACGAATCCTGTTTAGGTTATCATACCGAGACTCTGGCTTTGAATCCACATTGTGATACTAAACAGCCTGCTGTGTGCCACCATCACAGCCTCCAGACTTCTGGACTGAAGCTACTGCTGGCCAGGAGAGCCGCGGGTCAGAGAACACTGCATTGGCTTAGTGTCAGCAGATTATTGGAAAAGCAAGAAAAATGAGTGAGCCAGCACTGTGGCGATGTAAACTCCTCTCTGCATGAATGACTCGAGCAGTCTCACAACAAAAAGGAGCCCCATAACATAAACAAAGCAGCCACTCAATTACCGTCCACATTCCCTGCACTTGATAGTGCGGCGCTAGCGCAGTCGCATTCAGCAGGAAAGCAGTGGAGACAAAAAAAAAAAAAAAAAGTGCTAGACTTGGCAGGATAATCTCGTCTGTGAATCAGACAAGAGGGAAATCAAAGTGTACAAAAAGGTACAGTTTCCACGAAAAACATCCTGCGTTCTTCCAAATGTTTCACCACGCAAACACGCGGAGGCCTGTGCTTTTCCACAGCAGTGCACTTGCATAAATGAAAGATTTTATTTTGTTAGGAAAACATTCAGATGAAATGAGACGTCATACAAGTGTCACCATCCTGCTTTTGTCCAATTTAGAAACATTGAGTTTTGATTATCTCGGGTTGGTGAAGATATCCGCAAATAAAATATAGACATTTGTTATGGATTAACACACGAGAAGAGATCATTTTTCACGTTTCCACTACAAAGTAGGCACAACGTGCAGCACTGTTTCGTGTGGTCGGCTGCATCTGAAATCTGTCAAGCTCTGCATTTCCCCTACAGATATACAGATAACAGGAACGATAAATACAGCTGGGACAGCTGCATCACAAAGTGAA
>CM070110.1:18645592-18735592 GCA_036178185.1 Liparis tanakae | reverse complement strand
GGTGGCGGTTATGTATGTGTGTGTGTGTGTGTGTGTGTGTGTGTGTGTGTGTGTGTGTGTGTGTGTGTGTGTAGAGGTATGAAAGTGTTCTTCTTTGGCCTGATCGTGAGAAACAAGTCTTGAGGTAGTTCTAAAGTCATTATCATTTTAATTGCCAACGCTTTGCCATCTCAAGGACAACTCGTGGGTAAAGTGGAACAAAAAATTGATAATTTTCAGATAATAATTGTGTGTGTGTGGGTGTGTGTGTGTGTGTGTGTTTAGCCTCACAGAGGCATTGAACGGCTTCTGGAGTTTCTTTTTTAATCACATCCACTCTAATTAAAACCAAATGCACGTGTAACAGCGTCTCGGTGTCTGAGGTAATTATCAGAACAGGACCCTCTAATACCGAACTCCCATTCTCATAATCTAGAGATTACGCAAAATATACGCTTGGGCAATAAAGGAAAACGGTTGGAAACAAGAATGTCGTCAAAGTGGTTAACAGGGTTCTTACACATTTTGATCAATGGATTTCCATGACTTTTCCATGACTTTTCACCAAATTTCCAGGACCAAACTGAAATCTCGCTATAAACATGAACAATTTTGAGAATTTTGCGTGTTGATTGCGTACGCCGGATTATATTTTGAGCGTCTTTCTTTAAAAATCACATTCATTATTTCAAACACGGCGTAAATGAACATGTGATTATAACAACTTTCCATGACTTTTCCAGAACTTTTATGATTTTAGTTTTTTCCATGACTTTTCCAGGCCTGGAAATGACCATTTTAAAATTCCATGACTTTTCCAGGTTTTCCATGACCGTACGAACCCTGGGTTAAGTGACCACCGTCTATTTCAAATGAGAAACTGAGTTGCAAGATCAACCCTCAGGGAAACCAGCTGTCCATCAATCGGTCGATTCAGACATTTGGAATTCCTTTTCACTCGTCAACGCTCCTTCAATAACACGTTCTCAGCCCCAACTCACCTGATATACGCCGCTGAGTCAGCGACTTCATGCTTGAAACTCTGACCCTCAACGTACACAACGTGTGAGGGAATGTTGCTCCCTTTTTTTTCGCCGTTCAAACTTGTATTTTTTTATTTTATTGTATCAGCTTCGTTGATTTAACGTCGTTGTTTGAGTCATTTCCACTTTACTTTCCTGCTGCTTTAAATAAACTGAAGCAAAGTCATCATCCTGATCACATTGGACCGCAGCGCCAAGCAACGCTGACGGAAAGAAACCTGTTTCGCAACGCACACACACGCGGCGTCCAGACACCAGGCTGCATGGAATAAACAGTTGATATTAATCCCACGCGCGCGTACGCACAGCGGCCCCTGACTGGAACACTCCGCCGGAGGAGTTTAGAAATGCAACTTTTTAAAACATGTTTTAATATCACCTGCCTGTGCCTGCAGTATTCTGTGCTTCCTTTTTTTTTGTTTTTCATGCCTCGTGTTTTACCTTTTTGTTTTTTGTCTTCTGGCACTTTACAAATCAAATTTATAATTATTGTTATCATTATCATAAATTGCCCAGAGCGAGAGAAAAAAACACAATAATTCAAAAGTTCTAAAAGTACTTAAATGAAAAAAAAAACCCATAGAAAACGAGCAGAGAAAATGAATTAGCAACATCATCATTTAATGACAAACAAAGACAGGGAGGAGCATAAATGAATATGCATATGTTAATCGAGCTGCTACAGCCCTTTTAGGATTTTAAAGCGTTTAATGATACTTTTACAAAAGTGCATTTTACTGCTGGGAAAGTGGAAATCCAGGCAGGCTGTGTCAGCCACATCGATGACATCATCCACCTGCTCTGGTACCAGCTGATCTGATACCCTGGTGGTCCTGTTGAGATGATGAGTAGTGTTCCTTACTTCTTAAATTTTGGGGGGATTACTATTTTCTGTCTTTATAAGGTAATTTATAGTATCAGTTACACAACTTATGTTGTCATGCTGAAGGGCAGCATTGGCAAATGTTTCAGAATATATTTACTCCTATAAGAAGAAGACTCAGATGTTCTGAGCTAAAAGTGCCGGAGTCTCCGTGACTTCCAAACTGTGACTAATTAGTGACTGCACTATTTGCTATAACTAAATTAATCAGATTTCTTATGGGCAAATACACTTCACACACACACATGAAGCTCACTGTAAACCCGAATAAGTTACCAGAACTCAAACAATTTGAGGCAATCAAATTGTTTGAGTTAATGAACTTTTTAAGTTGATTTTGCAGAACTTAAAACGTTTGATGACTTGCTACTTGTACCTTTTGATTACAGCTAAATTAAAGTGTTCATTTAGCTCAACTCAATTATTTTCAGTTATTAGTACTTACAAATGTTCTAGTCTACTCCTATCATGATGGTTCATTTACTGGAGCTACTGCTGTCGCCCAACTACAATGGGGATGAGTGGCATTGTTTTTGCATTTAATATTAATTACATTTGAAAAAAAACATCTACAGAAAACTGATCTTTTCAGTTTCAATTCCCCTCTTAACTGTAACAGACCTTACTGAGAAGAGATTCCACATGGACTATTTCTCTAGTAAAAAGTAGTGCCGATTATTGCGACGGCACACTTTGTACCTGCTGTTTACGTGACACGTAACTATTAGAACGACTATACAGCGTTGCATTTCCTGCTCATTCACCGGCACTTAAGGTCGTTGGTATTTGTGCGCATCGGTTGAAAAGAGAACACAAAGCTTGATTTCTGACCATGTTCGTGTCACGAAAAGAAACTGCATCTTGTAATGCACTTAAATGTGTCTCCCGGTGCGCCGGCTGTTCCAAAATCACGGCGTAAATCACAGCAGCCTCAAGAAATGGGGCACGTATTCCAACCGAACACATGCTACCGAGCACAAAGCTGAAGGGGTGTCCTATTCAGTGCAGCCTGGAGTGGTTTGGGGAGCCAAATAATGGAATGCTATTTTCCACTGAGCCCCGCGAATAAATAACTGATTATAAAGTTGCAGAGTGTGAGTCCAATTTCAAAGAGGGCAAATCCTCTCAGCGTTCGCAGATAAGTTACTGAGAGAGGAAACATAATTTCTGTGAGGTTAATACAGTCAGATGACGGCCTCTTATCTGCACTTTGCCTTCGACAAAAAGGAGATTTTACTACGTTAACACATTTACGGCTGGAGATTATTTGTGAAACTCATTAAAAATGTAAACTTTTCACCATGTCGCATTGTGCTTTTTCTTTTTTTTAGATTAATTTGAAATGTTTAACATGTAACACAACAAAACAACACATTTAAGGGAGCTGTGTTTTATTTACTGTTACAGCCGACTGCTCAGTGGTTAGCCTCTCAATCTGGGGGTTGGCGGTTCAATCCGCGCCCCGGTTGATGTCTCCTTTAATAAGACGGACACATAGACCGTACGAATGATTCTAAGTGGCTTTTGATAAAAGCGTCTGCAAAATGTAATGTAATGACACTAAACCAAACTGGGTGAAGATGAATAAGGTATTGCAGTCTTACGCGGGGACGTTTCCTTTTCACTCCGAAGCAAAACACGCTACCGAAACTGTAGAGCGTCACCAATCTACATTACAGATATCAGGAAGTATCTGGTAGTAGAATATTTGAAAAGCGTAAGTGAGAAGCTACGTCAACCCGTTCTTTTGGCTGAGTGGAACGCTAACTACAGTAAAAGATGATGTACTGAGAACTGTTCCAACGGTATTGGGGGGGGGCACCTCTTATATTCCACCTTCAGGAGAAACCATCGCGTCGAAAACACACACCTTGTGTAAAGACAAGAGCGCG
This sequence comes from Liparis tanakae, assembly GCA_036178185.1. NCBI lineage: Eukaryota > Metazoa > Chordata > Actinopteri > Perciformes > Liparidae > Liparis > Liparis tanakae. Next base: position 18,731,795 of record CM070110.1, on the reverse strand, counting down.
CGATGGCCGAGCACGATTGAGCTAGCGAAGGACGTCTTGGACAGCGAGTGTTTCCTGAATACGAAGGCAGATCATCGGCACGATCCGCGAGCACAAATGAGATCCGCTCAGAAAAAAAAACGGGATAAAAACGCCCTGCCAGCAAAAGAGCCGTGGTAGAAGACAAACGCCAGGGGACGCTCCTCGCACTAAAAAGCAAGGCGTACGCTTTACTTAGAGGTACGGGACTCCTCGCCGAGTGGTGGGAATGAGTATAAGATTTAATATTACTCTCTCTTTTTATCCCATACTTGCATTTGTGGACTATTTTTAAATACATCAGGCAGGTATACAACCTTTTTTTTTAATGTAAATCATTATTTGTATCAGTTAATGAAAGACATGTTGCATTCTAAGCTGATTTCTATTTGTCTTGGCCTTGATGGTTCTAACTCAGGCTTGGTTTGTATTATTGAGTGCAAAAAAGAAAAAAAGATGCCTTTTGAGTTGACTGGATTGTGTTCTCAAAGTTAAAACAATGCTATCAAATTTGAATTTAAATACATTTCTTTTGAGTTGACGCTACACTAATTCCATGATTTTACGTTCTATTGTCCATTACAAGCTTCGGTCTGAAGAAGAACCAAAGCAATTAAACCTGATTGATCACGTTAACGTCGGTCAATCGATCGACTGCCCTAGTTTTTCTCAGTTTTAATGACAAGACATAAAAAATGAATGATTGCTTTGGACGCCGTGTGTTTCTTCTCCGAGAATATTAACCTCTCAAACTCCAGTGCTTCCTCTTGAAACATGGGCGCTGATTGGATGTTGCAAGAATAACTCACCAACCTGTTTCTTACAAGGTGGCACTGCCACACACAGACACACAAACACACACACACACAAACACACACACACACACACACTGCCGAGAACTGCTTTACTCAAGCTTGAAATAAAAAGTACTACTCACTTCTCCTCTTGCCAACATCACCCTTGGAGGTGGCAGCCTCATTTAGCAGCACCATCCCCATGGTGATTGCAGCATCTGGGAAAAAGGTTGTCAAGGAAACAACACACTTGCATACAGGAGTGGGAGAAGCTGGAAGAACAAACTGACCCAGGAAGGATGGCTGGTCAGACTTATGCACTTACAGATATGCACGTCTGCTGGTACTCAACCATAGAACTTCAGTCGCTGTATGAGTTCACATAAAAGGGTTGGACACAATGAGGTGAACCCCAATACAAAGCCATCCAGTACAATAGAGCGACAATAAAAACTCTTCAATTGATCCTCATGACCCTCATGTGTTGTTGAAACTGTCAGAGAGGAGTTCATTAAACTGAAAATATTGAAGGCCATAGTTGGTGGTTGACCCTACCCCCTCAATATGCTGCCATAGTCAACTACATCACAAAAAAATAAAAAAAATACTCTTATTATTACAGTATTTGAATTAAATCGACAGTGTCACAGCTGAACCATGAGAAGAAAAACATCATGGTTTTCCAATTTCACTTTTTTTAAAGCCAAGGTGAGGTGATGTCTCGTCAACTCTGCAAACATGGCCCAGGGAACTCATTTGAAGGAAACTTGTTTCTTTTTGGAAATGATGCTCTTATGCGTATATGTTGATGCATTTCAATAGCAATGGAGAGGATATTCCCTCGGCCAGGACTTCTAATGTTTTCTCCACGTTTTTGAAGATTCCCTCCCCGTCTACACAGACAGCTTGGACACTGCTGAGGTGGAAAGTCTGCAAAGACCATTGGGACATCGTGTGCATTTTACGGTCATCGCACTAATTAACTTGTAGTATTTAGCTAGGGTGACCAGACGTCCGGTTTTCCCCGGACATGTCCTCTTTTTGAGACCCAAAAAAAAGCGTTCGGCAGGGATTCCAAAAACGTCCGGGATTTTGCTTCGTCGAATATTTGTGTTTCTCTGGGTTTTCACAAACTAGTTTTTACCCCTTACAAGTTTTGGAAATTGTGTCTCCCTTACGGTCCACCTGAACAGTTGGTCGACTGATCTCAATGTGGCCAGATACACGAAAATGATCCTCCTTTTAGGCATGTATATCACAAAACAGGCAGAATAAGAGAGATGGTATGCCGAAGTGTCCTCTTTTTCACAAACTCAAATCTGGTCACCCTAATTTAGCTATAATGTACGTTATATCACCTTTAGAAAGTGTGACATACACCTTTAATTATACAAAGTTTGGTCACTTTTGTGAACATATCTTTTCTTTACAGAAGCAACCAGTGTTCTGTTCAACACTCCAACGCTGTTGTGAAATCAGTGTGAAGCCCAGCCTCAGGTGGCTTATAATTACAGATTTCCTTCTCCAGCGCGTTGCATAGCAATCAACTTGACTGAAGGGGAGCACGAACAAAGGCTGCCACATGCGGGGACACAGCGAAACGCAGGCGGCGTAGTTTTGTGGTAGACTTGCCACAGTGTGAATTTATAATTAAAAAAATTATATTTTTAGTGTATAGAATAAGACCACGTAACTGCACTGAGTTGTAGCTCTGCAAAATGCATTTATTTGATCTGTCGTGGTTGAACCCGGAAACCTCTGGGAAATATTCCCACTACATCCACATGCATATCATGAGAATACAATATGTGTTCTCCTGTGAAGCTGATCGATTTTAAAAGTCAAACTAGAATATGTTGGCTTACATGACCAAAACAAAATATTCTAAAGTGTTGAAGTGTTCGACACACGGATGTTCTTACGTTGATCCATGGACCGTATACAGGTTTCTCTCTCTGGTGACTTTGGGTACGAACTAAAACCAGTCTAATTTCAGACTGGTATTGAGAGGTTTGTCAGGTTACATTGCCGATGACGTCATCAATTCGATACGCAATATGTTTTAATGTGTGACATTTTCACATTATTCAGACAATGTTTATCCTCAGAAACACATCATGTGATGTTAACTTTGCTGGAGTTTGAATACCTACGAGTTGCAGAGAGCAGCTTCCATTGTGAAGACGTGTCAAAACTGTAAATTAACTATACGCAAAGAGGCTGATAGGAAAAAATGAATTTTCCTGAGAAAGAATCCCCACCTCTGTGTCTAGCTGGGATTTGACCATGGATGTTCCTTGATCCTGTCCCATCTGATTATTGTGAAATCTGATTATGCAAATGTGGGGATATTGTTTGGTAGCAAAAGTAAGTCTACATTTCTGAGTGAGATAAACACATTTATCTTTTTTATATTTCCTCAAATGGTATAGATATAAAACTTCATGTGGTTTCTGTGTGTGTGTGTGTGTGTGTGTGTATGCAAATACAAGGTTTCATCCATGGGGAAACTGCATCTGTGACAGTCGTAAAATGTGTTTACATCGCCCGCACAGACAACAAGGCTAGGCGTGTTATCCCTACAGCAGGTGTGAATGCGTGTTTCATTCAGATGTAATCAGAAGGGGCGGGAAAAAAAATAAAAAAATAAACTGTGTTAGTGTGGACAAACAAATATCGCTCTGCAGCAGGTGGGACCTCGGACGTGGTATTTCCCACGGGGACAAACACACCGGAGAGGAATAAACAGTGTCATTACCCACACCTATACACGCACCACTGCAAGAACACACAGACACACACGCAGGATGATCATCTATTTCGCCAAAAAAGCGCGTTCAAACACGTTAAGCTAAAAGAGTGCAATCCCTGGCCTTTGTGGTGTCTGTCTGTTCAGTGCAGCCTCCCTACGGGGATGGATGATGACACATGATGCATATTCTTAGACGCATACATTTTACATTTCACAGAAACTTGCAATAACTCACTGTACATATTCACATTCATACTTACACTGTTGATCTGCACTGCACACATTTCATTTACACTACACACATACACACACTTTGCATTTTGTACACTATCTAGAGATATATATACATATTTTTTTTAAAGTGCTGTATTTACATATATGTTGTGTATATATACATATATATATATATATTATATATATATATATATATATTTATATATTATTTTATTTTGTATTTTATATTTCACTTTGCACACTTTACTTTATGCACTTTATGTCACTTTCTTTCTTTCTTATACTTATATTTTATTGTGTTTAGTTTATCGGTGCTGCTACTGTTGTCAACAAATTTCCCCTTGGGGATTAATAAAGTATATTTCTATTTTTCTTCTTCATAACGTGGCTTCTAATGTGGTGTGAGCCAGCGGATGGAGAATTAAAGGGACGTGTAGCCAAGATGAGCCGCTGGACACGTCTCAGATGGTTAAATTGCTCTGGGCGATTAGCATTTTGCCGCACCGTGTTTCGATTTCCGTCAACGCTTTGAAACATTGGAAACTGAAAGGATACTCAGAAGAAGGATGATGTGAGACTCGGCCACGAACTGAGCCTGACTGCTGCCGTGAATATAACTCTGTGGACGAGAGAAAGAGAGAGAGGCAGACGTTTTTTTTTATTAACATTGTTCATTTCAGTTGGAAAACGTTCATACTGGGTTATACGCTCAGAGAGATTTATAAATGAAAGAAATAGAGAACAATCCAGTTCCCGGAAATAAGAGAGTTGCATTATGAATGGTGAAGAACAGTAATGCGCAGCAGGCAACATCGAACGGGAAAGTGAGAAACAGAGAGGAGAGAGAAGGGATTCACAGGGTGTCCAATAAAAAGGAAATGGAAAAAAAAAAACTCTTACTTGAACATTAAGTTACAGAAAGAGTGACATATGCTACTATCCCAAGAGACACAGTTGTATTGAATTATTAACCTGGCTTAAAATATTGCCCTTCTATCTTTTGAGTATAATAACTGTCTCCAACCTGGAGTTTGGTTGTAGCCAAAAAGTCTTTTTTCATGTTCACTGAAGATGAAGAGCAGCCAGGACAAGATTATTGTGTGTGTGTAAGTGTGTGTGAGTTTTACGTAACCACAATATGTGGTGCGTCGGTGCAGTGGAGGTGTAACCTTTTCACTGTGTGGGCAAAGAGATCAGTCTAACCTTACAGGAACCAGATATTATATCCCCAACCTAACCGCTAAATGGAGACTGGCGTTGTTCAACTTGTTGTTGCTGTACGACCTTTTCTTTATGCATCTTTCCAACATGAATGCTGGTTCACAATCTTTTCAATCGTAGATGAAGTCAGTGAAAGAGATCTCATAACCCTGGCGTAGTTACGTAAAAACATATCTCATAGAGATGTCTATTCATATGGAGAATTGCATTGAACATCCAAATTGAGTCAGTCATGCCTCGGTCATAGGTTGCCTTTTGTCATTTTTGATTGGTTGCCAATTCTCAAGAGTGTGAGTGTCAAGTAACAAAAGCTGAGGGCAGACGCCAAAGGAGCAAAAGTGGAGGAAGAAAGGAGGAGAGTGTTGTGCAACCATTATTATTAAGCCTGATCAAGATTAACTTGATGTAAGTGCATTAACATTAGTGATGAAAGGATTTGCTAGATTTTTGTGTAACCACTGCATAATTACGGAGTGTTTACACTTTTGAGTTAAGCGGCAAGTATTAACTTGTATAAATATTAGGTTAGTATAGTATAGTAGCAGGCACGTGCACAGACATTTTGGGGGGCAGGTGCTCAAACCCCAAAAAAGGGCACCCAATGCCAAAAACTAATTCTGACAGAGTTAAAGCATAAGCAGCAATATGACCTGTGTTTCCTCTGGGCAGCATCAGACCGCTAGCTTACATTTCCTTTATGAATAAAGATGAATTATTATATAGCAACAACATAACAAGCATTCTGATTGGCTAATGCAGTGGTTCCCAAAGTGGGGGTCGCGACCCCTAGGGGGCGCGGTGGTACTACAGGGGGGTCGCGGCTTCATCACCAACCCACACACACAGATGCAAACATACACCGGTAAAACAATATAAAATAACCGACGTGACATGCACTGTGTTCCAACCACGCCACCAGAGCGGCTCATGTCACAGACCGACGTGGCAAAACCAGCGAGAGCGAGAGAGCGAGCGAGAGAGCGAGCGAGAGAGCGAGCGCGCGCCCGAGCGAGAGAGCGCGAGGGAGAGAGAGAGTGAGGGAGCGCGAACGAGAGAGAGACACACAGCGACACAGAGCGAGACAGATACGCAGCGACAGAGAAAGATAAAGATAAGAGAAGGAAGTATGTACAAAGATGGACAGATTTGTGACTGGTCTAAATGAATGAGAGTAGCTATCTCCAACCAGCAACCCCGCTTTGACAAAATCTGTAAAGCAAAGCAAGCCCACACCAGTCACTGATTGATATGAACAGGAATATACATAGGAATATGATCACAAAATAAAATGTACCATGTAGACCTGCACACCTTGTTCATAATTGTGTTATTTTATTGTTTGAGAAAACCTGCTGTTCAATGTGAGGAAATACAGTATATGTTGTTTGCACTTTGTTTGAAATTAAGTTAATTGTATTTACAAATTATTTTATATATTTTTTATTTTATATATATTTTATTATTGCTATTTTTTTCTTTCAGTGGACCAATGGCTGAGCAGCTTTTAGTGGACCAATGGCTGAGCAGCTTTTAGTGGACCAATGGCTGAGCAGATTTCAGTGGACCAATGGCTGAGCAGCTTTCAATGAACCAATGGCTGAGAAGCTTTCAGAGGACCAATAGCTGAGCAGCTTTCAGAGGACCAATGGCTGAGCAGCTTTCAGAGGACCAATAGCTGAGCAGCTTTCAGAGGACCAATGGCTGAGCAGCTTTCAGTGGACCAATGGCTGAGCAGCTTTCAGTGGACCAATGGCTGAGCAGCTTTCAGTGGACCAATGGCTGAGCAGCTTTCAATGGACCAATGGCTGAGCAGCTTTCAGTGGACCAATGGCTGAGCAGCTTTCAGTGGACCAATGGCTGAGCAGCTTTCAATGGACCAATGGCTGAGCAGCTTTCAGTGGACCAATGGCTGAGCAGCTTTTTTTTTTTTTTTTTTTGTATTCTATTAGTGTTCAAAATCTCACATACACATATTTAAATTTTTCAGATTCTTTGTACATAGAGAAGTACAGGCCAAAAAAAGAGAAAAAAAACATGCAAATATCAGAAACAATACCATGGTAATACAACTAATAATAATAATAAATAAAGCAGGGAGAAATCATTTTCCATAGAGTAAAGAAATACAGTCAGGCCATTTATCTGTGACATAGTTGCACCACTTTTGCCAGTGTTTAAGAAATGTTTCTGTTCTTTGATTGACATGAGCTGTGATCTGCTCCATTCTGTAGATATCCGTTACGATGTCTCTCCAAGATGTAATTGTAGGACACTCTGGTAGTAACCATTTTCTAGTAACAGACTTTTTGCTGGCCACCAGCAATGCATTAATCAAGAGTCTGTCCCCTTTCGGCCAACTCTGAGGTAAATTTCCAAGGTACAGAATCTTAAAGTCCAAAGGGATGTCCTCGCGAAAGATGTCCTGTAAAGTATTGTGTACCGCCTTCCAGAAGTGTTTAATGATGGGACAGTCCCAGAAGATGTGATAATGGTTTGGGCTTTGGTGTCCACATTTTCTCCAGCATTCAGGAGTGGTATCGCTATAGTGAGATGTCTGAGATGGTGTAATGAAATATCTTGTGTAATTTTTCCAGTTAAACTCTCGCCAGCTCATTGAACTGGTACATTTCCATTCTTCCTCAGAAATATTTATCCCAGATTCCTTTTCCCATTTTGCTTTAATGGGTCGCACATTAGGCAAACTTCACTCGTAACAGTTCAGCTCCATACTTTCCTTTTTTATTAGTTGTTTTCATCATGTCATTCCAGATCCTGCTTCCCATCTCGTCAGTCCAACTCCCTTCACCTGCCTCTGATCACTCCCTCGTTAGTCCCTCATTACCTTCACCTGGTCTTCACGCCCCTTCTCACCTGCAGCCCATCCCCTCATTAGTCCCTCACTATTTAGCTCCCTCACTTCCACTTGTCCTATGCCAGATTGTTTTGTGTTCTCCATGACCAAGCTCTCCAGCGTTGTACTTAGTGTTCCTTTGTTCCAGTTTGTTTTGTTTCTATTGTAACTCTCAATAAAGTAAATTACTTTCCAGTCCATCTCCCGAGTCGTGCATTTGGGTCCACCCTAATTCCAGCCGTGACACTCGTGGTTTTTTTTTAAACAATCTTACGGTTTTGTACTTTTTTTAAATTCTTTACATTTTTAGCGCCCCCCTCTGAATGGTGCCCTAGGCGGCCGCCTATACCGCCTGTAGGAAAAACTGCCCCTGCGTATTGCCCTCTTACGTCATTTTCAAAATGAGCGACATTGATAGACATCAACAGCCAAGAGCGGTGGTCCTCAAACTAAGGCCCGCGGGCCGGATACGGCCCACCTCCACATTTGGCCCTCTGAACAATACCAGAGAGGCATTATGATTTCTTTCAATCTGGCCACGCAAATCCAAGACTAGCCCGTTAAATAGAACAAAATAAGAATTCATTCTCTCTCTCTCTCTCTCTCTCTCTCTCTCTCTCTCTCTCTCTCTCTCTCTCTCTCTCTCTAACTAACATCAGTAAACAGCTGCAAAGCTTTGAAATCACGAGGAGGACTTGATGACAGAAAGAGAAACTTTTATTCTTAAACACTGATGAACGAAGAAAAAAAAAAAAGTGCCTCCTGAAAAAAGGGCACTTTCCTCAGCCAGGGCAAAGGGGCTGGTGCTTGAGCACCACTAGGGCTCTATCTGTGCACGTGCCTGTATAGTAGTATAATAGTAGGTTGTTTGTCACTACCAGTCTGAATATCTTCATCACCTTAAGGTTAATCGCTTTTTTGCAAAGGGAGTTAATTTGAGTCAGTCCATACTTCTTTTGAGAGTTGAAACTTGGATAGGATTCAAATTTGTATTAGTATTCGGTTACAGTTTCAATTTATTCATCTTAAATCTTAACATTAAAATTACATTACATGTCATTTAGCAGACGCTTTTATCCAAAGCGACTTACAATAAGTGCATTTCAACCTAGAGTACAAACTAAGAACAATAAGAATACAGAAAGTAACATTTCCTCAACATATTCAAACTACAAAAGTACCATAATAAGAGATATCCAAAAGCCACTGAAGTGTTAATCTGTGTTTTAATCCAGATATAGTCGGAAAAGGTGCGTTTTCAGTTTCCGGTGGAATTAACCATGAATTCTTGACTGTGACTATGTATTTGTATGTAAATATAATCCAACATGCCAACCGGTCTGACACGAACCGTCGAGGTGTCAGTCGGTATAGATCTCTGTTCCAGTCGGTACCCATCGTCCTAACCTTGGAAGAAGGTCTCCCACACAATGGTTAAAGCTCAAACCCTGCGCATGCCAGCTTCCCCGATAAGACGTCAGAGGCCCATTTCGAGTGGCATCCATTTGTGTGTGATGGGGTGGGGAAAGCAAAGAGACGGACAAAGGAAGACAAAGTGGAAGTCTTGTGGAAATGAGACAAAGAGGAGAGCGGGAGGAGAGGAAGTCTTTCGGTGTGTTTCACATTGTTGAATCCCAGCAGATTATTAGCGTCTAGGTTTACGGCACTGTTTTTCCACTCGACTGCCCCAGTGTTCATTCCTTTTCCTATCAGACTGGAATAAGGATAGAAAGATGAATAGAAGATGACAAAGGAGGAGGAGTAAAGGGTGGACGGCTTGTTCTTGCTTCAGTGGAGATAAATGAAGAATGTTTGCACTTGAAAGCAGACGTAAAGACGACAAAGGCTCAAGGCTGAAACAAATCCTTTTGTCCTTAACACAAAACTGTTGCTCTGCATTGAAGGGCTGTTTCGAGTCGTTATCGATGAGATGCTTTCATTATGGACTGACACACCAAGGCTCCTGTATTACCATGATTAGAGTCTGTTTGGGTTGCAGTGCACTTTTCTGAAGTTGGTGAGCGATCGCTTATTGCATTCCTTATCCCGACGTGACACGGCAAGTGCAACTGCACGTGTTGCTAAAAACTATTTGAATGCATCAACAAGATAAACAATCTGAGGTTGACTCTGATACTGAAATAATGGAAGTTAAAGGCCAGAGATGTTGAAATATTACTGAAGACTCTTCCTAAATATGTCAGTGCAACCATAAACAATCTTGAAAGCAAGGTGCTAGACATCGCTGCTGGATACATTTGGGTCTTGTATGTCACATATTTAACAGACGTTTGCTATGCAGGGTGTATCCTGTACTGTGGAACGAGGGATAATAATTTATCTTTCAGTGGGCCTAATAGTAGACCTATTAGTATTCTTCCTGAGTACAGCAAGATAATGGACAGGATTACTCATGCTTAGATCAAAGAAAAGCTAGTTTAGTTCATGGCATACCTCAAGGAAGTGTTTGGGAGCCACTCTGGTTTTAAATGTGTATTAATCACTTCCCCATTGCTGTGGCACATGCAAAATGCAAATGTATGTGATGCAGCAACAACATCAATGAAATTAAGTTTTGGCTGGCGAGCTAAATGTAATATACGATTGGATCAAAACTATTCAAATTATTCTTAAATACATCTAAATCCAAAAGGTATTGTCTTTGGGTTAACCTTGCACAACTACCAGTTGCACAAAACAGAGCTTCCAGATTTGTTCTGAGCTGCTTCACAACACCAGATTTGCCTGTAACAGTCATATTTTAATACGATGCCCAAGGAACACCTCATTGAACAAATATGTTGTTTACACAGCCATTAAAAATACAGGAATTATTTATCCACAAATTGAAAGATAAATCATCCATGTGGAGACGTTAATTAGATGACACACTGAATAGCAGAAGTATAGAAGTAGGTAAACCATTGCAATATCTTGAGATTCACATCATAAATATAAGTCGTGTAATGAGGAATTTAGATTAAAAAATCTGCTAAAAAGTCATCGGGTCAGTAGATGTATCAAAAAAGACCTTAAATGAATGTGGAAAAGTAAAGAAACATTCCTACACAGCACGCACATACCAGTGTTGCGTATACACAATACACTAACAGCATTAGTTGTGCATTAAGATTGCTTCGTCTGTTGAAGAATATATACAAATGTCCTCCTTTACATTCCAGAACCGCAATCATCTAAAATGAGAGCCCTTCCTACCTTTATCTGAACCTCTATTCACTTGGTCTATACCGTCACTATCACATAAAGACATACAACGGTCACAGGGTGACACATAAGTGCCCCTTCTATACCTTATTTTAAAAAAGAAAGAAAAAAGAGAGTAGCATGGGTTTATCCAGTATTTCATCTAAGATTCAATTTGCAAGGTTGTCTTTGAACAATAAATTAATTTAATACATGTACAGGAAAATAATGTGAATGAAGAGCAATGGAAAATAAGTACTTTGTACAGCTGTGCCGCTTTAAAAAGGCTTACATTTATGCAACCTGTTTTTTTCTTTTCAAGATTAGATGAAGAAGGTTAAAAGAAAAGTGAGGGGATCACTTAAATCCTGTAAAGAAGCTTTAAAAAATATACAGATGAATAAAAAAAAAACTAGATCAATATCCATATTTGCCCTATAATTTTAACCTGTTTTATTTAATTTATTTTATGTTTGTCTGACATTTTTATGTTTGTTTTATATTAAAATATCTAAACAAATAAAAAATGTTAGTGCCACAAAAGAAATATCCAAGGGTAGAATCTTCTTTCAGGATTAAAATTGAACCAACATAACTTCATACAACTGTTTCAATACACTGCTTTCTGCATGTCACACACACACACACACACACACACACACAGGCTGTGAGCACTAGCAGTGCTAGGGGGTATGAAATATTCCTCAATCCATGGCCAGGCACTTCCAATTAATCTGATGGATTAGAATGCTGGCGCTCTATTCATTAGTGTGCAGAGCTGAGACTGGGTGTGTTTCGGTGTACGTAGCTTTGCGTGTGTATACTGAACAGCGGTAAGTAAATGCGTGTTTTTGAACGAGACTATTTAGGGTGAATTTGTCTTTGTGAAAGAAGCGTGTGCTCATTAGAAAGCTGCACGACATCACGGTGGTCTGGAAGTAACAGCAGCCACAGCTCGTTAAGCTAACACACAGACGGATGGGAGTGGGCGCAACAGTCAGTCTCTCTCTCTCTCTCTCTCTCTCTCTCTCTCTCTCTCTCTCTCTCTCTCTCTCTCTCTCTCTCTCTCTCTCTCTCTCTCTCTCTCTCTCTCTCTCTCTCTCTCTCTCTCTCTCTCTCTCTCTCTCTCTCTCTCTCGTTACCTGCACCGACGACCAGCGTAGACACTCGTCGTCAATGAGCCCACGAAAGTCTTTGAAATGTGTTTTTCATTATGCCACAAATGCTCTATTTTACATTTATTGGAATTACAATGGACTGAGAACCCGTTTACACAATGGAAAGACGCATATATTTTTCATGCGTTTTGGCCTTTCATTTACACAAAAACAGAGGTTTTATCACGGAAAACGATCATTTCTAAAAACTCCGGCCAAAGTGGAGATTTCTGAAAACTGTTTTTGTGTTTGCGTGTGTGCTAGGTCAAACTGAGTTTTAGGCTGTCAAACGTCACAGTATGCGACTAAAGATGCTTCACGTCATGTGAGCGTCCTATGGGGACGTATGCGGACAGCGGGTTAAAAAAAACAGAAACTTTTCTGAAAACGACCTTGTGTGTACAACGTTATTTTTGAAAACGGAGCGCCGGAAATATTTTTTTATGTAAATACCCTATGTGTAAATGTGGCCTAAGACTAATAAATCTACATAACATATAGACAAAGAGAGCTTCCAATGTGTCTGCTACCTATTATATATACGTGTTAAAAAAAAGACAATTCTCCTCTGCCCCTTGTTTTTCTCTCTCGGTGCCAATCAGGTAAATTGTTTCCACCTGTGCGGGTCGTCCTGCACCTGGGCTCCAAGCGGCCAATCAGCAGCGTGGGGCCCAGCGTAAAAGGAGGAAGACCGTTTTTCTTTTGTTCAATGAAAGACTATTGGTGGGCGCTCCCTCTGTATTGTTTTGATGGAACTTTATTTAACGGAGCAGAGCTCTGATCGTGCGCTCTTGTCGACATCTGATCACTGATTGGCCGAGACTCGACACGTCCCATCAAAGATCTTCTATTGCGAAGATGAGCACCACTTCACATTTTCTCCGCGTCTCACTGCAATCTTAACGGCAGCGGGCCAGGTGAAAAAAATAGTAAAATCGGACCGCGTCTCTGGTATTGTTCAGGGGGCCGGTCCAAACTACGGCCCGCGGGCCGTAGTTTGGGAACCACTGCCCTAGACAGAGTTTTATTGGGCGGTGGGAACCACTGCCCTAGACAGAGTTTTATTGGGCGGTGCTCCCTCTGTTTTGGTAAAGTATTATGTAGATACTGTGAAGACATGGCCTACTTATGTTTTGTTTTCAATTTGTTCGGCACAAACACACCTGTCCCAACATCTCTCACTTTGACGAGAACCTTTTCGTATCAATACACCGGAGTAAAAAAACGTTTTAAAGTTTACTCCTACTTTTGATAAATAGTTGACTAAAGTTGCTGTTTCTCCTCAGTCCCCAGGAAAATTATTAATTCTGTCCTTTGATGCTTTCACTATAAGTGCTGTTGTATACTTCTCTTTTCAATGTTAAATAGCCTCACTATGGCGCCGCATCATGCTGTGGAGCTGTCTCGTATACAACTTTAATCTGCTACCGCTCCAATTAATGTGATGGATTAGTGTTTCACAGAGACCCATGTCTGTGAATAATGCTTAAAACATCAAGACTGCAAAAACAGGGAATGACGTATATGTGAAAGAATCTGACCAACTGGTAAATACAATAAAAGTGTCTATTGTTGAGGACGCAAAGTCAGTTTATTCTAATGTATTTATCCACGTACCACTTGTAAGGGCGACCATTAAAATGAGCAACGACGTTTCAAATAAATCCGTACAAACGCACTTCATGCCAGGGGGAAAATCATTAATATCCTTAAAAGAATGTTTATTGTGAATTTTCAAACGATTGTTATTCTATCCACCTTTTATTTACCGGATCCTTGGATATAACGCACTGAGTAAACTCAAAAAGAAAAGGTCTATGCAAAATGTTAACTCAGTCATGAGATTATTTCTCCAGAGGGTCTAGAGAGAAAATAAATGGGGAAAAGGTTGGCTCAGTCAAAAATCTAAATATCAACGTTAGAACTCTAAAACATGTCTGGACCTTTTGCTAAACACCTCCCCTGAGGATAATTTACTCCAGTGTTTCATTAGTATGCTCTAAATTCCATTTTTCTAATGCAAGAACAAAGATGTGAACTGCACTCATTTGAATACATTGACATTAAAACGCCTTGTTTATTTAAGACCTGCATAAAACAGCCCATTTGTCAGACTTTGAAGCAAATTGGGTGTCTTTCGCAGACTCGGGCGTGTAATGTGCATTTACATATATACATGGAGGAAGGCCACGGGTACCTCGTATGTTTACGATTGTATTTAAATGAGGTGGGGAACGGGCTTTCACAAGTGTCCGTCGATGATTTCCTTAACGGCGTTGCGTCCTAGTGTGCCACGCGGCACGGAGAAGACGAGCGACGAGAACGTTAAGTACCAATAAAAATGTAATCGTTGGCATCTCTGGCAAGTCGTGTCAACGCCGACGGCACAAAGTAGATGAGCGATGAGCCGCGCTCGATTCGACCAAGCTGCGCTGGTGTTTAGTGTTAATAGCTGGGGCCAGGTGACCTTTTATAAATGGCTATATTCATCCCGTTCCAGCCTGTGTCATGTATGCGTGTGGGTTTAGCGTGCGTTTTGTTTGGTAAAGGTCGGGAGGCACTCAGACGGGAAGAGAGATGAATGAAAAGTCAACAAAGAGAGAGAAGGGAGAGGAGAGAGTGAGTGGAGACGTGATGCATTTAGACGAAGGATAGGTATGACCGCGTTGGTGTGATGTACAACGATGTATAATGATGGTCGCTCTAGGAAGTGAATCTCGAGAGGTACTCTGGGTATAACAGGGTTCTTACACATTTTGACCGATGGATTTCCATGACTTTTCCATGACTTTAAACCAAATTTCCATGACCAAACTGAAATCTCGGTATAAACATAATTTTTTTGGGAAAATTGTGCGTATTGAGAGCGTACGTCGGCTTATATTTTGAGCGTCTTGTCTTTAAAAAACATATAAGTTATTTAAAACTCGGCGTAAATGAACATGTGATTATAACACATTTCCATGACTTTTCCAAAACTTTTAAGATTTACGTTTTTTTCATGCCTTTTCCACGCCTGGAAATGACCATTTTAAAATTCCATGACTTTTCCAGGTTTTCCATGACCGTACGAACCCTGGTATAAGTACTGGCTAACTACCGAACCCACGGAATGAGAGCAAGAGCGTGAAAGTGAAACCCAAGGGAGAGAACGATTGTTTGCGGGGGGGTGCAGCTCGATAGCTTGATGATGTCATCCTCATAATTCTAGTCAGAAGGTGAGTCTGATACCGCTCCGTTGGGCTGTGATTATGGGGCGTGTTTTAAGGAAAGAAAATGCCTCTTCGCTCAATTGGATAGAGCTACAACCAATCAGAGCAACGCAGTATGTGACGTGTTTTAAGCGACGCATAGTTTTCGATCTACAAAAGCCTTTATCGCATTTCTCTGTTCCTCTTTCAAAATGAATGCTCTGTCGAGGTCTTCTGAAACAGACTCAATGGCAGAATCTACACATCTTAGCTCTCCAGTGGCAGTCATGTTTGTTACGTTACTGTTGATCATATGTCCGTCATCGTATAAAGCCCGCCTTGACAATCTGATTGGTCCGGTCAATATCTGATAATTTCAGATAATTTCTCCCCAATGGAGCGATGCCAGACCCAACTTCCCAACTTCAAATGTTGAGTGCGGGGCTAAATTCGGTCTGGTATCCAGGCTAACAGCTCGACTGAGTCCGAAATTAGGTTGTAGCTAATTATAAAGTGGACAAAACGGCAATTCATAATTCGCGGCAAGTATTTGACATTTAGAATTATAATATATCTTAGTTAAATGAGAAATAAGCTACACATCAATGATTAAATGTCTAAAAAAACAAAGTTGAGATCGTATGGGATGCGAATCATCTGTTCCTGCGAGGGGAATATAGGCAGGTCAAACAACGATGGAAGTCTATTTTAGGGATTCAAGTGATTCTTCAAAAGCTCGTTATATATTCTGTTTATGCAGTTCGATGTTTGCACAGTCTATAGAGACTTCAGTTTGATTACCTTAGAGTCAATTAAAACGTTTAAACCATTCTTTCTTAAAAAGAAGAAGTGGAAAAGCAGTGGATTCGCTCTTGATCTTACTGTAAATATGCAAACAACAACAGCGATGTACATCATGGCATCGCCAGGTGACCACAGTCCCATACACGCTGGTGCGTCACACATCACACATTTCCTTTAGTGAGACCTATACGAGGTCGTATGATATGTTTTAATAAAGTACGCCTGTGTAATTGAATCGTGACCGCCGCGTTCAGCAGAAATAATTAAAGCGTTTCCGTCTCTGCAGGACTTTAACGTGTACCGGCGTACGTAAGCTGCAGCGGATTCTGTTGACCAGGAGAACAGATCACATCAATGCACGTCGGCCTCCTGTGTATCAAATAATTGCATTTTAAATACTAGTCTTAGTTTTTGAAGCCGTAAATAGTTTAGAATAAATTTGCCGCGGTGCTGCGATTGAATTCTCGCTGTTGACGAACGGCCCAGGACATATTTGTTTAACATCTAGTATGAATAAAGGGTTGAATACCAGTGTTAGTTCCAGTTTTCTGCAAAAAAAACAATAGTTACAATCATTTCATGATGATGCGTGTGTTTGTGTGTTTTGGGGGAGAGGGAGAGGTCAGACCTACCGGTCCGAAGGAATATTCAGGACCATTTATTTCTCTGCTTCTCTACACGGTTCAATTCTCAAAAAAAAATAAACACACAAGCATTCCCTCACACACACACACACACACACACACCGAGGTGTGCAGGTGAAGCAGAATCTAAAGCAGCTCTCACACTGACCGACATCGACCGCACAATGGGACCCTCTGCAAGCCAAAAGTCAAATATTTGCAGAGGGACAATAAAAGTGACAGCTGTTTCTTTTATATGAAAGATTAGCAATAAAGTAGAAGGGCTGCTGCCAACAGCCACACAATCATGTGAAATCAGCTCTAAATATGATAATGTCATCAGTCAATAGTGTGGAAATAATGAATAGTTTGTCATAGTAAAAACCAAAGAAACATGATCGCTTTAAAAAGTAGCATATACTTCCCTTTAGGCTAAGACGGTTTATTACTAGAACTTGTTCAAGGCAATACTCATATGACAATATTTACCATGATAAACTCAAAACAACGCCTTCCCTTTTATTTTCCTTCCCTCTTTAAACCTCCTCCCTTTTCAATGTGTGTGTGTGTGATATTTGAATTGTTCTTTTTTTTTGTGTCCAGGGCTGTTTTTAGCATTTTGAGTGGGTTTGTCATACGTTTGAGTTTGAATTAATTGTACTTAAATGCATGTACTTACTGTGTATACGTTTGTTCAAGCACAGCTGTATCTGTCCTATTTTTGGTGCGTGTGTGTGTGTGTGTGTGTGTGTGTGTGTGTGTGTGTGTGTGGAAATGTCTGAGCAGAAATGAGCGAGCAGTATTTTCTTGGCTGTGCAATGAGACGCTCACTACAATTTCATCTGCTTCGTTGTGCCATTCATCAGTTGACAAATCCTTTCAATATATTCTACCTGGCCTTGACTGCTCATCATTTTAAAGGAATTACAACGTCAGAGAGAGAGAGAGGAGGAGAGGAGGAGGAGAGTGTGAGATTAGAGAGGGAGGTGAGAGGAAGTAACACAAAAAGAGGATGGAAGTAGAACAGCAAAGATAAAAACCGGTATCTATATAATATCATCTGCCAAGTTCGAGCTATTCACATAAAAGGGTCAATAAGGGTTTAAAGGAAGGAGGGCAAAGGTGTGAAGGGAGGGAAGACGGAGACGACGGCCGTGTGCACGCCATCTAAAGAGGCCATCTCTGCCGCTACTTTGGTGGAGTGGCTACAAAAAAAAAAGCAATTTTGCCTGGAAGATGAACGAAATGCGGTCGCGTTAAATAACGCACGTAAGTCTCTGGGGTTATCAATAAGGCTGCCGCTGCTTAAGAGGAGTGATTACGGTGAGGCCGTGGGGGGGGGGGGCACGGGCCTGCGGGGGGCTTAGCAGGAAGTTATCGCACAATAAAGCCGGCCCTCGGCGGGTTTGCAAACTATAACGTCTCCTAACAGGTTAACGTAGACTCGGTGGCCCCGTTATGTAAACCGGTATTCTAATGAAGCTTTGCCACGACATCCATCTACTCATTATGTTATGTTTCATTATTATTTGTTTTTGTTGACGTTTATGGAAATGGATGGATTGGATTAGACTGTACGAGTGTACCTAATAAGCAAATGGGAGGCTATGTCTTATAAACTATTGTGAAAGGAGTGTGTTTGTACAGACTCTGACCACATTTACACAGAAACAAATATTTCTGCTCCTCCGTTTTCAGAAATAACGTTGTACACACAAGGTTGTTTTCAGAACAGCATTTTTAGTGGCATACTGTGACGTTTGACAACCTAAAACTCTGTTTGACCTCGTTCACACGCAAATACAAAAACAGAGTTTTCAGAAATCTCCACGTTGACCGGAGTTTTTTAGAAATGATCGTTTTCCGTGATAAAACCTCCGTTTTTGTGTAAATAAAAGGCTAAAACGCATGAAAATATATGCGTTTTCCCATCGTGTAAACGATGTTCGCCCAACAATGTCTTGTCTTCTAATCATAGAAACCATCATATGTCCCTGTTTCTTTTAGCGGTTAAGCTTTTCTGTCTGTTCTGCAAATAGAAACGGCTAAAGTATCTGGTGTGTATTACTATAAAGAACTTGGAGCAACACTTAAGTGGCATATCATCTTCTTCCATCCCACCAGTCGAAAGCGAGACGTGTAATAGAGTTCAGTCGGTTCAGCCCCGGTATCAACAAGTGGCACTTCCACTGACGTGTTGATGAACGGTTACTCAGGTGAAACATCTCCGTCACTGTAAATACCATCTCTGTAAAAAAACATCTTTTAAGAGAGGAAAAGAAAAGAAAAAAGGTTGTGAGTTATATAAAAGGCTTGTACTACATAGTGTTGCTAAGGTGATTCTCCACACTATCCATTGTGTTACTTTATTGCAGTTTTCCACAGTATAGGATTTGGGGAATTTCATTGCCAGAACCAGCTTTTCCCTTTTTATTTCTACTCTCTCCCACTAGCCTAATACAGGTATGGTCACCTGTGTGAACTGGCGTATGATGATTAGTTTTGGTTTTATATTGTACATACCTGCAAACTCATGAGGGGTGAAAAAGGTGACAACGGGGGGGTGCAGGTGACTTTTTTACTGTTGTCTCCACACCACATCCACGTTGTTTGATGACACCTCAAAGCTTTTATAACTAAAATCTTTTGATTGTTCTGACCGCAAATCTAAATAATAACAAACATTTAAAGAAAAAATGTCCTGAAAAATTCAGTGATCGGGCCCTAATAATAGCAATAACTTTACATTATCATTATATATAATATGGTTAAAGTCATTCATGAACCAACTTCCTTTTTTGTATTACTTGTGTGCGTTGCTATGCTTTGAGCCTGTTCCATGATTCTGTTCCTTCGACATGTCTCATCAAAGATGTTTTATTGCGAAGATCACCACATCGCATGTTCTGCGTCTCTCTCTCCAATCTCATGATTCCCCCCCCCACCCAAAACAAAAACTCTTCGTATCTACACGATTCACGCGGATGACTTATTTTGATTTCAAAACGGCGAATTTCGCCGAAAGGTGACAAGTTTGCAGGTATGGTTGTATTATCTGTATATCTGAAACTTTGTGTAATGTGCTACTGCTGCTGTCTTGGCCAGGACATTCTTGTTAAGGAGAGTTTTAATGGTTAAATAAATAAAATAAAAAATGTAAATAAAAAAACTATACATTTATTAGAACACAAATATCACTTAATCTAATAACCTAATATCCCTTTTCATTAAGACTTTAGCACAACGTGTCTTTCACACGGACAAAGAAGAATCCTCTTTAATAATTTACTAAATTGAATTATACTCTTTGTATTTTTGGGAGAAACTTTGGCTGTTTTCTCTAAAACCTTCACTTTCCGGTAGACTAGTAGTCTCATAACTCTCGGCCAGCCTCTCATCCTTTTCTACTCTTAACTGGTATAATTTGTTTTCTGCATGCTCGGTAATAAATCTTTCATGATCTGCTCACCTTTTGCATTTGAATCAAACGCTTATAGCGATTGTTCCCCACAGTTGAGAGAAAATGAATTCCCTCTTTATCTAAAACGCCGTTTCGACAGTTCTCTGTGTCAAAAGCTTTAACGGCGCTCTGGTTGCTAAGCCGAGGACGAGGGAGGAAGAGGAGGGAAAGCAGCTGACTGCGATTCATTCTCATGAAGACTGTAACATGGTATACAGATAGACAGGGGTGTGAAAGTGAGAGGAAGAAGTGTGTGTGTGTGTGTGTGTGGGGGGGGGGGGGCATAGATAAGAAGGGAAACAAAGGGAGAGAATGGATGTGCGGATTGAAGGAGAGAGCTAAACTTTCTCAGATTTAATATGACGAGTGTGATCGGTATCCTTTGTGTATTTATAAGATGCGACAATAGTAAAAAATAAATAAATATGACCTTGTATGCAAGTGCGTGCATTTTTTAAATCAATTAGGATTTAAATACTCATAATATCCATCTCCAACATCAGCATTTTTGCCTTTAAATGTTTAAAATAAAAGTGGATCAGAAGCAAAAAGGTGGCAAAGAGGAGCGGAGGAGGAGGAGGAGCAGTAGAGAGCGAGAGAGAGGGAAGTACCAGAGGAGGAGAGGGAGAGAGACGGCGTGACGGCTGGGAGCTACATGGGATGAGGCTGTAACCTATTTGTTGTCAAACGGACTGAAAAATGACAAAGAGCCAACCGAGCCTGACAAATAGAGAGGACAAGAGAGAGGAGGAC
This sequence comes from Liparis tanakae, assembly GCA_036178185.1. Taxonomy (NCBI): domain Eukaryota; kingdom Metazoa; phylum Chordata; class Actinopteri; order Perciformes; family Liparidae; genus Liparis; species Liparis tanakae. Next base: position 18,710,733 of record CM070110.1, on the reverse strand, counting down.
GGCCGTGTGGAATAGAGGATGGGAGAAGGGGCAAAAGGGGTTGTTGTGCTTTTTTATGTTGTTCCTTTCATGCTATTGTGTGTTTGTGTGTTTGTGACTTCTACATGGAATATTAATCCATTTCAGTCCCTGCATGAGCCGAGATGACTTTCCTTACGCCCCATGCATCACTCACTGGGAAGGGTTTGTTTGAGTGTGTGTGTGTGAGTGTGTGTGTGTCACGTATCCAACAACATACGATTGGAGACGCATAATCATGTTTCTTTATGGCGAAACTTCGCCCCATTCCTCTCTCCTCTATCCCCCTCTCGCTCGTCCCGTCGTCTTCTCTCCCTCCTCCCCTCCTTTTCTCCGTTTTTCTTTTTCTCGAATTGTTATTTCAATTTCACACTTGAGTGAGCAAACCTAAATGACCAGCAGGAAGAAAGACGGAGCAAAGACAGACGGAAAGAAAGGCAAGAAGAAGAAGAAGAAGAAGAAGAAGAAGAAGAAGAAGCAGAAGAAGAAGAAGAAGTCAAATAATTAAAGACCCACAGACAGACTTTATCAGCCCCTCTATCTCTCTGCTTGGTTTCAAGTTGACTGATGTCTATAAGACGATTATTAACACGCAGTGACTGCTCCCAGATGTCCAGTCACACCCACGCACACACAGCGGGCCATTAGCAGGTGGTAATGGTACAGTGTGTCTTACTCGGGGCCAGGAGCCTTACAGATGTTCCTACCATCTCATACCGACTCTCTCTCCACACTGTAAAACAGATGCATATTAACCCTTTCAATAGCTTCTTCTGAAAACACACAAATTGTACAGAAGAAACAAGAAAGATAGTAAGAAAAAAAACAGAAAGATGGGAGGTTGAAGCACATACAGAAGGAGTGAGAGCGAAAACACGGACGGAAGGATGTGAATCGTACCACTTGTCCATTCTGGGGGTTTTTGTGGGCGTAGGGAGGACCTCTGATGTGATTCCACATCTGACCGGATGTCATCGCGAAAACGACACACTGTCACAGCGGGAGAGAGAACAGACACACAGGAGAGAGTGTGTGAATTAAGCATGAAACACTTGTTAAATCATACTGAATTTGAACAGAGTTGGGGAAATTATGACTGAGACACAAGTGTTGTTATAACGGGCAGATCATTCTATTACTGGAGCAGCTTTCCCACCTAAAACCTAAAACCTGTGATCTGTGTGTGTGTGTGTGTGTGTGTATTTGGGCGTCCTACCAGTGCAGCCATAGCCCATCCAGTCTTGTTGTAGATGAATTCCAAGTTGTTCCTCCTCAGATACAACAGGCCGCCGACCAGTGACACCAACAGAGCCAAAGCAATAGTGCCCGAATAATTCGGAGGACGGAAGACACGAATCTGGAGGGATGGAGAGAGAGATGAGGAGAATATACATTTGACATGTCTTCAATTACTGTATATATCAGTCCAAATGTAGACACATTTGTTTTCCTCCGTTTTTTTGCTAAATATATTTACATGGTGATAAAAAACATGACCAGGGATGGTTGGCAGCCTTTTTTTTAAATAACTGTAATATCCTGGTTTCAAAAGAAAATGTCCAAACCAAAACAGATTTTCTTCAACCGGGATGTGTTTACGGTAATCGGAAATGAAAAGAATCAACAGTAAAACACTGTTGAATAAATGCAAAATGTTTTTCAGCAATATTGTTGTTGAATTAATTAAACAACCATTGTCCAGGTGTGCGTGCGTGGAAGCCAAGCTGACGACATGCTGTGTTTGCTATGAACAGATGCGGGGGTGAAACGGTCCAATAGGCAGAACACACGTGTGTCGCCTGCAGCCATTATGCCACCGATGGAAATGTGTACCATCTGCTGCTGGCTAAGTGTTACAGATCAAAAACCTCAAGGCGGAAAAGAAGATTTGGTAAAAAAGTCTTCGCCGCATACTGAGACTTCGTATATGTGGATGAGAACGTATAAGACTGAGAGACATGTAAAGATGCATCTCCTCCAAACATACGGAACATGCAGTGGCACAACCGTTCTCTTCATTTTAATTGAACATATAACAGGCTTGTTAATTAATTAATCAATTAGTTATTTTCTTAGTTTTTAAATTGTAAAATATAACAAAATACAATGAGCTTGGATAATGTGGATGTAATTCAGAGTTTTATCTCTGTAAAGCTTTATTATGCAGAACCGAAGAAGCTCCATTGGCTGCAAATCTTTTGCAGCCACACATTTGCCAATCCTGCTTTTTGCTTTCAAAGGTTGAGATAAAAAGCTCATTGCGATTGATGTTCGCTTTAGAATCGAAGAAAAAAAAAAGACGCCGCCCCCTTATAGAAACCACACGTAAACCCTGACCTCTCTTCCTTATTATATGTCAGTTCCTCCATCACCAAAAATTCTATTTAATATCTGTCGTTTCTTTTCTTTTCCTTTTATGTTCTGATCTTAATTCATGTGGTTAAGTCGCATTGAAGTCCCTGAAAGCTAGCACTTTGTGTAAGTGCTCCCCACCGCCTTCACTGAAAAGCAGCTTTTTTGAATTCAGATCCATCAGCAGGAAGCCTGGGCCGTGTCTGCCGGTACTTGGCTGGCGGGCTTTGCAGGGAAGAATAAATTGCAGTCTGACGGTCAAAGGTTTGATCCCTCAGGTGGGAGCAACTTAAGCGCCTAACGCCCTCCTGTGATACACAGTGTTCCTGTGACATGGTCTATGTCACATCTGCCCTCGCCAGGACTAAGGATGCCTTCAGACCTTCCAGTTTGGTGCAACAGAAAAAAAGCCAATGGGTTTCCCCGTTTGGAGAGTAAAACATAAAAAAAAAACAGTATGTTTTGACTTGGTGAAGTTACATTTTAAGGCTGTATTAAAGCTGTCCATCAAATGATGTCATTGACTACACAACCCTACCAGGACCACACTGACCAATACTGATTAGTGACAGTCAGTAGAACTGTCAAGGATCAATAATATGATTTGTAAAAGCAATGCACATGTATATATGTCTATATTAGGACTGGTCAGTAAGATGAAACAATAATATAACAGACCTCTCGTCGTCATATCTCGTCGTTAATGTTAAGTGTTAGTCCTGTTTTCCATGTCCGCTTTTATTTTGTAGTAACTGTCCTCTTTTGTTTCAGATACTTTATTTCCTGCCCCAGTGTTTCCTCGTTAGTGTGATTGTCTGCTCCGCCCCTGATGGTGTCCACCTGTTCCCCATTTCCTCATGTAGTTAAGTCTGTGTCTACCTGTGTCTCGTGTCAGATCCTCTTGTCTCATGTCTTGTCTGAATCGTTCTTTTGACTAGTTGTTCGTCCCTGGTTGGTTTGATCCAACGCAGTTGAGATTTTGTTTTTGTACTTTGTTCATGTTTTTGCCAGCATAGCTGTGATTTTCTGTTTTTCGATAAAAAACTTTTTTGCTCTAAAACCATTGAGTCGTGCTTTTGGGTCCTGCCTTCTGAGTCGTGACATGAAGTCTCTCTCATTCTCGATGATGGATACAGATGAATATGTCCAGATACAGTGATACATAGATACATATTGATTACCTCCACACAGCTCTACAGCTAATGCTGCGTTCACACCAAAAGTGTTGCAAAACTTTGATACCTGTTTTCATGGAGATAAGCCACGCCCCTTTTTGGCGAGAATGAACCATAAATAGTCCGCGAGTAACATTTTCTGTGGCCACCTACTGGGGATATTTGGCAGCCACAGAGTGTAATACTGAACCGTGAACAATTTCAGGAATATCCTTTTGAGATCGACAATAGTTCAAAACTAGAATGGGCACTCGGTAGAGCGCATACCTTCGCAATTTACGTTTTTCACCTTTTTGTGACCTTGACCTTGACCTTTGACCCAATCACGCCCAAAAACTAATCGATTGTTCCTTGGGTCATGACCAATCATCCTACCAAGTTTCATAAGAATCGGCTCAGTTTTTACGTTTTTCACCTTTTCGTGACCTTGACCTTGACCTTTGACCCAATCACTCCCAAAAACTAATTGATTGCTCCTTGGGTCATGACCAATCATCCCACCAAATTTCATAAGAATCGGCTCAGTTTTGTCTGAGTTAGACGAATAACGGACGGACGGACGGACGAACGGACATATTCACAAATAAATAAATAAATAAATATACGCCGGCGAAAACATTACCTTCTGCATTTTTAATGCGAAGGTAACAATATGCACACATGAACTATATCGGGGTTGTGAGTTTGTGGTGTGTGTGTGTGTGTGTGTGTGTGTGTGTGTGTGTGTGTGTGTGTGTGTGTGTGTGTGTGTGTGTGTGTGAGGTACCTGCACATCTGTGCGGTCGGCAATCCACTTGGCCAGCTGCTCTGAAGCAAAGCCAATCCGTTGCAGGTCAAACGTATCGGCTCTCTTGGGCTTTCCCTTAGCCGGGAAGTGCATGAAGGTTGGAGCGCTGTTCATGTTCAACTAGGGAGAAGGAGGAAGAAGTGGGCGGGGCATGTCACGTTAATGTCATCTCGGAATTCTCAAACACACTAAGCAGCATGCCTATCAAAACGTAAAGATACAACACCATCACCATCACCATCATCATCATCATCATCATCATCTCTTCATCATACCGATTGCTCGTATCATAGGTTCACCTCTTGACTGATTAGCATCGTACGTCAGGTTTCTTTGTCTTTCAGTTAAGAATGCCTGATATTTTCTGGGCTCTCTATTTCTCCGTGTAGGTCGTGCCCACATGTACAAATTTTATTTTCATTGAGAGTATTTTTTTTATATTTCAACCGGCGCAATAAACAACCGTTTCATTCGAGAAAGTATGCATTTATTACTTCACGCTCGGAATGATGCAATTCCCTTGCTGCCCGCCTAACAGTCATATTTGCATTTTTTTTATAACTTCTTCAAACATTTCGTGGCCAGCTAACAACGCAATGAACAAAAGTACATCCCAGCTGTGACATAAATGTTGACACAGTGTTCGTTCCAGCAGTGTTCCAGCCTTAACAACCCAGAGCCGGCACCAACACACACAGCTGTGTCTGTGAGTGATGCCCAAAGTGGCATCTACAACTACACATTGCACACAAATACATGTGAATTATTATATGGATGTTTTATAATGCAGAGTTGTTTAGTTGGTCAAAAACATCCTGCTATTGGGTCCTGGATTGCTTTGCCGTCATGTTATGTGCTTCTTTGTGTTTCAGAACCGAATACGTGACGGTAAATGGGGGGTATGTTTGCCATCACAGGCAATAATTGAATAGCAGGGACATCTCCGATAATCCTGGATTTGCAAAAAAATATACACTACCGTTCAAAAGTGTGGGGTCACTTAGAAAAAAGAAAAAAAACACTGTTTTCTCCAATGAAAATGACATTAAATTAATCAGAAATACACTCTATACATAGTTAATGTGGTAAATGACTATTTTCTGTTTTTTTTAATGAAGTCTCTACAGAGGTGTAGAGGCCCATCTCCAGTTTTCTAGTGGTACGTTGTGTTATCGCCTTAGAAGACTAGCAGAGGGTTAGGACCCCATTGAAACCCTTTTTTTCTTCTTTTTTTATAACTTTTTCTTTTGCATTTTCCACAAACAGATTATTCCTTGTTATTGAAACCCTTTTTATATGAGCGCAGCTGAAAACAGTTATCCAAGTTCGAAGAACAACATTAATATTTCAAATGAAGCAGAAAAGAAAGGATAGTTGCAAGTGGTTTATCCCTGTTAGCCGAGAGCTTCATTAGAGAGTGCAACATGAAAATATGGAGTAGATGCATGTGTGTGTGCATGCAAACATATGCATATCAATGTGAGAACATGGAAACATACAGATATACAGTACATGTCCATTAAATCAAATTTAAAAAGTATGCTTTCATGTTAACACACATGCCATTATTAAAAGGAAAGAGAATGCGGCTGGGAATGTAATTTACTTTCAATTAAACGTCACGAGCCCATTTGTTTTCTCGTGATGAGAACCGGAGTGGACGAACCCAAAAAGCCTAAAGAAGAAGTATTAAAGAAGAAGCAAGAAAGTCGGAGGGCACGATTTAACAATTCAACTAGAATGGGCACTCGGTAGAGCGCATACCTTCGCATATCATAAGATCGGGCACTGAATTATGAACATTTTGGTATTAGTTGCCAATTGGATATAAATTGGTAAAAATAAGATTTTGATCTTTTCATGACCTGGACCTTGACCCTTGACTCGATCGATCCCAACATCTTATCAAATGGTTCCCGGATAATAACCAATTATCCCACCAAATTTCATGCGATTCGGTTAAATACTTTTTTACTTATGCGAATAACACGCACACACGCACTCACGCATACAAATACACGGCGATCAAAACATTACCTTCCGCATTTTCAATGCGAAGGTAATAAAGAAAAAGAAAAAGAAAAAAGTAGGACGAAAAAGATCAATACATATTGAAAGCACCATGTGGATCCAGGCTGCATTCACTGGATTTCATGTTGTTTAAAATAAATATTGATTAAAGCAAAGAAAGCAAAACAAGGCTATTTCTAAATGAGCACATCTATTTAAAGTTCTAAGAGTATAAAGATTAGGATTAAAAAGGACAACTGGGAATTTACCTCTGTATGGTATATCTTGTTCTGTATTTAGGTTTAAATAAAAGGTGCTTGCAGACAGAAGCCGCTGTATCCAACATGTCTGATATCCTGGAAGTCACACTCGGGAAAAAAACTGAAGAACAAAGATTGTAGCTACAGAAATATATATATATATAAAGTGAATAATTATTTTATACATATAAAACCGACATAGCAGTATTTTAAATAAACCTCTTATTTTTGTCCTCCGATTTGTTGGTTGAGCCCGGACATTGTTTCCATTTGGGTTTCACAGCTGGAACACAACACACATGATTGTGTATCCACAATATCGACGACCTCTCTGCCCGCCGGTCAAAGTCTCCTGGAGACGATCAATGTCGGCCTGTGTCCACCTTCAGAAAGCATCGAATCGAAAGTAGAATAAATAAATAAAGAAAATGCTTTATTCAGGATATTTAACACTAAAGCAATACTCATGTATTATAATGATTGTCGACGGGTTTTAATTCAGTCATTAATCATGTTCATCGCAATGGACCACACCTACAGTCCAATACAATTAACAAGTAAATAATAAGTTCTAATTAATGTCAAAGTAGAATAAAACTACCTGATATAACGAGCTGTGAAAATGTGCCTGTGGGTGCCTGTACAAGTCTAACTTTCTAACCCACCTATATACCAAATTGGAAGAGAATATCAATAAATTAACCAATTATTTCAAACCATTACATTTTGTTTATTGTAACAAACGTCAAAAGACAACGTTTTAAAGAAGCAGAACAATTGTCCGGATCGTTTCTCTAGTGCGTGGAATAAAAGCGTCTCCCTTTGTAACTCTGCTTGTGAGTGGTGTGTATACTGAGAGTTGTCTGCCTTTAATTAGCCTTGTTTGCCCTTCTATATAGGTATGTCCATATCACAGTGTGTATAAATACTCTCCCAGTGTCTGTATGGTGTTGTTTGTTCCTACCATTTGTGTGTGTGTGTGTGTGTGTGTGTGTGTGTGTGTCCTTGTATGTGTGTGTGCCTTTGCAAGATGTCTGGTGTCATTGCGTTGTTCTGTATGTGTGTTGTCTGCGTCTACTTTTTGCCATTTTCTATCAGAGTGCCCGTTTGCTATAAGAGGAACTATTGATGAAGCAACCACTAATGATATGATATGATATGATATGATATATACCTTGATTCGTCCCACAGTGGGGAAAATTCAAAAATAACTAGAACGGGCACTCGCATATCACAAGATTGGGTATTGAATTATGAACATGTTGGCATTAGTTGCCAATTGGATAGAAATTGACAATGAATTGACTATGGTAAAAATAAGTTTTTGACCTTTTCATGACCTTGACCTTTGACCAGATCGATCCCAAAATCTAACCAAATGGTCCCCGGATAATAACCAATCATCCCACCAAATTTAATGCGATTCGGTTTAATACTTTTTGACTTATCCGAATAACACGCACGCACACATACAAATACACGGCGATCAAAACATTACCTTCCGCATTTTCAATGCAAAGGTAATTAACATAAAAGGGAGGGACAGTCGGCCATATGGGGCAGCAAACTGTCTTTGTCCGACAATGGTTGACCAAGGTGTGGAGGAGGGGGGGGGATACCACATTTCACAGTGAGTTTTCTGTTCTCATTCTTCTCTCACCCAGAGCGCCAACATATGGCGTTTCACTACCTACGGCCTGCAGCGAGGAGATTACTTGCAGCATTCGGGTAAATCCAATGATAAGAATAATCCTATAACGACAGTAATTAGCCTTTGGTGTCAAATATGTTTTCCCCGGCCTTGAAGCTTCGTCACATAAACACCACCAAAAGAAAAACAAGCCAGCAGACTTTCAATAACAAGTAACAAGAGACAGTGGTGTGTATTCGGTGGCTTCCACACTCCTGTGTGAATGTGTTTCTTTAAATTAGACATATTCTCCCAATTTTTCCACAAGTTGATATGGTTCCTTGGGGTCTTAATGTAATGTTTGTAACATATTTGGGTCAAAATACCACAAGAATCATTTCAAACGGCCTTTTTACCGTGTCAGAAACACCTCCCCACAGATTGACCTGTTTTGAGTGCCTGTTCCTTTAAATGCTAATGATCCAGCCCCAGCGTTTGTGTGTTGGGATGCCAAATACCCAAATTAACGTATCAAAGCACAAAAAAGTGGAATTTTCATAATATGTCCCCTTTAAAGCCATGGGTTGGCTGATGAAGAGGGGCGTTGCGTGCAAGCAAGAGGGATGAGGAAGGGGATGGAGGCTGAGAAAGAACGGTTACAGTAAAGGCATTTGGAAGTGATAAAAAAGGAAGTCACCTGTTGGAAAACATCGGCTCCTTCATCGTAGTCCACCACCGTGAAGAAGAGCTTGTTGGAAAACGCAGATGAGTAACGCCACGAGTTTGCCAGGACCTGGTACTCCTCATTGGCCTGCCTGTGAGAGAGAGAGGGAAGGACTGAGAAACAAAGAAAGACGAGAAATAACTTTTATTGATCCCCGCGGGGGAAATTCTCCTCTGCATCTGACCCCTCCGTAGTTATTGAGGAGCAGTGGGCTGCAGTGAACCGGCTACCTCGTGGTTACGGGACCGCCACTCTCCCCCATGAGCTACAGCCGACCCCCATAAATAAGAAACGCGGGAGATGAAAGGAGTAAGAGACGGAAAGTGGACACCGCATCCTTCATCCAACAGCGGCAGAACATGACACTGGAAGAGACATTTTTCATTCCTCTCTTCCTTTGTCATTGTACTCCATTTATGTTGAAATGCAGCCCAATGACGATGTTATTTTCTTACCAGCCATGGCCAGTCCAGTCTATCACCTTGTCCTCCTACATGACACAATAAACACTAAAATGCCAAGAGGCAGCCTCCTTTTTCTATTATCTCTCTCTCTCTCTCTCTCTCTCTATCTATCCATGTGTCTGACGTGAGCCATTTGTCTCTCTCTCCATCCGCTAAAGTTTGCTTTGACATGGTGTCTTATGTCAACAGCCTCTTGTGATGGCTTTAATTAGTTAGGAAATTGTCTGTCAGGAAGTGTTGTGTGCGGCTGGTGTTGCATTGTTATCTTTGCGGCTAATGTTAAGTCTCTTTGAAGTGTCTGCTGTTTGAGAAAGTCAGCGGAGATGAAGTTGAACATCCGGCAGGCGGTGAGTGCAGCGGGGCTCGTCTCTCTCTTCCCTCGCCCTCATCTGAAACACCAATTTGCTGGAGTTGTCAAATGTTTCACTGAGATATGGTTTTAACTGTCCAAAGAGTATATTTGTTTCTTTATTTACTTTCTGACAACTGTGCTAATGATGAACTTTTTTTTTCTCCAGGAGTTTTTCCTTTTATTAAGAAATATCATCGCATTGGAAACAATAAACACATTTAGCAGAATAAAGAATAAGGAAAATACAAATTTTAAAATAAATAAATATATATGTATGTATTTATAATATATATATTTATTTATAATTTAATAAATAAATATAGCAAAAGAAAAATAAAGAATAAGGAAAATATAAAATAAATAAATACTAAATAAATAACTAAATATATTTATGTTGTTATTTTGTAAATATATATACTTATTTATTTTGTAGTTTGTATTTTCCATATTATTTATTTTGATATGTATTTATTGTTTCCAATATGATGATATTTCTTAATAAAAGGAAAAACTTGAAATTAAAAACACTTTGATCATTAGCACAGATGTCAATATCTTACATTCTGATTATATATATATATATATATATATATATATATATATATATATATATATATATATATATATAGTGAGAATGTAATATATTGAGTTATTCACATCTTTCAGCATAGGACACAATCATGTATAAATGTTTACAGTAAATATATTATCTAGATTTTGTTTTTTTATTGAACATGATTCGATTAATTAAGATGTGTAACTTTGAATGTTCTTATTAATACATGCACATTTGATTAACATGATGTCCGGCACTTTCCTGTATCCTTAATCTGCATTTATTACAGTAATAAATGTAACTTTTGCTCTAAGTGTGTCTTTCCCAAGACCAAAACTTGGGTTTGTGTTGATGGGAAAATGCCTTAAAAAAACGATGTTGTGTTAAAAGTTGTTAGTATATTCATTTGTGTAGCATCTTGTCTTCATCAGCATGACAACCAACCACTTAAAAGTATCCTCATCTGTCACATCACATCAGAAGTCTCTGTCCATCTGTGAATATTCAATTTCTCTCCTCCGGTGAAGAAGACACGGTGAAATATATTTCAAAATTGAATCATTAAACAATCAAAAGGAGAAGTAAATAGTGCTCCCTGTTACTTGCCAAAGAAAACAGACTGATGTAATGGCAGCCAAGGCATAGGCTCCTATTCCATAAAGCTACAGTAACTCTAGTGTTCTCGTTAGCAGTTACTAAGCAACAACAATCAAGCGTCTCAAAAGTCAAAACATGTTGGCCCCAAAGACACTAAACTATAGATGAGTAAATAAAGAACTACGTAGAGAGGGCAGCTTCCCGGTGAAGGAGAAGCCTGTTTTCTGTCTTTTATCCAGCAGAATACTCTTTATATTCTTCGATAAAGGTTAGGTACCCTCTGGGTTTCTGGTCTGCTGCGGGCGTCTTTTTCAGGAACAATAAAAGCCATTTGTTGGCTTACTAAGTCAAAATAACTATCTGCTACGGAACAGGGGAAAAGCTGAGGAGTGATGGAGGTCTATGGACTTCAGGGTTTAGCCGTCTTGTCACGGCCTCCGCTATAGTCCTCTTGACGCACCCACTCACCATCTAACAGCCATCTGAACTCTTCCTCTTTTTCTAATGATGAAATGCTATCGTGGTGATAATAAAAGGAATGCTTGGGAAATGGCGAAAGAGAGAGAGAGAGAGTATATAAAAAGGAGTGAAGAATACAATTACTGTGAATTACATCTTGATGTACGACAAGTACACTTCACAGAAATTCAATCGGGTTCAGGTTGGACGCTCACGTGTCCTGTGTTTCTGAGCGATTACTGCCAGCCTGACTGACACGTAACAACCTGTAATTACAGTCTGCATGCACACTGGTGTATGTGTGTGTGTGTGTGTGTACTCTCCTCTGAATGCATGCAGAGTGCAATCAGAAGGTTTAGGACCTCTTGACTCGCCCACCAGCCTGAGGCCTGAGGAGGCCAAGAAAAACCTTTACAAAAGTGGAAGCAAGAAAAAGAAAAAGAAACTATAGAGAAATCCTGTTTAAACACAAAATAATTAAAAACTGAAAAAGTTACATTTAGCCAAAGTGAGAAGAAAATGCAAATGTGTACCTGCCTTGTTTATCCTCTGACGTTCTGCTTCTCTTTACTCTGAATCGCTTCAATACACAGACACACTAACTCCTATACGCTGCTTCCATCGTACACGTCCTATAGGTCTGAGGGTACTCGTTGCCATGGAGACAGTGTTGTGGTGGTACCCTCGACTGACAGCAGCTCTTCACATCTCTGCCAGAGGAAACTTTCAGACTCGCGGAGGAAGTCGACTGCTGTCTCTCTCGAGAGGCTCAGGAAGTGAGGGCTGAAGCCGTTTTAAGACCACAGCAGCGCTTCCAGAGAAGAAATTCCCATCCTGTATGTTTAGTAAATAACTGTCTCTTTCCCCATATGTGTCCAGTACACAGTAGGATTAGGGCATCGTGACTGCAAATTAAAAGTCCTGCGAAAAAAATTATAAAATTTGTACCTCAGGCGCCCACAAGTAATTGAATTTATTCCAATAGACTTTATGTATTTCCATCAGATTGGCACAAGAGAGAGAGAGAGAGAGAGAGAGAGAGAGAGAGAGGGGAAGAAAAAAACAAGCTGATGGACAAAAACAGGAGAAGAATCAGACGGAAAGGAAAACGGAAGGAATCAACCAAAGTAATAAGGGTGAATGAGAATGGACTGACAATAATCATTGCATCTAAAAACTGTAAATACATGAGTGTAATATTGTGTTTGGGAGAGTTTTTGCTTTTGAACAAATAGATGAACCAGGAAAGTGTGTGTGTGTGTGTGTGTGTGTGTGTGTGTGTGTGTGTGTGTGTGTGTGTGTGTGTGAGTGTATTTGTGTGTGTTGTGTATGTTATTGTAAAACCAAGAAAGAGAGAGAGAGAGAGAGAGAGAGAGAGAGAGAGAGAGAGAGAGAGATAACGTATCTAATCAAGTGGCTGATTAAATACAAGTGTGACTGATTTTAGGGGTCAGAATGCAAAAGGTTGATTGGCGTCGGCTATGACACGGGTCATGGGGTCATGGGGTCATGAGGTCATGGGGTCATGGGGTCATGAGGTCATGGGGTCATGGGGTCATGAGGTCATGGGGAGACAGGTCAACTACCTGCTTTACACTGCTGACAAAAGGAGCTCCAGACTTACTAAACATTATCAAGCATCCCCAAGACCACACGGCACGTCAATTAGGATTAGGTTTAACTTACATAAGCAAGAATTTTTCATTCAAAAAACAATTAAAGGCGAAGAACATTCACCACTTGACAGGATTCTATTGCTTTTTAGTGATCTCATTTTTCGTTTTCTTTTTCTTTGTATGAATTAAGTCGAATTGCATAACATATATCTGATCCTTCGACTGTACTGTGCATCTGACTGCACTATTCTTCACTTTGTTGTACTATTTTTAACTGTTTGTTTCACGGTATGTTTTGTATGTTTTTGTATGTATTGTATTTTGTCCTTTCTGTGGACCCCAGGAAGATTAGCGGTCGCTAAGGCGTCAGCTAATGGGGGTCTAATAAATAAAATAAAATAAAATTAGGAAACATTAGCCAGGTTTCCACAGAAGTCTATTTTCTTTCTAAACAGGAATAAACAGCTCAAACCTGGAATTAACCAAATAATAATACAAAGTAATAATAATACTACTAATAATACTACTAATAATACTACTACTACTACTAATAATAATAATAATAATAATAATAATAATAATAATAGAGTGATTTGTGGGAAAGAACATTTTTAAATCCCTGCAGACGACCCAAAGTCTTTAATTGCAACTCTATCCAATCACAGGTAGAAAGCAGGGCGTAAATATGCACGCACAAAGGAAACCAAAAGTAAGAATGCATCGAAATAAAATAAAAAGCATGCAAGTATAATGACATTTACAACAGGACAGATATGACTGCAGTTCACTTTACCTTGAAAAAAAGTTTTTTTTAAATAACAACATCAGTTTCCTCTGCTGTGGGTAATCCACATATTGTTATGAGGTAGAGTCAAGTGCATATTTTCACATACAACAATGTTTCCAATAAATCCACTTGGATCGTTACGCCCGTGTTAACCACTGCTCTTCATGCTGCTGTAGTCTGGGTTTCATTTAGATCAGAGAGGAAACAGAACGGTGCCGTAAGAGCACAAACCCAGCATGTGATACAGGATGATCGTAGAAACCCAGGAACTAGTCAGGCCCGTGGACAGAGGCAGCCAGGGCTGTGTGTCGAGCTGTCCGTGGTCCTGAAATACTGGGATTGTCAGGGAAATGAAGTTGTTTGTTTACACTTTAAAATACTAATTTAAACACAAGTTGGGGATAGTGCCCGACCTGTGCTGCAAACATGATGCAAGTCTGGTTTTGTAAATAGAAATCCTAATTGAAGCTTGCTACTGGGGTTTCTTAAGTATCTCCTGATGCATTAAGTGCTCCGAGTTCGCAATCAGGGAAGTAGGCCCCGTTCTGCTGAATGTATTCATTTCCTCTGGTGATCCAGGAAGCTGTATCAAAGTCCCTTTGATCCAAATGGCAACGTGACCCACAGGTTTGTGATGTAACGCTGTGGTTCCCCAAGGTGTCTAAATCTATATGTGTATGGTATTCCTTTATTTGTAGAAATAAAGTATGTAAATTCTAGTATTATTATTATTATTATTAGACGGTACATTCAGATTATCAGAGTTCCAGGACATTTGATGTCTACATCTGTGTCGTCTGTATGTGTGTGTGTGTGTGTGTGTGTGTGTGTGTGCATACCTGCAGACAGAACACTGCCTCTGAGGTTGCAGGGCGGTGAACATGACGATGACGGAGTAGTTCCTGGGTGGGGCCTTGACGAAGCGACGGAATTTGTCCCCGTTCATGCGGACGACCGAACGCCGAGAGGACCACTCCATCATCTGGTCAACCTTCTCCGACAGCATGTTCTGAACACAAACACACACACACACACACACACACACACACACACACACACACACAAGGAAAAGGTCAGCAGGGACATGGCATACCATTAGGATGTTCAGATCCAAACATTATCCCAGGGAGTTCAACTCTGCTAAGCAATAACAGATTCAAAATAAAGTCACTTTGAATTATTTAAAATGTTAAAAATAATCCCAAACACTTTCACATTTTAACAAGGGAAGTGCATTTACTCAGGCACTTGAAGCTTTACTCGAGTATTCTTCATTTTATGCTGCTTCATTCTAAACTGCCAGTACATATAACACTTATCTCCACTACATCATATAAAACAGGATGCATTTTAATATTAACATTTATTAGTGTAAAAATGTAATGTTACAGTTTAGTTCCACCTTTAAAGTACTAACATAGTAGTAACATGTATAATAATATAATGTTAGTACCTTAACTAGATTGTATTGCTCATGAATGCCAATTATAATGGAGAATATCATTTGGTAGTGCTCATTTTACTTTTGTCAAATATATCGATATTTCCTCCACCTCCTGAAGTAGCCTGTATAAAGAAATGTAGATTCTGAAGCTCTCCTATAAAAGGATTTGTACCATCCGCTCATATCACCGTCTCTTACAGTCTGACATTCAACACATCCTGAGACCGGCCGGCAGCCGTACCGCGTCTCGAAAGTCAAACCCCGATCCACGGCAAGGTGTTGCTGAACGCCGGTTACTAAATCTAAATTTTAATAGGTTTGACTTCTGGCCTGCTGTGACTAATGGGACCCATACAAAGGATCTGGAATGCAACACACCTCACCATTATTTACAGAAAAAGGAACCCTGACTTGGCAGTATAGGAATGTGTGTGTATGTGTGTGTGTTCCTGGTTGTGTGGGTGTGTGTGTGTGTTTTTTCGGAGTCTGCTGCTGATTAAATCCAGTCGGGCTTCGCTGAAAGGTCAGAACAGAGTCAGCGTCGGAACACAGCTCCAAAGATACGACGACGACGACGACGACAACAACAACAACAACAACAACAACGCAGCAGCTGGTGCCTTCGCAAGATTCATAAGCTCGAACGCTTAGAAGAGCAAACTCATAGGGTGCCGTGTGTGTGTGTGTGTGTGTGTGTGCCTTCAAATGTGCTGCATGATTGTATCGGTGGTGGTTCTCAGCGGGACGCCGCTCAGCTCCTACCGGCCTCGTCTTCGTCAGACGTGGGCTCTGAACTGGAGGAAACACGGAGCTGCTGCTGGTGAACCACGTGTTGTTTTCCTTCTGCTGATCAAACTGTTGAGCGGGAGCGGGAGCGGGAGCGCGGCGCGGGACGCCGGTTTCATCCACGCTGAAGGTCCGCCGTGCATTTTTCATTAAAGACTTTGCCCATCATCTCTGGAACGGAGACCGAAAAACCACCTGACTGCAAATGGGAATAGTATCAAAAGTTCAAGATTCTTTCTTCTTTTTTTTTACTCAGAAGCGGATTGTAGCCCGATATAAATGCCGTGCTTTAGGTGGTTAAATATCATTCTACTCGTGGTATTAGTTGTGATATTATTGCCTTTTGTCTGTTGAACCGTCTCTCAGCGGCTTTACTACCCGATAAGAAGTTCATCCTGGAAAAGACAACATCTATCCAGCCAGGAGTTTCCTAGTATTGACTCAAGTAGGCAAGAGCTAAATAAGTTAGGAGTCTCACTCTACTGCTTATCAGACACAACATATCACACACACACACACACACACACACACACACACACACACACACACACACACACACTTTAGACACGAAGCACAGCTGTAGACTAAACCTGTCCAGTACACTGCCTGAAGACAAGATCGACACAGACAAACAAAAATGAAAAATTGGAAGAGATAAAGAAGCGAGAGAGAGATAGACAGAGAGAGAGAGAGATAGACAGAGAGAAAGAGAGAGAGAGAGAGAGAATAGTATGTAATGTGTTTCTGCTGTACTGCGTGTTCACTTCAGACAATGCAATACACACTCCGGCATTAATGAGCCATGTATAATGAGAGATGAGATTCACTAAGAGAAAGAGCACACGGAATAAAACACACACACACACACACACACACACACACACACACACACAGGTGTGCGTGTCCAGAGAAGGTTCAAAGCGCTCTTCTTGTAAAGCGTTCCTGTTTTTGCCTTTAATTGTACGTCTCCAGCGTTTGCCCGTGTGCGTCCAGCTGTGAGTCCTGATGCCGATCACAGGAGCGGTGATGCTGCTCGTCCTGACTCGTGTGAAAGAGAGAAAACGTTGTATTGTGTTGTGTTATTATGTTTTAAAGTACAATCTGTCATTTTTTTAATCATTTTTTTTTTTTTGTTTTTGGACAGTATCTTAATTTACCAAGTATACATCGGCACAGGTGTAGTAATTAATATATGCCATCCAGTCTTTCAAGATAAATAATATAGATATATACAATCTGTTATTTTAATTCATTTACAAACCATACCACTGCTGTTTAGAAAGTATCTAGTTGTGTAAAATGTTTGGGGTACTTCTTGGCATTGACTGTGGGTCAGTGGTTAGCAGGTCTATCAATCAGGCGGTTGGCGGTTCAATCCCCGCCCTAGTTGAAGTCTCTTTGAGCAAGGCACTAAACCCAGAGCGTCTCCCTGTGGCTGTGTCTACGACGTATGAATGGAACCTGATTGTAAGTCGCTTTGGGTAAAAGTAATGCCGTGTAATTATACTCCATCATTTCTCTACCGTGTGCTCAAACTGCATTACAGTTTAATAAAGCACGTATACGAGTTAGTGTCAACATAAAAACACACTTGCTCAAACTCACACGTTTAACGCCTTTCATTTCCCAATCAACGAGAATCAGCTTAGTTGGAAAACATCAGCGAAGACAGGGAAACAGAAATAAAGGGCCCGTCACCAACGGTAACAGACGGTCTGAAATAAGTGGGCGCGGTCTGAGAGTTGGCTTTGATCCTTATTGCCGTTATCAAGAGGAAATGTTGTGAACTACAAAGTACACTCCAAAGGAGCAGTGCCTTGTGCGGAGCTATTTCAACACCTTATGTTAGACCTTCAAGTGACTCCCACACATCACTGTTACGACTCCCCCCTCGACTTGAGCCACACACACACACACACACACACACACACACACACACACACACATGTGTACAATACATAAGCACTCCAAACAGCCTAGGACCATTAAAAACATTTATTTTCTACCCCGCTGAGCACAGAGGGCACTAGTATGAATCACATCTAGGGTGTGTGTGTGTGTGTGTGTGTGTGTGTGTGTGTGTGTGAACAAGAAGCACAAATGGTGTGCAGATATCCTGCTCTATCCATCTGATTTTTCGTTACTCACCCCATGTATGTTATAACTCCCCCCCACCTCCAAAACACACACACACACACACACACAAACTATAGGTCATAGGGTATGCAGCCGACTGTATCAGTGGCACTGAACTGCCGTCTTAATTTCTCTCCAGATCTCGGTTTTCCCTTCCTCGCATGCTCCATAATCTCGACGTCAACTCTCCCGTTTCTCTTTACTCCCTTCATTTCATTTTGCTATTAGTCTTTTCAGCAACTCCCTTTCTCTTTGCACATTTCTCGCCAGTCACAGCGGAAACCCGAGAACCGCGTATCATCGCTATATAAAGAATAAAAGACTGGAACGGAGAGAGAAAAAGGGAAGGAACATTTTTTTTAAAAAACATCCTTGCATGCGGAACATCCTTTAAACTGAGAGAAGGAGATGATGAGATCGAAGGAGTGGAGGAGGAAAAGGCTCTCGGAGGAGGAGGAGGAGGAGGAGGAGGAGGAGGAGGAGGAGAGTGGAAGGATGTAAATAGAAGCTGATGGGGATGAACAAAAAAACGATGAGGAGAGTGAAAATAGGAGACGGGGGAGATGACACACCGACTCACGCGCTGATGACCACGCGGCAAGAGGTCATCAAAGGGCACGGAAGAAGACGGTCGGTTCGTCGGTCGGCCAGTTATTCAATCAGGCGGACGCTCGGCCCCGAGAGCCGTGGACCCGTCTGTCAGCCCAGCCGGTCGGTTAACCAGTCAGTCAGTTCATTTATTCAGTGAGCAAATCAGCTCAACGGCAAACCGCTAAGTTGATGTCGGTCGGTCGCTCAAATAATCCGTGAGTGCATTAAGCGGGCGCTCAGGTGATTAGTTAGTGCGCCTGTTAATCAGCCGAGTCGCCCGACCGGGTAATTAGTCGACTGAGTTCTTTTAAAAGCTGCGTGTGCTGACACGTCACGATCACGTACGTAAAACATGTGTGTGGACGCCCAAACACACGGAGCTGAAGCACACGCTCCTCCACGTCGGCTAGACCAGTGGTTCTCAACCTTTTTTCAGTGATGTACCCTCTGTGAAATACTTTTTTCAGCGAAGTACCCCCTAACCAGTGCAAATAATCTTTGGTAAAAAAAAAGTAGTAATATACAGTAGTGTTTCCCCTAGGTTTAATTAAATTAAAATTGCCTACTTAATATACAATTTAGTTTATGAACTTACACTTGTGTTTTATTGAATATTTATTAAATAACTATTTTTAAAGGATTTTTTTAATAGATGCTAGTTTTAAATAGATTTTTTTTAAATCTTACGTACCCCCTGGAGTGCCTTCATGTACTCCCAGGGGTACGCGGACCCCCATTTGAGAACCACTGGACTAGACAGTTGACCGCTGCTATGGAGGGTCACTGCAGCCTATACCTTTAAGAAAAAAGGGACTTGAGCTAATCAGTGGGGCGGGAACATGCTGTGCGGCCCCGGCTACACGTCAATAAAGCGAGGAGGAGGAGGAAGAGGAGGAGGAGACGTTGTTATCGCCTCAGGTAGACATGACTCCACGAAATCTTACCGTAGGAAATAGTCGGTTGCCGTATTTAACGCTCTGTACGTTCTTGTAGTTTCTAGACGGGGTCGGCCAAGACGTCCCCAGCCAGAGGTTTGATCTGTGAACCTTCCCCATAAAAAAGCCAAGCGCATTTTCTTCTACCCACAATCCCCTGCTGCGAACGCTCCAAACAGAGCTCCATTGAGAGTGAATGGGTCTCGGCTTTGGCCATCACGCTCCTTCACTTCTTCCAATTCTCTATTGAAATGGGGATTACCGGAAATTGGCTTGGAATAACAAGGAACAAAGACTCGTATCTCTTGTCTCTCTCAGCCACACACACAGAAATATAGAAAAACGCGTATTTAATTTCTCGTCCTTTTGATGCCTCGGTACTTTCTGTGTACCTGCACATGTGCACGCTATAGTGCTGCGTATTGGCAACTCTCGAGACAATATATCGCAATATTTATCACGGCGTATTGCAATATGTATTGTTTTTATTTATCTAACAGGTCGGGATGTAACCCCCTGTTCTGTGTCTCCTGTGTTCCGTGTCTCCTATGTCTCCTATGTCTCCTCTGTCTTCTGTCTTAATTGTTTAATTCTCTGCACCTGCCCTCAGCCTCTCTGGTCTCGTTAGTGTCTGATGTCGTACACCTGTGTTCCCCCTATATATGGTGTCAGTCTTTCCCTTGTCTCAGGTTGGATTGTTGTTTATGGTCGTCTCTAGTTCCGTGTCTTTCTTCCGTCGTCTTGTCTGCTGTTTCTGATCCTGCCTGCTTCGACCCTGACCGCCTGCCTGCCTGCCCGGACCGACGATCCTCTGCCTGCCCCTTTTGGACCTAGATTTTTGTGAACTGTTTTTGCCTCACTAAAGAGTGCTTTTTTTTTTGTTATTTCATATTGCGTCCCATCCGTCACAAAGACATGTCACGGGAGGTCATTGGTCTTAAATTAGGAGGCAAAACGACATCAAGCGTTGCAGGAGCGGAGGGGGTTGTTGGACACGCACAGGAAAGCGAGGCAATTAGAAAGGGCATTTTAAATCTGTTTGAAATGGGATTACAAAAAAAATAATGTTTGTATAGATTCTAGTCACGGACTGCGTGGAGACGGAAGGAGTGCAAAAGAGGGAGTGGACATGAAGACGACGGAGCGCAGCGATGAAGAAGTGACATGCTTTTTGCCTCCACACACACACAAACACACAAGTGGTTGTCGTGCGGGAATCCTGTTAATAAAGGGCGGCAGGGAACAGTTAAGACGGTGTGACGTAAGCTAACACACCGTCACAAATTCTGAGAGGGGGAGACTGTTTGAGTCCATCTGCCTGTCAGCTATTGTTTTCATCTCACCTCGGCTGAATCAGACCGGCGTGCTTTCATATTGCCAGATTCATAGTTGTCAGCCCATGATCCGCGGTTTCCAGAAATCTCATGACAGTGGAAGGGTTGAGGGTGGGGATTTGTCAGCTTATCCACCCAAAAACAATTATTTAAACTAAATGTATTTTCCTCCCGCTTTTGTCCACGCGTCTTCTCATCCGTCACCCGTGAGTGTTTTTTTTTATTTTATTTTTTTTATTTTAACTTTCCCCTATTGGCACCAGAGGTTGTGTCACCCGCCGTGACGCTTCTAGAATATCTTAACGTTCTTTTTATCTTTCTTTTCTTTTTCTCCTGCTTACAGATTTCAGTTCTCCTCCAACGCCCCCACGCTCCCCCGAGGCACATGACATTTCAAATCGTCTGTCACTTTCTTTCCTTTAGGGTGCCTGTTAAGTATTTTGTCGTTGTTGGTTTTAGGGCGTCTGCAAGTTTCTTCAAGTTCACTTCGGGTTGTTTGTTTTTTACGGTTTAAAGCCCATTCAGGAGGAGTAATAAGACTAATGTCAAACCTGTGAGAACTATTAAAACACAATAGGGTTTGTTCCTGGGTGGCCAGGTTAAATTCACATATTCATCACATAAGACAATTTAATGAAGGCCACAAACTAGCTTTTTTGTGTTGTTTTATGCTTTATACAAATTTACTGCTCGCTAGTGGATTTTCTTTTTTACTTTTATTGCTGATTTCCATCTACGAGGCCTGTTGTGGAGGAAGGGAAGAGCATTACTCATTCACCTTTCTCGGGAAACATTATTCTTTTTTAACAGTCACTGTATAACTTGGTCTAACTCCACGCAGAGCAGTATTCCAAGTCATTTAAACCATCAACAAACTAGTGAGGATAAGTAATCTATTCTACTTTCTATCACACTAGAAGGGCAGTGCAAAGGCGGATAGTTTATTCACGCTGCATGACCTCTTCTCGCCTGTTCTTTTCCCCTTTCTTTGCGTCATTTCTCAGGGGAAGCTCAGCGCTCCGATTGGGTTACGGGGCATCGCTGCGGTTTGATTTTTGTTATGAGGCATCCTAATAAAAAAAACTAGAGAAGGACACACAGGGCAAGGGGCCAGTGCCACTGTAAAAAAACAATAGGGAGTCAATTTGAGTAGAGTATAGTCAAAATGAACCCACGGGATGGGAGGATGGACGGAGGAGAAGAAAGTAATTGAAAAAAGAGACCTACATTAAAACAACAAAATATGATGACAGAGCTCTGAGTTCTTTTCTTCCGATCTGCAATCACATTGTAATACAAATATGTAAAGCCTTTAATACCTTACACAACTGATTATGGCTGCAAATTGTTAAAAAAATGAATGATGTCAACACTGAATTGATGCTAGTTTCTCCCGGTGCCCCCTGGGTAATGATGCTGGTGTGTGTGTGTGTGTGTGTGTGTGTGTGTGTGTGTGTGTGTGTGTGTGTGTGTGTGTGTGTGTGTGTGTGTGTGTGTGTGTGTGTGTGTGTGTGTGTGTGTGTGTGTGTGTGTGTGTGTGTGTGTGTGTGTGTGTGTGTGTGTGTGTGTGTGTGTGACTCAAAAAATATTAAACCGAATCGCATGCCATTTGGTGGGATGATTGGTAATTATCCGGGGACCTATTGATTCGATTTTGGAATCGATCGGGTCAAAGTTTAAGGTCATGAGAAGGTCACAATCTTCTTTGAATCGCATGAAATTTGGTGGGATGATTGGATATTATCCGGAGACCATCTGATTAGATTTTGGGATCGATCAGGTCAAAGGTCAAGTTCAAGAAAAGGTAAAAATCTTCTCTTTACCAAGTCAATTTTTATCCAATTGGCATGCAACTAATGTCAAAAGGTGGCTGCGGCGAAGGTATGCGCTCTACCGAGTGCCTGTTCTAGTTAAGGACTAGAATGACTAGAAGTATCTCAAACACGTCTATTAATGCATACATATGGAGAAGTCCTAATAACTGTTGTGGCTAGGGCCTTAAATCACACACACCCAACCTCCGGCATCACGGTGACATTCCCGCCACGACCCCACAGCGCTAACACACGGAACGGTTTCCTGACTTTCCGTTTTTTTCTTTGGTAGCCGTGAGCGTGTGATAATCTGGCGACACGCGAGGCAAAACTAATCTGTGTGTAAATTTGTTTTGCTCGAGGTCTTACATTCGTTGGATTTCATTAAAGCTTACAGCAGTCGGCGTCAGGTGAAACTGTCATTACATGATTTATAAAAAATAAATAAAGACGGTGATTAAAGTTCCCTGAGGTGAGCAGGAGCATCATGGCAGGGACCCTCGAGCCAGGCAGCAGGCGGGCAAAGCTACAGGAGACTTTATCCATGTTCCTGCTCCACAAGGCTGAGCAAGTAGATGCACATTTATTGGATAAAAGTAGTTCAACAAAGTGGAAGTAGTATTACTTTGTGGACTTTAAAAGGTAACATTTGTAATTCTGGTCAGAACTTAAAACAATCACACTTTAGTTGCACCGACAGCTTCCAACGGTGAACATTTCTGCCCTTGGTAAAAGAAAACAATCAAAACCAACTTCAGATACAAAGAGAAATAGACGCACTTGCTTGAGAACCAGTGGGAATGTTTAAAAGGAGAAAAAAGAGAATAACATGAATGGAGCCCTAGAGCAGTCGGGTGCAGCAGAGAGCCAATTCTCTTGAATCTGGAAACTCAAAGCGCCGCTACGTGGGCTCGTCCATCTCCCCGATACGTGAGTGATTCATCACGATGTAGGGGACGTGATGTCATTGAGCCTTTCCGTGTTTTATTATCTTTACTGCGAAAAGGCTCGTCGCTCAAGGCTATGCATGAGAGAAATATGTGTTCAATAGATTCAGGCAAAAAGACTCCAAATCTTATATATTGTGCTTGCTTAAATATGTTGATAGTGCGTGTCAGCTGTGCTTGGTTTTATGCTTTCAATAAGAGAAAAGAGGAGAGAAAAAAGAGAAGAAGCAGCACAGCTTGATGTACCGCCACATATTTTTATAAACTATCTTACCTTAAATTAGAAAGAACTAGAACGGACACTCGGTAGAGCGCATACCTGCGCCGCAGGTACCTTTTCATGACCTTGACCTTTGACTCGATCGATCCGAAAATCTAATCAAATGGTCCCCGGATAATAATCAATCATCCCACCAAATTCCATGCGATTCGGTTTAATACTTTTTGAGTTATGCGAATAACACTCACACACATAAATAAATAAATAAATAAATAAATACACAGCGATCAAAACATGACCTTCCGCAGAATGCGAAGATAAAGATATACTCAAAGACTTTCTTCAAGGATGTTAGGAGCTGTGTGTGTGTGTGTGTGTGTGTGTGTGTGTGTGTGTGTGTGTGTGTGTGTTTTTGAGCAATTAAAAGGGCACAATTAGCATATGGCGCCCCAAGAGTGCACAGCGGGAGGAGATGAGGAGGAAAGTTTGTTGCAAAAGACACATCCTGTAACCCGTAATGAAGTATAAATTGTGAGGTAATACTTAGGCGAACATTACTTCAGTACTGGGGTAATCGGACGCACACACTGAGGGGTTGATGCAGGGCTCATCAGTTAGCGCTGTAAGAATAATCCCAGTCAACAGCCAAGTAGCAAAGTCAGTTCTCACTCTGAGCTCAAATGAGATGTGTTTGTTTTTTGTCAACTAGAAATATAATTCCTCAGAACGCTTCACACCAGTCAGATCATTGTGAGGGTTTTATTGTGAAGGATCTAATACATCAGTGTGCTTTTATTGTAGATAACGAAACTAAACACCTCCTCGCAGACCGCCAACATGGTTTACGCTCCTCTGTCATCCCTTGCGTACCTTAGTTCAGTGGTTCTTAAACTT
The DNA here is from genome assembly GCA_036178185.1 of Liparis tanakae. Classification (NCBI taxonomy): domain Eukaryota; kingdom Metazoa; phylum Chordata; class Actinopteri; order Perciformes; family Liparidae; genus Liparis; species Liparis tanakae. The sequence continues at coordinate 18,685,845 of CM070110.1, read as the reverse complement.
TTTCTGTCTATTCTGACTTTTTTATTGAAATAGCTTTAAGAAATGTGTGCAAATATGTGTCAATTTGTATTAATATTAGTGGCTGGAATGAATCTGCTTTGCACTACAAATTGTTTTTAACGGGGTGGTAGACTTCATACGGCCACTCTCAATTCATGCTCAATGTTGAGCTTTTGTTTTGAAGGAAAACAACGTAAAAGCCGATCTGACGGAGATCGGCTTTTGGCAAAATGCCCAGAATCAGCGAGTCTTGGCTGTCTCGCATGTATCGGCGTAAAGTGAACATGTACAAGAAGGTACAGGCATTTCAACATGTATGTATGAATGATTTAGTTTCAAGTCTGTGTTCTCTAAAATTGTATGTGAAGTTAATTTGTTTCGGCATTTCCTCCTGTGCCCTACTGGTAGTACCACTGCGCCCCACTAGAGGGGGGGGGGGGGTCATTAGGGGTCTGGGTTCAGAAAAGGTGGCGGCGTTGTGAGCCTGTCTGACCTCCAGGTCAGTTGCCTTCCTCTTTCCTGCTTCCCAGGTGTGCTCCGTGTCCCTGATGTGCGTGACCTTTAGCGATGAACCCTCCATGCACTCCTCTCTCTCTACAGGCCTTTGAGCTTCATGCCCCTGCAGGCTGAGCCGATCGGCCTGCCCTGTAGAGGTCATTTGTAATGGTCAAAGTCGGGGTCAAGTACCCAATTCCCATATAAGCATATTGGAAACACAAGTGTAATTGGCCTAGTATGCAACCGCATTAGCCTTTGGGAGTAACACTAGTGTTAGTGCTTAATAAGTGTGAGCCTAATGTGTTCCTAATTAGCCTTATCAGCCGCTCACATTTATTATCTGCTTCTGCTAGGTGAGCGTTACGTCTCACTAGTCCTATTATATAATAGACGTTTCTGAATGCTCTTCTATAGGGACGAACTAAAGACAACGAGTATACCTGAATCATTGTGCGATGGAAACACTATGCACACGGGCCAGTACCGTAAAATACAAATTCACCCCAAGCTGCCTACAACTATGGATGCACCAGGACCACTTTCATACAGTACAAGAACATTTAGATACTTGACCATAAAAAAGAAAATAAAGATAATAATAATGATAAAAAAATAATAATAATAAAAAATAAAAAAAAAAAAATAAAAGAAGAAAAAAAGGAGAAATAATAATAATTAAAAAAAAAAAAATATATATATATATATACAGTATATATATATATATATATATATATATATATATATATATATATATATATATATATATATATATATATATATATATATATATATATATATATATATATATATATATATATATATATATATATATATATATATATATATATATATATATATATATATGTATATATATATATATATATATATATATATATATATATATATATATATATATATATATATATATATATATACACGATACACTTCATAATAAAATGTTAGTGCCAACATTGACTTTAAATCATCATTTCAGATTTATCATCATAATGTCCTCACTTTCAAATCATGTTGTTATTTCCTTAAACAAACGGAGCATCATTGGGAGAAGGGATGTCAACAATGGACAGTGATTAGAGCTGTTAAACAGTTTAAAGGGAAAATAGATGTCAAGATCCTTAGTGAAACTCAGGAGGTCATCCCACCTTAAGTTGCTGCTGCTAACCTTCATCACTTAATGCAGCAGGTAGCAACCAAGGCGCAGGACCTTGGCCCGGGGTGAACAGCACACACACACACACACACACACACACACACACACTCACGCAGGAACGCTCTCTCACTGATGTTATGCCAGGCTTGCAACACACATTTTGTCCGTCTGTCCCTCTCATTTATTTGTGTTTCTCCCTAAAGCTTTTTTTAAGAAAATTAAACGCATCTGTAAATCTAACTTACTTGTGCTTACTGTTGTATCTGTTCTATTTCAGATGGTGGCCCTGTCTGAAGCGTTTGGTCTTTTGCAAAGTGCTAAGTTAATTCAGTGACTCACACGCCGTTTTCCCTCTCCCACATGGAGAAAAAGTATTACTAATTTAAAAATGCTTAAGAACCACCGTTTACTCATATAGTTACCTTAAATACCATTTTACCTGAGGTGAATATTCGGAGCGGTGTGCAGTGTGTGGGAAAAGTAGAGCAGTCAACCAGATATATTTTCCACGAGTAATAAATTGGACATGGTGGAGGAGGATGTGAGACTTCTAAATGATGTCTCCGGCCTTTTGATAGGATTTCTGTCGAAAACATAAGGTTTCAAGGTTCAAGGTTCAAGGTTTTCTATTTGCCATCTGTGCCTAGCAGCAGCCCAGACACATCGGGAATATTTTTGCAGGGCTCTCCGAGTCAACAGAGGTACAAAACAAATACACTATAATAATAATAATAATAATAATAATAATAATAACATTATTATAATATAATAATAATATAGTAATAATAATAATAACATTATTATAATATAATAATAATAATAATACATTATTATAATATAATAATAATAATAATAATAATAATATAGTAATAATACATAATTGATATGACTCATACAGCTTCCCCGTTTGTTTTCCTCTATATATTTTATTTTTCTGTTTGTCTCTTGTTCCCTGTAAGCGTCTTTGGGTATTCAGAAAAGTGCTATATAAGTCAAAATTATTATTATTATAATTAAAAAATATTTAAGGAAACACTGTACAAAAACACACTGTACATAGGGTGGTAAAAGAATATACATTATTAAGTACAGGAACAGGTTATCAACATGAAAAAGGAGAGGGCAGAGGTTGATAAATAGGTAAAGAAAGAAGGGGAAGGGGAAAGCTATATGGGGATATTGCATATTTTCAGATGTTGGGGGAAGGTTGTGTGTGGATCTTGTGGGGATAACACACCGTACAACTGGACATCTCACCACTCGTACTGCACATTGGATCACAACCGTGGTTCTGTACGCTCTCAGACCCGGCCTCTGCTTTGTGACTAAAGAGCTCATTTCAGAGGCCGCCATAAAGCCACCGGAGAAACGCTGCTGTCCAGAGCCGTTCTTGTTTTATTGCCTGGAAAAGGACTGCATGCATTAAAACTTGACTCCGTGTCCAAGTGCCCTGAACGCAGCCTCACAGGCTGTGACGACAGCGACGAGCCTCCTTCCAGCGCGGGCGCGCTGCAGACGTGTCGCCGCCGCCGCCAACTGCAAAGTGGCGTGGGCCTCGCGAGGGAACCGGGGCGCTAGCTGCACTAATCATATCGCGCTCGGAGATCGGCCGGCGAGACTAATTGGCTGGTCAATAATCTGAACAGCTGGGAGAGGGGGCTGACCACCAGTTGCTCAGTGGAAACAAGGAGTGCAGCAATCATTACGTTCAAGCTCCTCTTTAAGAAGACATGATCCGTCAGCCATAGTTCAGAGAACCTTCAAAGAACCTTCAAAGAAATCTCCTTTATGTTCTCGGTGGAATCAGGAAGGGGGGGCATCTTTGTTAATAAAAACAGATCTTACACATTTTGACCGATGGACTTTTCCATGACTCTAAACCAAATTTCCAGGACTTTTCCAGGACTCTAAACCAAATTTTCACGACTTTTCCAGGACTCTAAACCAAATTTTCACGACTTTTCCAGGACTTTAAACCAAATTTCCATGACCAAACTGAAATCTCGGTATAAACATAACAAATTTAGAAAATTTGGCGTACACACCGGCTTATATTTTGAGCGTCTTTCTTTAAAAAACATATTCATTATTTCAAACTCGCCGTAAATGAACATGTGATTATAACACATTTCCATGACTTTTCCCAAACTTTTTTGATTTAAGTTTTTTCCCTAACTTTTCCAGGCCTGGAAATGACCATTTTAAAATGCCATGACTTTTCCAGGTTTTCCGTGACCGTACGAACCCTGACAGAGCTGTGTGTAGTGATAGCGCCGCTGCCTCGCAATCTCAAATAACTTCATGAGAGGGCTTAACGCTGCTCTTGGTGGCTGAATTGAGGAAGAGGTCGGACACAATTATTCTATTTCTCGGCAAAAGAGAAGAACAGTTGCTGACCACTTCCCAAATCAAACGCGGCGTGTCCCTGGCGTACGAACATCGACGCCCATTGTGGCTCTGCTGTCGCTCCAGAGACGACACGCCACTCGCCGAAAGGGTCAAAACAGTCGTAACAAAACCGCCGTTGAGAAGAAGAGTGGGAGAGAGAGAGAGTGAGGCATGGAGAGGGAAAGAGAAAGAGACCCGGTCTGACGGGGAATGGCATTCAGCATTTATCCTGACTGAGGCTTTATGCTAAACCGCTTCACTTCATCATGTTATATATTACCTTCCTGCAGTGTGTGTGTGTGTGTGTGTGTGTGTGTGTGTGTGTGTGTGTGTGTGTGTGTGTATTTAATAACTTACTTTGGGGGCATAAATAGACAGGCAAGCTTAGAGAGAGATGTCATTCATAATAAATCTCAATGCAACAGAGAGGAGGAGGAGGAGGAGGAGGAGAAGCGTTTTCTAACTTTTTCGCACTTTCAGATGAATGTTTTTACCCGGATACCAGGGGTTTTCCTGGGTCAAAATGGGTCTTCGGTGCTCCGAAGAAGAGTTGTTGGCCGCTCTGTCCATTCGCACACTTTTTTTTGCCTTAGGCGCTCGGGATTTGTCATATGCGTTTGGGAAAAAGGCTTAGGCAGTCGCCCACATTTTCTCTATGCAGGAGCAACCCTGGATACTCAAAGGAGCCGGGGGGTTACGGACGCCCCACCACCACCACCACACCCTTCTCCAGCTGCATCACCCCCCCGCCCCGCGGTCGATAACGTCTCCCAGGTGTGACGGTGTTCGCCGGAGAGACCGCGGTGATGAGTAGACAGGCCTCAGGGGAAAATGAATGCTTTCCCAACGCTACGTTAACGTAATTCATAACCGGTCCGATTAACTCGAGGGGGGCCTTTCCCGAACAAGAGCCCGTCAGACGGACATCGGCCGCGCACACTTTCGCTCTCTGTACTTACCCTCTCATGCCAAGAGTTTTCAATAAGGCAGTGTTGTGACAGCCTTGTGACACACACACACACAAACACACACACACAGTCTTTAGCTCTGTTAACAGGCTTTCTGCCAGTGAAGCAGAAAGACGAAGTGTTTAATAAGACAGAATGGTCAGGTATCTGTGACGGGCCGCCGGGTGCCGTTCCATCGCACACCCCGGTACACGAAGACACGCGTGCAAGTTGTGCGTGCGTGCATAAGTATTAACGTGCATACGTGTGTGTTTTGCGAGTGTGTGCGTGCCAAAGGTTTTTGCGTGTGGCCTGTGAACCGTCGCTGCGACACAGGTCTGCCGGGGAGGATAAGAGTGAGACGTCTTATCAGCCGGGAGCCAGACAGACGCACACTCTCGGACGCACACACACACACACACGGGGCTATAATATGCCACCTCGTATCAGCTGTACAGCAATGTCTGTCACAGTGTGGGGCTTTCAGGGGGAGTGGGGCGGCGGCGGGACGGGACGGGACGGATAAATAAAGGAAAAAGAAATGTGCTGAGAAGAGAAATGACAAGGAAGAAAGATATAGAAGGGACGGGGGGGGGGGGCGCAAATAGGAGATTACAGTATTTCCCTCCGGGGATAAGGGGTGATGAAAAAAAGAGAGAGATGGAGGGATCAGAAGAAAAAAAAGGTATATCAACCAGTTGCAGTTGAACAGAAGGTCCCGGAACCAAACGGGTTTTTAACTTCTCGCTATCGGTCGTGCTGAACTTGCGAGGGGCGAGAGTCATCCGACAACCAGAGGACGGTTGTAGAGTGACTCGTGTGAGGTTGTTGAGCGTTGATGACGCGGAGGCGATCGCAGCGCCGGAACACACACCGAGGAGTCGGGTTTCACTTCAGCATAGAGGATAAACACACACACACACACACACACACAGGGAGACAGGATGCTAACGATTGGCGGTGCGCTAAGTTGTTGCTCTCTACATGCACGTTCCCACCGCCCCAAGTCACCTAACTCTGGGCTGATGCTGATGACGTTGATGTCCGGGACACGAAGAGATGGTGATGACCAGATGCGCCTTTTTTTTATTATTTTAGAGACTGGTGTAGTGTGACTTGTAAAGGTCTCTTTAGGTGTTTAAAAAAAAATTGGAACTGGGTTATGACGACTTGAGTCTTAGTTCTGCTTTTATTCATGCTGTGATTAAAAAATATATATATATTTCTTCTTTTTTTCACTGTTTCATGTTGTATTGTCTGAAACTTTGTGTAATTTGCTACTGCTGCCATCTTGGCCAAGGACACTCTTGTAAAGGAGATTTTTAATCAAAAAAAATAAAACACTTAAAAAATGAGTATGTATTGTATTAAATGACGAAAAAGTGTAGTGTCTCTCTTAAGAACATTGACGATGCGACACATTGACATGTTTTGTTATCCGTTTGAATCGATTACAGGCGACTCGTCATCCCTTTGGGTCGCGAGGTCTCCGTGGTCGATAGAGACTAACTTACACACGAGGGAAAAGGGAAGTGTACGTAACCACCTGACCACGAGGGGTGACCCGCTGACTGAGCGGCGGTTACGTGAGCGTCTGACTGCGAGGAGCACTGAAGGGTTAATGGAGTAGGTTAATTGACTCCCTGATTGAGACCGGCTAACCAAGCAAAAGAGAGGAAGACATTTCGGAAAGAGCAAGTGCCTATACGTCTGACGAATGGCACCGAGAACCGAATGTTCACAACAACAAGGAAACACGCCGCTCTCCTCTCCGATTTAATAGGGCTGGCCCAGACATTAGCCCCAGAAATGTCAGGAAAATGGCAAAGAGTTCGCAGGGAAAGGGAAAAAGTAAAGGGAAGGAGAAATCAAAGAGAACATAAAGGGGAAGGACCTGATATCTGAGGGAAATTAGAAGAACCATGTAAAAGAGAAAAAGTGAAATCATTTTCCTGACACCACATGATTATAGAAATGTCAAAGAAGGGTATTTGAAGGAAGGAGAGAAAAAAATTAACGGGTAGGCGACGCGGGAGTGGAAAGTGGCTTGCACGCGGGAGACGGAGAACCTTTAGCCACTCAGAAAATGTGTTCTCGAAGTGTTGGAAAGGGAGGCGAGGGAGGAATAACAGCACAGGAAAATGACTCGGGAACACGAGCCATCATTTATTGGGAAAGCAGGCCTGACACTTCTGCATCAATAATTCAGATGACTACGGCTAATGAGCGAGATCCAAACAAATCACCCCCGGAATTTACCGGGAGAACATTGAAACATTTCACTGCGCAAAGTAGGCCGACGTTATATAGCTGCAGTCGGGTCTGGATTGGCAACTCACGGGGGAAAGGGAGCTGGACACACCATCAGTCTCTCTGGAACGATATATTTTCATAAGGAAAAAAGCCTTGGCGTGCATCCATGCCTGCATAGAGGCGGGAAACCGAAGGAAAAGACCCGTTTTTTTTCAAAAGATAGAAATAAAAAAAGCTAACGAATCCCCAGGAGCGGTTAACAGTGGTCAAGGCGAGAGTGCAGGAGGCACGAAGAAATGTTAGGACAGAGCCCGACGGGACGAAGGCGAGATCGGACGGATGGACGGATGACCGGAACTAACACACACACACACACACACACCAGTGTTTCCCATAGGTTTACAGCTTCAGGGGGGCGGGGCTAGTGCCGCTGCTCGCCATATTACATGACATGTCATTTAGCAGACGATTTTATCCAAAGCGCCTTACAATACGTGCATTCAACCTAGAGTATAAACTAAGAACAACAAGAATACAGAAAGTAACATTTCCTCAACATAGTCAAACTACAAAAGTACCATAATAAGAGATATCCAAGAGCCACTGAAGTGCTAATCTGTGTTGTAATCCAGATATAGTCGGAAAAGATGTGTTTTCCGTTTCCGGCGGAAGCTGTAGAGACTTTCTGCTGTCCTGGTGTCAGTGGGGAGCTCGTTCCACCACTGAGGCGCCAGGGTTAGGTGCCCTAATCTTAACTCCTTCACGATCCCCCCCCCATGACGCCCCACCATGACGCTCCCAGCATGAAAACAGACGCGTATGTATACAGCCTGGTTGCTTACTGCCGACAATACGTGGGTAAAAAGCCATCTTTTCTCATACAGTACCTGCCCGGGCCATAACATCCACGGGCAAAGACTACGTAAACTGTGAACGATGGTTTCTTTTTCTCCAATGAACAGGTGAGACCGAGAGTCAATAATGCTTACACAGATTGTAGCTTCATAAGCCCCGGTCTAACCTCAGCAAGTGACTCGGGCTCTGCCCTGAAGGGCCTACCCGGTGGTTTATTGCGCCTCTGTGTGCAGAGGTAGGCTCTTATTATTCCGATCCACTTATTAGACTGCTCCCAGGGTGTGGTAGAAAGCCCACTACTTTGAAATCTCTATCTCTCAGTAGACGTATAACTCTCTAGATATATAATTCTCCTTGCCTCAGACCTGCTGCCCTGGACTTTTTTTCCTATCCTTACCTCCCCTGACTCCATGAGCCTAGGTATAGGAAGTGCTTACATTGGTTCTTTCTTTGTGCTGTCGTCAGCCTTAAGACAGAAACACACAAGCTAGATATAATATCTAGCAGAGCTGGGGTGATGAACGAGGGAGTATTGAAGGGATATAAATATCCTTTCTCTCTCTCCATGACTAGTTTTTTCCTCTCCCTGAGGGGTTTATAGCAGAATGTTAAAGGGCAGGGGTACACCACTGTATTCCTTTTTTAATGTATTTTAATTCATTAATTTCTTCCTCCAGGTCACAATCTTAATCAACTAAACATTTTATATAACTAATTTTGTTTTCTTTATCTCTATATCTATCCACCCACCTGTGCAACTAACCTGGTTAGAAAAAGAAGGGGCATTAAAAATGTACTTTTTAAACATTGAGCTACTAAGGACATGAATAACTTCCACTATCAGAAAGATAATTGACATTTATAATGAAATTAAATCAAACATTCTGGCCATTACAAAATTAGAAATAAAGGCTGGCAGAAGCAGCAGCACACGCCACACGCGCGCGGGCTGCCGCTGTGTCCACACGCAGCGCGATGCTGTTATCGACTCCTTTCTTTACTTCCTGCTATCGTATTTGCACAATTAAAAGCCGGTACTCGATGGAGCCGTGCAAAAGATCCTTGTGTTCACAAATGAAGAAATTCTGTCGACAGAAAACGCTCCAGGGCACAGAAACATGAGCGCTGAGTTCCAAATAAATAAATATATGCTTTCCATGTCTGTGATTTATTGTACATAGGCATAGAAACTGTAGTTCTGTGAATATACTGTCCAAGGATCATTTGCACCGTCTAATCCGGAAGAATTAGGCAACACCTCTAAACTCTAGATGAGTGATAGTCCCACCAACATTATGAAATCAGTCCTATATTGCATGAATAAAAAAAAGGTTTTAGAAAAGCAACTCTAACCCCTGAACAAATGGATGGCTTTTTTCTGTGAAGCACATGCAGGCGTTGACAAATCAGCCACCGAGGGCTAACTGCTTCATCGCTAGAGGTTTTGAATTCTGCGCAAAATAAGGAAATAAAAATGAAAAAAAAAAATACTAAAAATGTTAAGCTCCTCTCTGTTAAATGATCAGCGACACTATAGTTGGATGTATGTATGTATGTATTTATGTATATGCGTGTGTGTGTGTGTGTGTGTGTGGGTGTGTCAGTACTCCTACAGCTGCAGATGAGAAATAGTTGTTTTAATATGTCTAATTAAGATGTCAAGCATATAAAAGAAAAAACTAGAGCACAAGAATAAACTAAAACAATCAGGGGGAAGGGGGGACGAGTAAAAACTGTCCAAAATTAATAACAAAAGGAAACCCAAAACACCAAAAAACAAACAAAGCCTATGCATAATTGTTTTAATATCAAAGTTTAATCTGCGCCCTCCCTACACTACATCCCCGACACACCCTCTCTATAGTCTACTACTCTACTACTACTACTCTACTCTATACTGCAAAGCCAGAGAGTGGAAATATTTTTAGTGCACCGGTGAAATAAGGACACGCTCGAGTCGTTTTAACCACGACGAGTAAGTCAACCGGCGAACCGAGGCGAGGACACGACACGACAAACAAACAATGAATGTGAACACCGACTAACGATTTAAGCATCGATGCAACAAACGCACAACATTTGAATGTTGGGAGGATTCAGCCCAGCCCGACATTTTAGAAAGCCTGTCGTGGCCGGGGCGCGCCGAGGGGCAGTGAGGGACGTCGGTGAGGTGAATGCAAAATGCTGCTTCACCATTTTGTCCATTTCCAGCTAAATAAGATCTCCCTCCTCCACGGCCCCCGGGCAGGCAGCTGGGAGAGAACATTTCTCACATTATAACCCCTCAATATTACTCCTGTGGCTTATTGGAAAGTCTGTGTGTGTGTGTGTGTGTGTGTGTGTGTGTGTGTTAAATATCTAAGTCAATGTTTTTAAAGTTAGCGGCAATGTCAATGGCAGAGGAGCAAACTAATAACAGCTGGATACATTTGGGTGATTGAGAAAAGCTCTTGCTCACTAATTAGATGATGCAGAGGTGTCCTTGAGCCGGTCAGCGCCCAACAGCAGAGTATCGGACGGCTCCCCAGAGTCATTTTGTCAATGTGAATCAAGTTATTGCTGAAGATAAGCACTGCTTCCCCCAGACCGTTCCCTCGGTAACGACGTCTAAAGAAAAAGGGGATTGTTCAGGTTATTGAAGGTTTAATTGTTAAATCCCAATTGCTGAAAAAAAGGGTTTAAAAAAACAATCCCCGCCCTAGTCGATGTGTCCTTGAGCAAGACACTTAACCCGGAATTGCTCACTGTAGCTGTCTAATGTAACATGATCGTTTGTTTTATGATGTAACATGATTGTTTGTTTCATGATGTAACATGATTGTTTGTTTTATAATGTAACATAATCATCTGTTTTATGATGTAACATGATGGTTTGTTTTGTGATGTAACATGATTGTTTGTTTTATGATGTAACATAATCATCTGTTTTATGATGTAACATGATTGTTTGTTTTATGATGTAACATGATCATTTGTTTCATGATGTAACATGATAGTTTGTTTCATGATGTAACATGATAGTTTGTTTCATGATGTAACATGATCGTTTGTTTTATGATGTAACATGATGGTTTGTTTTGTGATGTAACATGATTGTTTGTTTTATGATGTAACATGATTGTTTGTTTTGTGATATAACATGATTGTTTGTTTTATGATGTAACATAATCATCTGTTTTATGATGTAACATGATTGTTTGTTTTATGATGTAACATGATCATTTGTTTCATGATGTAACATGATTGTTTGTTTCATGATGTAACATGATTGTTTGTTTTATGATGTAACATGATCATTTGTTTCATCCCCTCAAAGCTGCGAGAAAAAGAATGGAGGTCAAACAAGTGTTTTAGTGCTGAAATATAGATATAAAGAGAGTATAACATAGTTACAACATATACTTATCAAGTTTCAAATTGTATTTAAACATTATAACCACACATACACCAATTGCACTGAGATTGTTGTAGTAACATAGTATTGATATGTTCATGGTCTCATGTGCTCATGTGAGTTAGTGTGAATTAAATAAACACATTCATGAATGAATTGCGCTTTACTCCATCTACAGCTCACTTATTGCTTTACTCCATCTACAGTTCACTTATACAACAGTGGAGAAATCAATATGGCAAAAAGTGTCTCATTATTATCACACACAGTCACCTCGAAAGCTAAACATGAACTTTAAGAGTTCTTTCCACCAAGTGAGAAACATCCGCTTAATCTCGCACAGCTTCCCTCCGACGGTTGTGACACATTCATTACAATATTTTACGATCCATCAACATGAATGCGAGAAAAGAAACGAGGTGTTTACAGTGAACTGGAGGGCAAATATGCCAGTCTCAATTATTCATTCAATCCCTCTCTCATTCAAATGCTTTTTTTCCAGTGGTTAATCCGTCCTTTTATTCATCAGTGTGTTCTTCCTCTCAGTCACCTCTTTTATATCCTCTTCTGGGCACGTTCAATTCTTTATACATTCATTCAAATATTTGTCCACTTATCATGTATTTGAACAAGCCTTTCCATCATGTATAAGCTCCGCAGCTCGCCCGCTCTATCAATTCCCTATTCATGAGCAAAGTCATCTGCAATGGGTGGAGGTGACGTTGTGCAACAGTAAATTGTAAAGCCCTTTGAGGCAAATTTGTAATTTGTGATGTTTGGCTATATAAAATAAACTGAATTTAATTGAATTTACAACGGCTACGCGACCTGGTTAAAAGACCTTGGGTTCATAAAAATAATCAGCCTAAATTGCAAAGATTTGATTCCCAAATAGGAATCAGTGAGAGAAAAATGTTTGAATGTGTCTCACCAAATACAAAAACGCACATAATCAAAAGCGGAATCAGTTAGTGTACACACAGGATAACAGCATGGCGGGCGATACAGATTAGCCCATGTAGCGGGCCTATTGTCTCAAGATTATCCAACTGTAGAGCTGACTTTAATAACAAGAGGAACAAAAGAGCAGCGTGATGCGCACAGCTTCATCTCAACTACTCCTGAACACGCTACCGCGAACACGCTACCGCGAACACGCTACCGAGAACACGCTACCGCGAACACGCTACCGAGAACACGCTACCGAGAACACGCTACCCCGATCACCGACACAGCTTCCTGTACGGTGCCATGCGTGCACAGTGCAGAGGGCAGAAACTTAAATAAAGGTTATAGGCTCAACTTTCTCTGCTTTTCCAACATTGGACAATCAATGGATAATTAAAAAAATATCCTTGTCAAAAAATATTGCAATTCCTTATATTATCCAGATGATTAACAACATATACTAAAAGCTCTTAAATGGGAATTAAACTTACTGAAATACTTTTCTCTCACATTTAAGAAACAAATATTGTATTGCATCCCAGTTAGAAATTAGTCATCTTTTTTAGTGATTTTTTTTTTCTTCTTTTTTTAAAGAATCCTAAATACGATAATCATAAATCATAAGCCCTCCTTGCATACATAAAGGACATTTTGTGTTTGTTCTTTCGTACATCATGAAGCCTGTATTTTATTTATTTATGTTTCTCTATGGATCATAAATGATATAGTTTGACAAACTAATCTCACAGTCTATTAAAGCTAATAGTAGGAACTCAAGTATTTAGTCAAAATACTATTGCTAATAATATTAACGGCAATGACAAAAACTCGAATGAAAAATGGAACATCTGCATAATTAAGTCATTCTTCTTTTCGTTTCACTGAAGCGTGAATATGACAGTTTGCCTTTTCTTCACACAGTCCTTTGCATTCTTATCAAACACTGCAAGATCTTTTGAGTTGCAGACAAGGCAGTGCTCCACAGTAGTGGTAATATAAGTAATGCAAATGCATTAATAACAATGTGCATTATTTTTTATAAGGAATATACTGTATATATATATATATATATATATATATATAAATATATATATTAGGGCTGTGAAACAATTACACATTTAAATCAAATTAATCACAGGTTTCTGTGGATTAATCATGATTAATCACATATTACCGATATTCTCGGTATATTTTTGTGAGAACATAAAGATTTATGACAAAAGACGGATATATATACATAAGTAATGCAAATGCATTAATAACAATGTGCATTCTTTTTTATAGGGAATATATATATATATATATATATATATATATATATATACATTTCAAAAATAAGAGTATGGGGTCCCAGGAAAGAGGATGTCATATGTGTACAGATTGTAAAGCCTTAATGAATTTTGTAAATTGTGATTTTGGGCTATACTAAATGTAACAAGTTGGACAGCAGGGGAGCAGACACAGTCCGTTAGCACACCGCCCTTACAGCACAGTGACACATGACAGATCGAGCAAACACGAGCTTCCGTTTCGCTTCCCTTGCAGCTGAAGCACACCTATTATGAAGCCAATAAACGAAAACATGTATGTTGCATGTATGATGTTTCCTGTAGCATCCTAATTCCACGAGCACGCCGTTATCTTCGAGGTTAACGTGAGATGCTCGCCAGCATCGTCTAATGACGGGATTACGGTCCCGTGAAGTAAAGCACTTCCTGTTGTTACGAATTTCAAAATAAAACCATTATTGACGACCACCCAGCAAAGGCTTTGGACGATGTGACGTCAGTTCTCCCCGACGAGAACACGTTTTACAGAATACTGTCAACCAGCTAAATGAGCTATATCCACATGAGCTTGTAACCTTTTGCCAAACATAGACAGGCGTGTCATATTATGCAGGAAGCAAAGAAAAGAAGCGTAATTACACAATAATACAATATTCCACCACAACACGTAAAAAGAGAAAACAAGTGCTTCTTTCATGTACCGTTACGTTATTTGGAGAGGCGTTCACTGCGCCCTAAATAGTAGTAATTATGACGTCTCTCCTGTGCATCGGGACTAATGCTCGCTAGCTTAACACACAACGGCGCATTACACTTGACACACTTGTGACAATGAACAGCACAAGGAAGGTCGCTGATTTTTTTATTTCAGCCATTTGGCGCGTTACCTCCTTCTTCTTTTGTCCTCCCCCGGGCGGCAGACATAGCAGCAAGAGGAAGAACACAGACAGGACCGGCAGATTGACGAGGGATTGAGTCCAAACAGACGCCATGACGGAAGGATGCTCTGACTGAGAGACACGTCTCCGCCCAGCCATTGGATGCTGAGCCGACCAATCAACGACTAGAAAAGAGCGGAAGCTACTGGGATTTGTAGTTCTTTATACACAGAGACGTTTACTAGCACACTGCTATATCTAGAGGTCAGTCTTTTCATTTAAACTTTAAAGGAAGTATCAATTATGAAACATTTGAAGCCATTGTAATTATACCCAGGCCCTTACAAATAGGTTGTATAATATGAATAAACTGTATAAAAAACGTTAGGCATCCTGATCTCAATATCCTAGGAGAAAGGGGCATGTAGCTTTAATTTTGATTTTTGCAGGGAAAAAAAGAAAAAGAAAAGAAGAATAGGCTATGGACACCTATGGAAAATCTCTTTGTCACTGATGATAAGTTCCAACTGATTTTACCGTATAAATAGGTCTAAATTATTAACTGACAGAGTATAATTAGGCACCACATCAACAGTTAAATGGAATTTAAATGTCTTGTTTATCAGCTCCATAAAATATGCAGTCATAATTTAAACATTCGGTTGACTGATTTTGTTTATTAAGCAGGATGTTGTGACTTTTTGAAGCACATTAGCTATCAGACAAAAAATCAAATCAATGTTAATCCAAAATCATCATACAAAATGATCTGTGTCATCCTAATGCTTCCCTATTTCAGGTTTACAAAATGTTGTTATGTATCCATTGGGAATGTGTTTCACTCTCAGAACACAAGCATAACTTGTCTTTCAGATTATGTTCTGAGATAGTGGTGAGAGTTAATTGAGGAGGACAAATTATTGATGTGAATTCATTTGGGGATGACATGTCGCCCCATTACATTACACCTCAGCACTTTGTGACTAATGAAAGGCAATTTGTATCCCTCAAATAACAAATAAACATTGCTATAACTTTTGTACAACTTTTATTAGCAGTGATGACTATATGCTTCCTCTTTTCTTTTCTTTTTTGTAATACTGTAATAATTGTGTATGTATATATATATATATATATATATGTATATATATATATATATATATATATATGTGTGTGTGTGTGTGTGTGTGCGCGTGTGTATATATATATACAGCTGAAATTAAATGCATGTTGGAATATTAAAGCTAATGCAACGTGAAACAATAAGTATGTGTTACAGTCTTGCTCCTCCACAGTTTATCTCCTTGAAAGTAACTTCATCATAGAAACTGACCCAGATGTGTTTCTAACTTGGGAATCGTCTTGATTATGTAACTGAGGTTGCTCAACTTTTTAACGTAATGATCACAGAAGTTAATAAGATGTACCATAGTTTGCATCTGGTAAGCATTTCTATTTTAGTACAGCTGTTCAGGCTGTTTTCTTAAGGGATTTATTAACTGTTTTCTTGGTTCATTAATTGGTCTGTGTGAAAATATTTAAAATTGCAACAACATTTTTTTACTGAACGGAAAATGCTTGTTTTTTCCAAACCCCATAGATATTAACTTTACTATCTTAGAGGACTGAGAAAAGAAGAACATATTCACATTCAAGATAAGATGCTAAAAAGAGAAATCAGTCTTTGGAATTGTTGCAGATACATTTTCTGTACATAAACAAATGACATAATAACCGAATCGGTTCAAAACTATAACTGCTCTGAAAATGTTGCTGTCATGTAGAGGTACCAATAGTAGAGACGGTCACACTTTCTATTCCACCAAATAAAGCTGGACACTAAAATAAACATGTTGTATTGCATCCTTGATCAGACCACAACTTGATAGAATATATGTGGCTATGTATTAAGATGTATCAAGATGTCTTTCTTATGCGTCTATGAAAGTGGGGAGGCCTGTGATTACGACACTAATACCAACACAGTATTAGTCCATGCATCATGAATTTAGTGATGAAACCAGGGCCTCCCTCAATGTCCCCTCATCCTCTGTAAATCGCAAACTGAGACACCACTAACTTCCACATCTCCATTTTCACATGCATCCCCTACGTTATCACCCGCAAGGCCAAACAGTAACTTGGAACTCAAACTGTCAAACTTTGTGCTGCATGACAACACAAACACATGTGACCCTGCCACAGGCACTCTCTCTCTCTCTCTCTCTCTCTCTCTCTCTCTCTCTGTGCAGCTCCCGAAGCAAATGGCTGCACTTTGCATTTAAGCAAAAGAATAAAGCTCCTATCTGCTCACACACAAGAGAGAGATGCAGCGGGGGGACAGAGAGAGAGAGAGAGAGAGAGAGAGAGAGAGAGAGAGAGAGAGAAGCCTGTTGAAGGCAGTTGCTGCCTGGCACAGCTGCATCATGATTCCTGAGTGGTGGGGCAGGTACAATTAGACTTATTACTTATTACTTATAAGGTCATTAAGGGATAAGGAGAGATGCATAGACACAGAGAGCAATTATGAAATATGAAAACCAAATGTGCCTGAAAAATAACAAATGTAAAATGCTGTTCAAATGTGATGAATAAATGTTCATTTTATTAAAGGCTAATGACATTTAGTTGTAGTTATTATAGTGATATCTGCTTTGTGATCGACAGTCGTGGCAATAAAGTCCAAAGTGAGTGAGATGCTGTTCATCTGCTTTTGTGGGCCAGCAGCGGATATGTAAAGCCATGTAAATGATATGAATGTATTGACAGTATTGAAAAGACCTGTTTATGCTGTTTGAACATGCAGGTTAGATGCAGGGGGAGGATTGGAGGCAAAAGGAGAGAGAGGGAGAGAGAGGCAGAGAGAGAGAGAGAGAGAGAGAAGGAGGGGGAGATGGGTGATGTCATATCCAGCTGGCACAGGACCGGGTGTCAGCCGCTCCCTTCTAAAAAAAACTAACGAGTCCTCAGGAATATGATTAATTGCCCGACAGCACAAAGTTTATAGAAAAGAAAGAGAGGGGGTGGCGAGGTGGGGTGGGGTGGTGTTTGCGTGTTTGCGTGGGGGGGGGGGGGGCTGAGTTACAGAGGAGGAGAGAATAGCAAAAGAGGTTGGGAGAGTGCCACATCAAAGGAGAAGCCGAGAGAGAGGGAGGGCGATGTGTGTGTGTGTGTGTGTGTGTGTGTGTGTGTGTGTCTGGGGGGGGGGGGGGGGATAGAGAGAGTGAAGAAAGCAAAGCAGCAAAAGAAGAGACAAAACCGAGAGGGAGGAGCAGAGAGAATGAGTGAGGCATTCATTAACATGATGTTTGTTATCTCCGACTGACTCCCTCAAGAAATGTTCCTCTGTGTTCTTTAGTGTGCTATTCAACAGGCCTGTGTGTGTGTGTGTGTGTGTGTGTGTGTGTGTGTGTGCACTTGTACAAAGGCACACATGTGTGAATGTGTGTGTGACCACTCTCATAGAGGAAAGTCAATTAAAATGAACACAAGCTAACTGCACTTCACCCGAATGTAAAGAGGACTTGAGAAGTTGAGAGGCGGATGAAAACGCTCCTATAATCTGGTGGCTTTGAAGTCGCAGCAGGAAACATCACGGGGTCGAGATGAAGAGGATGCTGATGATGATGATTATGCCGTCATGGAGGTTGCCCAATTGAAAAAATATAACGTTGACACAAGAAAACGTGGCTCCAACCCCTCGTGTTGATTTCAATCCGACACGCATCCATCCCGGGACGTCCCGTATAATCCATTCACTGACACATCATGATATTCTGCTAATCTCAGACCCTGTTTGGGGGAATAAAAGACAACTTGTTGATGCACAGGGTTCTTACACATTTTGACTAATGGATTTCCATGACTTTTCCATGACTTTTCACCAAATGTCCATGACCAAACTGAAATCTCGGTATAAACATGAACAATTTTGAGAATTTTGCGTGTTGATTGCGTACGCCGGATTATAATTTGAGCGTCTTTCTTTAAAAATCACATTAATTATTTCAAACTCGGCCTAAAGGAACATGTGATTATAACAAATTTCCATGACTTTTCCAGAACTTTAATGATTTAAATTATTTTTCAGGACTTTTCCAGGCCTGGAAATGACCATTTTAAAATTCCATGACCTTTCCAGGTTTTCCATGACCGTACGGACCCTGGATGCAGCTAAACTCACGGGCGTTTGCAGATCCCCAGGATATTGATCAATTATAAAATGTATAATAATTCTTGTGGTTTGCATCCTCAGTGGGAGGGGGTTGGGGGGAGTGATAATCACATCCCCTCTCCTTACATATGCTGCATGGCGCGGTGTTTTCCACTTGGCTGGAAGAGAATCATTCCGACAGGTCTCGCCTTGCCGGTCGTCATCCTATCTAAAGCTCCATGGCGGACGGCAGTAACATGCATCCGATCGGATTGCAACTGATGGAAGAAGTCTGCACATGTGTACATGTCAGTTGGTATTACAACATCTACATTTGTTTGAACAATATTCTATTTTGTGGGGACGTTTTATCAGTAAATGCAGAAATCTTGAAGACTGAAAAGTGAAATGATAAAACATGAGCTTCAGAACATGTCACGATCAGAGAATGACATAGATGGACATTATACCTCTCTCTCCTCATATCCTCTTTTTATTTACCATACCTCCTCTTTTCCTTCCCTCTCATTTCCTCCTTTTGCTTATTGCATCCGATCCCCTCCCTCCCTCCTCTTCTCCCATCTCCACTGCTCTCTTCTCCTCCGTTTGTCTCCTCTCTTCCCCTAGTCACGTTTCTCTTTTCCTTCTCTTCTCGCATATCCACTCCTTCATTTATCATCTCTCCTTTAGGCACAACACCTTCTCTCCTTCTACCCTCACCTCTCCTCTCTTCTCCTCTCCTCTCATTTTCTCTCATCGCCTTTCCTTTCCTCTCCTCTCATCTCCTTTCCTTTCCTTTCCTCTCCTCTCATCTCATCTCCTTTCCTCTCCTCTCCTCTCCTCTCATTTCCTCTCCTTTGCTCTCCTCTCCTTTCCTTTCCTTTCCTCTCCTCTTATCTCCTCTCCTCTCCTCTCATTTCCTCTCCTCTCCTTTGCTCTCCTCTCCTCTCCTCTCCTTTCCTTTCCTCTCCTCTCCTCTCCTCTCCTCATTCATAAGTTGTGCTCTACCGATAATAAAAAGCCCCGGTGGTCGGCAGGCGGCGACACCATGTAATGAGAAGGGTGAAGGCAATTTGCAAATCACAAAGTCAGAAGGAAAGAAAGAAAAAAGAAAGGATGGAAGGATGAGTGAAAGGATGAATTAAGAACGTGTCTCTCTGCTCCATCTTTTTATCTATTTTTTGCAGGTCTACCTACAGTGAAAATATGATTATGTGTCTATTATATTCATATAGTCATGCTGTGTATCAGTTCAGTGCGTCTACGTTCTGCTTGCACACACACACACACGCACACACACACACACACACACACACACACACACACACACACACACACAGAGGCACCAGCCCCAGACTTTCTGCAACAGCCTCTGCATTTAAATCTCCTTCTTGTCTTCAGGAGCAAAGCAGCATTTTCGATTCATCTACTTGATTAGAACGAGCCTTTACCTCTCCTCATCTCCCTCTCCCTCTAACACACACACACACACACACACACACACACACACACACCCGGTGCGTCAATCATTGGAATAATATACAGCATAAACCTTCTCTCCTCTCGTCTCAACTCTCGCAGCTCTCCTCATCTCTGCTCTTCGGCATCTCTCTCTCTCTCCCCTCTGTCTCTCTCCCTCTCCCACCCTCTCTCTCTCTCTCTCTCTCTCTCTCTCTCTCTCTCTCTCTCTCTCCCTCCCTCTCTCTCTTGCTTTCCCTTTTCTTTCGGTGAGAGCTGATATCTCTGGCGGTTTGCCGCATGGAAGTCGCCCAGGCAAGGCAGAACATCAGCTGTCTGATCCGGACTCCTTCTCTCCAGTTGCCGACCACCGCGCGAGCAGACACACCATCACACTCACACTTATTGGGATTCAACGGGATATAATAACGGCATTCATCCGCTGACCGACTGACAGGGGACTCTAAAGCCCGCTTTCATTCCTGCAGTGGGGGAAACCTTTTCTTTCTTTCTTTTTTTTTACACAGATGTAACAACAACAACAACAACTAAAAAGACACACCGGATCGTCAAGTGCGCAGAAGCCACAGCTTTAAACATCCCTCACAGCTCATTGGGTTCTAATTCTACATATTTTTTTTCGATTCCCTCCATCCCCTGCACGGACAAACCGGGGACCGGAGGTGTGGGGGGGGGGGGGGGGATTTCCACGGCATGCAGTCCTGATTTTACCAATCGACCCACCGGGAGGAATGAAACAGAGAACATCCGTCGCCGTGGTGGAATATTAATAACCTTATCTTAACGAGAACCCGGGGGATGTCGCAGCAGAGTTTGGGACTCCAGAGAGCATTCCAACTTTTTGTTGGTCTCTGTTTTTAAATCTCGTTCCCCCTCTCATCGTCCTCGCCAGCGTGACTTCTATTTCCCTGACTGGTTTGCAGTGCTCCGTCACTTCTCCATCATGGACCGGTCGACGTCTTTGGATATAGAGGCGCTCAAGGTAAGGCGCTCGCAGCCGGGCGGCGCGCGCACTCGTGTTCCGCGGGAGAGAGTTATGCGATGCTCGCGCCGGGTGGGTGGGTGGGTGGGTGGTGGGTGGGTGGTGGCCTGATGGGTGTCTGGATGAGATGGGCTGACTCGAAGTGCCGGGAGGATGAGCGTTATCACTGGGGTGGCACGCTGGATGGATCCGCAGCGGAGTATAGCTGGTGGTGAAGGGTTGATTATACGGCTATGCAGGTGGCTGAATGGGGCTTGACGTGTGGCCGGGTGGCTGTCTGGGCTGCTAGGGCGACCCACCGGCTCAGGGATGCTAGGTGGGCAGCTGGGTGGTGAACTTATAGATCTGGATTGCTCTCACCACCAGGTCTGTCTGCTGCACAAACACACACTCTTTCTATGCTAGTGTGTGTGTGTGAGAGAGAGAGAGCGAGAGAGAGAGAGAGAGAGAGAGAGAGAGTGCTCCGTAGCGTGGGATGCATTTCAATACGCCTTTCCTGCACACAGAGTTGTTGCAGAGAGCCGACGCGCGCACGCACACACACACACACACACACACACACACACACACACACACACACACACACACACACACACACACACACACACACACACACACACGACTTGCGTCGGCGGCACGCTCTATAGACGTGCATGTCTGAAATGAAGACACGAGAATGAGAGCAAAGGAAGAGATACGGACATGTCTTCTTAAAAGTGGGTCCCTAACTGACACATGGGCTCCATCATTATTCGATCTGGGCTCGTTTCTCGTCGACGGCTCAGCGCCTGTGTGCGGATTCCTGAGTGTGGATCAGGGTCGCTGCTCATACAGCAGCTCTCCTCTCTCTACCCCCCCCCCCTCCACACACACACACACACACACACACACACACAACCTTCACGTGGATAGCACAGCAATAGGCAAGTAGTTCCTCTGAGCGCACAGGTTTGTGACGCTCAGGTAACTTCGATTGCACCTTAACCTATACATAATGTTAAGGTAAAGGTATACAGTATAAAGGTGTGTGTGTGTGTGTGTGTGTGTGTGTGTGTGTGTGTGTGTGTGAACGACATGAGCATTCTAAAATCCTTGGAAGCGGGTGTGCCAGGGGAGCATTTAACAACCATTCCCTGGACAAATATTTTGGAAATGTATGTGAATTATTAATTTCCTCCACAGCCATTCATCATTCAAATTGCATTTGCAGATTAAATCTTGTGGCCTTTGCATTTTTGTGTTCATGCGCCGTCGTATATATATACTGTCACTTTTGAGTTAAATAAAGGAAAAAAATTCCAGTTTCAAAACGATGGATGTCTAAAGATCAGAGTTTTGTAATAAACATTTATTGTAGTATTTGAGAGACACCGTAATAAGCCAGGAAGTGCAGGTCACCATCACTACTGACATTAAATGCCACATGTCTGCCATAAGAATGTAACACTTTAATCAGGGACTGTAATGTAGAGCGAACATATTGGGAGCGCAGCCCGTTTTCTACGGCCGTTACTGTGGCTAAATCAGCAAATCGATGACATTCCCCAGAGGTTTGACATTTCAAATAGCGTGATGTGATCATATTTCTGAGAAAGCGACCGGAATACTGCACTTAAGCAGTGCTCCAAATTGAATTTGACTCAGCTGGCTGGTCGCAGTTTCCAAAGATGGGAATTGACATTCTGCTTTAAAAATGAGCCGTAACTGTTCACCGATGAGTTTTTTGGAGCGTCGATGTTTCCGTCTGACTCGTGAGCCGTCTGGATGTCATGCTTCAGGGGATTGAAAGTATAATTGTAAAATGTTTAGATGTGTGAGAGAGAGAGAGTGCATAGTGAAGCGTACACATTTTGCATTTAGTTAATCTCCCATGTCTATCTCATGACCTTCATGTTGCAATCTCGAAGATCTCCGTTTCGTTCTCTATGGCGACGAGCAGGTCTGTTTTTGTGTCGTCCTTCTTAGAGACCCAAACAGTGTCGCCACCTGTGGTTATTTCAAGGTGAAGACAAAAGGTTCTCAGAACTTTAAATACAAGGACTCTCAGTGGGCATTGGCTCCATTACCATTGGGTACCCTCAGTCGGCAATAGGTTTCTACGATAAATGTATCTCAAATAAAGTCTTTAAGGTCTTTACTTTGATGAGAGGCTTTATCTATACCCTTTTGTCGTCTTTAAAAAGGTATTCATGTGTGTGTACTGCAATAAAAAACCTTGGCAGGTTGAATATGTGAGAAAAAAAAAATATATATATATATATCGTAGTTTAATAGGATGTTAAATCACTTCTGTTTATTAACTCAGAACGCAACTGCCAAACAAAGCCACGGAACTGAAAGATCCTACTGTGTTAAAGGGGCCAAACTCCATATTCAGAGCATTAATGTAGCAGCAGGCGACTGTTTGCTCTGTAAAGAGCGATGTCGATCCGAACAGAGAATTAAGTCACACTCCCTCTGCGCGTTATCATCGCAGCCGGTTGAGCTTTCGTTACGTAGCCGCTGTTAACGGCGTAGAGAAAAGGATATTACCACATCACTTCTTTTTAAATACATTAGTATTTCACATTATTGTGCAAATAATCTTGCTGTGACAGTATTCAGGTGGTTACACATCAAATATACACACACACATGTGGGTTTAGCCATGTTTATTCGTACTTGTGAGGATAAATCCTTCCCAATCATACACAAAGCACCATAGTTTTTATTTATTTATTTGGGAGTAAATTAAATCAATGCAGTTTCCGAGAAAGAATAGCAAAGCTGTGCAGGAGAGTGCCTACAGGTTCGCTGGCCAGTTGGGCTTTCAAAGGTTGTAAGTAACACACAGCAATCTAATCCAATAAAAAGCCAGATAAGTGTGTGTGCTTTGAAGAGCAATCGCAGGAAATAAAGCGCTAACAAGGACAACATTGGGACGTTGGTATACAAGTGGTATGTGAGTGTTTGTGTGTCTGGATTTGTCCAAAGACCTATCTGCTTGTAAATCAGCGTGGGTTTCAATATGAATGGAGCCGTTTAAGTGCTATTGATCTTTAGTAATAGCTGCACCATGAATTATATGCATTATAATAAATTCAGTCGGATTGAATTTTACCCTCTACATCTGAGGCTCTCAACTTGTTACTGGATCAGATATTGGAAAGTCAGGAGTACTTTATGTTTAGTAGTGCTAGATCCAAAATATATTGTAACCCTGACAAAACCAGGCAAGGCCAAACTGAAGAAATACTTAACTTTATTATCATGTAATAGCAGAACACCACTTATTGACTAAATCTGATGGTCATCTAACAACCTTTTCCCCACCAATCTAAAATGATAGACCTCGAATTAGACTGAGACTTCTAAATGACGGCTGGCTGGCTGACAATGCGGCCGCCAGTTCAGACGTATTAATCACCTTCTTCCACTTACTTCATTTTCAGAATAGGGCAGAACCTCCAATTGATAGCTAGTTACCCGTCAAGTGGCTTGATGGTACAGGCCTCATGCAGAATGAGCCAGCATGGTGGCTAATTTCCCACCCTGTTTGTACTCTTTTACATAACCCCATTCGCTAACCACCCAGTGCAGCCACTGTTTAGCATTTCTGGCCACTGAGCAGCTCAATTGGAGCAATTGGGGGTTCAGTGCCTCTTCCAAGGGTACTTCAATAGTAGCTGCTGAGGGATGGGAGAACATTACTCATTCATTTAAGCCAGCCAGCCCCAAGCTTGCCTCTCTAACCTTCAAGCAGGCACAATTCCTCATCTGCGTATTAGCGGACGCCAGTTAAGCTCGACCGTCTAACAAGCACCGACATGAACCGCGCTTAGCGTGCTGCTGCATTGTGACGTGCGTTATAGTTTCGGTGAGCGTTGTGTTTGTAGAAGCTTCCGGCGTGGCAGCTGCTCTAATTGAAAAGAGGGCGAGCCAAGCAGGCTTCGATGTTGGAGCCTTCCCAAACACCTGCATGTGAAAGCCATAGCAGATAGGCCATGAGGCATTCAATTCACTCACGTCAATAACCATCCTCCAGGGTGCCACATGAGTCCACAGCAGTGTATTGATAGGTAGTGTGGGAACCTTTGGGCTGGAACCACATGGGATCACATACTATGCAAAATGGACTTTCGATACTCTAAGATTGATATATTTATCTTCGCATTGAAAATGCGGAAGGTAATGTTTTGATCTCCGTGTATTTGTATGCGTGTGTGCGTGTTATTCGCCTAAGTAAAAAAGTATTAAACCTAATCGCATGAAATTTGGTGGGATGATTGTTTATCATGTGGGGACCATTTGATTATATTTTGGGATCGATCGGGTCAAAGGTCAAGGTCAAGGTCATGAAAAAGGTCAACATCTTCTTGAATCGCATGAAATTTGGTGGGATGACTGGTTATTATCCAGGGACCATTTGATTATATTTTGGGATCAATCGGGTCAAAGGTCAAGGTCATGAAAAGGTCAAAATCTTCTTTTTACCATAGCACGGTCAATTTATATCTAATTGGCAACTAATGCCAACATGTTCATAATTCAAAGCCCAATCTTGTGATATGCGAAGGTATGCGCTCTACCCAGTGCCAGTTCTAGTTGTATATGTTCTTGTTAGTTATAGTTTAAAAATGTACTCACGGGATAGGTCAGCATGTATGCCATGTGCAAACCAATGGCAACTTTATATCATGTTTAAGTTCCAGTGAAGTTTTGATTTCAGAGGACACCATTACTGCAGCAGCTGTTGGTAGCCAGCGAGAGTGGGTTGCTAACGGTTAGCTTTTAAAGTTCACGCTGCCTGTAACAGCTGCAGTCCCTTTATCGCCCACGTATCCTCAATGATACAAACATCTCGTTGATAGTCTTCCCATCTTTAAATCCGCTCTCAGCCGACATCTCCTCCATTTTTCACAATAATTAAAAAGTTAAGTATTTGGGGTGCCGGTTTTCTAAATTAAAGCTGAAGAAACTCGAAGCATATTCCCCAGCAAGTCGTCGTTTCTGTCCCTGGTGGTCGGCTTCAGAAACTCCGAAAGCTGCTCCTGAGATAGTTGTCATGCAGAAGAGCGCGCCTGTCCAAATCCCAAGACTGAACAAATGTAAATCAAACATCGTAGGAGTTTTACTCGGATGAAGGAGCGGCGCGAGGATTGATCTTGTTAATCACACCCCGTTGACAGCTGCCGGAGGAAAGGACCGCTTCCTCCTCCTCGACGCCTTTAGTTGAGGTGGAGGCAACTTTGAAGGGGGGAGCCGTCCTTTCCTAAAGGTTTTTCTTCTACTTTGTCTTACTCTCCCAACCATTTAATTCCCTCCATCTTACACACATCATTTCATTGTGCAGGTAATTAGCCGTTTCATCCGCATGAATATTTATGTTTGATGGCAGTTTTGTAATGTTTGCTGAGCAGCGGAGTGCGGAATTGACACTGTCGAACCCCTCGCCTCCGCATTGCTTGAAAGTGTGTGTTTATCTGTGTGTGTGTGTGTGTGTTCCTCTCTGTCTTTGTGTGCACTCCCCACCACTTAACACAATGAAGCGGCTGTATGTAAACTCAACCAGCTATACACTTACACTACCGTTCACAAGTTTGGGGTCATTTAGAAATGTCTTTATTTTTCAAAGAAAAGCACTGTTTTTTCAATAAAGATAACATTAATCAAAAATACACTCTATACATTGTTAATATGGTAAATGACTATTCTAGGTGGAAACGTCTGGTTTCTAATGAAATATCTCCAGAGGTGTATAGAGGCCCATTTCCATCAACTATCACTCCATTGTTCTAATGGTACATTGTGTTTATTAATCGACTTAGAAAACTAATATCTGATTAGAAAACCCTTGTGTAATTATGTTAGCACAGCTGAAAACAGTCATGCTGGTGATATAAGCTATACAACTGGCCTTCCTTTGAGCTTGAAGTTTGAAGAACAAAATTAATACTTCAAATATTAATCATTATTTCTAACCTTTTTTATTCAATTTTCAATTCATTTGATTAATAAAATGAGTTTTCATGGAAGACATGGAATTGTCTGGATGACCCCAAATTTGTATGTGTGTGATTTATTAAATAAATAACAATATTTTAGAAGGTGCACATGCGAGATGGATAGGAAGTTTGAAGTTAGTATCTTCTCTTTGTGTCTCCCTGTGACATATTTTGCTCACCTTAAACCCAAAAGTGGAAACTGGGGGAAACAGCTCGCCACGTTCCTTCAGAGGAGTTCTCTAACATCTCCACCATCGTCATACGTGTTGTTTTTATATTTATCTCATGAGGAAATACGATTAATGCATCGATGTACTCACTAACCAACAATAGATACACTCAAAAAAACGATTCAAGTCTTCTTAGAGGTAACTCAATTAAATATTATTTAAAACATTGAAATAAATCAATTACAAAACGAAGATATTTATATTTCATGGGTGTAACACAAAATGTAGGAATACTTTCATTTACTAGATTTATTTAGGTAGCACTCACAAAAACGATTCAAGTCTTCTTAGAGGTGACTCAAGTAAATATTGTTTGATACATTGAAATAAATCAATTAGAAAAAAGGAAGATATTTATATTTAATGTGTGTAACTCAAAATGTAGGAATACTTTCATTTATTAGATTTAGTTAGGTTCCATAAACAAAAAACGATTATAAAACAACTATATTGCCCATGGGTGTGAGAGTGAATGGTTGTATGTCTCTATGTGACCCCTGGATGGACTGGCGGCCTGTCCAGGTGATCGCCCCCCCCCCCCCCCCCCCAACGCCCAGCTGGAGTTGGCTCCAAAGACCCCAATGAGGATAAGTAGTACTAAAAAGAATATTTAATTTATATTTTAAATTGGACAAACACAAATTAATTTGATTGAATGATTGGTGTTATTTTATTTTATTTTAGATGTGTTTGATACAAATGAGTTGGACTAACTCAAATTAATTCAATTTAATGAATATCGTTATTTTATTTGAGATGTGTTTGATAAAAATGGACTAACTCAATGACATTGTATTGCACTGATGTGCTAAATTTGAGTTGGAGTTGCACATAATTATTGGATGGAAAACCTGCCAACACTTTAATTGAGTTCATCCAATGAGCCATTTCTTTGAGTGTAGGCCTGGAGGCTTCATGTCACATCTCCGAGGTCCCGTCCTGATTAGGAAGTGGACAGTTTTGCTTTCACTTTCTCATCTTTTAATGACACCTAGGGGATCTGTGAGATGTCTTTTGGGGGGTAGCTTTCTAACTAACAAGGTACATCATGTAACACAATCATTTTGGACCTGCGCATTTCCTCTTTTAATGGAGACTTGCTTTTGACCATTTCCAAACTGAGCTGAAACCTAAGCATGCTGTAGGCCCTCTGCATACCGGACGCTTCGTTCGCCCATCTCTTTTAAAAAAGAAAATATATTTTTATTTTAAGGCAATTACACAAAGAAACAGTGCAATTGTGATACATTAAGCATTTTTATCTCTCCCCCCCTCAAGCATTCAAGTCAACTGTATCATTCTTATGGACAAACTCCCTCCCCGACCAACAACCTCTTAATTGAGGATACACAAAACAAAACTAAACTAAAACTAAAGTAAACTAAATCGAATGAAAAACACAAAATAAAAATGAATTAAGAATTAGTAAATGAACAGTTATATAAAATCAACGATACACGATCATCTCTTGATAAGATAGAATACTGGCTTGAGACACACATGCACACAGATGTATCAACGTCACACACGCGCCACAAGTCTTTTTCAGATATTTGACCAATACTGACAATATAAAGCAATGAATTGTCGGACTGATGCAATAACTTCCTTCCATATGACTGACAACACGTTACAAACAATTAGTGCAAGCTGACAAAGAGCACTTTCAATTAATAATTGTTTTCATGTTGTTGGGTGTATAGGCGACGGTTAGCTGGTTAAGTCTTAAAAAGGCCGTAACAGCAGGTACCATGACATGTCACTGCAGTTAGAGATCCTCAGCATTTATTTGTTCGAACTTGATAGCGAGCGACAGAACGCAGACTCCCAGCTCACTTGGTGGGATGGATTATGGAACAAATGGGGGACATCCTATGGGGCGCAGGAAGGTGGAGCATAAAACACCATGAGTGTGTATGAGTGTGTATGTCTATGTGTGTGTGTGGGGATGCAATGTTGAAAAAACAGGCCGGTGCAGCCCGCTAACCTGCATGCCATCTATTACCATTATTAGTATAACGTCCAAAAGACTTTGGGGGTCAAAGCAAAGATTAATGAGCTGCAGGGCTGAATAGTGCAAATTTAATTATCTTCAAGATGTGCTGGCACTGCCAGGCCGATGCTTCACATAAACCAGCGAGTGCTGCCAGTTGAGTCGTGTGCTCTGCAAGTAAATGGTGTTGGGAACTAAATTAAATTACACGTAGAGCACCGACTACATTCAAATAGAGTTTACTCAAGCATCCGGAAAACACAGGCAGCATCCTCTGACACAATTACTGCTATAGAGGCCTTTATTATTGAATTATAGTCAGGGAAAGTGTGTGTGTATGTGTGTGTGTGTGTGTGTGTGTGTGTGTGTGTTAATGTGCTGGTACTAGTAGATGTGTACCTGGGGAAGTGAAGGCAGAGTGGACTGCTGAGGTGTTTTGTAAGAGAGAAAACATAAGGGCGGTGAACTCGGCCCTTGGGAAGATCCAGGGTCCACATCCCTGGACAGTGGTAAGATACACTCACTCACACACACACACACACACACACACAAATAGCATTCTCAGGGACAGCAGTGTACGTCAACACAGGACAGTGGTTGAGATAACAAGTACAACTATCTTCACGTGGAAATGGGACAGCAGCACATTGTACAGCTGCAGCGTTACATAAGCTCGGCTCTAATGCGCTGCAGAGGGAATGTGGTGCCGTATGATTTGCAGTTGAATGACTGTAAACAGGCAGAGACACACATTCCACCATTAGCTGCGGGAACACACACACTTGCCGCTCTCTCTCGGGCGCACACATCCCCGCGTCAGGACGACTGCAGTGCAAGAGGGACTGTGTCGCTGCAGCGGTACGTCGGGGCGGACAAAGCATCCTCAAGTCCAGGTTGGCTAACATGGGAAATAAAGGGCGCACATACCGAGAAATGTCACACACACACACACACACACACACACACAAACACACGCACACACAAACACACACCCCGGGGCTTATCGAGGAAAGGCTGAGTGGCAGGTGGTGAGGTGGAGCATTCGTCAATTTTATATTGTGTGTGTGTTTGTGTGTGTGTGTGTGTGTGTGTGTGTGTGTGTGTGTGATTACTGCCATGAGCCGTAATCATTGGGGCCAAGGTGCACAATAAATACGTAAACATGTGTTTGTTTCTGCTTATGTTAATGCTTCCACACACAATTCTCTCACAAGGCTACTATGAGCATTAAGTAGTGGTCTGCAGGGCTGTGTGTGTGTGTGTGTGTGTGTGTGTGTGTGTGTGTGTGTGCCTCAGCATCAGCCCCTTAAGTGACATCTCCTTACTCCCTTTCCCGGGCAAAAGCAAAACGGCTACAAGTAATAAATACACTGATAATAAATTGGTTTGCAGGGATGCGGAGGGTAAGAGTGTCGCTCCCCGGCCTTGGTGAAATGTCCCCCGAGGGGCCGACTGAAGGGTGTGTGTTTTATTGCTTGAATGAACCAGTTACCCAAATCTGTCATTTTTGCCTTGGCATTCGGAGGAAATGTGGATTATGGCCGACGGTTACATCCGTAGTTTGCAATATATTGATGTGAAATTACAGCCACGATGCTCAGCCGGACAAAAAGAAGAGGAAAGCTAAATAAATATGAACTTAAAAAGTAATAACACACGTTCTGACTCGGCTCACAGCAGCGAGCGAGCGCTCCGAAAGAGGAGAAAGACGACTCAGCAACAATACGTCTGTTACCTTGATGCTGAGGCCGGGTGCAGTGTACCCACATCACACACACCTTGCTGCTATTTGGAGTGCAGTAAACACACTATTCTTATCAGGATGTGGAGTGTGTTATGTATGTGCGTAGTGACGTGGACTGCTCGAGAAAAAAAGAAGATAAAATATGCTGGAAACTATTTTACAGGTGTTATATTAAACGTCATCTTAGTTTCATATGTCAATGTTTCTCTGCACTGAGTTAAATGAGCCGAAATGTCATCAGTTTGGACGTTAATCATGAACCGAGCACTACATGTGGCTCGGTTTTTGCATTCGGGGATTTCACCAAAGTCCTGATGGATATCATTTTACGGCCAAGAATCCTTTTCATTTAACTATTTACTTTATTTATTTAATTAGTTTTATTCCATCTACTTGTGTATATATATATATATATATTTTATTTTCTGTAATGTTTAATGTAATGTGCTCTGCTTGAAAATATTTGAAAAATAAAATATTCCCAAAAAAAGAATCCTTTTCATGTTAAAGGTTGCGTATACAAAATTAAGAGCATACCTATTGCTTCTAAACGGATCGGATTACAACCCTCTACATCAGGTAGACGTCGCTCCACCACATCTTTGTGTTGTTTCAGGCCTTATAAATGCTCTGAATCCGGTATATTGCACTTTGAAGCAGTATGTATATTCTGTCACGATCAAGGCTCGTAGCGACAGTCGTCCTCGATACGTCAACTTGATTGATTGCTTGCGGCGGATTTAACTCGAGTACGATCCGGGTTCGACAGTCAAACGCTGACATCAGCCGGCCTGTCACCGACCAGCCGCACGCATTAGTACGAGGTACTATATTTATGCATTCTGTCTGTCAGTTGTTGACTGTCTGTCTGTTGTCCGGTCTCCGTATGTCTTGACTTTGCTGATCCACCGTTTACTCCACCTGCGTGTCTTCTCTTGTCATTCACCTGTTTGCAGTTATATATCACGTTTAGTCTGCATGCTTTTTTTCTGTCCATTTTTACATTGTTCTCCCTTATTTTATTTGCTTTGTCTGCGGATTGTATTTGTAATCTTATGTTTTTAGGTTTGTTCTTAACATCAGCATCTTTGAGACTGCAGATGAAAAATAGCCTCTTGGCTAACTTGGCTAACATTTACAGAAATGTTTTTTATCAATGTGCACTGTCCCTTATTAAATAACGCATTACAAAAAACAGACAATGATTACCTTCTGTGTGGACTTATTTACAATGTCTTTATTTTTTTTATTTGTATTTTATTAGTGTTCAAAACCTCACATACACATATTTCAATTTTTCAGATTCTTTGTACATAGAGAAGTACAGGACAAAAAAAACAACGAAAAAAACACATATGCAAATAAAGAAACAAAAAAATACCATAGTAACAAAACTAATAATAATAATATTATTTACAATTTCAACTTCAAGGGGTTTTACATATCAGTGTTTTTTTCCACACAGCACTTTCCTTTCCTGAAATCTAAGGTAACGACTGCGTCCTTGTCCATGAGGTAAATGATTTGGCTCTATTTCATTTGCGGCCTAATTCCCTTCCCCCGGACACTACAAGTTCACTGCATATGGAATATTTGACTTTAATACGAGGCGTATCTCACCATGAAGGGACATTTACATGTGTCGTTATTTGCCCCGCCCCAGGCTGCGTCCCCCTGTCCAGTGATGACAAGTTAATAGACGGCTTTGCCCCGGGGCTAAACATGGACTTGCATCCATTATTAATCTCAGTCATTTACCTCGACCCGAATTGCCACGATCGTTTGGAAAATATTGCAACGCGA
Organism: Liparis tanakae; assembly: GCA_036178185.1. NCBI lineage: Eukaryota > Metazoa > Chordata > Actinopteri > Perciformes > Liparidae > Liparis > Liparis tanakae. Next base: position 18,652,856 of record CM070110.1, on the reverse strand, counting down.
CTCAATTTGTCAACGACGTTACGAGTTGAATAACGCTACCATGACAAGGTAATCATGATCTGGTGATTATAACCAGCCGTGATGGGCTAATGATCACCTGTGTCCCCGCCAGTTACACAAATCAATGCCTCTTTATTGTTTTTGTTTCATATGCATTTTTAACGAAAGGGAATGTATTTAAACTACAATGATAAACGTGCCTTCTTAATTATTATTGTGTGCTGTCTTTAAATTAAAATCTAATTAAAATGTTGTGATATTTACTTTTTGGAGCTTATTCTGAAGCAAATGAAACGCTGGTGATTAGATTTTAGTGTTCATACGGCACTTTAAAAAATGATCTTGCGGAAAATTGCTCCGGCAAAGTGTTTTATTATCTTATTTTACAAACAGAGACGGTTCTCGCCGTGAACTTATCGCTCCGTGTTTCCTCAACCGCCGCGACGCATGTGGCACTTTTCTCCCCCCGATAACATGCGCGGTGTTTGTCACATCCCTGCAGCAAAGCCTCAGCCTGGCCATCACTTACACCGCCATGTGGACGCCAGGCTGTAACGACAGGCTAGTAATCGTCTTTTCAGCCGCCATCTTGTCCCGTCCGTCAGCGTCTGAACCACGGAGTCGGGCGGCATGAACTCAGCTCAGGATCTCAGTCAAAGGAAACATCAGGGAAAGAGTTCAGATTCATAGATATGTGTATATTACAAGATAAACGTATAATTGCCCTTAATTGGAAAAGTGTTGATGGCCCAATAATTGGTATGTGGGTGAAAGAAATGGCCTCAAACATGTCAATGGAAAAGATGATGTATATTGTTCGACGTAAACAAAATATTTTTGATAATATCTGGGGACCTTTTAGGTATTACTTAAGGCACAATACTAATAATAATAATGTTGGTGCAAGAACAGGCTCGGGGGGGGGGGGGGGGGGGTAGGACAACTGTCTGATTATGTACATTGACTAGTAGGAAAAACAACAACAAAAAATACCCATTACTCAGTTTGTAAAGTATATTTTTATGTTTATGTTTCTTTTCACTTTCTTTTTATTTCATTTTCATTATCTGTTTTTAATTTAACTATCATTTAGTTACTTTATTATTTATGGGAGGGGGAACAGGGTGAAAATGTTTGCTATTTATTGTCCTGTTATTCAACCTGATGTGACCTGCAGACTGAAAATCAATAAATACATTGTTTAAAAAAAAAAAAAACATCAGGACAGGGAGCTTCTTTTTTCTTTTTTTTTAAGCTGCCTCTGATAACCGTGTTCACTGTCGACTAGTTCACACCAATGTGGTTTTACAACTTCACTGCAGCACACATTCAAGATTCAAGATTCAAGATATTTTAATGTCATGTGCACATATAACAAGTTATTTGTACAATGAGAAGCTTATATTGCTGGGTCCTCCAAACTAAACAAAATAACAAGGTAAGAAAGAAAGAAATACAAATAAGTCACAGTTTACAAATAAGTCACAAAAAATGGTATTGCACAAGAGTAAAGCACACAAATTACAATATTGCACAGATAGTGTATAAATAGTGTATAAAGTGCACTATGCATTGCTGCCAATGTACAGAGTATTTGTTGCATGACACCTTCCGATGGATTCTACCACACGTGTTCAAGTTGGGCTTCACTCATGTTGAGCTGCATGTCGGGTTAAGTCAAGTCAGGCCCATTTGAGGTCTACCTCCTAACCTAGGCTGGGTTATTTTGAATGGTACTTGAGTTTTATTTTGACAGAGTCGTGAGTCCTCTCCGCCGAGCGCCACGCAACACGATCTCTCCGCTGACGGACGGGGTGATGACAGGATGTGAGTCCTGGTAAAACAAACACGGGCCCTCTGGGTTCACTCTGCATCGCTGGTCCTTGTACTGTGTGTGTGTGTGTGTGTGTGTGTGTTGTGCAGTGCAGCCGAGCATCTTTACATTAATCCCAGCGGCTCGCCGCATTTATCTCCACGCTTTATCTGCCTTCCTGTCCCTCAGCTCCCTGACAAGTAAATCATCTCTTGCCCTTCTGTGACAGCACACTCCTCAAGTCTGTCACTTCCAGGGGGCCAGGCCGGGCCACACACACACACACACACACACACACACACAGACACACACACACACACGCACAGAACATAGACAAACACACACAGCAGGAACCGGCAATCCCATTACACACATGTCGCCGTCCGCACCCACACACACACACACACACAGACGCGGACACTTTTTTCTCTCGCCCACTCAAGGGCAGAGCAGTGACACCTCATCATGAGCCAAATGAAGCAAGAGTGGCAAGGAGAGGAGGAAGGGAAGAGGAGAGATGGAGGGAGGGAGGGAGGGAGGGAGGGATGGATGGAGCGTAACGACGGAGCAATATGGAGGTGGATGAGTGGAGCTATATGCGAGGCGGCCGAGATTTCAGGGGCATGAAATAGGCTCCGGGAAACATGGCGGGACATACAGTGAGGGAGAGAGAAAGTGAGAGTGAAGAGCTGGGAGGGGGGGAGAGAAAGAGAGAGAGAGAGGTCTAGGCAGATACAGTAGTACAAAGTGAAGGATGAAATGTGTTTCCCTTTCTAAATTCAAGGCAATTAACAAAACCTGTGTGTGTGTGTGTGTGTGTGTTGCAGTGGATGCAAATACAGGCCAAAGTATCAGCACCCAAATCTATTCTGGGAAGATTCTGGGTGTGAAGATATGGAAATGGCGTGTGATGCATTGTGTGTGTGCCCTTCAGCGAACAATAAGTGTGACATTTCCTGAACCGTTTTTTGTCGTTAACGTGACACCCTCAAGGCGGCCGGCTGTCGGCTTTAATCACCTGTTGTGTGTTTTTTTGTTTTTATTTTGCACTAGTTTGAGCCGATTTCATGCAGAGGAACGATAATTGACTTTAATTGAGAGCAAGGGCGACAGAATAAAAAAAGGAAATAGGGGATGCGATGGTTTTATACGTGCAGTGAGCCTGGCAGCCGCTGTTGGAGGAGACGGCGAGCGTGGAAATGCCGCGTTGGTCTCTCTTTCCATCTCACATTACCACGCTTTCTACCCCGGGCTTCACCTTTGATTCACCTGAGTTGCATTCACGACGTCAACATATGCACGTGTCACTTCCTTTTATAATGTTCCTATCCCGTAGGAGGGACGGTAGGCACATCTCATTCGGCTCACGCGTGTCCGTTTTGACACGTTGTCCTTTGATGTGATGGCGTAGAGATTGATATTTTTTTCTCTCAGTTGGTCAGATGCCCCTGTGATTACTCCCAGATTGGATGTCATATTTATTTTAGATTCAAAATCTATATGCATTTATGGTAATTACACTATGTAATTCCGAATCGGTGGGGACGCCTGAACATGTGAATTGTTCAGGAGAAAAATAAATGCAAAGCGAATGTGTAAGTAAAGCAGCGAGAGACAAGGTCCTTGTCGACGCCTGTCCCCGTCATTTAGAAAGGAGAGAGTGGAGGATAGAGAGAGATGGAGTGATGGAGCTGTGTTTCGCCTCAGAGAGCCGCAGATGGAGAGTAATGATAACGCAGCAATAGACAGAGGACAGAGAGAGGAGGAGAAAGGGGAGAGGAGGAGGAGGAGGAGAGAAAGAGGTGAGCATGGATTATGAAACGGTTTAGATAATGAAGATAGGAGGACATATTGGAGTTTACGAGGACTCTGGCTGAATGGGGTGGAGCATAAATCCAGAATAGTGAAAACATGAACGGTATAAACGATAAAATGTTCCCTGCAGAAATGACAGCTGTCATAATCCCTGGAGATTTGAAAAGAATTAAAAAACACTGAGTTGCGTGACACATTTAGACCGGCATTCATCAGTAAAATTTATGTGCATATGCGTGTGTCTCATATCCAGGTCAGTGCCCTATTTATTGTGATAATGATCAGTCAGATCGTTGCCGTGGCAATCAAAGATGATTTTTATTTGCATCTTTTTGCATCGGGAGGGGATTAAATCATCAATTTGTTCGGAATGGACGGAGTCGTGTTGGATCACTCTTTCGAATGAGGCAACAGAAATAATGAAAACGGGTACACACAGTCAGTGTGTACAATGTGTGTGTGTGTGTGTGTGTGTGTGTGTGTGTCTGCAGAGTGTGTGTGAAGTGTATTACACCTTTCTAGCCTTTCTGGATTTTCAAAATTCCAAACTCAAGATCGCAACATTCACGCACACACACACACACACACACACACACACACACACACACACACATACAAAATAACGTATTACCTTTTTTTTCTTTTTGACATGAAAGACACCTATTTGTTTTTAAGGGGACCCCCTTGATCTTGCTTTCTCTTATCCTCTGATATCCTCACACCTGCTTTTGATGCTTTGTGAGCATTCATCCGTGCTGTGTGTACTTGGTGTGTGTACGTGTGTATGTGTGTGTGTTTAGGGGGGGGGGGGGCGTATGGCTGTATTTGAATGGTTTGTTGTTGGTTGTTCTTTTCGTACCGGTTGAGCTTTTTCCATCCTCTCCATCCCGTCGCAACACGCCGCAAACAAACGGGAAGTAAAGATCAAAAATCTCCAGTCATCTCTGAGTGTGCAGCGGCGACGCCTCCCTCTCCAAAGAAAGCCCGTTAACAAGCGGATTGTTTCCTCTCAGCGGCGAACAACCACCATTTGAAATAAAAAAGACTTCCAGCTGAATAACGAGTCGAGATCGACTCACTCGCAGGAAAAAAAAACAACGCGATTTATACACATATTTATATATTTCTCAGGTTTTTCATCCAATTACCAACCATCAAACAGACGTGAGCGTAGGATGGCGCTTATGGAATTCTCGCACGAGCCAAGTGTCAGTCAGCATCTCAGTATCATCCTTATTACATTGCAATCCCATACATGACTAATGATGACAAATTCTGAACAGACGAAAAAGGGAAAGAACACGGTCGGCATGAGGCTTAAGCACATTTTCCATGCTGAATTTATTAGTAAATGTTGGCTCTGTCAATTTAAAGAGTGCCACAAAAAAAAATAAAGTGACCATAGACGCGGAAAAACCCCTGAAAATGACTTATCTAAATCCTCTCTTCGTGTTTTGACTAGCGTGTTGGAGGGAGTGTGTGTTGTGACTGAATTCCTTCATAGCTGCGATAAACATGTGTCCAGACACCGTGGGTTTGTTCCCTTCTGCCACATTATCTTTCCTCCTTTTATTCCTTTCATTGCCGGTTTCAAATCTATTCTCTTCACAGGAGGCGAACAGAGAGCGAAGGAAGAGAGAAGAGAGTGAGATGGCTTTGATGTGTAATAGATATGGTGCTATTCCTTTTGAGGGGCACCTCCTCAGAAACAATGCTTTTTTTAGGGAAGGTACATTCTTTCTTCCTTCCTTTTTGTCTTTCCTTCTCTCTTCTCGCATACTTTTTTAGTCTGTATTGATTTTTCCTCAGACATGAAAGCGGGTGTAGATAGCTTCAGGATCGGATGGGTTTGATGTGTGTTTGACTTTCAGTTTGCATCTGTGTGTGTGAGTGTGTGTGTGTGTCTTGCACTTTCGCCAGATTCCTTTCAAGGACATTACGCATACAACCTTTGTAATTCTACCAAGAAGAGACAGCGTTTACCATCTTCCTTCCATTTGAAAGTGATGTCACAAGAAAGGAAGTGGCCTCTTTGAAAAAAGCCTAAAGAGGTTTCTCTTCTTTTCCCCACCGTCGTCGGCGAGGGGCGTTCGTTCAACGCCGCGCTGTAGTCGCCGCTCAGAGGCCGAGGTCTGGGAAAGGAAATAGTGCGGACGATAAGTTAGACGTGTCTGTGAGGATAGTGTGTGTGTGTGTGTGTGTGTGTGTGTGTGTTTGTGGGGGGGGGGGGGCTCTCTGAACAATATAAAAGAAGAATAGCGGAGTACTCCGTACTTTCATTTGTTGAAAAGCAACTTGTGATTGTTGCCGTGTCCATCGATCTGTATGTTACAGCAAAAAAACACGCCTGAGGATTCAAACACCACGGAAATACCATTCTCTACATATGGAGATATTTCTATTTGTTTAAAAATAAATTATGCTTACTAGCTAACTAGCATATGAATTAAAACCAGAATACATACACATACGTATAATCCAGTAAGTGAGTAATAAATCAAGCGAGAAGTCATTCTCTCATCGACAGACTTATATTTGCGAACCAGAGGACTCTCCGCCTGGTGGCCATTAGAAAGAATGCAGGTTTAAGGCACTTTGATTTCATTTTTCAGACCTGGTTTTTACAAACTTTATTATACCCTTCACCCTTGACAAAGGCAGCCGAGGCCTGATTGAGTCCTTCCGTTAGTATAAAGTATGTTTATGTTTTCGTATCATTTATTCTTTACGCCGCCTTAAACTTGGAATATATTACATCGATTGGGAGAGATTCACTGCACTTAGGTGAACACACACAGAAGCTAAGCTTCCAACAATGCCACGCTTTCTTATAGTGATAATAAACCGAGAGCGAGAGAATGAAAGTAAATTAAAGAGACACAGAGATGGAGGAAGGAAGTTATAGAGAGAAAGAGAAAGCAGAGCGCTGTATGCAAACCACGAAACAGTGACACATTTCCGTGGGATATAGATAAAATATGTGTGTGTGTGTGTGTGTGTGTGTGTGTGTGTTGAGGTGTGGAGGTGGTCAGGCAGTCAGGAACAGTGTCATCCTGTTGCTATGAGACAGATGGTCTCACCAGAGGGGGTGAGAGAGAGAGAGCGAGGGAGAGAAACAATGGCAGAGAGAGAGAGAGAGAGAGAGAGAGAGAGAGAGAGAGAGAGAGACAGAGCGACCAGCTGTACTTTTCCAGCCCCTCTGTACGATTTCCTTCGGAGGCCTAACTCCGAGTTATAACTTACCAATTACCATTCAGTGCGGCTGCATTGTGTCTGTACCGCGACAGACAGGAAGAACAAACAAGCACATGTGAAACCTCCCTGACATCGACGCCCCACAACCGTGTCACAAATATGTCACTTTTTTTTTTCTTTGTGTCACACTCACTGTCAGATTATTTTTTTCTATTCTAATTTCCATGACATGCACAATATGTGCTGCATAACTTTGAACTACGACACAAAACACAAGTTTTCTGCCGGCAAAAAAATCATATAAGAATGTGACGATGTTAGAAGTACGAGATCGGTGAGGTATAGCAACACACACACACACACACACACACACAAACACACACATCAATGCCTAATCACTATTGAATGTGCTTATATGAAAAAATATGTACCGCATAATTA
>CM070110.1:18548092-18643092 GCA_036178185.1 Liparis tanakae | reverse complement strand
TTCTCCTTTTCATTTTTTTTTCAAATCCCATGCCGTCCATCTGTAAATCATCCCCCCCTCCTCCCCCTTTACTTATCTTTCCTCTGTGCCAGCTTCCTTCCCCACATTCCTCTCCCATGGCCACTTGCCATTCCGTAAATCTATTTATCTCACTCTAAATCACTGTCTTCATCACCTCTCGCCAGCCTCCGTCTCCCCTCCTTGCTCCCTCTCTCCCCCGCTCTGTCCCTTTTTTTCCGAAGGCAACAGTCTATTCCTGAGCATCACCAATCTGTCATTGCTGTCCAAAAAGAAGTATTCTGCGTTTCTCTCTTTACTTCATTTGCATGACCGTTAAGCTCAGTGCAAAATTGTAAATGAATGTTCTGTTCCTCATCGGGACGCTCTCTCTCTCTCTCTCTCTCTCTCTCTCTCTCTCTCCCTCTTAAAGCGTGTCCCACCGTCTCTGCAGTATTCCTCCAGTGTTTCTCTCGGGACTTCTGTCTCAGGTTAATGGTGAGCTACCTCATGATAACGATGACATTTCTTATCTCGCCCTACTTTATCAAGATTACCCTAACAAGAACAAAAAAAGATGTCTTTGCTGTTAAACATGACTAAAGCAGTCTTTGTTGACCCGATAAAGACCTGTTGTGGGAATTATGTTGTGAAGAAAAAGTGATTTGAATGCAGCAGGGTAAAGCAGATGGTAATGTGCTGCACTTGTATAGCGACCATCATATAAATACACATTAATATATAATAAATATGATTTAATTTTTTGACAATAGTGTTTCATTGGTTTAGTGATTTCATTTTTTACTTGTGCAACTCAGGACCTTGCGATCTCTCTTATTTAAAACCCACTGACTTACCGTTACACAGCGTCCCCTCTACTCATTAGCTCTTTCTTATTCCCTCTTTTACTTTTACTCCTTTGCTGCACTCCTGTATTTTAAAGTGCTTTTGAGGAAAGAGTGAATAAGCAAAAAAGTATATATAGATAGTAGATATGACAACCCAAATCAAGGAGGACAGGTGCATGCACACACAGGACAGGTGCATGTACACTTAGTGCAGGTGCATGCACACAGTGCAGGTGTATGCACACACGGTGCAGGTGCATGCACATACTGGACATGTGCATGCACACTTAGTGCAGGTGCATGCACATATGGTGCAGGTGCATGCACATACTGGACATGTTCATCTACACTTAGTGCAGGTGCATGCACATATGGTGCAGGTGCATGCACATACTGGACATGTTCATCTACACTTAGTGCAGGTGCGTGCACAACGTGCAGGTGAATGCACACACAGTGCAGGTGCATGCACATACGGGACATGTGCATGCACACACAGTGCAGGTGCATGCAGACGTTCACGTCTCACATTCGCCCTCTTTTTGTCGTGGTTGGAGGACGAATCACAGATTAGCCATCCTCTATATACTCTTTCTCTCTCTCTCTGGGCTATGATTGTGATTATTCCTTTCCGCACGGTGAGAATCTGACACCGGCATCTGTAACTCGTGCACACGTGCTCGCCAACACATGACACCCTGTGTGAGTGTGTGTGTGCTGGTCACATGACACCATGTGATCATGCATGTCTGAGATCGGGCTTCTCCGCGTTAAGACTCTCATCCACTGTAGCGTTGATCGCCCTCCTCTGCTCGTCCTCCTCTCTCTCTCTCTCCTGCTCTCCTTTTGTTCCTGAGGGACGGAGCTACTGATACTTTTTTTAATTCCAATAAGCCTCAAACAACGTTTTCGGAATTAATTACTTTTTCTGACATGCAACAAGCTGACAGCCGTCCCTGAAAGACACGTTCAATTAATAGCTTTCTTTTTAATGAAATAAAAAAACTTCTATTTGCCAGTCAGTCAACTATTGATATTAAACACTCTGGAGGGCCACAGTAAGTAAAGCAAGAGTTTATTAAATAACAGATTTCTACATTACCAGGTCCTTTCTGTGCCCGGAGGCTCTAAATAAGTTATACGGCGTGTCTATACGAGAACTATGAAAACAGTAATGAATCCGGTACTCCCCGTCACCTTGGTCTCGTCTCCGGTGCTCGATGCCGATTAACATTCTGCTCACTTCAGCTACAGAAACACAGCAGCCTCCTCTCGCAGCACAGACGCTCCAAATACCAACGAGATCGCTGAGCTGGACGCACAGGACCCCCCACAGAGAGCCGCCGTCGGAGGTCTCCGGGCGAGCGACTAGCGTCTGTCACTCTCACACGGAGGGTTGTTTTTACCGACTTCCTAAAATGTTCAATGTTTATATTTTCCATATTCTGAAATAAATGAGCATCTTTTGGAGTGCGTGCTATGCTGCGTAACTCTTATTCTCAAGATTATCAGCAAAAAGCTGCCTCTGCCCAATTGGTAGTGAGGACGAGATGTAGACTTCCTTGTTATATTTCTTTATTCTTTATTCCAGACTCATGGGCCCTTAAAGCAACAAACATGAGTACAACAACAATATATAAAATACAATACCAAACAAGGACTCAGGTCCAACCATTGCAGCTAAAACGTCACTTGTAGTTAAAAAACATTCAAATACGTGTTCCATTGCTTCCAGAAACAAGACTGTAAGTCGCTTTGGTTGAAAGCGTCAGCTTAATTGTGTTTTATGTAATGTACAGGGTTGCCAGGTCCACGGTTTTCCCCGCGGAATTGGACTACTTTTGAAGTGTTGCCGCGGGTTGAATTTTGTGTCCGCTGGTTCGGGTAGACCTATTTTGCCTGCAAATTACATGACTATCTTTAAATAAAATATAATTACTGCTTTTAATGCAGGCATACTAAACATTTGGTGTTACTTTGTAGATATTATAATACATTTGTCAATTTAGCCCCCCCCTCAATACTGCTCGGGTTGCATCGCTCTGCCGTCTGCCGTGATGCGCGTCGACACATCCGTGCACAAAGATGAGCACACCGGTTGGTTTTATTGGCCATTGGGCTGGTTTTGTCACACAGACCTGGCAACCCTGGTAATGTAGTTGCCATATCCCTGATATCTACGATAAGTATTTTTTTTAAAGATGTAATTCGGCTCTTTAAAAAGATCCACGGCTTATGGGAAATGGTGTATCTTTAGGGTAACGGAAGCAAGAGTAATTACACTTGCCAGCGTGATTTTAATGAGCTTTTCCTTAAACGTGGCAGCAGCCTGGCCAGAACAAGCCGCACCAGTAAATGAACTGGGCCCCCATGCTGGGGACCTGCGTCGCACAGCTCGTTCCCATGTAGGACATGCATGTTAAAAAAAAAACCCGCTGAGGAAGGTATTATTCATTTTGATGTGGTGAACTACTTGGTGCGGCTTCACGTTCCTCAGAGCGGGGGGGGGGGGGGGGGGGGTGCCCCGCGGCAGGTGTTGCATCCTCTCCGGCCTCCACCGGATTTGAGACCGTGGCGTAGGGAGGAGACGCGAGGGATGGAGGCAACTCGACTGCAGACGCACTAATCCAGGCTCCTTTAGCTGGAGTCGGGGCGGAGGTGAGTATTTTTCCGACTGAAATGCGTTGGTTTTAATTAGCGGTACAAACTGCTTGTCAGCGGGCCTTTGTCTCCGATCACCGCGGCTCATCACGCGCCGCTGCCCGGGCTTTGTCACAGGAAATAGAAGAAAGGGAACGACCTCGTATTCTTCACCTTCTCCGCACTGTCAAACTAATTTCAGACGTTTGAGGATAAAAAAGGATGCATGTGTTTGTGAAAATGCGCTGCGTGATGTCAGCACGGCGCTATTTCAGGGGTGATCCTGTACATTTAGAAATATACGTTTCGGAAATTATCTTAACTTCTTCTGACTTTCTGCTGTGGATTCCTCCAGGTTCAGTCAACATCTGCCTGAGAACGTAGCGAAGAAGTTTTCTCAGAGTTATGAAGCAGAAATTATTTTCTCAATCATCATGAGAGGGAAAACTTTTTTTTGCTGACTCATCTACAGGTGAACTTAGATCAAAAAGCTGAGCATAAAAGCCCTGAAGAGACGCGGCCGTATCGAGGAACCGCTGCTTCCCCGTAAAGTATACCGACTCCAACGAGGAGAGCATCCTTGTCCACGCGACTTTTAACTGACAAAACAAGCCACAATAAACATGACAGTGTGTCAACAAAAAATGTAATTGCTCACTTATATTTAATTCACACTTCAACAAACACCCATTAATCGTGTGACTAAAGTGACGGCGCCGTTACCCGACTCACAGCACACACAGAGCGTAATAAGCACGAAGACCAAAGCTCTCTACACGGAGATCACGTGATGACGAAAACCATCTCCATGACGACCGAGCAACTCCAATCCATCCAGGCCGCGCAATGTCGTTGAAATGCTTTTGGACACGCCGCCCGGAGCTGGATTCGAAGAGAGTTTATCTGCCAAATTGCTGCCTCCAAGGTCAAGAAAGAACTTTCTGGCTCCTCGTGTTGAACCTCAAAGTGTTCTGAGAGATTATATATATAATATATGATAAATACCCAGTCGTATGAAGTTCTTTACATCCGGCGATTCATACGCATCAAGATGACATACATAATCTGCATCTACCTCCTAAACATCGAGATGTTACAGTGGCCTGATAGTCGGTGGTTTCTTTCTGCTATTGGATTGGATTAGATTCAATCTATTGTCATTGCACAGAGTACATGTACACAGGCAACAAAATGTATTCTCTGCATTTAACCCATCCGTAGTTATTAAGGAGCAGTGGGCTGCAGTGATGCACAGCTGGGGGTTCAGTGCCTTGCTCAAGGACATTTCAACTTGCAACTAATGGGGAGAGCGGGGATCGAACCGACAATCTTGGGGTTGCAGGACAACCCCCTTACCCCACAGAGCCACGCCCATTATAATAAAGCTACTCAAAGAACTCTCAAAGAACTCAAATACAGGACTTCATAATTGACACTTTGTCATAATGTGACATAAAGGCACATTATTTGTGCATGTCATGGGTTTCTGGTTTCACTCCAAATGGATTTTTTTATTTTAAACCGATTGAATTGACCCGCAGACCTGGCGGAGCCGGAGACTGACTTGATGACGTGAGCGCGGTCCAAATAGCAATCAGTCAGTGTCCATCACAATCTGACCATATCCGGCTCCTACGCGGCTCCCCGAGCTTCTTCTTTCAACTCTTCACTTCCCCTGGTCTGGGTCTGCCCGCCAGACTGGAAGGAAAGCAGTGAAGTGGGCAAATGCCTCAGCCTCGACAGGGTATTCAGACGTACAGTAACACACACACACACACACACACACACACACACACACACACAGCCATGTGGTCCTTATTTGGAAACAGTTTCATCTTCAGCCTATTATTTACAGTCTGTTGGTGACAGCTCGTACACACTGTACACTAATCTGGAGCGTCTGTGTGTGTGTGTGTGTGTGTGTGTGTGTGTGTGTGTGTGTGTTTGTGTGTTCGGGCACTCAGCACTTTGACTCCGAGTGTTGATGAAAGCTTTCTATCTCTTTCTACTCCAGTCACTCACCAGATGGATTGCTAATCAGAAGCATCTGAGAAGCCAGGCGTTTCAAACTGTGGTAAAAAGTGTTTGGGAGAATCCTGGCAGCTGATTGGATGAGCCATCTGTCAATCAAATCATCGCCTGAGTGAATCAGGAAGAAAGCGGAAAAACGTTTATTTTCTCGTTTCAATGAAGAAATACTCCCCGGCTCTTGTACAACTGATGCTTTTACGCTTCTTTTTTCGTCTCCCGCACACTTAAGCCACGCCCATAGCGGCCCGTTGCCCCTAACTCATCGCTGATTGGTCCGCGCTCTGGCTCACAGCATTTAACAATAGCTTTTATCCAGGCCGGTGACACAGCCATCATGAATTAAAGAGGGAGCTTCTCGTGTTCTTAAGACTAAAACATTTAAGTTAAAGAGAGCAGTTTAGGGATTTGTGGGTCGGTGGTAAGTAAGTCTGTCTTTCCATCAGAGGATCGGTGGTTTGATCCCCGCTAATGGACCTAGTCGATGTGTCCTTGACAAGACACTTAACCCTGAATTGATCCCCGTAGCTGTGTATGATTGTAAGTCGCTTTGGATAAAAGCCTCAACTAAATGTGATGTAAGCTTTCATTGTTTTCGAGTCCATTGTTGTTTTTGCTCCCAATTTAATCGTTTCAGGTTTTCAAACATCAAATCATATTGTGTATTCGGCTCATGGCTCCCAGTTTTCTCGGGTTACTCGTCTCTGAAATCGTGTTTAATGTCGAGTTTAATTTAAGTTCCAAATATGCAAATGCTTGGAAAGACGGAATGACATCAAAGTGACAAAGGGAACTGTTTCGTACAGCAAACCCGCTTTTCATTTAACGACAGCTTAACGTCTTCAATGTGTCTTCTTAAAGTAGCGAGGGACTTCTCAGTTGTGCCTGTGATGTAGTTGTTTTATTAACATAAAACAGTGTTGATGCTAGATGACGTCCATTTGGTGGTGAGTGGATGAGCAGCATGCTCACACAGTCAGTGAGTTTACATGATGGTATCATTCGAATCTTGCTTTAGTCGGACTATGCTATCTTTTGGGGGATCTGCTATTATCCCAATATACATGGCAGTGAGTAATTCGAATCATTGGCCGAAAGCATGTCACCTCCGATAAGACAGGTGGCGCTGTTTTCATTATAACTTGTGGTGATACGGGCATTTCCGCTTGTGTGCGCATGCACAAAGACGCAAAGTCCGGTTCCTAGTCCAATTCACTGTTACATGCCGCGATAGTCGGATTATCAACCGGATCGGATCGAGTTATCAAGGGGTGTTAATCGGATCGTAGTCGGACCGCACATAGTCGAACAAAGGTGTTTACATGAAACGGATAATTTGATTTCAGTCCGACTAAGCCAGTTATTCGAATGCATGTAAACACGGTCAGTGTCTTGTTTCCTGGCAACCAGCAGCGTCGGATCACATCACAGCTTCAGGACGTTCAGCCCAACCGTGAACAACCCCCTTCTTTTGTTTTTGTTGGCAACTTTGCAAGTGTCCACCTTGAACACTCCAACGTCTATGTATTGGAGCCCCCAGGTCAAGAGATCATTATCTACCTTTAAATCCTGTGTAAATGCAAATGTAATGTCTATTTAAGGCTCATGCATCCTGCCAGGACTGGGTCCATAATGTAAATGGTCGACCCATAAATCTGCTTAATTAAGGATTATACTGCATTTGATTTATATCACTTATGTAATGTTACTCTTATCGTTTTCCATCACCTCCATGAGTACAGTGTCACACATTGAGGGCCTCTTCCGACTCTCTCCTGGCCTTGGCGCAGTATTGTTGTTGGTACATAGTATTTACATGTTTATTATAAGGTTGTGTGGGTTACCGAACCAAGTACTTGACATACTGAGGGAAACAAGAAGATTGTAGAGAGAGTTTCTCTCTCTCTCTCACCAAGCGATCATTGCTTCTATTGATGAGCGGAGTGAGTCTCAGCACATCAATAAGATAAGTAAGAACTCTTCTATCGATTGCACAGCGTGGATGAGAGGGTTGCTGAACAAGGGCAAGGACGGAGGGAACCCGAAGACCGAGAGAGAAAAAGACTATCTGAGGCCGGCAGAGCTCAAAGCTTGACTTAGTATAGCAGACAAGAAATAACTCACCCTCCCTCTAACTCACTCCCTTTACTCCCCTACCCATTTTTACTATGTGAGAGACGAAGACGGACCTGGCCAAGTACATCAAAGGCCATCCAGGATTTTGCCTTTTTTTCCCCACTGTCCTTTAATTAAAGTAAATGAGAAGAGAGCAGAACAAGTGATGAAGGGCCAGAGACTGGGGATGGGAGGAGGGAGAGGAGATTAGAGGGATGGGGAGAAGGAATGGGGACAAAGGAGAGGAAGGGAGGGGAGAAAGGAAGGGTGAGGATAAGGAAGAGGAGAGGAGAGTGACAAGGGATTTACTGTGGACTGTAAATCTAACCCGTACACATTGTGTGTGTTGACTTCATTCATTCTTATATAATGTAAAGTTAAACTCAGGGAGCTCAGAAAGCAAAACCAAAGGTTGTTATAACACAATACTCATTTTGAAATGTAACTTACAGTTCCTTAAAAGAAAAGGCGTTCCTTATAACCCCGGAATCATCACGTTGTCGGTGCACTCACTGCTAGTTACGAAGAGCTAATGCCGCTAACTTTTAATAGTATAACGAATACTGTACATGCTAAAAGGAGAAACCATCTTGCGATGGGATCTCTCACACAGCCGGGATGCCAAATCGGACCAGGGGCGTAAAGTGGAGGGGCCGATGGCTCCTTCACCACTTCCTGCCCCTCGACTTCCCTCGGCCGTCCTCCAACTCTAACAGCCTTCAACACAATCTGTCCACAGACGGGTACTGTAGGTGTGTACAGGACCACAAACACACACATACACACACACATGCACACACTCAAAAGGTGAAAGAAAGAAAGAATGACAAGTTGTAGCTCCCAGCTCACTAAAACACACATTCAGCATGTTTACATCGCCCAAAGCACCACACAGGGACTTTGTCAGACTCTGTAGCCCATGACTCTTAAAATGGGAACAAGTGAAAGCCTGCTCTGATTCTGTAACTGAACTTTAAGGTTGACCGAGTAACATTTAGGAATACAAATAGCAGCAACAAATACTTTACAAGATTACTGGCTTCTTCTCTCCGAGTGTATCCTCAAAGGCCACACACATGACATATAGGGCTGCCAACCTGCAGTACATGCATGTGGTTTATGTGGATATGCAGTGTGTGTGTGTGTCTGTGTGTGTGTATTTATCAGTGTTTATTTAGTGAATTTGTAATGTGCTGCATGTAATGTGCAGCCGACATCATCCGTCATGTCTGCCTCAGCCTCAGCCCCCTGGGAGGCCGGGGCTGAGATCATCAGTAATGTATTGTAGATGCCACAGATTTAGCACCACGGGGGTCTTTCACTAGATTTTCTGAACATCACATTGTCTAATTGACTGTGATACCTCGATATAATTACTCCAAACAAATGAGACCACCGCCAAGACGGTTTGCAGCGGCTCCCGAAAGCATTTACATTGCTGCGGAGATAATTGACATGTGCGATTATGCTCAAAAAGGACAACCTCCCTCCTGCTGCTGCCGTCTTCGGCTAGGATCAATGATGGAGGTTAGGGCTTTTGAAGGCCCCTCAAGTTTGTTTCCAGAAGGAATGAAGGCATATCCGGGAAGGCTGCCGGATTACCGTTAGAAAAATCAATGTCAGTTCTCCATTTTAGCACCTTCCTTAGCTGGAGAAGCGTCGCTCTTTGTTAACCAGCAGGAGCTTCTGTAAAAAGCTTCAGGAGCTCCACCAGATCTTGTGGTAAATAACTTGTCTTTGTTTGAAAACCAGAGGAGATACATAAACTGTTCTCATGAGTTCAACAGACCATATACACTACCGTTCAAAAGTTTGGGGTCACTTAGAAAAAAAAACACTATTTTTTCCAATGAAAATGACATTTTATTAATCAGAAATACACTCTATACATAGTTAATGTTTAAAAAATAAAGAAATAAAACCTTTTTATTTTGCATTTTCCACAAACCCTTTTTATGTGAGCGCAGCTGAAAACAGTTATGCTGGTGAGAGAAGCTCTAAAACTGGCCACAAGTTTGAAGAACAACATTAATATTTCAAATGAAAATCATTATTTATAACCTTGTCAATGTCTTGACTATATTTTGTATTAACCTTGTATTCATTTAATACATAAAAGTGTGAGTTTTCATGGAAAACAACATATTCGGTGACCCCAAACTTTTGAATGGTAGTGTAGGTCTACACACAATTCTGTCAACTAATTTGCTGTGAGTGTGTGTGTGTGTATTTTAGAGATGGAGCAAGTTTGACTCTCCCAGCCAATAGACTGTGGAGGAGTCAGCATGGCTGCTCTCATACGACACCTAGACACACTTAAAGAACAGGAGATGGGAGGGATGAACAACTTTTTGTTCACACCAAAAAAGTCCTAAATTATTAAATGTGTTGTTGGTTCACTCTCTCCAGGAAAAACACATCCAAGTGTTTCCAGATCAGCAGAATGACATCACTTATCTGTTCTAAAAAAAGAAAACGTTGCGGTTTGATTCGGGGAGGAACACAACTTGATTAGGTTTGTGTTCAGATCAGATGAAGCAAATAGTTGAAGCAAAAAACAACCACACGGTTCCACATAACAAATGAGTTAAATGTGTGTCACGTGTTGGGTCATCAAGAAATATGAATTGTTCCATGTTTTCAGTAAGGCAGAGTCATCACGTCTTGAAAACAAACTGATTTTTATTATTCCACAACGTTTGAAAGGGAGAGAAAACTTTGCCCAAGTGCATTGGAGGATGATTCCCCAGCAGCTGCTTGTGTTCACTCCATATTTGTGTCAGTTATCATAATTGCCATATGTGAAATCCCAACCAAAGGCTAATCAGTCTGCATGAGCGTAAAGTAAAATAACTAACTCCTTCCCTTGCTGTAATTCTGCTTAGCCTTGCTTTACTGTTCAGTGAGCATGATAGCAATCTTGCTTTGTGGGACTAATAGAAATCTGAAACGCCAGTTATGGCATCAGCTCCAAAAAACGATGACGAACGACAAAGAAAGCTGATTGCTTTTCATTTTGCGTAATTGTTCCCTATTGTTTAAAAAACAAATTAGCATTTTGTTGTTGTTGATGAGATGCTTTTTTGTCTTCCTGTATGCAAATGAGGATGTTTAGCAAACCATCATATTTCTATAGCCGCTGCATAAAAGAACATATTTTTTTTAAACTCCGATTAATTTCACTTGATTAATCACAAAGCCTGACGGTGCATTCACTGAGAGACAAACAGACACAAAGGTCGCTGTAGATGCCGTGAAGTCCTAGATACTAAATGTCGTCAGTAACGTTGACGCGAGGAAGACATTTGTCGCTTTATTGCTTGGCATTTATTCCTCCTGATGTGTGATGGGGCCCCCCACTGATCCAATAACACTTGTTTGACACATCAATAAACCCATCCGTCTCTCCAGCGTCACCACGGGGATGCTTCCCAGACTCAAGAATAAAGATCGGACTCGCTTCAGTTTTAAGCAATTACTTCTGGGTCACAAAATCTGATGGGACCTAATCTGGATCTTTCAATACATGAAAGGTCCATAACAATGAGTCATTGTGAGGGTTTTTTTTCCCGGCGAGCCCTTGTCTTTGATTATCCGATCGCTTGGTCTGCGTGAATCATAATTACCAGTGTGTTACGCTCTTCATGAGCCACTAATAGCCGATTGTAGAAAACAAAAGGGTAAAGATATATTTGCAGATTTGATAGAAACGGCAAAAAAAGGACTTCCTTTCTGCAGCCTCGTGGGTCTTGTGCTACGCGGTTCAAAGCATGACTCAGCAGTCACACTCGTCCTGATTGCCTTGTCATTACGGCACATGTCAGAAACCCAAGAGATGAATTCCATGTGATGTTTCCAGGTTTAATTTATCAGCGCAGCTCTATTCTTAGCATTCTTGCTTCAGGTAAGCCTCATTGAACTTCAATAGCAATTTGATTAGTAGAATACTGTGGGATCCGATGTGTTTCATTAAATCCCTTCTTTATGGCTGATAAGTATAAGGTCACGTTTATTTTCTTACCGCGCGGGCAAAAGGCAAATGGATGGATTTCTCAGCTATTAATATGCTCACATTATACACACAGGTAAATGAAATATCACTCTTAGAGTTTTTTTGGCAAGGCTGAGGTCAAATTTTTTGGAACGATTCTTCCAATCTAATCATCTGACAATGTGATTGAGAATGAGAGGGAATAGCATGTGTGTCTACTAAGAATGCACTCAAAGCACTTTTTTAAATTGAGTCAAACATGTCCTCACCCTTGAAACCACATAACTAATCCTGAGTACCATTGGATTTGAATGCATGACCTTTTGACCTGATTACAACAGCAGTCATCATTGCTTTTCGGGAAAGAGTCGTAATAATGGAAGTTCTTGGAAGCGGAAGCGGCTGCATCAATGTACTACTAAAGGTGGTATTCGTTCTCGCAAATGTATTTGGTTTCATTTGGCTAAGATGTCGAGGGTTTTGGGTTACATCCAGTTTCATCCACTTTAGCATTTCTCTTTAACATTCATGGTCCTGAAACGAGAAAACTTCCTGGGGGAAACTTTTATGTCTCGAGTCAAGGACAAAGTCTACCTGACGTAGATGTGGGTTACAGGAACTTCGAATGAATGCACAATGTATATATATATATATATATATATATATATATATATATATATACGACTCTCTTCTTTGTGAGCAAGTTAGACTTTCACAACTTCATAATTCCACGTCATCAGTTTTCAGCAATCAATGAAGTTATGTTAAAAAAGAAGAAAAAAAGGTATTTCTATAAAAATGAAACATTACTCCACGCTTTTCTGTGTGAAATGTATCTGTATTTGAAGCCGGGCCATGTTTGCCTTTGGATTTCATATCATTTCTTATTCAGTGAGATGTGGCTTCACAGACTTTTTCCAATTTGAGTCCTAATACGAGTTAAGAAATGCTGGTTTTCGCCCCAGCATGGAGGAATCGGAACACTTTGAAGTGATGCTGAAAGTCACCCGTCTTCTCTCTCTTACTTAAATAAATGTTAGAGTGCAGGCATGTATCTCATACAAACACACACACACACACACACACACACACACACACACTTACACTATAGTCCTTGTGGGTGAGGAGTGATGACAGTCAGAGGATGAATGACCTAGCAGAGTATCACTGAGCTGACACTCTGATAATTACATGCCAATCTCACACACTTTCATTTCCGCCATGCACACACACACACACAAACACAGGCCGGCTACACAAATGAAGCATATGCTCACACACACACACACACACACACACACACACACACACACACACACACACACACTCTAACAATACAAACATTATTGTTAGTATTATTAGTTTTTATATTTGTACTTTATTGTAAAAGTTTGGCACAAACACAAACACACAAACACACACACACACAGACGTGATGTATTTTCCGCAATGCGTCTCTCCAAATTCCGAACTGTGTTCATTTACTAGCAGAGCTCTCATCAAACTTTAACCGGGCAGCATAAACATCTTCAAATGGAATAAAATAAACAGTCATTTACACTGGGACGACCGGCATGCACACACACAACCACACAGACACTGTATGTACACTCTAGGCACACACACACACACTGCACACATGGACTCACTGGCTATCTTAGAGGGCAGGAACCACCGCAGGAAGAGTAGAGAAGGAAAAGTTGGCAGAAAAAGGCATTCATATATATTCAGAGGACTAACAGCTGCCAGTGCTGTGTGTGTGTGCGTGTGTGCGCGTGTTTGTGTGTGTGTGTGTGCGTGTGTGTGGGTGATGTGTATGTTTGTTATGGAGAGACAAAGTGCAGCAGCTGAGAAGATGTCTTCTATCAGCTTGTGTGCATTTTAATTGTTTTATTTCCTGCATTGTTCAATATTGTTTGGTGCCTCACTCAACACTCTTATTGTTTCTTGTCATTTCCTCTTAGTTTCTCTCAGAAAGCCACCGTTTTTTTTTGTTCTCCCGCTATCTCCAGCCCAATCTCTCTGACTCACCCACCGCATCTTACCAGGGGTGGAGAGGAGACCCACACACCTGCACTGTGATTGGTGATTTCCCGTGTGGCGCTCGGCCAATAGCGTGCCAGCGTCCCATTAAGAAGCCATGTCATTCATTAGAGATGAACTCATTCACCCCTCAGGACTTTATTGATGCCCATCGGCCCCCTCTTTGTGAGTCAGAGGAGGGAGATCATATGATTGGTTGTCCCAGAGGTGAAGGCGGACATCCATTGGCTGTCACGTTCGACTCGGAAGACGAATGACCGCCCTCGCCCGTCGAATCGCTCTCGCTCACTTGTTTCAAGGCGCCTGGTTGAGACGTCGGTTTTGGGGGCTTTAACGCTGCAACTGGCACTAAAGCACGACTCAGCATAAAATACGTTTTCAAAAGCCATCGAAACATCTCAAGAACAGAGATTTTTTACGTTATGACTTTTGATCCATTTTTCCAACCGACTAACATTACACACATAGAGCTAACCGTGTGGGGTTAACACAAGAAGTAGCCTTGGAAGGAATTGTGGAAGAAGTGATCGCAAAACAATATCCTGGGTCTTATTGACAATCATGAAATAATATCTCTGTGGTGGCTGGGGTGTCGTTAGGCTCAGCTGTGGAGGGATGTGGGGGAGTGGCTCAGGGAAGAGGCCTAATTGACCTCAGCAGCAGGGGATCAGCTAATGAGCGTCTCTGCCCTATATGAGGTGGGGTAAGGATGGAGGCGGAAGGGAGGAGGGCAGAGCCACAGTCTGCAGTCGAATAAAGGGGACCGCCAAAATAAAGTGTGGTCATCCTTTGGTGCTGGGGGGGGAAACCTGCATGTGACAGCCAAGAACCAGTTACAATCTCCTTTTAGGCGACATCAGCGGAACGCCAGAAACTTCTCCAAGGACACTGGGCACATCGGCGCCCACCCAGAATCAGTCCAGCGAGTAAGCGTCTTATGAACATCTGTTTTTAAATATCATATTTGATTTTAAAACACCAACATGCACCTGTCCTTTCCACCTCTTTTATTTATTTTGCATATCTTATAACATTTGCCGCATAAAAGAATAAAAATAGGATACATATCAAACTCACAGTTGTAAAAAACATTGTAAAATATGCAGTTATACCCCAGATATGATCATAACGGCTCTCAATTGCTCGTCAGACTGAACATTTTCATAAGGGCGACGCTGTGTATTAAAATAGCTTGAATACCAGAGGCCTGCTGCTTGCTCACACAGTACATAAACAGACTTTATACCACATTGATTACTAAATCAATTCTTAGCTCACTGAGCTTGTTTATTAAATGATTGTGAGTGAGTGTGTTATTATTTTAAGCTGACACAAAATTCCTTTTTTACCAACCCCTCTTTTTGAGTGATTAAAATGGCTAATGACTACCAGCTGTTGGCAGCTCCACTTCAGCGTAGCATATTGTCTTTAATGTTATATTAATACAAGCGATTCCCTTCCTACCATTTGTCATGTTTAACAATGGCTTCATATTGCAGGTTTATTGGACTGGATTACTGCCACTGCTCGAGTCAGGCGGGCCAGTCGTTTAAAAAGAGACAACCGCGCTCTTTCTTTTTGCCATCGGAAGCTCTGCAGTGGGACGGTATAGTTTACGGGGGAATGTGGAAGAAAAAGTAGAAGGATGGGAGGAGAGATGGGGGGGGGGGGGCTCAGTGCTTTTATCTGTTGTACCAAAGTCAGGTGGTGGAAATCAAAAGAAAATATCTATCATTATGGAAGCATGCAGAGGAAGGATGTACTGTACGTGTCAAAGGACATATTGACTGTCATATGTCACAGGAGACCTCAACCGGGGCGGTAAGTTCAATTTGCACCGATTCATCTTCATATTGATCGATGTGATACCAAGATGACCAAACGTGACCCAGGCATAGCTTGAATGTCTCCACTGCTTCTCAAACGGTTTGATTCAATCCATTCCCGGGCAGAAATGACGCGTTGTAGAAATTTTTGGTTTATCATTTTGGCAGTGATTCCAAAATATGAAGTCAGTGTTTGTTGAAGGTCCAGCTGGCTGAATGGTTTGGCTTAACCGTCTGATGCAACTCACTGTAACCACTGACCTCACCGTGCCACCACATGGTGACTCATATTTCACCTGTGCCAAAAGTCAAATGAGTGCATATGATAGTAAAAAAAAGGAGCATCTCGGTCTCCGTGTCATGAGCTCCTTCAGCTCCTTCAGCCACCGGCTGATTCCTGTCTGAGGAGAGGAACCACAGGTCCTTCCTTCAGCTGACAGCTGCAGTACATCGCTGGAGAAACTGACAAACTCAACACTTTACTTTGTTTTCCCTTGTAGTATTATTATTTAGTATTTAGTATTTTAGTAGTACTATTAGTATTTTGTTTTTTGGTATTGTGTTTTTATTTTTATTTATTCTTTTATTTATTTAAAAATTATTCTTTTTATTTTTATTAATGCTCTAATGTACACCCACTGCTGTGATCCTGAAATTTCCCCACTGTGGGACGAATAAATATATATCTTATCTTATCTTATCTTATGAGACCGATTGTGTTAGTTTTGAAATAGCACTAAAGTCTAGAGAAAAGTTCAGGGGAGTGGGAGAAAAATCAGTAAAAGCAGACGGGATCCGACCCTAGCGCTGTGGCATCTGGGGTAAAGAATGTCCATCGAGAGACGCTGCAGTGTTTCGTCAAGCAGCAAATGTGTTAAAAGCTCCGGGTTGGTGCTGAGCGACTCCGTCGGCCCTGAGGAGGAGAGGAGAGGGCTGGGACACCCATACAGTTTTCATCTTTTGCAGTGCAGCAGCTGGAAAAGAAAAACAACAACACAACAAAGCACTCCTGACCCCAGGGTCGGGAGCAATTAGTTGGGTGCCTCGTGTTTGTACCTCCACACCTGAACAGGAGGAGCCGAGGATGGAAAAGCCCACCTCGGCTCCACTTCCTGAGCCACAGCCACTCATGCAACTTTGCTTTCTTTTAAAAACACGTATGAGTTCCACTTCAACACAACACGTTCTGGGTGTGAACCACTGAACACACACTCTGCATTATTTAACAGGCATTTCATTTTAAACCTCACATGTCCACAACAGTGGAGATTGATGGCTACATTTTCCGCTCTCTTAAAGTAATGCTTTTCGATCGCTTCATGTTCTAAACCTCCCATAAATAGACGCTAATCTATAAAATAAATCCGGTGTTGCATGGCAGGTTTGTTTTGTGCAGGAATAAAACACTTGTAGCTTGAGACAGTTTCCATTTATTCCTTACTCTTCGCTCTAATATCACATTTGTAAATGTGCAAATACTTAAGTGTGCTGTATGTGTTGCAGTGAGATTGCTAGTGTCTGTGTGCAAACAGACACACACTCCCCTCGCTCCCCCCTGTATTAAATGTCACATCCGCCTGTTTAAATGGCACTGACTTCACTTAACACCGAGGCGCTGCTGGGGCACACGTCTACCTTAAAACAATTTCTCTGTGTGTCAGGAAGAGAAAGCAAGCACACGCTCAAATGTACTGGGACGCACACTTACGACAGAAGACTTAAACACACACATACACGTGCGCACACACACCCACACACACGTCGTGGCTCGGCATGTCTCTCTGTGTTACAGCTTAGGTCCACTTGGTTTAAAGTGAGTCTTTCTCAGCAGATGCTCAGGTCTCCTTCAAAATCAATACTGAGAATTGTTCTGCTGAACCCTTGGGAGAGTTACAATATGGGATGTGTGAGTGTGTGAGTGTGTGTGTGTGTGTGTGTGTGCGCGCGTGTGTGTGTAAGAAGATGTGGTATTGAGTCCAGGAGGCAGGAGGGAAGAGCGTCAGCTTACTGGATGCCCTAATGGATTCCTGTTCACACTCCCCTCCCTCCCTAACTTCCCTTCTCTCTCTCTCTCTCTCTCTCTCTCTCTCTCTTTCTCTCTGTCTCTCTGTCTCTCTCTCTCTAACCCTACTCTCTTCCCGCAACTCTTGAGACGACCTCGCCTCCTCAGACTGCAGTCCTAAGACCTTAAGCTGCGTAATCTCCCCCTCTCCTCACTCTCATCTCCTCCTCTTCTCGTGGCCCTGTGGTCCTCGCTCTACTCCCCCGTGCTCCCTCCTGTGTTGACCTCTCGCGACACCAGAGATGGTTTTATCCAGCGTTGAGGGAGGTGTGCCCTCCTTAGAAGCTGCTTTTGTGTCTGAGTAGGTGTTTCAAGCACATCACAAGTGGTTCATTTATTAAAAAACACCAAGGACATCGAGCGAAGCAGTCCGTAATGGTCCTCTTTTAATAAAATAACCCTCCAATTCATCATTCCGTTTGTCCTCTTTTAGGTTTTGGGACACTAATCAGGTGGTACTTACATTATTCCTGTGGGAAAAGTGTGTTTTTGCAGCAACAGCAAGATAAAAAAAAAAAAAAGCACATGGACAGTGTTTAAGTGTGTCCAAAAGTGATTAATGGGCTAATAATGATACATCTGAGCCACAATCCACTTAGTTATTTCAGCTAAAGAAGTTGTGTTTTTCATACAACCTTTGTTATTTTCAGTCAGTATGATGTCAAAGACAAATTAATGGATTTGAGAACAGTCAGCTGGACGGACAGCCGGTGGGCCAAGTGGCTGAAGTGGAGTCTTTTGGGATCATTAACTTTATACTATTATTTATGAATTTAACGAGAGAGCGACTTTGTACTAAATCATTAAGATATTTCTTTCAGGGGGACTATTTAAATGCAATTAAATGCTAAATCGAAATGTCTTGAATACAGCAAGTGGGAGAACTTAAGTTCAGCTGTTTACTGAGGTTTGTGCTCTCCGTGCACCCTCTAATTTCACGTTAATTAAATAGGGGCTACACGAGGACAAGCATCTGTGTCAACCGTCGGGAATTTGAACCTGGCAACATTTGAGCTCGGGAGCCTCCGTCGGACACGGTGCAACGGGCAGTGCGGCATCTTATTTTTTTTATGGATTCCGCAGTGAGCGTTTCCTCAGTGGCTCTTGTGGAAGTTGTGAGTAATGCTCTTACTGTCCTCCAGGTTTGCCTGCCAAAAAAGTGGAAGAAAGCTTACTGGAAGAAAGCTCAAGGCTTCCCAGAAGCCAGTTCAGATGTCTTAATGTGGCGCCCTGAGTTTATGTGGTGAGGTGTAAATGGTGGGTGGGCCATTTGCGGGCAATACGTGTACAGTTCCTCTCTGCATTAGATGTCGTAAATGTGTCATTATCATTCTCCGTTTCCTCTGCTGCTTATTCTCCCACTTCTCTTTTCTCTGCCTCTTCCTAAAACACACCCAACGGATGTTATCCACCCATTAAACGTCCTGAGTACCAATTTGCTTCACTCAGCTCAAGTGATGTTGTGATGAACGCACTAACGATAATCCTCCACACGCTGGACCTCCAGCATTCACCTTATGTCCTTGGCTCTGCGTATCGGTGAGAGGGTGGCATCGTTGATAATGTTGTCGTCACCGCTTTACGCCGACTCTCGCCTCTAAAAACCACCGCGCTAGACATACACACACTTCCTTGTGAGGTATGTTGTTCACGGCCATTGGCCGTGTACTCCTGACCCGTACTGCCCCGGCGACCCGGCTCCAGATGTCCGTCTCTGTTGGACTCCGTGGTAGCCAGCCGTCGTAGCTGGCAACAAACGCGGCCAGCGCTAATCACTGACAACTCGGACGCTCTGGGGTGGCTAGACTGTCAGCGGGGGTAGGCTGAAAGGTCTTTGAACTGGTCTTCATCTGCAGGCGCAGCATGGTGGCTAACATGGAATAAACTATGTTCCAGCTCTGGCTTTAAATACCATATTGGGACTAATACAAGACGAAAATGATCCTGGCTTGCGTGTTTTAAACGTGACATTTGCAATACAATAAAAATAAAAACAAATTAATGAAAATCATCACTTCAATATGTGAGCTATTTCTATTTCTGTTTTACAGTCTCAAAGAGGAACACATTCAGGGCTTCCAGCATTGTAAGTGCTCTGCGAATGGAAAGTCCTTAATCGCTTGGAGACCCACATACACGTTTTGTTTCGTGGAGGCCTTTAGTGCGTATGAAGTTGCTCTAGTCAGGAATAAATCTGAAATAACTAAATTGCCCTAAATTCTGAACGTGCTAAAGGGCTGAGAGCATTATGATGGAAGTACTGTACTTGAGGCTCCGCATACAACCCAATTTCAAAAAGATATCTGGAGGTGAGAGGTCAAGGGACCCTCTTTCCAACATGCTAGTACGACATAGTTGGCACAAATGGATTAATTGGGTTGTTTCATGTGATGCCGGTGTCTGTACTCAAGATGGACGGCGATGTCATGGGTGTCCGATGTTCTCGGTCACTTCACACACACACACACACACACACATCTCTTTAGAGCTCTTTCAGAGGTTCAAGACTACTTTCTCTGTCTCTGGCAGCGTTTAAGTCTGTGTGCTTGCAATCTTCCATCATCTGAAATTGTTTGACACCTTATTTTCTGCCACTTAAGTTACATGATTCATTGATTGCCATTATCTTGAAATAGCTGTCATTACTGTCTCGCGCCGTGGTAAACTCCAACATCATTTTAGCCACTGTCTACGGAGTCCGTGGTTGTAAATATCACGACCAGATCGGCACTATTATGTTATTGTCGGTTTTATTTCTTACGGTTGCGTGTTCATGAAAACTGGAATAATTCTTTAATTGGTTTGTATTGCTCGATTCATTTCCAGCAGTCGTTTTCACGCGTGCGAATGCTATTTAACAAAATATTATTTCACTCTTAAATCACACACAATAACCACAATAATATGAAGCTGGGATATGAAAGACGAAGGAATGTGCCGCCGTTGTCGAATGACCTCAATGCGATCGATCAATTTTTTGGACATCCGAGTCACGGGAAATTGTATGTCATGCGTTACAACTCTGACTGTTTAACGGTTCCACGCACGCCCTTGAAAAGAGAAAGCCATTAAAAGTGAGATAAAAGTTGCCCACATTTACTGCTGTGCGTTATAAGCATTATAAAGCTGAGCGTTGTAAAAGGGTGCAACATCTGCGCTCCGTATCGGAGAACATGCGCGTCTACTACATTGTTACCTAATCTACTAATGGCCATGATGAAGCTTGATTTATTCAGCACTGACTTCATTCTGCATTAAGGGAGTGTAATGATTATTTATAATACCCGGCAGGTAATTTATTAAGCACAGAATATTCAGCTTCATCTTGCACTCCTCAGAAAGGAGGTGAAAGGTCAACTACAGAGCAGCGCCCAGGAACGGGAAGGGACTTTGTGTTTTACCGGAGGGGAGTTTATCAGTGCGGAGGCTTGCCAGCACATGAGCTTGAATACGGACCCTCTTGAACCTGCGTGGTGCACACCCACAGAGATGTTTCACTGATGTTTCTCAGTGAAGTCGAAGATAACATTATCGCTGCACGCAAAACAAAAAGAAACGATATGAAACCAATCCAGGTGAAGTTCATTTGGGTTCAGTGACAGACGGTCCAGCACTATCGTTCAGTTGAAGTGTGAACACGGTCTCACACAATAAGACCCCGTTTACACGATGGGAAAGCGCATATATTTTCGTGTTTTGGCCTTTCATTTACACAAAAACTGAGGTTTTATCACGGAAAACGATCATTTCTAAAAACTCCGGTCAACGTGGAGATTTCTGAAAACTCAGTTTTTGTGTTTGCGTGTGAACGAGATCAAACTGAGTTTTAGGTTGTCAAACGTCACAGCATGCGACTAAAGATGCTTCACGTCATGTGAGCGTCCTATGGGACGTATGCGTACAGCGTATTTATGCGGGTTCATATAAACAGAAACTTTTTTGAAAACGACCTTGTGTGTACAACGTTATTTTTTGAAAACGGAGGGGTAGAAATATTTGTTTCCGTAAACACGTGTAAATGTGGCCTAAGAGAACAGGTTGTACACTAAAGGTACGTTCACACCGGACGCGACAAAATTTTGTCGCGCGACAAGTTTACATGTTAAGTCAATGCAAAGCTGCGACAAAGCTGTGACGCCGTTTTTTGCTTCGGATGTCGCGGGGCGAACTGAGCGAACAGAGCGATCTGTCGCAGCTTTTTGTCGCTCGAGTTGAAATTTCTGAACTCAAGCAGCAGAAACGCGTGAGTCATAGTTGCGTCAGCCAATCAGCGTTGAGAAGCTCCGCTCGTCATCGTTCTGCCGGCCGGTTTAGAAAGTGGAGAAAAAGATTCTTGTCGCCGTTCGTGGGCACCCCGAACTTTATGACACGACTCTTTACTTACCGAAACCGTAGCGATAAAGATGAAGCTTAGAAGGAGGTCGGAGAAGCCGTGGGACTACCTGATATGTTTAGAATGTGTGCATTTGCTTTTATTCTCGCTGTGTGTTGTACTTTACTATGAACCAAGCGCCGGCATACGTGTTTCATGGCAGCGGAGATCTGCCGCCGGAGGAGGAAAAGTCTGGAGACACGAATCATAAAGAGAAGAGAGAGAGACACGAATCATAGAGAGAAAAGAGAGAGAGAGACACACCAATCAAAGAGAGAGATAGCAGTGAGTAGCGCAGTGAGAGAGCAGCTCGGTCCACTAAAAAGTGGAAGCTCTCTGCGGTCCTGTCGTTCCTCGACCCTTACAGTACTGCGGGAACATGGGGCGGAGGGCCGTGGAAGTCAGGACCGCAGAGTCCAGAGAGAAGGAGAGAGAGGGGCAGCAGCAGGGCGTCTCACAGGGCGACAAGTGAAGACACAACATCTCAGTCTGGTTAAGGAAAAGATTCATATGGCTGAAGAAGCGGGTGCAATAAGCCACGCCCCCGCTGTGTCGCGTCCGACACGTCCGGTGTGAACACCCTTTTTTTTGTTGCGCGACAGAATCCTGCGACAGGCGCGACGAGAAGTTTTTTGTCGCGTCCGGTGTGAACGTACCATAAGATGAGCAGCGATAGCTGTTAAAGCATCACACACACACACACACAAACACACACACACACACACACACACTATGAGTCAGCTGGAGGCCTTTCTGTGGTTTTGACATGGGTTCTTTTGATGCGTAACAGTATGCCAGCTAGCTGGGTGGGAGGATAGAGATGTGTGCTTACACGCCGCAGTAAGGCGGCGGTAATCCATGACTCACAGTGTGCCCGCGTGTCGTGAGATGAACAATAAAGTGGCAGCTCGTGTTGGGGATATCTCTTCTCACTCGTGTGCATGAGCCTAAATGTTCATCGGATGGAAACAAAGTGTGGACCGACGACAACCGTCGGCTAAGTAATCTCTGCTTCTCTGCTATTCTACTCGTTTACAACGCAGCCATTTCTCCAAACACTGGACTTTCATCTTCATTAAGGTCACACGTCCTCCGACTTGGCAGAAACATATATTTTGCTCCATGTATCCATCGTTGGCACAAAGTGCATCCACACAGTGTTTGATAAGATCCACTTATCTCAGTGTTGATAATTGGAGCTGTATATCTTCCTATCACAAGCTCATCTTCTCTGATCTATTGGTCTCCGTCAACATTCACGAAGATCTTTTTGTTGCTCTGTGTTTTATTTGTGCATTCGCGCGAGAGATTCAGGCACGATTGTGTACAATAAGCAAACTACAATATGTTGGCTGTTGTATTATGATTACACTTATAGGGTCTTTGTATAGTGTGGTTTTACCCTGAACAAACATTTTTTACTTTGAATAATGAATTCAGAGAATAGGACGGACCGAAGAAAGAAAGATTTGTGTGAGACATAATGCTTATATATATTAGCTATAGCCTAGTATTTTTTTTAATAATTAATATTATATTAATAATAATAAATAATAAAAATCCCAAAACACATAAGGTAAGGTGGAGATAGACTTAAGAAAGCAATGTGATGGAAAATGTGGAATGTAAAAGCAACGTTACAAAATAAAAAGTATGGATTTATGGAACTCTTTTGTCTCTGGGGGTTATTTGTGAGAAAACAGGCAATACCGTCTCCATTAAAATGACAAGACGTTAATGGAAATAGAACATTGACTTGGTTTTACACGTGGCACAAACAACGGCCTCCTGGGTGAAAGGGCTGTGTGTGTTTGTGTGTTTGATTTATTCACCCCAACGATGCTCTATGCTGACTTCTTGTCACGACTTCTCCACCTTCATAGTAGTGTAGTTATATTCATCCTGCATGATTAATCAACTCTCCTGTCATTCCAGATCCTGTCCTCCTCACCTGATTGTCTCTCATTCCCTTCACCTGGTCCTCACGCCTTGCTCACCTACTTCTGATCACCTCGTTAGTCCCTCATTCCCTTCACCTGGTCCTCACGCCTTGCTCATCTGCAGCCCATCCCCTCGTTAGTCCCTCACTATTCAGCTCCCTCACGTCTACTTGTCCTCTGACAGATTGGCCGTTTCTCAATCAGCGTACTTGTGCGTCCTTTCCTCTACTTGTGTCCTCGTGGACTCGTGAAACGTCATCAGTCTCAGCCCGGGTACACGTTCCAATTCAAAGTTCGCTTCTCGCAAAGCACGGTCAAAATGCCCGGATTTGACTTGATCCTCCCACTTTCCGGAGGATGCATCACAGGAGACTTGTGCGTACTCTGGCCAGCATATATCCCACAATGCATTTCACCAGCAACCAGAAACAGTAGCGGAGGAGAAAATAAACGACTGACAGATGACTTTTTATAAACACTACTGTTGTTGAGTCACGGAATGTCATTTTAGGATGTTTTGTTTATTCGACTGTAAAAAATAATTTACACAGAATAATTAGAATAAACTCAGGAGCAAGAACAGCTGATGTGGTGACGTCATCAAGTCAGCTGCTGGTCCAATCGCAGAAAGACCGTCCTCCCGTTCTCCCGTCCTCCCGAGTCTGGACTCCCAAGACCAGACTCCAAAAGAACACAAGTCTGCAGTTGTGTACTTTGAATTGAGAAACGGCCATTGTCTTGTGTGTAATTGCCAAGCGCTCCACCATATTAAAATATTAATTCTGATCTTCCTGTTCCGACCCTGTTTGCCTTTGTTGCCCTATCTGACGGACCACCCGGTTTTGACCCTGCCTGCATCACCAAGTAAAGATGCTCCTCCTACATTCCTGTTTCCGAGTCGTGCTTTTGGGATCGAGTACGTGTAACCTTTACACTTCCTGAAACATGAAAAACAAACGTACTCAGGGAGAAAATATTTTCCTTCAAAACCTAAATCAGTTTCTAAAAGTAAGGTTATCTATGAGAAATTGACTAAGTTATTCAGAATTTCATTTGCATTTGTGTATAATCACCATAAACTAAAAAATGTTGTGTTTTAGTGAACTGTTTAGGAATATATCCTCTTCATGGAGTCTACAGTAGCTCAGATAAGACAAACACCAACGCCGGCTCTTTTTCCTGTTTTTACGTTAGCTGAAGGTCACTGGAGTTCTCCGACACCCTTTCAAAGGGAAGGATGATCGGAAGGGTTTTTAGTTGGTTACTATTTGCAACCTAATCACTAGATAAGACTATATCCTACACACTGGTGCTTCAAACACAAGCTTTTATAAAACAATATCTCAACACCTGCGTGTTGAAGGACGGATGCGAATATATCAACGGTCAAACCCTGATGAAGGACGTGCGATAGTAGGAAGACTCATAGAAACGTCAGGAAATGGAAAGTAATAGGCTACAGGAAAGAAAAGATTACAAAAATATAAAGAAATTGTTGAGAAGAGAGGCATGCAGAAGCTTCTGGGTGTGATCAGAATATTAATAATCCCAGAGACAAAAGTGGTGATTTGACTCTGGATATATAGCAGAGGAAATCCATTAATAGAGAGGTTATATAATGACTCTGCTTTCTCTTACTGCATGGTATGAGCTGTATTTTTATTTAACGAGGTATTGAATCAACTGCAGTGGATATTACCTGACTGACTGCACTTTCTTTAGCTGTTAAGCATGTTACATTATTATCACTTCAGAGTGTTAATCATACATTGTAACCGCATTTGCATAGTTTTTAGACTGAATTGCTGTGCTATCCCGACTGAAGTGAGCTGAAATCATGCAAGTTCAGCACAAAGCATATGCAACACGGACAGTGAAGTGGGCGCCATTAATTTAAAAGGAAACGCTCCCTATGGGGGAAAGAGACAGATGTATAACAGAGATAGAGAATAATCTGTAACTTCTCGGTATTCCCTTTTACATTACATTACATTACATGTCATTTAGCAGACGCTTTTATCCAAAGCGACTTACAATAAGTGCATTTCAACCTAGAGTACAAACTAAGAACAACAAGAATACAGAAAGTAACATTTCCTCAACATAGTCAAACTACAAAAGTACCATAATAAGAGCCATTCAAGTGCTACCAAAGTGCAAGTCTGTGATTAATCCAGATATAGTCGGAAAAGGTGCGTTTTCAGTTTTCGGCGGAAGATGTAGAGACTTTCTGCTGTCCTGATGTCAGTGGGGAGATGGTTCCACCACTGAGGAGCCAGGACAGCAAACAGTCTGGATTTCGAGTGGTTAGCTCGAGGTGACGGAGTCACAAGTCGGTTGGCTGTTGCCGAGCGGAGCTTAACGTGCCGGGTGTACGGTGTGACCACATCCCGGATGTAGAGGGGGCCCGATCCGTTCAGAGCACGGTACGCCAGAACCAATATCTTGAAGCGGATGCGGGCCGCCACCGGTAGCCAGTGAAGAGCGCGGAGGAGCGGAGTGATGTGGGTGAATTTCGGGAGGCTGAAGACCAGTCGAGCTGCTGCATTCTGGATGAGCTGCAGAGGCGGATGGCCTTAGCAGGTAGACCAGCCAGGAGGGAGTGCAGTAGTCGAGGCGCGAAATGACCAGAGCCTGGACCAGAACCTGCGCTGCCTTCTGGGTAAGAAGAGGTCGTATTCTCCAGATGTTGTGCAGCATGTACCTACAGGAACGCGATGTCGCAGCAAATCGTTCTTTTTTTTTCATTATCAATACATTCTATTAAAATCCAGCTCAGGGTGATCTGCTGATCCCACTCCTATAGAGGCTCCTCTCCGTTTCCCCCCAAAGGCTCATGTGATAATTCATTGTGAAAGTGAGATTGGTGGCTCTGAAATATTTCATTTAAATTGTTCCATTTTCATTCAATGAACTCATAATCAGCCGTTTCCCTCTCTGTCGATGTCATTTTGGCAGTCCATCAGCACAGCCTATCGTGTATGACTTTTAAGCTTTTCATTTGGTTTCCAGTGAAATTCTTGTTAAATTAAATCTGTTCAGGGCTCTAAATAGCTGGGACCCCCTGCATCAAAAACATAAATGGCAAAGAAAGCCCTTAGTGGAACTGACTGGTGCATTGAGTAATGACACTCATATTGTAATGTTTACTGGATGAGGGTAATTGTTATCAGTAACATGCTGAGTTTTGACTGTGTAGCAACAACTAAATGTCTCATTTAATTAATTTCATGTATTTTTCCATTGTGTTTCTCCTAATTTAAACACTATATATTGAGTGAATTGAGGAGGAACATAAAGATATTCCATCTTCACAGTTATGTTTTATAGCATACAGTGAGGCCTTCCTGACATTCTTATACGCAGAAGACAGAAGACATCTCTTTTTTTGCCTTTCAGCTGCTGACTATCATAGTCTCTATACAGTTCAGTGGACAGGAGGAAAGCCATTCATATAGGAGGGTTTTTCCCATTTCCTCATGCAGATGAGGAATTCGATACAGCTAAAGATTTCTGACGGCGTGTCTCTGTGACAGAGCTCCATCTGTGTGCGGACACACATCATTCACCATGCCACCAACTGAAGCGGAACATGGAGGACATTTTAATCAAGGCTCTCAGCAAGCCTGGTGCGGGCTGGTAGCTGTGTGTGTGTGTGTGTGTGTGTGTGTGTGTGTGTGTGTGTGTGTGTGTGTGTGTGTGTGTGTGTGTGTGTGTGTGTGCAGGTGGACGCAGGTGTATTAGAAATTGTGTCTGGGGTATTGGGATGAAACATTAAGTCTACTCTCACCAATGATAAAGAGGCAAATGGTCCTGTGTGACCCCAGAGCGACTTCTTGTTAGAATAAAAATAGACTGGTTCCTTAATAGTTACAAGATATATGCATGTGTGGGGACTTCTGCCCCGACCACCACACTGGACCATATCCCAATTTTCGTTTAACAAGCTCTCCCTGACCTCCCGTCTTCACTTGTGATAAAACTTCCTGCGGTTAAGTGAAAAAAAGCCCCTGGTTTTTCGCCGAGCGTGCTTTTAATTCTCTTTTTCCTTCTCAAATGGCTACCAGATAGAATCAGGGCCCACTGGCTCTGACCCTTGCATTATTGCTTTTTACATTGTTACCCGTCATTCTGTAGATTTAGAGATTTAAGAATCTTTTTTAAAATAATTAATACTAAAGCAAAAAATATTAGACATTTCTGAAGAAAGTGGCTTCCTATCGGTCAAACCGTCAGAAGAAAAAATCATTTTCTGTTGTCCAAAGTATTTGTTGGTTCTGGGTAGAATATCTCGGCCATTTGCCATGTTTTGATCAGAAGATTTTATGAAAACCTGCATGAGGAGAATCTACAAATGCCCAAGCTTTATTCAGTACCCCGGCTCATTTAAAGATGTACTGACCTTTCCAGTCCTTATTATTAGTTGCTTATAAAACTGCGGATCCACACCCTTTTAGCGTTTTAATACAGATCATCTCCATCGTAATATGTCTTGTGTCCGTTCAGCTCAGATAAAGCTGCTCACCTTGACCTTTTGTACATCTTTTATCTGACTCTCAACTGATGTGGGCTAATGCACTGAAGCTAAGAGTTCGGTGTCGTCATTAAAGGTACAATTGCCTCAGATTGGGAAAGACCTCTTAGATTACAATGGCGCAAAGACACCTAAGGGATGTGGTTAATGTCGCAAGGGTGTGTCAACTTTGTGTATTCGGTAAGATACCTTAGTGGAAAATGACTTTGGTAAAAGTTACCTATGAGAATACTACTTAAAATACTACTTAAATTATCTGATAATTACTGTACCAAAGTATCAACATTGAAAGTAAATGTAAATGCTGTTAATAAAAAAGCAAAGGGTCAGCTTTTTGAGAATTAGGAATTAAGTGCTGTGGCCACCATGACTAAGGACAAGGAGTTGCGTTGAAAGTAATTGTGTTGGCTGTGATCAATCCAGGAGCTACAAGGTTTAACATAGTATATTGTACATATGTATACTTTTGCATCTACTATGGACTTTTCATCATAATTCTCAGAAAAGCAATATGACACTATGAAGGAGATGTACCAGTGTGTTTGCAGACATGTCTTTATAATACATTCTTTGGAATATCCTTCATACTATCTTGTATTTATATCCAAGCTTTCTTATGTATTAATTTAAAACCATGGACTTTCTTATTGTCCTGTGAAAGTGTGTGTATGTATATATACTTGCACATGACAATAAGAAAGTCCATGGTTTTAAATTAAGACATTACAACTCTACATTACCAAAAAACGGTGCCAATACGACCAATGTTGGGTGCATGAGCCGATTGAAACTGAAAAAAACTACTATTTTGAACTTCTCTGGGGACTCCGCCCTGTCAGCAGGTTACGACAACCTATCGTTTCACTTTGAGAGCGGCGCATGCACGGTGTATGACTGCATGAGCCGGCGTGCACATCAGTGCACTGGGGGTTATGGGGAGACCGGTCCCCCTGAAAATGTGAAGACCGATGATGGAAAGAGCAGTCTTAACTCATATTAGTATCGTAGCGTTGATTGCAAGTATTGCATTAATACAAGTAGGCCAACAAATAATAAATTAGCCTTTATAAGCTTGTTTAAGCTACGAGCTGTGATATCTGTTTTTGGTCAATGCGGCCATGAGAACGGCTTTTATTTTCATGGCCGAACAGGTTTTAAAATGTCGTTATTGTCATTTGTCGTTTTGTGTTTTTTAATATCTGTTTAGGCACCGGTATCGAAGAAAAAAACAATAGCACACTCATAATGGGTTCTTCATCTGGGTGAGACGAAATTGCCCCGTGCTTAGTTCAGAGTCTGCATTTTCTTATTTTTATATTTCTCCATCGCCGTTCTTCACAACTTCTTCCGCATATCATTTAATTCTTAACTACTGGCATGGAAGAGTATTTCATTTCTATGCCCGGCACTATATATTGCAAACTCGGATGCTCAACGATGGCAAATTATTTGTGGCCGTAAAATAATATTTTCTTTGGACCGATGAAATAAAGGTCATTTTCCCACGGCACACCTGACGCTCTCTCACGGCGCACTGGTTCAAAATCACTGGACATGGGGATGTAGAGGGATAAGTTCACCACAACCTACCATGACACGCAAGTTAGCTAACGCTTGCTATTGTTAAATTAGCTAACGATAGCCAACTAGTGCTGCGATGATTATAGTGATGATTATAGCTAAGATGACTCGAATCAACAATCTCACAACTGTCAACACGTCCTCAGCTTTTTTAATAATATCTTTCTGATATTATTGCTGTATGAGTTAAAACGCCGGATGTTTTACATAGCAATTTAGCCTAAGTGTCTTGTTTTCATATAAACGTCAGCCCTAGGGGGACACTTAACGTTTGACCTATAATGTATGTTCTTTTCCCTGTGGTATCCTAAAGAATCCATACAGACATTTGAGGAGAGAACTCATGGCAGAGCATCCCAGCAATTCAACCCTTGAGCCCAAGGTTGTAGGTTTGCGTCAGGATTAGTCACAAGCAACGTTTTGGGAATGACACAATTGTCCCGACCAATATTTTTTTGATTTGATTTGCTTGTTAGAAAAATGATTTGCACAATATATTTGCAAACTTATTCGTATAATGGTTTTTATTAGTTTGTCGACCAGAAGAGTGAAAAATACATTTCCATGCTTTCCAATGCGCCCTTGGCAGAGTTAGAAACACCGTGAATCGTAACTCGCAGAAAGAGAGGTGGTAGTAGTCACGGAAACTACTAAAGAAGCCAGGAAATAATAACGCCTCATTAGTATTTTGTTTGGTCTCAGCATTGATATTGTTGACCCTTTTGTGCTTGTTAGATAAGATATCCAAGTTTCTCACCACCCATTTATTTCATTTACATTATAATAAAATGGAAGATGTATTTGAAATACAATACAGTGCAAGATCTTTTTACAATACAATATTATAGAATAGAAGATGTATTTAAAATGCAATACAGTGTAAGATCTTTTTACAATACATTATAGAACGGAAGATGTATTTGAAATACAATACAGTGTAAGATATATTTACAATATAATAAAATGGAAGATGTATTTCAAATGCAATACAGTAAGATATATTTACAACATAATACAATAAAAAACAATAAAATGTATTTAACATGAAATGATAAACAATAAAATATATACATCCAGTTTGATTCAGGGTTGCAGTGGCAGGCTAGCAGGCTGACCCAGACTTCCCTTATCTTTTCTCAGGCTAGAGCCCGGCCATCCAGAGGAAAGTATTGTCGATAGGGAGGTCTCTGTAATCTTCTGTTTTCCGTCCGAGGAGTTGATGTTTCTTATTATTGCTCTACTGTCAGGTCCTGGGCTGTTTGGGCTGTTTCATGAAACAAAAAGTAGTTTGAATATTCAGACTACCACAGTAAATCATCAATAAAGGGAAGTGATGCACCACTTACCAGTGAATACCCGCCGGTTTGACGTCCTTATGTCCTCTTGCACCCACGTGTGTGTGGTGTAGGTGCAATAGGGGCCCTGGCTGTGGTGTGGACTGGACTACAGAGACTGAGGCCGGCCAGCAAGTTTGTGATGCCAATCAAATCTGTGTCATTAATAAGAGTCTGGGCACACACGCCGCCGTCTTTGATTGCTTGAACATATGTCTCCTCTTTGTATTGTTCTTTTACATCTACGCTCTTCGGCAGTAAATCGGGGAGACAAACACAAGGTACTTCGAGCATTGCTCGCCCTTTGGAGGTTGTTAATTTTTCTTCCGAATAGCTTTATGAAGACTTGTGTTGCTTTCTTAGCCTGTGTGAAGGTCAACTTGAAATTAAATGAAAAGCGTTTTTCTTTTAAACTGATCCTAGAATAATTCCGGAACCAAAAAAGAACATGATGGAATACAATGATGTATTCATGATGACGTCATTACCTGTGGGACTCAGTGACTTAGGTCTATAACTTTGCTAACTGATCTGAATCCTAATATTCAGTTGGAGAAAAAACACTAAGATCTATAATCTACATACAACCTTCAAATACACAAATTAGTGTCTTTAGTGAACATATCTGAACAGGATTGTACTAAATATCAACACACTTTTTAAAGCACCAACATGTGCTTTCCAGAACAAAGGGTTGATTTAATTATTACTGTAATATCTCTTTATATTTTGTATATTCTGATTGCACATCTCAGTAAGGCTGAGAAAATCCAATGAATCAACCTCCTGACCAGGACTGCTTAATAGTGTGTGGTGTTCATATTGTTGTTATTCAACCATTGTTTGTGTCTGGTAGACAGTTGCTGAATACTTTTTTTATTTAAGACAACACAATCAATTTTATGTTAAATTACTCAGATGTTTACTTCATTTCAATTCCAAGGACTATAAACACCATATAAGCATAATATTCATATTGTGCTGTACAGAGTAATACTTACTGAGCTGGAAGGACAGATCAACTCCACCCATGTGCTCGTTGCACTCATGGAGCCTTTCGCTGACTTGTTTGTGAGGCATTCACATCAATATAAGGGCGTTCCTGCCGGTTCTCCCTGTACGTTCCACAGGCAGCAATTTTAGTCATGGAGAGCTTTGAAGAGCGTGGGGCTGGAATAACAATTGTCAATAAATATATATGGTTGGCTGTTCCAAGGTAAGGGGTCTCACTAGGGACATCAGAGTTTGATATGACAGGCCATGACCGATGGGCATGGTACTTTTACCAGTGTAAAGAGAAAATTCCACTGACCTAGAGTCAGCCAAAACAAACAGCTTGAATCTCCACCTTGTGGTTTTGTCCTTTATATACCGAGTCATCCCACTGTTCGCCATTCTCTCATCCACAGCCAGGGGGAAGGTAAAAGGCGTCTATCAGGAGTTTCAGGCTGAATAGTCTGTCGTGTTCGACTGAGCACTTTTTACCGTCATTGTGGAGATCCTCATCGGGGTCACTAAGGTGATGGTTCCAAGATATCGTCCCGTATTAGTATTTTGTCATGAGCAGACTTGGAAACAGCATATGAGATACTGCCTCCAGTAATCCCTAATACTGTTTGTTCTCCATGCCCATGTACTAAAGCAACCCGATGTACTTATAAACAATAATTCTTCCACTAAAGCCATGTAATTCATTTATATTTCTTCTCGTTTGAAAGTTGTTTTTCATCCTGCTTGTGCTTTGTTTGTGTTTTGATGCAGTGTCTATACCGTTTGTTGCGCAAAGAACAGTTTGAATAATTCAAAACGTGTTGCTATGAAATGTGGATCTGGTATCCTGGCTGGCTGGAACCTGGAAACAGGGGGAGCAGGGTCCGAGTATTTGTCCATCTTCCACAACAGCGTAGATGTAGGTGGCTATGGTGGAGCTCGGGGTGCACACGTCGCTGTCTTTGATTGCTTGGCTGGTGGTCTTTTTGACGCAAGCAACCTCTTTGCTAGCGGAGGTGGTGGTGTTGGTCAACGCAACCTTTTTGCTGGAGTGGAAATAAACTACAAATTACTACTAGCCAGTAGCCTACTAAGATCATTGAAAGACAGATGAGCACCATTGTGCAGTTTTATGGACACGTGACGGACACCGTAACCGTGAACTAAATTACATGTATTCACTCTGCTAGCGTTACATTTTTATTGCAAAACGTAGTTTAGTAAACGCACTTACCCATCTTCAAATGGATCTTTTCTGGCTGCATATTCCTCCTCGAAAGATTTCGTGGGCCGAGTACTTTTGGCACCGCGTAACCCGACAAATCTATGCCCCTATCTCTCTGTGAATTACGTACAAACTCACAGGGGTAAGGAATTGGAAACCCTACTGATCCCTTTAAACGTATTTCTGTCCTGTAGTATCACGGAAAAAATGATATTTAACAAACAAAAACATTGTCAAACAGGCAGGCGCGTCGCAAGACCCGGGAGGGTTTAAAGGTGTCAAGGTCAAGACAACTGGGGAGATTATTTTTTTTTTCCCTACTTATCAGATTTGAGTCCTTTTTAATCTCTGGATGGAGTGTAGAGCCAGTGCTTTTACTGAGGGATTTATGTCTTACAG
Source organism: Liparis tanakae (assembly GCA_036178185.1). Lineage (NCBI taxonomy): Eukaryota > Metazoa > Chordata > Actinopteri > Perciformes > Liparidae > Liparis > Liparis tanakae. Next base: position 18,609,167 of record CM070110.1, on the reverse strand, counting down.
TTTTTTTCAATCTCTAACCAGCGCTTACCCATCTTCAGATTTAAAATCATTCCAGTAAAAAACAAATCAGTTATTTTTCTCCTTACTAAAGGAGGTACAGTATACATACTGTTTACAGAATGATAGAATGCAAAATGTTTCCAGTATTGCTAACGGTGAACAAAATATCCATGAAACACACAAGAACATTCTGAACAAAAAAACAACAGCAAAAAGCCCAGATAAAAAGGAGGGGAAACTAAAAAAAGCACAACATTCCTGTATCTACACTCAAAAAAACGATTCAAGCCCTTCTTAGAGGTGACTCAATTAAATATTGTTTAATACATTGAAATAAATCAATTACAAAATGAAGATATTTGTATTTAATTGGTGTAACACAATATATAGGAATTCTTTCATTTATTAGATTTATTTAGGTTAGATGGTGTGCATATCAACTCAAAATTAATGTGTTTAATTGGGGACTATACCCTTAGCGCATGGGCCGGCTGAAAATCGGTTGTTTTCACAAGGTGAACGCACTTTCAGGGCTGGTGTAGTGGGTAGCACTGTCGCCTCACAACAAGAGGAGACAGGGGGTTATAGGTTTGATTCCCGGTCAGGGCGGGCCTGTTGTGTGGAGTTTGTTCTCAGTGTGGGTTCCCCAGCGTCCTCTAAACCCAAAGACTTGCAGTCAGGTTAAATTATCTCTGTATTTTAGATGTGAGAGTGAATGGTTGTATGTCTCTATGTGACCCCTGGATGGACTGGCGGCCTGTCCAGGTGACCCCCCCCCCTCCCCCCCCTCGCTCAATGTCAGCTGGCGTCGGCTCCAAAGACACCAATAAGCGGTACTGAATAGAATATTTATTTTACAATTTATATTTTGAGTTGGACAAACAAATTAATTTGATTGAATGAATGGTGTTATTTTATTTTAGATGTGTTTGATGCAAATGAGTTGGACTAACTCAAATGAATTCAATTTAATGAATATCGTTATTTTATTTTAGATGTGTTTGATAAAAATGAGTTGGACTAACTCAATGACATTGTATTGCACTGATGTGCTAAATTTGAGTTGGAGTTGCACATAATTATTGGATGGAAAACCTGCCAACACTTTAATTGAGTTCATCCAATGAGCCATTTCTTTGAGTGTAATCTCTGCGATCTTCAGGGTTAGGCTACATGTTTTCATCAACATCACATCTGATATTATCCAAGGTGATGCACCTGGGATAAAACCGCTTGGAATGTCGGATCCACACATATGCTGACATATACACAAAATACAAGTATTTGTCCATTGGCCAAGAGAAATAATTTGCAAGCTGTTATTTTTATAATTTCTTTCCATCACTTTTGTGCAATTAGCATTTTAAGATGGCCCCGCTCCACGCTCTGGTTCATCACAGTTGACTGGTCAGGAGACAAGTTGCTATTCCCTTGGTCCCCATGTTGGAAGAAGTCACCTAAAACTAAGTTCACAAGTTTAATTTTCCACCCCACCCATATGTATTTAATTACGTATTTTTTTAATGGAAGCATGTAGTTGATAATTTCCACATTCAAGCTCCCTGAATGGAAAAGACCCATTTTTGCTCTCTCCTTATTAACTCATGCTTGGACGAAGCTAACCTCCGTACCCTGCCGTCTGTATTAATTATGCTCCTGTGTGGATCAGGGAGGATTTATTAGATAGAAGAAGGCTTAGAGTTACTGGCATTTTGTTTATTAATGATGATCATGATAATCCCCTTTTCTAGTAGACTGGGACTTTGTGTCTGATGATACAAGGCCTGTTTTCCCTGTTCATGTAAACTAATGTTTTGTGTGTTTCACTGTTTTGTTGCTTATTTCCTCCCTTCCCTCAGTTTTATTATGACACAGTTAATACCTTAAAGGGGACATTATTCCCATCTTTCCACAAGTTGATATGGTTCCTTGAGTGTAATGTTTGTAATGTGGAAGTTGCATTAAAAAGCAAAACACAATTCCTCAAGTTGAGCGCACAAGTGTGCGTCTTGTTTATTTAGTATCACAAAAGTGAATGAACACAAGATGGCGCTGCCCAGTAACCAAGCCTGCATGGGGCGCCACGTCACAACAGCATCACAACACTTAAAGGGACCGCGATCCCGGAACAGTCACACAGATGTGTGTGACTCAATACTTGAATATAATACCCTAGAATTCACCAAATAAGAAAAAATTATCGGCGAGGTGGTCGTAGTAACCGGCCAGCACGGCTGTGCTTTACAGGGGTTCGAGGACACCAGTGTCGTGGGGGCTGAGCCAATTCAATGGGCCTAGCGACGTCCAAATGAGCTGGTTTGAGGCGGTCGATGGAGAGTCACTCCGGTTTACCACCCATGTCTATGGCCACAAAATGTGGCCATAGACTAACTCCGCGGATGAGGACTGTAGGTCTTCCTTTCGGTGCGGTCCTGATGCCAAGCATCACCCACGGGAGCTTGTCGACCCAGTTGCTGTCTTTGAGGCCAGCACGAAGAGAAGCTTTCATGGACCTATGAAATCGCTCAGTCCGTTAGCCTGCGGGTGGTATGCAGTCGTGCGGTGGAGTTTCGCGCCAAGGTTCTGGGCCACCGAGTTCCACAGCTCAGACGTGAACTGCGCGCCCCGGTCAGAGGATATGTCCGAAGGGGTGCCGATACGGGGCGACCCGGGTGCCGATAAACGCACGTGTCATCTCGACAGATGCCAACGATGTTAGTGGCACAGCCTCGGGCCAACGGGTGGTCCTGTCAACCATGGTCAACAGGTAGGTGAAACCCTGAGAGGAGGGCAGAGGGCCAACTAGATCCACGTTAACATGGTCAAAACGCCTCTCTGGCACTGGGAACAACTATTGGGGGGCTTTAGTGTGGCGGTGTGTCGTCGCGAACAGCCTCTGACGCTTTCGAACCAGGGTGGGAGAGGCCGTGGATGGCATCAAAGACGCGTCGTCTCCACCCCGTGGAAACGATGGGCCGAGGACTGCCCGTGGAGACGTCACACGTGAGCGTGGTGCCGGTTTCTCCAAAAACCACATCCTCTTTCTTTCAGACCTGTAGTCGAGGTTCTCAGGATGTGCACGTCTGGGTCTGTGGTCTGATCCGCTGCCATGTGGCTGTAATCCAAACCAAGATGGACTGCCCCTGTCACCGCCTGTGACAGGCAGTCCGCCACCTGGTTGTCCTTAACGGCCTGTAAACCACTGTGTGCTTCGAAACGCCGCTGTGTCTGAGAGGGAAGGTTGTTTCCTCCATTTGAAATGTGCCGTTCCTTCTGCAGGTGATATGAGCTTGTTCCGGACGTAACTGCCTGGGCAAACAAACAATCCCATGGCCAATATCTTGATGAGCATTTTGATAAAAAAATAAATATATATATATATATAGTCCGCCACCTGGTTGTCCTTACCGGCCACGTGCTGCAAATCTGTGGTGAACTCGGAAATGTAGGACAGATGACGTTGCTGGCTACTTTGGCCATGGCGAAAAAAAACAGCGGCTTGTGGTCGACAAAGCCGGTGAAGTGTCGACCTTCTAGCAGGAAACAAAAATGTCTGATGGCGAGGTAGAGATCCAGCAGCTGCCGGTCAAAGGTGCTGTACTTCCGTTCGTTAGCGCGCAGCTGGCGGTTGAAGAAGGCAAGCGGCTGCCAGGCCCCGCCTACCCACTGCTCGTAGACAGCCCCGACAGCGTAGTCAGAGGCGTCCGAGGTGATGGCGATGGCGGCTGTGGCTGAATGTGCCAGCATAGTGGCCTGCGCCAGGGCTGCCTTTGTGTCAGCAAAAGCCTTGTCCCTGCCATCAGTCCAGTCCACAGCGTGCGCGGGTTTACCTTTCAAGGCCTCGTGCAAGGGCTGCATTAGCTGAGCGGCTCGAGGGATGAAACGGTGGTAAAAGTTTACCAGGCCGAGGAACTCCTGCAGGGCTTTCACGGTGAGCGGGCGTGGAAACTGTGTGACCGCCAGTGTTGCCACAGTTACTTTGAAAAAGTAACTTAGTTACGATACAAGTTACTTGATTTTAAAAGTAACTAAGTTAGATTACTAGTTACTTTATTAGTTACATTCAGCAGCTGCCAAAAAAAAAAAAAACACTGCCTCGACATATGACAACAAATGACAACCGGTTTTGCCACCACTGACTTTAGTGCATTTTTAACAGTAATGTGCAATACAACAATGTACAATGTCCTCACATTTTAAGTTGAACTATTTGAACTATATTGAAACTATTTCCAGAAAAAATACAGTTTTTTTATAAATATATATATATATATTAGGGCTGTCAATCGATTAAAAATTATTAACTAATTAATCGCACATTTTGAAATTCATTAATCACGATTAATCATTTATTTTTCTTCTAAAGACTAAGTCTTCTAAATCAGTGGTCTCCAACCTTCCTATTTACATTGGAATAAATCTACCTCATCACACACTTCTCAGTTGTTTCTTTTATTTTTTTCAGCCACTGCAATCCTTTTAGCCACCAGCCTGAAGAATTAATAAAACCCAGCAATAAACTCTCCCTCCCCTCCTTTCTCTGCCCACTCTTCCTCTCCCCTTAGTCTCTCTCAATGTCAAATGATGGATGGCTGGTGGAAGCGTGTGCCAGCTGTGATGTAATGACACTACAGCTATGTCCTTATTTTAACTCTGGCCTCCATCAGAGCGTTTATCAAACATGGCGCCCCGATCCAAGACGCAAATAACAACGAAAGCAAATAAAGGGGGGAAATATAGCTAAATTATACAGAGATTGTAATAAGTAATCAAAAACGACAGTTAATTGGACACAGCTCCACGGTCTCCTGCTGGGACATAATGACAAATAAATGGAATGATGTGAATTTAGTCTAAAAGGGAGCTAACAGTGTTGCTAGGAGTGTTACTGCTGAGTTTTAGTGGCACAATATTGTGTTGTGAAATGTCGGGAGAAGTCTATTGTCCTTTCACCGAACAGTGCCCTCAGCTTCAAAGCTCACTTTGAGATTTTATTGTGAACAACATCCATTCAAGGGGGGATTTTTGGGCACTGATAAAAAAATAATATAAAAGCCCCTGTGGAGAATGAGATCTCTACAAATACATAATAAATGTTTGCCCCCAGCTGACTCCCAGGTCCCCTAATTAGTTCAATACAAATCACCTGTGTGTAGTTCCAAAGAGGGTGCAATCAATTGTCCTATAATTACACCTGTTTCCGGAAGGTATTTTTTTTATCATGGATATACACGCGCAATACACCACAAGGGGTGCATCTGAAAGATCTGGTGTTTAAATCAGACAGCCAGTCTGAAGAAGAATGGAGACCGTGTCCAGTGCAACGTTCGTTTCAGGCTTTCAATCATAATTTGGTGAATGTGTGTAGTTTTGCGGCCAGTCGGTACAGACGTTGCAGCAGACGACGGAGGCTCTTCTATTCAACCGGCGGATGACAAAGAGTTCCCGAGCCGGAGACGAGCAGCGCAGCTCCGCACTCAAGGTAGAAGTGACGGGGCGACCTTTTCAAACCAACATGACTGCTGCTGTCGAATGCTCATTTGTCATACTTTGCTGACACTACTTTCAAATGACACGGATCAGCATCCGGCTGAGAAAAGGGTACAGCTGAGTTTCACATTTCTAATGTCTTACTCTGCTCTCACGGGTGGGACTTCATCAAACTGAAGTATACTTTAAAGATTGTGTTCACCCAAATTACTGAGACGTACTGTACCTTCTAGTAGTGCAAAGTCACAGATTTGGTAGTAATTACCTCCGCATTAAAAATGTTTGATTGCCGTGTATTTGTATGCGTGCGTGCGTGCGTGTTATTCCCTAAGTAAAAAAGTATTAAACCGAATCCCATGACATTTTGTGGGATGATTGGTTATTATCCATCCGGGGACCATTTATTTAGATTTTGGGATCGATCGGGTCAAAGGTCAAGGTCATGAAAAGGTCAAAATCTTCTTTTTACCATAGCCCGGTCAATTTATATCCAATTGGCATGCAACTAAAGCCAACATTTTGATAATTCAATGGCAAATATTGTGATATGCCAAGGTATGCGCTCTACCGAGTGCCCGTTCTAGTTGTAAATTGTTTTGAGAGATGTCCCCACGATTCTTGCTTTCAACTCAATGCGATGGTAGAATTTAATTTGTGTCCCACTCGGCATGATTGGAAAAGCACTTTGAAAAAGCATGGAAAACTTACGGGACACGAATGCCGGGCATTTGCAGACATTTAGGGCCCCTTTATGAACACTGATCTGCCAACTTTAACACAGGGTGGCCAGTAGAGGCAAGAAAGCGGGAGATGTAGATAAAAGGTAAACAAAGGCGACAGCGCACAGATGTTCAGCCTGGCATATGGAATATAAACGAAAACATTAAGGATTCACGCTGGTACATAAACACGTGAAAGTCGAGGAAGACAAGCAGAAACTGAATGGCACAGCTTTATTCATAAGCATGTCATTTTGTCTTTGTTCAGTGGTTTTGACGAGTAAATAGATCATTTGACAATGAAAACAAATACCCACCATTGCACATGACATATAACGGAGTTGTCACGGTATAACGTGACAACTCACAGCAAAGCGCTGTCCTACCATTTCAAGCTCTCGCAGTCTCTCAACCATTTAACAGGCGAGTTCATTTAGGTTTCAGGCTTTTTGTGGTGCAAAAACAAGCGCTGTCCCAAACTACCCCCTCCTTTGGGACGGGCCTCTGTTTTTGTAGTTCCAATAAAACTCCTCACAACACGGTGGAATTGTTCTTAGCCTCACCGCACCCAAAGTGCTCTCTCCACCTCGTGTCTGTGTATCTTCCTCACTCCGTCTCTGTCAGCAGGAGAAGCAAATTGAATATGCTGAATGCATTTGCTTGACCCTGCAAATGGAGACCTGTCAAGCCAATCCAATTTGTGTACACACACACACACACACATCTGTGTGAGAGTCTGAGTGCATCTCTCTCTGTGCATGTGACCTTGACAGAGGGCCTTTTGACTGGCGCGTGTGTGTGTGTTACCTTCACCATTTAACCTCGGCATATGTAGATGTGCAGAGTCAGATTAAAGGAGATTAAGGGCGCTCAATCGGAGCACCTCGCCGCCCCTCCTCCCCCGCTCCCAGTGCAGGCCATACATCACACATTCCCCGTGTGATCGTACGATTACCCAGACGTTCTCCAAACAAAGCAGAAGGAAAAAAAACATGCACGATTATCTCATCAAATAAAAGAGACAGGTGACATTCACTTAACAAAGCCTTTGGGTCGGATTCAGCGATGGGATGGGCAGGTTACGTAGCCTGACGATGTCATCCTCATATTTCTAGTCAGAATGTGAGTCTGATACCGCTCCGTTGGGCTGAGATTATGGGACGTGTTTCAACCCAACCAGGAAATAAAATGCCTCTTCGCACAATTGGATAGAGCTACAACCAATCAGAGCAACGGAGTATGTGACGTGTTTTAAGCGACAAATTTCTCCCCAATGGAGCAATGTCAGACCGAATTTCCCGACTGAAAATGTTGAGGGCGGGGCTAAATTCGGTCTGGTATCCAGGCTACAGGTTTACGAGGGAGGAGCGCTACACCTGTTCAAGAGCACGGCGGTGTTGTGTCTGATAAACAGGGCGACTGTGAGATGTTCAGGAAGTGGTGGAGAAAAAACTAATATGAGACGGCAGACACGAGGGAATATTTACAGAGCCCGTTTACACTTGTTGTTTCAGAGTTTGCATGTTCCCCCCGTGTCGGCGTGGGTTCTATAGTTTCCACCAACCACCAAAAACAAAAGTGATGCGCGGTGACTCAGTCACATGCTCGTCGTCATCTTTCCTGTTTTTTTGGGTGCTCTTATCTTGGAGCCTGGTGGAAAACCAAATTTTTTTTTCAGACCGCAATGGGTATCTAATGCATCTCCTTCTCCCCGAGGTGAGAGTCAGATATACTTTCCGTGGTGCGATCGCATTAAGCGATCACACTTAGTGCTGTACGCTCCAGCCGGTGAGGAGCTGGTAAGAGGAGCTGTGAGCTGTGAGTGTGAACAATCTTTCCATGAAACTAGCTGATGAGCCTCTGAAATAGAATCAGAGTCGTTTAATTCTATAAATAAAGCGCATAGTGGTTTGTTTTCATACATTGTATGAGAGTGGGTCAACTTCACCAGCCAGAAGTGCACTTCCAGTATGTTGTGACTGCAATTAATGAGCTCATTTAAATATTGTTGTGACCTTGTTTCTGTTCCCAGTGCAGACTGGTGGTATATAAATATATATTTAGAAGGGGGAGAAAGGCTGCTTAGCTGCTCTGAGCTGCTGGTGATTAATTACTCTCAACACAACATGGATGGCATTATTATGGCGCGTGAAGATGGCACACACACACACACACACACACACACACACACACACACACACACACACACACACACACACACACACACACACACACACACACACATGCAAGCATGCTGGCATTTGCACGTTTGCTCTCAGGTGGCCTGACACATGTTCCATCATCATTCCTTTCACGCGGGTGTTTATATGTCCGTCTGTGATCACGTTCACTGTGTGTGTGTGTGTGTGTGTGTGTGTGTGTGTGTGTGGGGGGGGGGGTGACATTTCCTACATCACGTACTACCGCTTGTTTGATCTTTCCTCTTTCATCTCCTCAGCAAAGAAACCTGACATTACAGGGTCTCTCTCGACTCTCCTCTAGCTCCATTTTAAGTCGTAAGTGTAGCTGACCGTGTGTGTGTGTGTGTGTGTGTGTGTGTGTGTGTGTGGGGGGGCGGTAGCCATACAGATGGATACATAAGTGTGTCCTCTCTGCTTTAGGGGGAAAGAGAGCAAAGTGTACTTCCCCTCCCTCCTCATACAACCTGCATTAGTAAAGGTAGAGGCTTCAGTAGCATGAACCTTCTTTACGGTTAGCGTTTGTGAGTCAATTTGCGAGTGTGCGTTCACGTAGCGCGTGTGTTACTGGTGGCTGTATTATTCCGTCTGATTCATGACCACAAAGGCTCTCTCTAGCGTTCAAGGAAAATACCCCCTAACCTTCAGAGTTTCTGAGAAAGAGCCGCTACTGTACAACTACGAATCTAAAGGTCCTCCCAAGCAGGAGTCTCCTCTGTCGGGGTCTCTCGGTCAGAAGCTGCCCGTCCAGCTCACTTAAATCGCCGATTTTTTTGAGAAGTCAACGTACAGACGCGTGTGGCTGCGATAGACGCAACATTTTTCCGGGCGACGCATTTACAGCGGTGCGTTTTTAGCGGCGCAATTGTCGCCACTAGTTGAAATATTTCATCTTTGATGCGATCATTTTGCAACTCGGGCCAATTGCTCAGCGCGTAATCGCTCTCCCGCTGCTTTTGAATCAGAACAAGACAGACAATAATGTTATGAACACAATAACATATATTATAATGTTATGAACACTATAACATATATTATAATGTTATGAAGCCAATAACACGCGTTAGATGTTCCGCCCTCGTAGCGCTGGAAGCAGAAGTCTTTCAGACGTCGGTGAAAGTGACCGAGCTGTGTGAGCCTACGGGTGATGTCATGTATAATATATATATATATATATATATATATATATATATATATATATATATATATATATATATATATATATATATAGATATGATATTAATGTTATGAACACAATAACGGGCGTTAGATGTTCCGACGTGTGTGGGATGTCCTCAACGAGTATAAAGCAGAACTAGTGGTTAGTTCTTCCGTGGTGGATGAAGGAAATGATAACGGTCTTTACGGAGACGAGACACTGACATAAGCTCCGCCCCTCGCCGAGCTTCGCAGCGCTTATGGCGTGAACACGTCAAATGGTCGAACAATGACAAGATGAAGGATTTATGGAATATCACTTGTACAAGATTCAATTTCACTCATGCTGGACATTAAAGTTATGCATTTAAGTGAGCTTTTTAATATCATGTATTGCGTTAGTATTATATTAGTATTGTATATGTTGTGGCTAAAGCTGTAGTCTTGAGACCCCTGTAGTGTGAAATGAAACTTCGTCAAAATGCAGCGTATCGTCTGCCTCTGAAAGCCATCTGAGGCTCCATCTTTTTATTCATTTTTTATTTTACATTCTTGAGCATGTAGCTGATTTGAATAAACTTCATATTCTTGTGTTACTGGTCTGTACCATGTGGGCAGGAACATTTCAGTTGCACAGTGTGAGTTCATACAGCACACACAATCAATTAAAAGCACACAACGACATCTTCACTTCCACGTTTCCAGTCATTTGGATAATTAAATAATCTGCTGATTTGAACCCAATTCAATATATATTTATATTTCCTTCACATTCATTCCATTTAGGAATCCAATTACATTTACTGAAGGTCTAATTTAGGTAATATATGCCTAATAATTGAAACACCCTGAAATAATAAAACTATTAAAAACCGCGGAGATGCAGGGTATTTTTTTGAATTTTATTTTTAGTCATCACAGCTTGACAAAGTATCAGGCAATAAGAATCTCTAAACATAGCTCGTATTGGTTGAAAGCAAACCCATCTGTCAATGCAGTTGGCATTGGCGTGGCAGAAGTGGCAGGTGGCTGTTTAGACTGATTTAATTTCCCAATTTAAACTAATTCCACGCTTCAGAGACCGGTTTTGAATTTAGCAGCTTATTAACTGCCACAAACACATGTCTAAGAGCTCCAAGTCATGCGTCGTCTGTTTATGACACATCCAACAGCTGGGGGAGTGAAACTGAACCCAATGAGGTCAAATACATGTCAAATAGCATCATAATGGGATCAGATCACACATCAATAGCAATAGGCCTTCTCCCACTGGTTCTGATACCAGTCTAGTCGTCCGTGCCACTCCTTTAGAGTTATTAAACCCTTTTTTTTTTTTTTTTTTTTCCCTTGAAGTAATCAATGACATCACTGTTTCATTGTCAGACGTTTCAACAAAATGCGACGGCATACTTATTAAATCAACCACAAATGACCCGAACATTTTAATTGACCTTATTCACTCCCTAGATTGTAAAATCAATTTGGTCAAAATTGCAATATAAGCTCCAGTGATTGGACGTTGGCTGTGGAAATGCACCACGGCAGCTGCATTTAATCCTTCCGTCCATAAACGTGTGTATTGGACTTTCTATCAAACAAGCAAATGTTATTACAACACAGTTGTTAACATGTTTGAACAGATTTCTGACTCAGTTGTGTCAATCTAATCTGATAACTAATTTGAGAATGCCCATCTGTTTTTCCGGTGCAGGGATGTATACCCACTTAATACGATTTCAGAGAAATAATGAAACGCGTGATGACATGATGTCTCCGGATTAGTACTTCTAATTTTAGCAATCAGACTCCTGACGCTCCTTTACATGGGCTATATTTAATAATTTCTCTCTCTCTTTCTCATGCGATAATCTCTTCTCCCTTAAAATATCCTGGAGAGAAGGAAGACGATGTACAGTATGATGGTTACACACACACACACAAAAAGAAAAAACACACCCCTGCAGGCTAAAAGAACTCACAATGATGCTGTTATTCTGTGTATTCAGTAAGTGAGACACATCCTGATTGTGTGCTGCCTACACACAGACTGAAACACACAGTGTGAAGCAGACACAGCGATCATGCGGTGAAAGGCTGTTGTCAGGGTTTCTCTGCACACAAAGCAGAATGAAAACACTACTCAGGTGACAAGGCTTCTGTTTCTTCATCCCTTCTCTCTCTCTCTCTACCCTCCACTGTTTTATCCAATATTCATCTCCTCCCTCTGTCCCCTGTCAATCTCTTATTACATCGGGCCTGTCGTTCCTCGCTCGTCTCCATCCTCCTCTATTGCTCTCTCCCTTTTGTCCTGGGCGAATGCCATTCTGTCAGCCGGTTGTCGTGTTCTTCGCCGGCCGCCTCGTTCTCTTCCTGCAACCCCGCTGAAAGACTAATGAGTGGGTGCATGCAGAGGGACGGAGGGTTACCACGGGAGTGGGTGAGCGGAGGTGAGCGGAGGTGAGCGGAGGTGCGAGCAGGGAGGGAGGGAGGGAGGGAATTCTCTGAAAGATGAATAGAATGGAAATGAAAGCAGAAATGAGTGAGATATGAGGACGACACATTAGAAGGAGAGGAGCTCGATCAATACATACACCAGGGCTCTCAAGTCTCACGCATTGAGCGTGAGACTCACGCGTTTCGGTCTTAACTCCCGCACTCCCGCCACACATCGTATTTCTCACGCTGAAAAAAACTCGGCTATTTAATATTTGAATGTGCCGCAGCGCCAACATGAGCCGCGCTGCCCTCACCGTGGAGGAATCAAGCGCTCCCCTGGAGTTCTGCTGTGAGGTGCCACTTATCAGCCAATCAAAAAAAAGAAATGGGCTACACAATAGCCAATCAGAAAACAAACGTATCTGTTGTATCTGGGTAAGATTTAATCCAGCAACCAATGAGAATAAAGCTTCATGGAATTGCAAGCGACTGATATCCTAAAGTTTTGTTCTGTGCAGGGGGGGGGGGGGGGGGGGGTGAATATGTCTCACGCTTGCCTGTCTTAAAAACTTGAGAGCCCTGCATACACCCTCATGACAAAAGTTGACTGTCTGCAGAAGTTATAGGAGAGGGAACATACTAACATGCAAGTTCAAAACGGGCCAATTAAGTTTAATAAATCAAAAAGGAGTTCAGAAGAAACTCGAGGAGGACATTCACGTCCAACGCCAACCCCCGCCAACGATATAGGCGCCGATCACTCCTCTAAATGCACTCTACGCTCACTCTTTATCCCAGAACTGGGTTTCCTTGTAGTTTCAGAGCAACTCTATGACCCCTGAGCCAGCCTCTGGTCACTCATGAATCCCGTGGTTGATTTACAATAGATTTAGAGATTTAGAACTATAAGAGGTAACTTTCACGCTCATAAGAAAGAAAAACACAAAGATCTGCCACGTATGTTTGAGATATATATCAATTTTTAGAATGGCTTTTCATCTGTAATTATACTAAATACATTCAAATAAATTATCTGATACATAATAAAAAATAAAAAAGCCAAATCCCGCCATTGGAAAGAAAAAAATCTTTACACAATCACCAAAAGTATCCTTTTTTTAATATCAAAGAAAGAAAAAAAATCATTATTTTCCGATTTACAACACTTGTTGTTACTTCCCCAAATGTAGGATAGGTACACTCCATTGTTTTACATTTTTTGTAAAATAAATCAAAGAAATTGAACTTTTTTTTTTTTTTTTAATAGATATATACCAATGTGACTGTGTTGCACTGCCCAACAACACACATTGTTGAGTTCTTTCTACTTCTAGCCATGATTTTTCTGTTTCCATAGAGGTCCAGGACTTCTAAATTGGAGTGAAAATCAATCAAGACCTCAGACAGGAAGACGTAGCACGAGCAACAAATGCACCCACACTGCTCCGGGGTTCCTCCAGCCGCTCTTATTGATCCGTTTGACACATTGGCAGCAGATCGATGGACCTGTAGCGATGCAGCAGACACACAGATGCAGAAGAACACGCCAAGTAAGTTGTGTTTCTTCCCACCTGATGGATGCAAAAGCAATAGGAACTCTTCTTTTAGCTGTTTGTGTATCTCGTGTTTTCCCGTCATACCCTAGGTGTACTCGGTAAGAGACTAACTTAATCACATCAAAATAGTCATAAATCACCAATATTAGTTTGGATGTTTTGCAATAGTAAACACAATGCCAAAGCCTCTTTTGTGGTATACAGCCTGTATACTAATGCGGTTGTATTTACGACAGGAAGTACATTAGCTGTAATCTGGTGCTTAGCTATCTCATTTTATTCTTTTTTATTGTTTTTTGGCAGCCAACATATCTACATTTTTTCTCTGCATTACTAAAGCCATAACATTGGCATTAAAAGCCCATCTCACACACACACAGACACACACACACACGCGCACTCACGCACACGCGCACACACACACACACATACGCAGGCATCATCACACTAGAATCATTTGCCCTCGTACTTCTGTCTCGGTCTCATGCTTCACAGGGAGCACACACTCCAGGGAGTGTGTTGGCATTTCATTCCGTCATGACGGCGTTGCGGAGCCTTCCAGACACCTCTCAGACAGATTGGCTTCTCATCTTTAAGACGGCTGATAATGAATTTAAAGCACGGCCCTTGGCTTTGGCGTACCTGTGGAGGAGCACAATCCCAGAAGATGAAGGAGACAGACAGACACGATGTGCCTTGGCAAGACATCACAGCACAAATAAAAAAAACAACGTGCTGGTGAGAGGGGGGAAAAGGAATTGGCGAGTTTCATAAAAGGCATGCGTTTTCCTCGTTACGAGGCTGAAATCTGATTTGCGTTACAGCGTCGTCCTGCGGAACACGGGGAATCTCTAAAATGACACCTGGGTTAGAAAACACAATAACTGTCTGGCTTCTCCATCCTACCTTGTGTGTGTGTGTGTGTGTGTGTGTGTGTGCGTGTGTTTCGATTGATTTGGATATTTGCCGTGCTGTGATCTCGCAGCTTTTCATATGCGAGACAAAATCAGCCGTCCAAGCGCCTGCCAGAGACACCGTGTACAGTTTCCTCAGGCCACACAAAGTCGTTCCTTAGATTTGAGACGCGCAGACATTTTGACTCGCAGAATCTCGATCTTACTCGTGTTATTTTTGGCCTCACTGACTCCATGTGGGCGAGCGTTGACTACCCCTGGACTAGAGTTATACATATATCTATAAGTGTATATGCTACATCTTTATAGCTGTATATGCTAAACAACTGAGCATGAGTGCAGATTGTTTAATAAACTACTATGGAAGGAGGTTATTAGTAATATGAGAGTGGCTATAGGACATTTGGTTGTTGGTGAGTCCTAACATTTTAATATGTATTTACTCATTCAAACCGACACCCTCCATAATCAGCTTTCAGTAGCACCTGATCAACCTCCAGTAGAAATACTTTAGCCTACATCTTCCAACACTCTTGGACTCATTAAAATCATATCAATGATCCGTCATCGGTCAGTCAGCACCGCCCTCAACCAGTCTGCTCTTTTCACACCATTTATTTTTTAAATGAGCATCAGATGGCTCAACAGGGTTCGTACGGTCATGGAAAACCTGGAAAAGTCATGGCATTTTAAAATGGTCATTTCCAGGCCTGGAAAAGTCCTGGAAAAAACGGATCATAAAAGTTTTGGAAAAGTCATGGAAATGTGTTATAATCACGTGTTCATTTACGCAGAGTTTGAAATAATTAATGTGTTTTTTAAAAAAAGACGCTCAAAATATAAGCCGGCGTACGCTCTCGATACGCAACATTTTCTAAATTGTTCATGTTTATAGCGAGATTTCAGTTTGGTCATGGAAATTTGGTTTAAAGTCCTGGAAATCCATTTATCGAAATGTGTAAGAACCCTGTGAAGGACAGAATACATTGTTGTTCTGGTCAGGAGCAAGAATGTGAACAAGATAGTTTCAATAATTCATATACTTATGCTTGTTTATGTACTGGGTAGATATGCTAAGTTTGGCAGAAAAAATGCTATTTTAAAAAGTCATGGTACATTGATAGTTATTGTTGTTTAATTCATAACACCAGAAGATTGAGGTGAAAGGTGACTTTTCTTTGAAGATGTAATAAGGTGTAATGTTAGTATCCTCAAGATCAACTTATACTACATCTAATGTGTTTAATTCAGTTCTTTATGATAAATAGACATGATTTATGTCAAAGTCTTATAAGTGCTCCACGTAGTTTTGGTTGTAAAGAAGAGAAATGTTTTCAACTCTTACTCACCTGAGGTGTATAATGTCTGGACGATAACTTTCTATTTAATTAGTCCATAGAAAGAACAACCTGTTGTGTTTATTGACTTCTCAATCCATTCGTTGTGTGTGTTGTGCATGAAATAGAGCAAAGGGATATCGGGACATGGTTGACTGAGAAGCAGCAAAATGTGTCAGCTATTCAGTCCAACAGAGAAACAAAAACAATATCAATATATGGAAGAGGCCAGAGAGGCAAAGTGAGATTTAAATGAGATTTCTACAGGATGAAATACAGCTCGCAGATTGGAGGAGGACCAGAACCTTAAATGGATTATGGCTCTTACACCCTAATCCCAATCAAAAGCCCCCATGGAAACCAATGAGACCGGCACCATCACACAGCCATTTGTGTGTGTGTGTGTGTGTGTGTGTGTGTGTGTGTGTGTGTGTGTATGCGCGGGGGGATAAAGTGGCATCATGATCATGCGTAGTGTAAGTCCTGGGGTTGAGTGTAAGTCGTCCGCCAGGTTGTGGAACAGCACTTCACCAACTCCTGGGAACCAACAGGAGTACATTTAGGCTTTCCCCAAGGATGCTGAGAGAGGAGGGGGAGGGGGGGGGGCACATACGGTGCCATCGTGCAGAGAGGAGACACTAGAAAGTCGATGCCACACACACACATTTCATCATGCCAAATGACTGGTTGTGATGAATGAAGTATAATTATTGCTAACCGTGTCAAAAATGATGCAACACATTCAGAAAATTGTTTTACCTGAATATTTCAAGAGCTGCTCTTAAATTCTATAAATCAACTGGATGGAATAAAAGTAAAGTTAGAAAAAAAAAGGGCACGGGGGGAGGAGAGGAGAGCAAAGTCGATGCAAATGGTCGCTGGGTAACCACAGAACGCTGGAGCAAAATAAAAGAAGGACGTTTTTTTAAGGTCACAATGGCTAACAGCACCCCGGGAAGCATGAAGGTGGATGGGGAGAATGAGAAGGAGGAGAGGAACGAGGGAGGAGGGTGGTTGTATATTTTTTTAAAAGGTAGTCCTGTCTGCTGGTGCCGCTCCCTCTCGACCCCTCCCCCAGACGAGGGGGTGATGGGGTGGAGATGAAAGAGAGACTTTGAAGAAGGAGTGATCCTTCCCTTGCTCCCTCGAAGGAGGAGGAGAGGGGAGTGGGATCAGAGCAGAGGCCCCTGACACCGCACGAGATGTCAGGATGCGCGCACACACACACACACACACACACACACACACACACACACACACACACACACACACACACACACACACACACACACACAGTACATAGCACATTATGCACTTGACTTCCTTTAGAAGTACTTTCAAAGGTGACTTTACAGTCCACTTTATTTTGCTTTGCACACCGCTTTCTGGACCTGACCATACGGGCTCTCCCGTCCTCGGTGCTGACGGCACTAAACGGCTCTCAGAGGTCGTCCGCACGGCAACGAGAGCAAAGATCTTTTGCTCAAGTTGCAATATTGTTAGAGTTTGAAAATACTTGATATTCCTCTGAAGTCTTTGTCACACATTCTCCCCCGGGGGTGGGATAAGTCCTCGGCTGACACACGGTCTCCATCGGAGGTGTTTTCTGACTCGGCTCTTAGGTATGAGGAAACGTGGAAGGATGAGGGTGGAGCGGAGTGTGATGAAGAGCAGAACCCAGAAGATGTTTGGTCGACTGAATTCCCCCCTTCATCATAAATCATCTGCATCTTATTATCTGAACAGGTAAACCTTGGAGCTACTTTGTGAAACCACAGTCGTTGACTACTTAGGATGTCTGGAGTGTCTGGAAATGGAAATAATAGATAAGTGTTGTGACTTGTGTATTCATTTTGCTAAATTATCCAAAAGAAAACCTTTTTTGTCCATTTCACTTTTACTTTTCACTATTTATTTTAGACGAAAATGTACATTTTGGGAAGTCAGTGGAATCAATCTAGGCAATAGAATTCAATTCATTTAATTGTCATACAGCCCAGTTTCACAAATTACAAATTTGCCTCAGCGGGCTTTACAATCCGTGCACAAACGACATCCCTGACCTTTGACCTCACATCGGATCATGAAAAACTCCCAATCAATAAAAGCGTTCACAGGGGGAAAAGGGAAGAAACCTTCAGGAGAGCAACAGAGGAGGATCCCTCTCCAGGATGGGGAGAAGCAATACATGTCATGTGACCAGAAGGAATCATTAGAGTTACAACACATTCATTGGATATGACTATATATATATATATATATATATGATTATATGAATAGTTCGTAGTAGTCACGGTCCATGATCCAATACAGCCGTAGACCACAGTTTATTAATAAGTTGGGTTGGAGAAGGCCTGAAGTACAGTACCAGGTTGGGGCTGACATATTGCCATCTGTATTTGCACCTTGATATGTCACATGCATACACACACAGTGAGGCCAGGAGTTAGTAAAGAGAGATCCAAACACAACAAATACTTTAAAATCGCTGTTATCTCGACACATGTTCTCCAAATAGTTCAATAGTTTCACATGTGCTGCATCAGAAATATCCGTTTCAATCTCAGTCAGATTAAATCCCTCCAATCATAATCACCCAGCGACCCATTGATATCATTTTCAACTAATGTTTTTTTTATCTTTCTTTTAAAAAATATATATTTCTTTTGATTCAAAAAAATAACAAGACAGGACTTTAAGGATATAATACAAAGGGAAAGGAGAAATAAAATGGTAAGGAACAGCAAAAAACAGACCAAAAAATAGATAACAAATAATTAGAAAAACCACAGCAAATAACACATCACCAGTCTGAAAAAAGTACAACTGTAAGATTACATCATCAAATCAAGTCAGCATCAGTACCAGTGTTTTTAATCTGGCACGGCAAAGTCCATCCCGGAGGGGTCCACCATGTCTAAGACCGGTTTCCATATTTTCCATCTTTTTTTTAATCCCCGGCTCTTCTTCATGTCACAATGTCCTTATGTGCCGTCGGCCTTCCGGTTCGTTCAGTCTCACAGTTTTCTCTGGACTTGACCGTTTGTGTATCAATAAATCCACGACTTCATCCTTTCGCTCATGAGTCTTCTATTTAAGCACATACTATTGTCATGGTGTGCAGTGGTTTCACCTGAGCACTAATTCAGCCGTTTCACTGTGTGAACTTTATAGTATTTTTGATGCGCTCATAGCAGTAGCGATTGTAAAATACTAAGGTGAGCTACATTTTTAATTGCACTGAAATGTCACAGAATAAATGAGAAGGGGAAGGAGCTCTGGGCTTACCCACGAGGGTCGGCAACCACAAAAGGTTGAAATTGTGGAAAATGTGATTTTAAGCACATTTAATAATTGAATTGGATCTTTACTGTTAAACAGGATGTGATGTCCCCTCTGCTTTTATGAGAGGCTGGCTGCCCTGTGACTAGAAAGATTGTCTTTAAAGGATCCGGGTTCACGGTCGTGTGCTGGAGGACATCGATCTCTTTCTAGTGTTCTTCTGGCAGGGTTCGTACGGTCATGGAAAACCTGGAAAAGTCATGGAATTTTAAAATGGTCATTTCCAGGCCTGGAAAAGTCCTGGAAAAAACTTAAATCATAAACATTTTGGAAAAGTTATGGAAATGTGTTATAATCACGTGTTCATTTACGCAGAGTTTGAAATAATTAATATATTTTTTAAAGAAAGACGCTCAAAATATAAGCCGGGGTACGCTCTCAATACGCAACATTTTCTACAGTTTTCATTTTTATAGCGAGATTTCAGTTTGGTCATGGAAATTTGGTTTAAAGTCCTGGAAAAGTCCTGGAAATTTGGTTAAGAGTCATGAAAAAGTCTTGGAAATCCATGTGTAAGAACCCTGTTCTGGTCTGCAGCTGGACTTGACCTCTGACCTTTTAAAGAAGGAAAGCAGAACAATTCCCCAAAGGGAGTGACTATCTCTGGAGGGGTTCCCTTTACGACATCCTCATAAATAGTATTATTGAGCCTCGGGCGAGAACCTCTTGTGGACTTGTAAGAGTGATTAAAGTGAACTTGCCGCATTCACCAATTTGATCATATTTCGAATTTTCAGAACCCTTAGGTCGTAGGTGTCGAGAGAAATGAGTCCACTGTCGTTTTTCACAAATCGATTATGTATTTCATTACCTTGAAGCAATTTAGGGTAGAAAGATGTTCTATAAATGACACATGATTAAATCAGGGAGAAACGTAGCCAAACAAAAGTTATTTTTAAATGCTTTAACGCGCCAGGTCTTGGAAGAGCTTGTATCTTTTGGGCAGCGTCATGATATTCTGATATTAGCAAAGACAGACGGATGGTTCTTCAAACGCAAGATTTTGCAAGTCCGGGAAAACCGCTTCCGTTGCAAAGCCTGAGAGTACAACACGCGTTATGATACTTATTCTGGTCCATCTCCTTGAGGTTTCCTGCAGTCAGCGTCGATTTTATATTGAACCATTTCTTCTTTATTTCAGTGACACGAAACATTTTAAACGGCACTCCCATTCCGGTTCCCTTTATTCCCCTCGCTGACGGTGTGAAAAAGTAAAAAAGTTCCTTCATGAATCCCCAAAAGGAGGCCGGAAATATCTAAACTTATAAAGTTCCACTATTCTAATTCCTTGGTGCCATTTTCATAAATGAACACTTCTGGACATATGGGGCATTGATATTGTTCTATAGAGGCGTGATGCTGATTTCCAATGTTCATGAACTCACCACACAAATTAATTCATTCATCATATTCAGACAGTTATAGACAGTAATCTAAAGTTAGGGGCGTTTGCATAATTTAAAAATATATATTTAATGTGGCTATAATAGTATCTCAAAAATTTAGTAAAACTATGTTTACTATGAATAAGTAAAAGGAATTACTCAGCTTCCAATGAACCTAATATTTAATATTAATTTACTTCAAGTAATCGTTAGTTCTGTCACTTTAAGATGTTGGCACTGGGCTTGTTTCTGTCTTATTGACTGACGTCCAATGAAAGTGTGTTTAGACGGATCCCTGTGAGCTGATTGGCCCACACTCTATTTGAAGTCTCAGGGTTTGTTGGCTTTCAGTTTCAGATGCTTTCCACTTATTAAAGCCCCGTTGTCTCGTCGAGAACACGGGATGTGAGCAACTATTCTGTGTAATTGGAACTTGAGATGACTGGTCATTCTGCATCAGTCACACCAATGCTGTTTCTGCCCTGAAGCTAATGATTAGCTTTACAACATTATTATGTAACCAGTAGCAACGGCTTGATGCTGCTTTTCCTGACAGTATGCAGCCATTGGTGTCCCACTTCCAGCTCCCTCCAGGTTAGGTGACCCGCTGCACATCGATTGAGAATCGGTTATGCAGCAAGGCCTTTGAATACCAACCATGCGTGTCATTGTCACACACACACACACACACACACACACACACACACACACACACACACATGCACACAGACGTGGAGACACACACACACAAACAGACAATTAATTAGACCGTCATCAGGTTATATCGATATTTGACTTTATCTGTATCCTTCCTGACTTGAATGAATGTGTGTGTGTGTGACTGTGTGTGTGTGTGTGTGTGTGTGTGTGTGAGATCACATGCATGTACCCATTTGTTTTTGCACACATGGTCACGTGTGTGACAAAGATACACAACCACACACAATTAATCAGTCAGTATTCGGGTCCTAATGATATTTGACTTATCTGTATCCTTCCTGACTTAAATTAATATGTTTGTGTGTGTGTGTGTGTGTGTGTGTGTGTGTGTGTGTGTGTGATCACACAAGCTTGGGGAATAGGTCAACGGTGTGTCGGTAACAGGAGATCGATACGTCTCCAGATAATCACAGCCAAGGTTGTTGAGAATTGGTGTGTGGGGTTGGATTGAGATTAAAGTGGACTATGGATGATTGCTTTCTTGAAAGATTATGTTTTGCTCCAATTGATATGTTACATGTGTGTGTGTGTTCGTGTGTGTGTGTGTTCGTGTGTGTGTGCGTTGGCTTTAGTCGCCACTTGGTCCCATGAAGGCCGGGGGGAAGAGTGACAAAGACTTACACCTTTTCTTTTCTCTCTCCACGTTTCTGTCATGACAAGACAGAAGAAATCAGAACAAAACTATATGATTCACATACAGTGTTAAATGGAGGTGGCATGGTAAAGATACAATTGACATTTCTGAGTGACTAAGGAAATATTGATGTGCAGCATCAGAGCTTGAAGTGACAGTTTACCCAGATAATGCGAGTTGACTAGCTTTGGAGATACCAGTCGTCGAGTTGTCTCTCAAATGTAACGTAACGACATGGAGCTTAGCTTGTGGTGTGAAATAACATGTCAGAGCAACAATATCTATTTCTGAGTGTGGGCTGAACTATTATTTTTTAATTGAGAAACTAAGTAATAACACTTTATATCTAAAATAATACAAAAGAAGAATATATACAAAGTCAAAATTAACATTACAAGAACTTTGGGTTTCAGAGTCTGTGGAAGAAAAAGCTTTAACATACTTGTTGTCGTCATTTCAAGGGTTCTCATTCGTTAGTTGAAATATTTACACCGGGATTGGAAGCCAGCATGGTGATGTTCAAGAGAGATGTTAACGGATGCTCCAATTACAATAGAGAAACATGCATTGTCTTTGGGGACCATAAGTATTGCTTTTCATTCAGATATGATACCGTGATACTATTCTACTACATATTTTTTTACACTAGCCTGAAACGTCAATTAAATGTAATTTAACTGCATAGAGATACAAAATAAACAACACCACTATAAATGAATCCATGCATGTACATACAATATTAGATAATAATAGAAGCAGACATGAGCAAAAGGAAACATGGCAGTCTGGAACAGTATTGGTCATGGAGTTGAAGAAAATACCTTTTCTAATTATTGTTGTCTGATTCAATAAAAATGTGACTGTAGTAACTGTTAGCACACGTAGAGTTCACACGGAAATTCATTCTACACCATGAGCCTGCTGAGCAAGTACATGTACTCTTTGGTGCTTTGTGTGTGTGTGTGTGTGTGTGTGTGTGTGTGTGTGTGTGTGTGTGTGCACTGCAGGTTTGCTGATAGTTGAACAGACTGTGGATTCCTTCCTGCGAGTGTATTGAATATCCCAAAAGAGGGAGAGGGAGATAGAGTGAGCTTTGATTTATTCAGTGGAACAGCAGGAGGCAGCGACTGTGAAAGTCAATAATTTCAAAGTTTATTTGCTTATTCAACAGCTTCACACTCTGATCTCATCATTCTTCATATTTGGTTCGGCAGGAACGTATAAACCTACAGAATGCTGGCCTGTGAGTTTTCTTGTGTCAATGCTATGGCGTTGTTGTTGCCAAAGTCTCTCTTTATACAGGCCTAAATCTGCTGTTAGAGTGTTGTGAGTGTGTGTGTGTGTGTGTGTGTGTGTGTGTGTGTGCGTTTGAGGTGAATAATAACCTTTTTCTTATTACCCTGGATATGGCACGGTGCTTCCAAGCTTCGCTCACTGGAGTTCAATTACTAGGTTCCCTCTGGCTCGCCTTTTATCACTGAATAAGTAGCTCCCCGATACTGTGTGTGTGTGTGTGTGTGTGTGTGTGTGTGTGTGTGTGTGTGTGTGTTTGTCTGCCTGTGTGGTCAAAGTCACAAAGTTGCATAAGAAGGTGCCAAAAATATGCAGCATGTACACACAAAAACAGCGAGGCACTGTTGCCTGCACACACACACGCGGTGGTTGTCTGTGTGCAGGCACACACATACACACACACACACACACACACACACACACACACACACACACACTGGTATCACATGTACACGACGCACTGGGGCACTTTCATCACCTTTTCCAATTCTTTTCCATTTCCTCCCATGGTGGGCGTTTTCACCCACGCACGCACGCACACACACACACACACATACACACACACACACACACACACACACACACACACACACACACACACACACACACACACACACACACACTTCAGAGCTATACAGGAACTTCGATCTGGGTCACACACACTCCAATGAATGCCTGCTAAACCGAGATAGATAGCGTCTTACTGGTTTCCACCTATTGTGATGTTGGCACACTGGTTTTCCTGTCGAACCGTACACACCAGCTTCACGGAGCGTCCCAGTGGGTAAGTAATTGAACAGAGCCAGAGTCATAAACAGAGAAAACACCACACTGGGTTCAAAGTCGGCTGACAGTTTAATTTGTCTGAATATTAATAGTTGGAAGAGCTGCTGTCATAAGTACGTTTGCTCAGCAAAGTAACTGGGAGATGAAACACTTAAAGAGATCTACTCTTTATGAGTGACATTTATTGGACATTTCATTGTCTGAATAAATGTCACGCAATTAAGAGATATGGTTGGGTGGCTGCATATATTTAAAAAAATGACAAATCTTTTACCTACACTATCTTACTCTTCAAACATACATAAACCTTGTAAATTGAATACAGTTGGCTGGTTGCAAATCCAAATAATGGTTGTAATGTTAATAAATGGTAGCATTTAAGTCCAGTAGTCATTCGTCTTTGGCAGTAATTAAAAAAACTCCTAAACTTATATTCATATGGCAATTTAAGAGCAAATATTATATTAACATTAAATACTGGTGAGGATATAGTCTCATGATTATAATGGAAATAAGATTTGTTGTGATGTATCTAGGCTCGATGGCTATTGCACATGTGGCCTACATACACTGTTTTTACAGGGTGGATTCTACTGTACGGGCCTGAAGCTACACATTATTTACTTTTTAAATTCAAGATTATTATCAAAACCGATGCTTATCAAAATCCGAGCTGTTTGGCTAGGTTGAGGAAAAAACCTGTCACCAAGGGAAGACAGTAAGAGATCAGAAGGATGAGACAAGAAGTGGTGGGTGGAGGGATGTGAAGAGAACAGAGAAAAGTAGGATACTAGTGAAGTCACAGTAGACTATATGACACAAATATAGGCCCAAGTGAAGAAATAGATGGTAGATCAAAATAATATTGTATGGCTATCCCTGAAAACCTCCATCCATCCTAATACAGTTATGAGGGTTGATATTAAAAAGGCGGAAGGAATTTGAATGGCACTAGTTTATTTACATAGGTACTGCAAATTAAACATCACACACTATGAGAATATATATATATATATATATATATATATATATATATATATATATATATATATATATATATATATATATATTCCCTTAGAGCCATATGCAGCCCACTTAATTACTATTTTCAAATGTACCTATTTATACTATGCAGCCTTCTTTATTATGTGCACCACATGTCGCCTTTTTCCGACACCACAGCTGCACTCAAACGCAGCACAGAGCCCGTTACCGGGAAGATATCCGACAGTGCTCCAGAATAAAACAATACATAATGAGGAGGAAATAAGGAAAAACAACAGCAGTCGGAGGGAAGTATACTCTGCCACTTGTCTGAGATGCCGTTGGCCCCGTCAGCTGGCTTCACGACCGCGGACAACTTGGGAAAGAGTCCCCCAGAATCTGGATGCGCAGTCTGAGGAAGAAGGTATAGGTTAGCTCCCTCTTCGCTAATTGCGGCGCTAAAAGCCAGCTGTGCGAGTTCCCCGGTGCCGGCGTGCTAATCCAGGTGTGATAAGAGTTTGCAGTTGGCTGATGGGAACTGCAGCATGAAGTGCTTTGTAACGGTTTATCAGAGAACGGAGGTATCGTCGAGTGATTTATCGGCGAGGGTTTTAGCGGGGTCTCCTTCAGAGGAACAGCTGCAGCTCGTTTCACTGATTAGCGGTGAGGAGGATACAGGTGCGTATCCCGTGCAACTTTGAGTCATTACGTTGTTTTTAAAAGGGACTATTTGTTTTGAGGTTGTGTCCAGGGTTTCTAATTGAAACTTTAAGCTAAAAGAGTATACTGAGATTACCAATTAAAAATCTTTGACTTCTCCAAAGCGGAAGCAATGATATATATATATACCATATATATTTATATATATATATATATATATATATATATATATATATATATATATATATATATATACCATATATATATATATATATATATATACCATATATGGTATATATATATATATTCACGGTATACTATATATGGTATATATATGGTGTATATATACATATGGTATACTATATATATATATATATATATATATATATATTTATATTATTTATATTGCTAAAGAAAATACATTAAAATAATAATAATAAGTCACAAATATAATGAAAGTCATGTCCTAATTAGGTAAAAGGAAGTTATTAATCAGTCGTAAGTAAGAACCAATAGAGGACACATAGAAGGGAAGGGACCAATCAGCAGAGAAGAGAGAATGACTAAAGGAAAGCAAAAGGAAGGAGGTTAGAGGAGTGGACAATCGAGAAATGGGTAGTGAGTAAGAGAGCAGGTAAGAGGAGTAGGAGGAAGAAGAGGAGGAAAGGGATGAGAAAAAAGATAGGAGTGGAAGAAGAAAGACAAACGAGAGGGAATAGCTAAAAAAAAACCAGAACCTGTGATTCATGTCAGTTGGGCTACCGTGCATCATCCTGTATTCACCGGCTCGTGATCTACCACTGCCTCAGACAAGTGTGTGTGTGTGTGTGTGTGTGTGTGTGTGTGTGTGTGTGTGTGTGTGTGTGAACACTATATTCTACCCTCTGAGGAAATGGTGCCACGGTTTGGATAAGGATACAGATAAAGGCATGGGGAGATGGGGTTGTAAATCACCACGCAGACACACACACACACACACACACACCACACACCACGACCTTGACTTCGGCTGCTACCTCCACCTCTCATGAACATGTCGTGTGTATTATTCTCCCTCTCTCCCCGTTGCTGGAAACCGATGTTTATCTACTTTACAGAAGATAACAGAGAGCACACGAGGGAGAGAATGAGAGAGAGAGCGCTGGGGAAAAAAAGGAGGAGATATGAAGTGTGTGTGCGTTAGAGAGAGAGAGAGAGAGAGAGAGAGAGACAGGAAGAGGGAGGACTGAGGAGGGTTTTAGCTCGAGAGCAAGAGCTATAGAGGAATGAAACAGAGAGGGTTCTGAATAATAGATAATATACCCAAATAATAGATAGTGAGACGTGCAGAACTGATGTGCTTCTGACTGTGTCCTACATTTGTTCATTTGCCGAAGGAAAAGCACAGATGCAAATTTAGTGTGCGCTTGTGTGTGTGTGTGTGTGTGTGTGTGTTTTTAAGGATTTCTCATGAGAAATAAAATGGCGGAAATCTTTGGCAGGGCTGGGCGTCCAATCGCAAAACTTCCTGTGGCATCGAGGGAGAAAAGGTTTTCGTTTACAATGTGTTTGTATCGCCTGAAGTGAACTGTTGCCATGTTGGTGTTGTTTCAGCCCCGTTGGCCCCACATCAGAGAGACGGCATTTAACAAATAGTTCCAGACGCTGTGTACGTCCTCCCCGTGCCCTCTCCAGGCTAATGCCACAAACAACCCTTGGCTTCCCCCTCGTCCACTCTATTCATCACTGCTGGAGAGATCCCACGGCCATATGTGTGTTTTTTTTTTCTCCAACTCTGAAGATAGCACATTAGTGTGAAATACAGTACGTCCTGGTTAAAAGTCAATGTGTCCTTAAGCGATGTGCAGAGGCAGCAACAGGGTTGATGACACAGGATCCACAATTGCCTTCCTGTCGGAAAAATCATTTAAAATTACATTTCATAACTCCTCTTCTCCTCTTCTCAGTGTTCTAATATGTTATCGCGGCCGCTGCAGTGTTATCCCAGTGCTGTTCTGGATGCAGCTGGGAACCCTAAGTGCTCAATTATTGTACAAAAGTTCTAAAAATACTGAGCACGACACGACAATCAAATGTTGTGTTTGCGCTGGTGTGTGCATGCGTGTGCATAGGCATGTGACCAGCTGCCGCCTACACTGGCTCTATTAATAAAAGTGTGATCCATTGTGACTCATACTAACGCCAACTCTGGCATGCTGACTCATACATATCCAGCAGCACAAGTTGTTTCTAACTTTTTTTTTTTTTTCATATCGAAACTTCTTTTGACCTTATGCAAAAAAAAAGTCCCCGGGCTAAAGGTGGGGTGGGTTTTCTCGAAGTAAAGTGAGACTAATTTATTCGGAAGTCAATCGTTTCTTGGCTAAAGTAAACATGGGACTTCTTAGAATAGGACTAATTTGTAAGGAGTTCAACAATCCCTTGGTCAAATCAGTCTTGGCCTCTTCTCAAGATAAAATAGTCCATCTCATTAGGACTTCAATCGTCCGCTGGCTGGCGAGAGTTTCCTCACGATGAAACGAGACACATTTGTTCAGACTCGAGTGGACCCTTGGCCAAAACAGCACCGATTATTTCCCCAACTAAAATGCTCCCAATTCATTAAGATTTCAATAAGCCTCGAGCGGAAGAGGATCTGTCTTTTCCTGGAATGAAGTGGCTCTGATTTATGAAAACACATCAGCTCCATCAGGTTTTGGGAGCATGAGAAATAAATGAAATGGTGACTAATAATGTCATAAGTACAGGCTTCATTAAAAAGCTCAGTCATCAACATTATAATAATACATACCATTTCTATAGCGCTTTTCATAGTACTCAAAGACGCTTTACAACACATAATTAAAAAATCCTAAAAGCTATGCATTATAAATTACGATAAAAACAAATGATACAACACAATATAACATACAGGGTTCTTACACATTTTGACCGATGGATTTCCAGGACTTTTCCAGGACTTTAAACCAAATTTCCATGACCAAAACGGAAATATCGGTATTAACATGAACATTTTTGAAAATGTTGCGTATCGAGCGTCTTTCTTTAAAAAACTTATTAATTATTTCAAACTCATCCTAAATGAACATGTGATTATAACGAATGTCCATGACTTTTCCCAAACTTTTATGATGTTTTTTCCATGACTTTTCCAGGCCTGGAAATAACCATTTAAAAATGTTATGACTTTTCCAGGTTTTCCATGACCGTACGAACCCTGAACATGGACAGTGAATACTTGGGAAATATGGGATGAATGGCAGCCTTGTAGAACAATACATACCGTGACTAAGTATTCAGTTTTCAAAACTAAACTTTAGATGATCATTTATTCTGAATTCACCCATTTCTGTGTTCTCATATCCCGTGAAGACCCTGACAATAATCACTCGCTGCAGCTGCTTCCGTTAATCCACAATTCTCACGGTGACACATTTATTTAAATCTGAAAATACTAATTTTTTCACCCCAAAAAACACTCTTAATTGTTTGTTTCTCTGCTGTTCAATGTTTCAATATTCTTTGAAGGTGAAACACCGACTATAATCGTGAGCCGAAAAAGGCTGGCATGTGTGCAGAAACATACGCAGTCACCGGTTAAATGAATACACACGCACACACAGGAACTGTGTGGTGCTGACTCATAGAGATTAGAGGAGAATAATAATCCCATTATCCTGTTGTCTTTCCCCCCGTGTCTTCTATCCGCCCGACAACAGCAGAATGGATTTGTTTGTGTGTGTGATAGAGAAAAAGCAAACGCATATGGGGTGTGCCAGCGTTTCTCTGTTGGTGCACTTGGCACATGCATGAGTGTGTGTGTGTGTGTGTGTGTTTGTGTGTGTGTGTGTGTGTGTGTGTGTGTAGTTTGAGTTACTCTGACTCTCCCTGTTGGTGCACACGGGCAGGGATTACACTCACAATTAACAACAATACATGTTTTATTCTGCTCACTGCTGAGTTAAGCGTGGGTGTGTCTGTGTGTGTGTGTGTGTGTGTGTGTGTACGTGTGTGTGTGTGTGTGGCTCAGTAGCTAATGGTTTAATGGCCATAAATTAATATGTATAGGGCCCATAATATCCATTAGAGTCAAAGGAAAATCAATAATTGTCATGTCAGATGGACTTGTGAGCCCTAAGAGCATCCCCATGTCCTTCTCTCTCGCTCTCGCTCTCTCTCTCTCTCTCTCTCTCTCTCTCTCTCTCTCTCTCTCTCTCTCTCTCTCTTGGAATATCTCTCTTGCCCCGCCTCCCCCTTCTCTCTGTCCATCTCTATCTGTGTGATTTATATCTTCCTGTCTTCACTGTCAAAGAACTGTTTTGCAACTCTATTGCCGATTCTTAACAACCGTCTTCCTACTTTCCTTTTCCCCCCCCTCTCTCCTCCTTTTCCTCCATTGTGAAATAATCATCTCCATCTCTTTTTCTTCCCTGCCATCGCGGCGTTTTAAGTACGTGTTTATCTCCACTGGATGTCCGCAAGCTAAATATCCCCGATAGTCCTTTAAAATAAATGGCGAGCGCCGCAATGGCAGCTGAATCGCTTTACTCAAACACACACACACACACACACACACACACACACACACACACACACACACACACACACACACACACACACACACACACACGTAGAACAATCATGAAGGTGCTGGTGGTGATGACCGACTACTTGACACTTGCAGCTAAGTGTTGACCTATTGACCCTGGGCTTCTCGCTATGGCTGCTTCTTAATTACTTTATCGTCCACCCTTGTCTCGCTCTCCCCCCACTCTCACTCCAACTATCAATATCGCCCTCTCACTCACTCTCTCCCTCCCTCTTAAACATCTTCCTTCCTCCGCCTCTCCAGACAGCAGTATCCGTCTTGTCCCGCCCGCCCGCCTACAACCACAGCAAATACCAATAGTCCTTGAATGTCCATCTCTAAAGGCACACACACACACACACACACACACACACACACACACACACACACACACACACACACACACACACACACACACACACACACACACACAATCACACTCCTGTGGCGACACACACATTTATTGATGTCACGGTTGATTAAAAACTCACTCATTCACAAATACACCTCTAAGATCTGTCAGTTATAATTTGCATATATACTCAGAACTGGTGGTGTACATTTTGTTTCCTCTGTATATTTTGTATTTTAGTAAAACTATTTTAGTATTTAGTGTTGTTATTGTGTTTTTATTTTTATTTTTTAATAATGCTCTAATGTGCACCCGCTGCTGTGATCCTGAAATGTCCCCACTGTGGGTCTAATAAAGGAATATTTAATCTAATCTCATCTAAAGTTTCATCACAATTATATATGATTTGATAAATTCTTCGGATTAAGACAATATTTCCGATTTCGCAAAGTCTGCCACGATACACATTTGATACAATTCACTGGCTTTTGATCACCCAGCGATGATATCATAAGCCCGTTAAACACAATCGGTTACATTATTAAAAATTCACTAAAAAGCAATTTTTGGAAATGGTAATGGTGCACAGACGTGCCAAGGGAATTTCAAAGTAAAGTCGTATCTTGAAGATGATGGTGTCTATGGAAGCTTTCACTTTGCATTAATGATTTTGGATTTTTGCACATTTAATTAATATATATCGATGCAGATCGACGGAGCCTGTCACCACCAATCAGGACCGACCAATAGATGCAGGCGCAGTTAAAAGTGAAGGGTTGACGGCCGCTGAACCAAACCGTCACGGTGGTTCTCGTGTGTTGCATCAACACGGCCCTCTTCCGGTTGGTTCCCGTGCTTTTCAGCTATGCGGCGAGATAAACACCCGTCAAATAACAGTTGGCCTTTACAGGAAGTGAAACGGTGAAAACTATATTGAATGAAACACAATAAATTAAGTGTTAGTGATCATTGCAAAGATGAGGTCCCATACGCTTGCAGTTAGTCAATGCAGAAACAAAATAACGATTGAAAAAAGAAGAAGTCTTATTAGTTACATCGTTCCTCCCAGTAAGAAAATGATTCATCAAAACGTATACAGAGTCCACTAAGGTACAACTATAAAAGTTACATTACAGTATTTTATTCAGTCGATCAAATCAAAAAAGAATATAATATACAAAAGAGAAGGACTGAAAAGGTATATGTAGAAGCAAAAAATGCTTATAAATTTGTATCTTAATTTAAAATCTAAATAAATCAGAAAATTAATATTTAAATTAAAAAAATATATATATTTATATATATATATATACATATGTAATATATATTATATATATATATATATATATATATATATATATATATATATATATATATATACATACATATACATATACACACATATATACATATACATACACACACACACACACACACACACACACACACACACACACACACACACACACACACACACACACACACACACACACACACACACACACTTACAGACATACTTCCACATACATCAGATTAAATTGTTACCTAGAATGTAAATTAACACATTAGCGTCCAGCAGTGATATGAGCCTTCTCTCTCTCCTGGCTGGCAGTAAAGTTAATAGGTTAACACATTACAGTTGTAATAAAAAGATCAAGGGATCCACAGCCCATACTGTACATATCGTTAAATAATTCAGTGAGACGACAGCTACTGCTGTTGATCAGAGCCGGCAGGGATGCCGTGTTCCACAGAAACAAACAGCAGATGGCAAATATTCATCATTCAATCATTTGCTCACTCATCGGGAGCCTATAGAAATGTCAACAGACTGTCTGCATGTCAGCGCTCAGACATTAGCGTGTATGTTCAACAGAATGTCAACACGAGCATCCCTCGCCACGCATCTCTCAGCCGGTGGCGCTGAAGTTTAATTTATTAGCCGCTGCTCACGCATCTGTCGACTCCTCTCTGCACATTCATGTTCTTTTTTTTGTCCGTGCATTCTCGATTGTACAGTGTGCAATGTGCGTGTTATTCGCATAAGTCAAAAAGTATTAAAGCGAATCGTATGAAATTTGGTGGGATGATTGGTTATTATCCGGGAAACATTTGATTCCATTTTGGGATCGACCGGGTTAAAGGTCAAGGTCATGAAAAGGTTACAATCTTCTTTGAATCGCATGAAATCCAGTGGGATGATTGGGTAGTATCTGGGGACCATTTGATTAGATTTTGTGATCGATCGGGTCAAAGGTCAAGGTCACGGTCATGAAAAGGTCAAAATCTTCTTTTTACCATAGCGCGGGCAATTTGTATGTTCATAATACAACGCCCAATCTTGTGATATGCGAAGGTATGCGCTCTACCGAGTGCCTGTTCTAGTTCTTCCATGGATTACCTTCATGCACAACAATAGTCTGCCGTTCAGACCATATCATTCTCTAATTATATTACCCACAGCATCACCACCTACACACTAACAGACTCCCAAAGATCCCATTACACACGTTCCTGTCTTTATAATAGAGCGTGCTGAAGATGTTGTGATTCACAGGTTACATGAGTGATCGTCGACAGGATGTCACACATTACCAGACCCTGTGAGGAATCTCACCTCTCTCTACAGCTATATGGAATATGGAAAATAGAAGTTCGGGAGGAATGATTATCTATTTTGCAGAGAGTTGGAGGTAAATTAATAAATAAACATGAATACTCCCCGTGATATTTCCCCTGCCCCATGTCCCTCATTGGCTTTTGTTGATGTCTTTTTTAGGCCTGTCAAGTGGAAAATCAGGGCTAAACATATTGTTCAATGTTTTTATGCAAGATGTGTGTTACTGAGACGTTTAAGATGACAACAAAAACACCAGCTGCCCATGCTGACACTTAGTCACAAACAAGGATAAACGTTTAATTACGAGCAGAGGACAAACAAAGCGGTCTCCGATATTTTTGATGTAAGTTCCCTCAGCAGATAAAGTTTGTATGTAGCTCATAAATATAAATGATCTGATTTAGATTTTTTCATCACAATTTACCGACATTAGATAGAAGCTATTTGGTAAAAGAGAGGTATACAATTTGGAGAGCTACTATCCACAGACATAATCATATCTTAACTCGATGCACGCTATGTCCATAGGCTACTATTTTAAGAGTGTGATGAAATGGTTGCATAGAAACAAGCTTCTCTGGGATAATTGGTAGTTGAACTTTGTCCACAATGCCAGAGTGAGAACATTTGATGGAAAAGGAAAAACAAGTCGAATCAGCTGCATGACCTGGATTTTGTGAAGACCTGCACTGACTTCATGTATCATCGATTGAGTCCGTATATGAAAAAACCCAGCAGGAGGGCCAGTATCATCACCGGCTGCAGACAGAAAATATGTATCTGCTGAGTAAATATTAGGCTGCTTGGACAGGCATGCGGTGGTTGTCATGGTAACTGACCCATATAGGGTGTTAGAAACGGGATGCCATATTTAGATTTGCGAGCCAGACATTTTTTTCCTGATGTAGCAGGTGACTCTTCAATTGATGGCATCACTGAGTAACTCCTAGTTATGTGTGTGTGTGTGTGTGTGTGCGTGTGTGTGTGTGTGTTTGAGTTTACTCCCTCATCATGGAGCAGAACAGATAGATTGTCAAGGCTCTAACTCTATTTCTCTCAAGTCACTTTCCTAATCTATCTTATTATTATGCATGTTAAATAAGCACAGATGACAAATACTGGTAAATATTTAACACAATACAATA
The DNA here is from genome assembly GCA_036178185.1 of Liparis tanakae. Taxonomy (NCBI): domain Eukaryota; kingdom Metazoa; phylum Chordata; class Actinopteri; order Perciformes; family Liparidae; genus Liparis; species Liparis tanakae. Next base: position 18,574,850 of record CM070110.1, on the reverse strand, counting down.
ACTCGTATCGGAGTAAATTATAATGTAAGTTTCATGTCTCTGTTTACAAACCGAGTAAAACACAATGCATGCAATTAGTGCATCCGCTACAAAATGCAGCGTCAGATATGAAATTAGAGAAAGAGAAGGGGATGGGGGGGGGGGGAGAGGGGGGGGGGGGTAGTATTGTGAAGGTTGGAAACCAATTATATACTAACAGTGGATCCTCCTTAGGGACCACTCTAAGACCAGCATGAGAAGCTATGTGTGAGTGTGTGTGTGTGTGTGTGTGTGCACAAGAGCTTGTGTGGGTCTTTTTCTAAATCTGTGTCTGGACAGGGCAGCTTAAGCAATTATAAGTTCAAAGTTCTCATTCAGGGCTGTTGTTTACATGTCTGGAGAGAGAGAGGAAGAGAGAGATGGAGAGAGAGAGAGAGAGAGAGATGGAGAGAGAGAGGAAGAGAGAGATGGAGAGAGAGAGAGAGATGGAGAGAGAGATGGAGAGAGAGAGAGATGGAGAGAGAGAGAGATGGAGAGAGGGAGAGAGAGAGAGAGATGGAGAGAGGAGAGAGAGAGTAAATCTCATTAAAAGATCCAAATCAAGCATGAATTGATCCTTAGTATTTCCTCTAAAGTGCCATTTAGCCTAAGTTTAGTTTAAAAAAACGAAACCCCAGCTTTTGTCTTTCCCTGTGACGGTCATGTTATTTCATTCTTTTGGTCGTATGTTTACTAAAATAGAAGAGTATACCACACAGAGCATTACTTTACAGCGCCTCATCTTCAACCCTTTGAATAAAATGTCATGACTTGTGATCAAAATATATGCATACATACAAAATCTACCGGAAAATATCTACATTTGACCAAAAATCCCCCATATTTTTTTAAGGATTTCTTTTCTCCTAAAGTGTACTTGGCAGTTAAGCTGGGTTCACAGTGCGGCGAGGAGAGGCTGTGTACAGAGACGGTTACAGTCATATTGACAATCCGGAATTGCAAGCGGAGGACACAGTGTACCAGACTCTGTCAGCCATATTGACTTTATAAACAACATTCATGAGCCCTGTAAACCTACTAGAAAATAACAGTGGGGCGTGATGCAGAAGGCTTCTCCGTCTGCATATGAATGGAGGGAGGAGGAGGAGGAGGAGGAGGAGGAGGAGGGGGGGGGGGCTCTTTGTGTGTACGCGTAACAGAAGGCGGCTTTATTTGCTTGTGCATTTGAGCAGTTAGGTGTAGTTGTGTGCGTCGAAAGATTACGCCTCTGATATACGTGTGGCTGTGTGGAACTATAAAAGGGAATACAGAGAGACGCGTCTGTGTGCAGATGAGCGTGAAGCACATGCGGTAAACTCTGTATCTCCACAACAACCCCCGCTAGACGAAGAGGAGGAGGAGGAGTAGGAGGAGGAGGAGGAGGAGGAGGAGGAGGAGGAGGAGGAGGAGGAGGAGGAGGAGGGCGGCTCGCACGACGCAGAGCAAGCGAGGCGTTTTTCTTTTGCTAAATTGAGAAACGCTTATGCAGAGAATTCCAGTCAAGTACCCATGATGCACAGCTGCCTCTGGGCTTATGTGTAATGTGATGCTGACCTGACGGTGATGATGATGATGATGATGATGATGATGATGATGATGATGATGATGATGATGATGATGATGTCTATGGGAAGTTACAGCCCCAGGGTCTTATTTATTTGGTATTTGCCCTTCACCAAACTTGCCAGATATTAAACTAACATATCAAAAAAAATGCATCTTTTACATAGAGACATTCATTATGTATCCTTATATGTTTTTTTTTTTGTCCTGCCACCCGTTATTCTTTTATTTATTTATTTGTGGCAGTATTGTTCTTGCATGAAGCGGAAGGAGCAGCGATGCGTCTCCACGCCCAACGCGCTCCATTTGCCTCCCCATCGGGCCTCTTCTCATCCGACACATCTCTGGTTCACTTCTCGGGACACAAATGTGTTCCTCGGTTCTTTGTCGACACTTTGCGTTTTCCCGTACGACCCATTTCACACATGTGAACATCGGCGGCGAGGCGAGACCCGGATACAGTTTTAGGCCACAGGCGGGAGGAGGAGGAGGAGGAGGAGGAGGAGGAGGAGGAGGAGGAGGAGGAGAGGAGGCGTTCCCGCCAGTCGGAAGTTGTTGCTCAAGTTGACGACAGACTTGTCGCGCACACTTCTCACGCCCGTTCAACGCAAAGTCCACGAGACGTACGGTACTTCCTGTTCCAGGGACCGGTAATAATTGAGTGGTTGATTTGACTGATTTGGCTCCAGAGGACGACATCCTGCATCGCTGTGATTCACCACACGGATCCACGCGCAGCATTTACATCCGCAGAGTTTTTTGTCTATATGCAAATGTGTGTTACGTATCCGAGTTCCTGTTTGATTCTGATGGATTTTGATATCTGATCAACCTGTAACTTTAATGACCCACTCAGGCGTGAGGTCAATAAAGTTACAGGTTGATCAGGAGAAAGAGAGAGAGAGAGAGAGAGAGAGAGATGGGGAGAGGGAGGGAGAGAGAGAGGTAGAGAGAGAGGGAGAGTGAGAGGGAGAGAGGGAGAGGGAGGTAGATAGGTAGAGAGATGGGGAGAGGGAGGGAGAGAGAGAGAGAGGGAGAGAGAGAGGTAGAGAGAGAGGGAGTGAGGAGGTAGAGAGAGAGGGAGAGAGAGAGAGAGGAGAGAGAGAGAGAGGGAGAGAGAGAGAGGTAGAGAGAGCGAGGGAGAGAGAGAGAGGGCGAGGGAGGTAGAGAGAGAGAGACTTCTGCTTCCAGCTACGAGAGCGGATTGGCCCGAGTTGCTAGATGACCGCCTCAAAGAAATATTTCAACTGGGGGCGAAAAGTGTGCCGCTGTAAACGCGTCGGACACATCGCCTCGCCCCAAACGCACAACCCGGGAAAATATGGCGTCTGTCGCAGCCACAGGCGTCTGTACGTTGACTTTTTATGGGATTCGGTCGCCCCCAAAATAAGTTTTGCTTTTGGCGAGACCACACCTTAAGGGGGAACTGGACCGATGGATTGACGGGATGCAAGAGGGCCTTCCCAGAAGCCGGCGATGGAGGGGAACCCTGTCCCTCCCCCAGAGAACCATCCTCGAGAACCCACGTTGTTCAACTTCTATGTAATGGAGCTGCTGTTAGAGAGAAGAAGCTGTGCACGCATATTTGGGGACAACATGAATGCGATGTGGATAGGAATGCATATACATGAGCACATTATATGACGTTGAAAGAGATTTGAAATTAAATTTAGCTGCAACCAATTAAAAACTTGTGCTATAACCACGCTTTATCTTTCCTCATCCGGAAATGTACTTTTAATATAGATTGTAAGTCTCGTAGGAGCTGATATTACTTTGTTATACCACCAACAATTATACTTCATGTGGGAGTTAATGAAATTGCCTTTTAGAAATTGACAGTTGGGACTGTCGTACATTTTTACAACTTTTTCTCTCGATTTCTCTCGACTAAATAAAAGTGCTTTCCGTTGTTTAACAAATCAATTATATTGATTATGTTTGCAGTTTATCCACACAGCTGTTCATATCAGTGACTGAACAAGTTAAAATAGACTATGCTTTATTATCTGTCAGCAAAAAACTAGTTCTGAAACATTTTTATATTGCAAAGTTAAAATAAATATGATGTGGCACTCCTACAGGAGACCCGCCCCAACAATAATAATATTTATCGTGACATGGAGGGGGAATGATTGGTCTCTCCTAGAAACAGTTGGGGTGTTATTAAGATATTAACCATCCTGCATGAGATTCAAGGATGTCCCTTAATCCTGTGGCTGGCTAAGATGTGTGTACTTAATATAGATGCTTCGTGTTTATTCATCCAATCAGAACTCAGACTGCAGGAAGTGGCAGATGGGGCTATATTTCCCGATAGTTGCTGGTGAATATTTCAGTCGGACAGTATTTTAGACCGAAGCTCCCCTCTTCCGTCAGAGCATCGTGTGAAGAACACCTCGACGAAGAAACAACACTTCAAAATAATGTGTGCTCATCCGACTCATCAGCTGCTGCGGCTCTCAGAACTTCTCAGGTTTCACAGAAAAACTTGACAAAGCACATTCAGTTTCGGGGACGATTTCCATTATTTGTAAAAAGAAAAAAAAATCCTTGGAAAAGATCACAGTTTAGTTTAGTTTAGTTTATTTATTAGACCCCCATTAGCTGACGCCTTAGCGACCGCTAATCTTCCTAGGTCCACAGAAAGGACAAAATATAATACATACAAAAACATACAAAACATATCATGAAACAAACAGTTAAAAATAGTACAACAAAGTGAAGAATAGTGCAGTCAGATGCACAGTACAGTCGAAGGATCAGATATATGTTATGCAATTCGACTTAATTCATACAAAGAAAAAGAAAAATGAGATCACTAAAAAGCAATAGAATCCGTCAAGTGGTGAATGTTCTTAGATGTGCCTATAATTGTTTTTTGATTGAAAAATGATTGGTTATGTAAGTTAAATGAGTTCCAAGCGGTAATAGCGCGATAGATAACAGTATGTTTGAGGAGGTTAGTTCTTGGGGTTGGTGGTATCACAGACCTCTCCTCAACCCTGAAGTGCCTTTTCCCCAAACTCTGCTTCCTCCCAGCAGCTGCAGTGACCCCGACCTCTCGGCGATCAATAAGGTCGCACATCATTTAAACAAACAGTGCATCCCTGAAGTGAAAATTGCTCGACTGATCGTTTATCTTTCTCCGTCTCAGATACAGCGTTTATGCCCCGGACGGTTTGGACCATAAGCACAGCTCATACAGACACTTTGGTCCCTAACTGAACACTTATGTTCCTCTTTTTCTGCTCTTTTGTTGTGCGTTCTGTTTTATCCGACGGCAGAAAAACTTCTAACGGGAGCAAACCGGTACCGTCATTTCCAAACAGGGAGTGTTTGAACCATTATGTGGGAACTAGATGTGTCGATTTGGTTATTGTAGAGTAAACATGCTGAAAAGTAGTTTTTCTATAGTGATTTACCACTATGGAGTGAACATTATCGTTACATCATTCCTGCCTTTGCTTTTGCTTCATCGCCCCTTCTGTTACCTTTGGGGTCAATTTGACCCCATTCAATTTTTGACGTCTCTAGAAAAAATTCTTAACATTATTTTTTTGCTTCATATTTCATGACTTTTCCTAATTTTTTGGGGACAACTGGGAAAACATAAAATTCACATGATGAAATGTTTTTACTAAACAACTTGTACACATCGGTGTTCCTTTGGTTTAATTTGACCCCAAGCTGTTTTTCACTGTGTAAAATATACAAGAAATATCAACTTTTTTATTTATTTAAAAGGCTATTTAGCTCGTCAACAAACAAACAAAGTACCTGACACTTAAACTTGGGAAAGTATTAATTAAACTAATCATTTTCTGGAGGTTATAATTGCTGTGGTCAAAAAGGGTAAAATATGTTAGTAAATTTGAAGGTAAAAGGAGGGTTAAGAAAGCAAGTTTTGAAAAAACGTCTATTTGGTATTAATTTAAAAAAAAGATATGTTTATGTATGTGTGTGTGTGTGTGTGTGAGGCATAATATAATGTAAGTTAGTAACTTGACTTCCTGGTATTGTATGATTGTTGCTGGCTGCATATGCAAAACCTAATGCCCCAACACTGATGTTTCCTCATGTCTGACTGTCCATGTTGGTGGGAACAAGAGTGCTGTCACTGTACCAGTACTACAGTTTATGTTGTGTAGTTACATCATGTTGTGTTATTGAGTTGCAATATAGGAGATTATTTTAAATCGGATTACTTCCTCCACCTTCCACCATCTTTTGATTTCTGAGATGAATTCCTTTGCCGTCACGTACCTTCTTAAAGAGTAAAAACACAACGTTTCCAGGTGGCTTCTCATTAGTTTGTTCACCATAAGCCACTGATGACATCATAATCCCAATAAAATGCACTTAAAACTCCCCAGACGGAAGCAACAGCATAGTTTCAGTTACATCTTTGTGCGTTTTACACCTTGAGTTGTGAAAACATAAACATAAAAACCAGCGTGACCTTCGATGCTCCCCTTTGCATTGTGTTGTGTTTACTACGCTTCACGGTTTATCCAAGTTATAATACACTATTGTGTTGAAGACCTCAGATAAAAACACGTTTCATGAAACAAGCTGTCGTATCATAGAGAGAAATAACAAGTCGCCATCACAAGGAAGCTGATCTCACTGTGCAGTTGAACCACTCTTCTCTTTTTTCCACCCTGGGGAATGAAATGGGTAAATTAATTCTCTCCTGAGACCCGCACACTTTGAATCATCCTAATACCTTTTGTCAAGTGGATACCCATCAGAAAAAGAAGGAAAAAGCTCTCAGTTTGGTGCTCAAACACTGATAAACTATATGCTGAATGTAATAATAGAGGGAGGGGATTATTACATTACATTACATGTCATTTAGCAGACACTTTTATCCAAAAATGACTTACAATAAGTGCATTTCAACCTAGAGTACAAACTAAGAACAACAAGAATACAGAAAGTAACTTTTCCTCAACATATTCAAACTACAAACGTACCACAATAAAAGCTATTTTGTTCGGTTCTGAGTGTTTCCTGTTTTATGTTGAAGTATCTGTCTTGTTTCCTGTTTCCCTGCTCTTTCCTCCCCGTGCTTGTTGGATTGTTCCCTGATTGTTCCTGATTGTTTCCACCTGTGTTTCCACCTGTGTCTCGTTCCCGTGTGTATTTAGTCTGTGTCTTTCTGTGTGTCCGGTGTCAGGACCCAAACGCACAGTTTTCGCGCACAAAACAGATTTAATTCCACACAGGAACACAGACAACACACCACGTATGAACCAAAACGATCCGAGACCGGACTAAATACACACGGGAACGAGACACAGGTGGAGACACAGGTGGAAACAATCAGGGAACAATCAGGGAACAATCCAACAAGCACAGGAAGTGAAGAGCAGGGAAACAGGAAACGAGACAGAGACTTCAACATAAAACAGGAAACACACAGAACCTAACATATTTAAGTGCCACCGAAGTGCTAATCTGTGTTTTAATCCAGATATAGTCGGGAAAGGTGCGTTTTCAGTTTCCGGCGGAAGCTGTAGGGACTTCCTTCCGTCCTGATGTCAGTGGATGCGTTCCAATATGTTTTTGAGGACGATGTAATCAACCGCAGAGCACTTTAGGAACACAAGACCCGGCTTCTTATGTTGTGATTCAGTTAAGACGCACATTACAAGGCATCTTCTTCTTCAGAGGGCGGATAAACGCCGGTGCGGGCGGACTTCTTAAACGCCGGTGCGACGGCTTTCTCCGCGGATAACTTCTCCTCTTTAGTGGCTTCCCGGCGCACGGCTTATCATCCTCCTTGTAAGCCATTACGGCTTCTTCCACTACTCGGCCGTGTGGACGCAGCACTGCTAATCGATAGCCAATAAAACCGGATCAATTGAGCTTACGGAGCAATCTAGCACTCTGAAGGTCTTGTCCGTATCATTAAGGAGAGGGAACCAGGGGTGCCTATTTTTAGCCGAGGGAAGTTGTTTATACATCCCTTGCCGGTTGAACCGGCACACTGACTTGACAAATGGGGTTCGAGGAATCTACAGCGCGATAAACTGAGCAACGCTATTGAATTTATTTACTGTGATGGTGCCGGTTAAAGGGCGACTCCATCTGAATTCTCATGTTGTTGTTTTTTTTTTACGATATGAAATGCTGACTCAGCCGTTTGCTAAAAGCGGTGACGTAGTTTACCAAAGTAAAATAATCAATAACCTTTCTGAATAATGTGACCACCAGTACATTTAGCTTTTTTTTTTAAATAACTTTAAAGGGCGAAGTAAAACTGCTGATGTCAGCTATTGCTTTTTATAAAATTGTCATCAGGTAAGGCAAAAGAGACACATTCCGTTTTAAATATTTTGATTTAATAAATCACGTATTGTATCTTTTGTTCTTCCGCCTTGATGACGGCACCCTGCGCACATTAATCATCACGACTAATCAAACAAATGTCTCACATTAATGTTGCAATAATTGCTTGATTTAAAAAGTACACATGAAGCGTCTTTTTTAAACCAAATGAGTGTGAGCATTATGCTTTATAATAAGAGGAGGAGCCCGAGAGTCTCTCTTAATAAATTCTTAATTATAAGAATTGATCAACCGAAGCTCTATTCCTCTTCAGCTTTGGGGATCCGCTCTATATGGTCCCCGTGTCCGTAAACAGCTGGCGACGAGCCGCCAATAACATCAGGATCAGAGTGGAAAGATCCAGACGAGTCGGAGTAAACAGATGGGGGCCGAGACACGTTGTCATCAGGGCCAGACTGTGGGGTAGTTTAGAGAAGGAAACAAGTCAGTTTGAATACACAAGTATAGATGTGTGTGTGTGTGTGTGTGTGTGTGTGTGTGTGTGTGTGTGTGTGTGTGTGTGTTATCTTGTTTGGGCTTCTGCTGAGTCTCACAGAGAGACGTTGACCAACACATGATGGGGAGCATACAGTCCACCTGCACATGTATGTGCGGGGACAGTGTGGCTGATCTCCCCCAACACACACACACACACACACACACACACACACACACACACACACACACACACACACACACACACACACACACACACACACACACACACACACACACACACACACACACACACACACACTCTGTATCGGTCTGCCTGGAGTCTCCCAATAAAGGCAGATGGTCTTTTTCCCTCCACCATCTTTTCCTCTCTGTATCTCCGTTTCTCTCTCCAACAATCTCCTTCCTGTCTTTCTCGCGCTCGGATTTCCCCTCGATGTCCATCTGTTGTGATATTGCTCACTCCACCAATCTCTTTTTTTCTGCGGTCTTCTTCTCCTCTCTTGCCTGTCCTACCCCCTCCTCTTCCTCCCTATGCCTCTCTTTCTCCCCCTGAATCCACTCAGACTTTTCTTTCGGTCCTTTTTCCTCTTGCATATGATGTGTGTGTGTGTGTGTGTGTGAGTGTGTGTGTGTGTGTGTGTGGGACTGTGTGTTGTGTGTCTCTGTGTTTCCTGTGGGAGGTTACTTGAGTTGACAAGGCCACAAGCAGCGACTTGCCATGCCACCTTGATGCTTTGCCAGTGTGTGTGTGTGTGTGTGTGTGTGTGTGCCCTCTGGACTAAGCCAAAATCAGAAGTGTGTGTGTTGATCCGTGCCTATGTGTGTGTAAGTGTGGTGTTTTAATCGGGTTGGCAGCCGGCCCTTACCTCGTGTGGCTCAGCCTTTTTCTTTCTAATATCTTTCAGATTTCTGATGAATCTGAATTTGATACGACCCAGCATTCTTCTATCTGTCGCTCTAGTAGAAGTAATACACGTTAACAACCTCTCTGTGCCCCTCATTTTCTTATAAATATGCAATTCATCAAAGAAACGCACCACACGACGTGCTGATGATTCGATTTTTAACAAATGGCCAATTTGAACTTGATTTATTTCCCGAGCGGCGACAGCATCACCTCCGGTTTCTTTATTCTCTCGCCCGCTACTTCTCTGGATCTCGACACGCACGTCATATCTCGTCGTTTGTGTTAAGTTTTAAGTGTTAGTCCTGTTTGCCATGTCCGCTTTTATTTTGTAGTAACTGTCCTTTTGTTTCAGATACTTTATTTCCTGCCCCGGTGTTTCCTCGTTAGTGTGATTGTCTGCTCCGCCCCTGATGGTGTCCCCCTGTTCCCCATTTCCTCATGTAGTTAAGTCTGTGTCTACCTGTGTCTCGTGTCAGATCCTCTTGTCTCATGTCTTGTCTGAACCGTTCTTTTGACTAGTTGTTCGTCCCTGGTTGGTTTGATCCAACGCAGTTGAGATTTTGTCTTTGTACTTTGTTCACGTTTTTGCCAGCATAGCTGTGATTTTCTGTTTTCGATAAAAAACTTTTTTTGCTCTAAAAACCTTGAGTCGTGCTTTTGGGTCCTGCCTTCTGAGTCGTGACACGCATAGATTGTTCGGTAATTGTTCTAAATGCTCAAACAAATAGAGGTACGGCTGCAGAAAAACACGGTGAAACGGGGCGTTAAGCGAGGGAGCTGGTCGTCACGCCGCTGTAACGCCAAACTGCATTTTCTCTGCCTTTCTACATTTCTGTCTCGTCACGCTTTCCCAAAATATCGAGCGAGGAGCCAACCGACCGCCCAAATGGCTCCGAGCTAAGAGGGAGGAAAAAAAAAAATCGGAAGACTGCCTCTTTTTCTCCGCCACTTAATTCCCCATGAGCCTCCCTCCCGCTGCTTATTCATCTTTCCCTTCCTTAGCTCAGCTTTCTCAGTCCACCCCCCCCCTCCATCACTCCCCTCTTTGGTTCCTCCATTCCCTTCTTCCCCTCCCACCTGGCATCTCCTCTCCTCATCTTCCTCCTTTACCTGTTTCATGCCCCTCTCCCTCTGAATCATGAATGTGTGCCATGTCATGACATGTGGATGTGAGCGGCGCTCTGAGTGATTATTCCTTCTCTCTGTGTTCACTTGATCTCCCACTTGCTGCTCACAGGCGGCACACTGCCAACTTCCAACAGATCATCATGAAATATTCACTAAAACGCTGCAAATTAACATTAAAAAAGGACATAAATGTGTAGATGTAGTTGCATAAGTTCCTGCTCTCTCTCTCACTCTCTCTCTAACTCTCTCTCTCGCTCTATCTCTCTCTTTCTTTCTTTCTTTCTTTCTTTCTTCACTAAATTATTGCTTAGTATCGATTCATGTGTATTTTGTTGGGGCAAAAACCAAAAACAATTCATTCATCAAACACATTCAACTGACAATAACCACAGCATAACATTACACTTGTGGATGTGTGTGCATGTGTGTGTGTGGGTGTGTGCATGTGTGCATGTGTGTATGTGCATGTGTGTGTGTGTGCGTGTGCATGTGTGTGTTCATGTGTGTGAGTGTATGTGCATGTGTGGATGTGTGTGTGTGCATGTGTGTGTGTGTGTGCATGTGTGTGTGTGTGTGCATGTGTGTGTGTGTGCATGTGTGTATGTGCATGTGTGTGTGTGCATGTGTGTGTTCATGTGTGTGTGTATGTGTGTGTATGTGTGTGTGTGCATGTGTGTGTGTGCATGTGTGCACGTGTGTATGTGTATGTGTGTGCATGTGTGTGTGTGTGCATGTGTGTGTGTGTGTGCGCCTGTGTGTGCATGTGTGTGTGTTCATGTGTGTGTGGATGTGTGTGTATGTGCATGTGTGTGTGTGTGCGTGTGTGCATGTGTGTATGTGTATGTGTGTGCATGTGTGTGTGTGCATGTGTATGTGTGTGTGTGCATGTGTGTGTGTGTGCATGTGTGTGCATGTGTGTGTGTGTCGCTCAGCCTCGCCTCAAGTGAACCAGTTCAGTTTCACTGCAGCACATTATGCAACAGCCGCCTGTATTCTTTGAACTGACTTGTTCCATCTCTCCTCTCTTCGCCCCGCTCCGTTCTCCCACCGCCCGGGTCACCGATGGAGTGTGCACATTTATCTTCAACAATGCTCCGCTCTAAGAAGGGCAAAGTCCTTAATGTCTTATCCTGACGCTCATTTAAAATAGCTGTGAGCGGGACTTTGGGTCAAGCAGAGACGGATGAGCGTAAATCTGGTTCCCTGTAACTCAGACACCGATCCATGGACGGGCTTCATCTTCTGCAGTGAGATTTGCTTGTGCTTATTATTGCGTCTATTATTGCGTCTGTAAAGACATAAATCTCAGATATATATTTGATTTGTTTTCAGATTTTATAAGGTTCATTTTCCACGCACATGAATATGAACATAATAACCATATCACACTTAAACTTGCCATTTTTCTCTACATTCTGCACAGAAAAGGCAGACTGAGGAAACAATAAAGAACAACCACTACTTTACTACTTTACACTGGGCATTTACAAAGATTTCTGATGATAAATAGTATCAAAACTGATAGATGGATGAAATGAAAACCTTATTGACTATAACTTTAAATCAATGGTGCTAGCTAATACGTTATTTTATAAGTCATAATATGGCCTTGTTTTTAAAAAGATGATCAACAGTTCTTTTCTAGTGGTGTGCAGGGCTGCAGTCTTATATAAGAGCTCACAGCTCTGCCTGTAGGAGTGTGTGTGTGTGTGTGTGTGTGTGTGGGGGGGGGGGGGGGCAGAAAAGGAGAAGCAGAGAGAGAGAAATAAAACGGGGAGAACAAGTAAGAAGAGGAGGCTAGGTAGAAGAGACAAAAAGTGAAGAAAAGAAGACGAGGAAATGAATAATTCAAGTCATATTTCAGGAGGAAATTAAACATTTGGCTCAATCAAACCCATAATTCGTTGTTAAATTGGGCTCGACCGGACCCGAATGTTCAATCACGGGATCGGAGGCTCGTTTTTTTTGTCCTTTTCTGCCCTCAACTTTGGTTTGAGGAGCGGCGTCCGGACGACGGCGAGAGAGACAACGCAAAGTTAGAGGCAGGCGGCGTCTCTGATGGATTCACTGCCGCTCCTCCGTTGACATCAGCCAACATCTGGATGACTCTCTACTATCGATCCATCCTCTAACACAATGTGAACGCCACGCCGGTGAGAGTCATAAATAAGACGGATGGGGATGCAGCGGTAATGATGGAGGAAAAAAAAAGGAGAGGTGTGAGGAGCCATGGATACATAATCCCATCTAAAGTCCAAGAACACTGGAGGTGGAGGAGGAGGAGGAGGAGGAGGAGTCAATAGAGAGGAAGGACTTTAGATACAAAGACACGAACAATGTTGGCTGGTAGGACGGATGATGTGGAGGGGATGAAGGAGGAAGAGTAGGGAGGCTTAACGCTAGAAAACGAAGAATATAGGGTGTCAGAAGAAGGAAAAATCACGTGAAAGAATCATTCGTCCTCACTTTTATCAGTCAAATGAAGGTGAAGACTATCGATCACTTATAATCACAAAGAGCACCTGGTCCTCTTGGCATGAATAGTAACCCGTTGTTTTTATATACATAGAGCGATGGACGGCCTCACTGATTAATATGTGAGCATCTTTCCAACTGATATCCTTCTTCAAAGGAAGGAGGCTGTGTTGTGTGTGTGTGTGTGTGTGTGTGTGTGTGTGTATCATCGCTACAATTCCTTCAAAGTCGTGCTTGGTGATTCCACAGCCCTATGTCAGTGTTTTTTTATTGAAAAGTCAGCTGAATGTCTGCTTAATTTATTACTTTTTGACATGAAAATGCAGCTCAGCCGCATTTCAAGGTGCCCTCACGGGGGCGTGTCTCTCCGCCCGGCGTCCTGTCCGTCCGCCCAATTAAAACAGATGTTGTTTTTTACCCCACTATGCTTGGTCATTAGGCACACTTTGTTGTCAGACTTCCTATAATCCCTTAAAGGCGGCGTCTCATGACGGCAGCTGACCAGAAATCGCTCTCTTTTTTTTTTTGCTACATCTTTCTTTTTGATACCCTTAAAAAAACACACACACACACTCACACAGCTCTATCTATATGATTGATCCCTGATTACTTTTGCTAGTAGCTGGCAGATGGACACACACACACACACACACACACACACACACACACACACACGCTCACACACACAGCACGTTGTGTTGTTTGCTTTCCCTTTCCCGTTGCCGTTCCTATTTCCTAAATGGCCAATTAATGTTTGGAAGTTATGATGGCTCTTGACACGGGAACTCAAGCAGCTACAACATCTTTTATTAAAAGCCTAGCCCCCCCCCCCCCCCCCTCGACCTTTTGTTTACTGCAGAGAAACAACTCTGCACACACCACCTCAACAGAAATCTCTCTTTTCCCCTCTGATGCGCAAAATCCGCCTCGACGCAGGAAATGAGCTCCGTTCAAAAATAATTCATAGCCGCGCCGCTCTCTTGACCTCCTGTTTGTTGATCATTACGACGTCTCCGCCTGAAACAAAGCGTCTCATCCGAACACTCGGCGCTCGCTTTGTCTCTCGCTCTCAGGATGAGGACTCGTGGAGGGTCGCGTCCTCCCCGTGGAAGTAGAACGGAGAGAATCAAAAACATAGTTACATTTGGTTCCAACTAATGATTCTCTGCATTATTGATTAATCCGGCGATTTATTCTTATAATCCTGCTGTTCGTGGCGCTCAGTTTTAAATCCATTCTGGCTCCTGCATACCGGGGGACATGAAATAGTCTTAGGATTGCATACATCGAGGCATGACTGGGAACCGGACGCTCGCGGGCGATGATGCAAAACGAGCAAACATCAAACGGCGAATCCCTCCGTGTGTGAGGGCTTGGACCGCCGTGTATCCACGGCCCTCCGCTCACACACTCAACTGTAGACGTCCCATTGGGTTGAAGCTCTGCTCAGCCTGCGTTGGGAGGAAGCCATGTTGCCGCCATTGGCCAAACGCAACCTCCGGCCAGCCTCGGAAATACACCAGGGCAAGATTAAAAACTGCCCCTAAGAAATATAATGTTGCCCCTGATATCATGAGGAGAAGCAATAAATGTCCCCCAGAAATTCCTCTAATAATTGTTATCAATAAATAGTGTTTAGTTTTGGGTCTTTGTTGTGTGTGTCCTACCTGTACTAGGTAGGTACACACACACATAACATCAATAAATAGAACATTCAATAAGAAAATAACAAATGAATGAGTTAAAAGTTACACAAAAATAAGGATAACATTGAATGTGTTTGTGTGATTTATGTTTTCTGTTTACTGCCTAATAGTGTTATTATTGCCTAATAGTGTTATTATTGCCTAATAGTGTTATTATTGCTTAATGGTGTTATTACTGCCTAATAGCGTTATTATTGCCTAATGGTGTTATTATTGCCTAATAGTGTTATTATTGTCTAATAGTGTTATTATTGCAATTTTTATGACAATTACTCATATCCTGTAAGCCTGAATAAGTATATGTATTATTTTTTAACAAAAGCTGAAATGTTACTTCACAAGTTTAAAAAGTTTTTTTAATGCCCTTATATTTCAGTCAATGGGAAATACTTTGCCCTAAAAAAGAGGTGTATTTCCTACCCTGCCTCCAACACCGATGGAACAAATAGGATTGCCCCCCCCCCCCCCCCGCTTTAGAGAGGTGTTTGTCTAACTACACCTCCTGACAGTCAGCAGCAAACCTATCCCTCCTCCTCTTCCTCCTCTTCCTCATACTCTCCAAATACATCTCTCACTTCCTGTGTACTAACACAATTGCACAATGACTGTGATTGTTATCCTCCCCCCTCCCCCCTCCCCCCTCCTCCGGGGAGGCTAATGTACGACTTTGGTTCCGTCTCCTGGCGTTAACTCCCACGTCCACTCCTGCTGTCTTTCCCCTAGTTGACATGTTCATAGTTTCCTTTCATATTCGCCCCCCCCTCGTCATCTGACCCGTGTGTATTATGTAGTTGTGGCTACTCACCCTCACAATAAGGAAGGTATTATGCACCGTTGAGTCTTTCAACTGGGATTAATTCTCTTCCCCTTCAACCCTTTTGCTGTTTCTCTATTTCTCTGTCAGAGCTAAAGGGTCTGGAGCTTTCTTGAAGATATTGTGGTCACTTTGAACTAAATTGTGGAAGGTTTGATATTAGGATATGATATCTTTAGAATTGCCCGTGATACAGATATTTCCAGTCACTTCGCAAATTGACTTGCAAATTCCACCGGGAAAAGTCCAAAATGAGTTTTAAAGAATCCACAAAGGACTTTCCGTATGCTATTACTTAATGTGTCACTCCTCATCATTTCACAGTGATTTATAAATGAGGGGAATCTACAGATGGCATATTTAATGTGAAGGAAACATGTCAATGGGCTGTGTGGCATTTACTCCCCTCCACCTCTCTGAGATATTCTTATTCTTTTCATTCCTTGTCTCTTTTCTCCATCCCGAGTCCTACATACTAATGTGAGGAGGGGGTTGCTCTCGACGGGGTGAGTCTATCAACGAAGTACCACCTTGTTCTTGACATTTAAACTAAGTTCAACACAAGTTGAATGTGATTTTGCTTTGGATTTTTTTTCTCTCAGTAATATAGTGATACATTAAGAAAATACTTTGACTTTCTCCTATTGGACACGAGTACGGCTCCATCTGTTTTTGTTGTTGTTTTGTCACTAGAATAAACGCCTACTATATCTAGTTAACTATTGTTAATATTTACAAAACTGGAATCAGAAAAGTTAGACATTTTTTATTAAATTATCAATAGCATTGTGAAAAAATGAAATAGTTGCTTTTTGATTAACACGACATTGGGAGCATGCATCTATAGCACCTTCATAACAGCGTGTTTTATTATGATATAATGCAGGAGTAGCAACTGTCTCCATCTCTGAACTCCTAAGTAGTTTTGTGCATTTTCTTTCCGTCACAATAAATTGAGGATCCAATAGTTACATTTCTGTAAATTGACAACCCCCCATTACACCTCTACATACACACGAATAAACACTTTTCTCTCCATTTATTCCAGACTCTGTTTTTCTTCTTCTCTATATTCAGAAGAAATATGTTTTCCCACCTAATGTGCCTGCGACTGTAGTACTATCAGCTCTTAAAGACAGGAGAAGGTGTTAGGATGTTTTACTTTTTTACCCCAACATGTAGAACAGCGTAGGGTAGAACTCAAAAACTATGTGCACTGCCCTTAAGTGTGAGAACATTCAGTAAAACCCAATGGCTTCAAGTTGTACCATGGACTTAGCACTTTTATTGGTAAAGAGATGGAAAATAGCATTCCATATATTAAGTTGGTTCAATAATAATAATCATCATCATCATCATCATCATCATCATCATCATCATCATCATCATCATCATCATCATCATCATCATCTGCAATTTCTTCTTGTTTTACGGGAAGCTGATGGAAAATCGAAGTGTTGCACACATATTATGAAAAGCACACATAGGTATTTGTATTTTGATTGTATTATTGTCTGGTAGCATGTTTCCTATGTTTAATGTATGTGTAACTTGTTCTTTCTTGAAGAAAAAAAAAAAATCAAATAAACACATTTTGAATAATAAAAAAAAAAGCACACATAGACCAGATTTACAACTTTACTTGTTTTACTGTCACCTGTTTTAAAAAAACACCTCACACATGCACATGCAGGCGCGTGAGGAGCGGCATGACACAAATAGCGTTACACATCAGAAGGTTCTTAAGGTAATACACAGTCAGATAAAGTCACGCACTCTCTCACTCTCTCTCTTTTCTCGCTCTCTCTTAATTTAACCGCAACACAAACCAAACGCACACACACTTTATTCAAATCAGCTCCAGTTGATTAAACCCGTCACATCAGACCTGTCTAAAGAGAGAAAGGATGAAGGGAGAGAGAAAAACAAAAAAGCTGAAACATAATCAAAGAGAGAAAGAACAATATATATATATATATATATATATATATATATATATATATAGCTGTCCTTCAGGTCTATTAGTGACAGAAGAGATGAAAGAGGCACAAAGACACAATCTCACTCACTTTGACTTTAACACCTTTGCGGGTAATTACTACATTTCAAACAGTTAATGTGTAAACAGCTGTGGTTGAAACGTTTGAAATAGGACCCTGAGGTTGTCGTATGCCGCCATTACCCAATTGTTGTATGTAGAAAATAAGTGTATCATTTGAATTTCAGGCACTTTATCTACGCACTATTTCTGTCCTATGCTTTCGCCACAGAGCTCACACGCAGGAGGTCACATTCAGCTAGAGCGGTCCGCCTGAAACCTTCTATCCCAATCTGTCAAGTCATACCTCTAACCAACCCGCATTTGATCAACACCCGCACCCCTCTCCTCAAAATCGCAATAAAATAAATGTTTGGGAAGCTGGTTACGGTACGTCTTCTCGCTGCAGTCTGCTTGGACTCAACGACAACAGACAGGCCAATGCTGGGAGACCGGATGAGAAATATTAGCTCTGCGGTCCCCGTCCTCTGTGCAGTCAATATGCATTGTTCCCAGGCTCCAGTCTTGGGACACATTTGTCAAACAATATCACATTTATTTCCCCTTGCTTCCCCAAATGTCTACAAATTCCAAAAAAAGTGCGTAAGGTAAAACAGCCGAGTCTGTTTATTTGTCGTTGTTGCTGATGCGGTCTTCGGAGGGCCATATGTCAGCATATCGGAGAGCGAAATCTGTCTTTTAGATGATTTTATACGTCAGTAGGAAGTGTGTGTGTGTGTGTGTGTATATCTGTGTGTATGTGTGTGTTTGTGTGTGTCACAGAAACAGACGGACCAGGAGTCACACAGGAGACAGTTTGGTAAAGAGTGAGATCAGAGGGCACAGGGTGATGGCATCCGACTGACAGCATAGACCATAGTTATTATCCCTCATTAGAAAGGTGAGAAATAAAGGGATGAAAGACAAATTAGACACTCAGAAAGAATCTCGGACAAAGTCAGATTATGTTCATCTTATACTACGTCACAGTCTCACAGTATCGGTTCTCTTTTGCGTATTCGATTGCGTAATCAAGTTAGTGACGTTCGTCATGTTTCCAACTGGAGGTGAGCATCCTCACTGGCCTCAAGATTCAATTCACCTGTCAACGATTCTCAATGTATCAAATCCTACATTTTTTATACTCATGGCTACTTTTTCAGAGTAAATCTCAACTCCCTTTTCTTATTGAGAAAGTGCTGTAATATGAAAAGCTGGATCTTTCCAATACCAGTATCCTCAGGACC
The DNA here is from genome assembly GCA_036178185.1 of Liparis tanakae. Classification (NCBI taxonomy): domain Eukaryota; kingdom Metazoa; phylum Chordata; class Actinopteri; order Perciformes; family Liparidae; genus Liparis; species Liparis tanakae. Next base: position 18,556,159 of record CM070110.1, on the reverse strand, counting down.
AAAGATTACAAAAAACACTCATGAATCGCTCTGCGGAGCGTTACAAGCGTGCTGTGATCTGCACCATAAGGTCCCAGCTTTAAGACAGGGCCCTGAACGCCTCTGGCATTTCACACAGCATGAAGCGGTGGAGATTCACGCTTCGATGAACTGAAACCAAACTCCCGATGATGTTCTGTCACTAACTCACGCGTCCACACAGTCACTCAAATACGCGCCGCGATGCATTTAAGGACCGACTTCAGACTAGGGTGACCAGACTTGAGTTTGTGAAAAAGAGGACATTTCGTCTCGGCTGAGATCGGTCGACCGATGACGGTTCTCTCTACGGTCAGAGCTCGCGCAAGAAGGTGGAACGTAAGGGAGATACCATTTACACAACTTGTAAGGGGTAAAAACTACTTTGTGAAAGACCCAGAGAAACACAAATATCCAACGAAGCAAAATCCCGGAAGTTTTTGGAATCCCTGCCGGACGCTTTTTTTAGGTCTCAAAAAGAGGACATGTCCGGGGAAAAGAGGACGTCTGGTCACCCTACTTCAGACTAAACTTTGCTTTGTGCTGTGGTGTTGTGGAAATCTCGCTTTAGCTTCCAGTGAGTTCAATGAAATCAAGGAGCTCCAGTTTGCTCATCAGACTCCAAAAATGCAGGGTAAGATATTATCCCTCATTAGAAAGGTGAGATAAAAAGTTCAATATGTTGGATGTCCGAGTCTAGGACAGCTGCTCTTAAAACAAACAGATTGTCACTACAGGCTGTGACTTCCCAGACTCTGGACAATCAAATTTTCCAGAGATGTCTGCAAGCCCCAATCAGCAGTAATAGGTATTTACTCATAAAATAAAATAATAACAAAAAATACAACTTTAACTTCTCTTTTTCTCTGGGAGCCTTTGCATAAAAAGAGCCCAGACATTATTGCAGTCCATTTTTACGCTTGCATAAACATTTTAATTCAAAGCCACAAGGTACTTTGTTAAATATTTGTGCTCGCTCTATTTCTGTCTATTCCTCTAGGCTGTTTATAAAGCTTCAACTTATTTTTGACCAATTCCTAAATGTGTCTGAGACAAGAAATTGAGCCTCGGGGCCTTTTTCCGCCATTCTGCTGTGCTGCTCCTTGTCCATATTTGACTACTGGGATTCGGTAATGGCTCTCCCGGTGTTCCAGAACCAAGCGCAGCTTCCAACAGTCGCTGGCACACAGCATGACTGGGTATGCAACCGAGACGGCGTTATGGCCTTAACACAACGCCATTATCGCTGTAACACAGTGCTAATGCTCTCTCTTGCTTGTACGCACGCACTCACGCATGCACACACACACACACACACACACACACACACACACACACACACACACACACACACACACACACACATGCACACACACTAAAGCTGTGACTCTGGAAGCTAATGGGTTGTCCTTCTAGAAAGACAGATACTTGAGAGCTGGTTAGGGGCTGAACACAGATGGTGTGTGTGTGTGTGTGTGTGTGTGTGTGTGTGTGTAGTGTAGTGGGCCAAATGTCTGTTGAAGCAACAATGTCATCGCATCTCCATCAACAGGCACACGACTTGTCAGTTGTTATTTATGCGGTTGGTGTGAGTCTGTTTGTCTTGTGTGTCATCAGCTGTGTGCGTCTGCTCTCCATCTAAATGGATGATTCCAAGTTCTGTGCTCTTGCATGAAATGCATGTGAATTCACACACACACACACACACACACACACACACACACACACACACACACACACACACACACACACACACACACACACACACACTGAGTTGACACCATGCATTTTAAACACTGGGCTCAGGGCAGCAGAGGAACCCTCAGCAGAGATGAAAAGCACCAATACACACATGCACCGGCCCTTACACTTGCAAGTACACACAATGTAGATCACAAATATATTTTCTTTCCCACCCGTATACAGACACATAACCTCACAGAGCTGCTGTATGGTACCCTCAGTTTGCCTTCCTGTTCTGCAGTTTGTATTCACGGTAATGGCCTCCTGTGTGCGTTTGATGTTTTAAATTGAGCCCTGGGACCAGGCATTGGCGCCCGCTGGTCAGCCCCACAGCTCTCCTCTGCCTGCCCTGATGGCTCAACACTTAGCCCTCTCCATCACTGGTGGCTGAAAGAGCAAGGCGAGCACAACAGGTGGGGGAGCAATGGAGAGAGAAAAAGTCCAGAGAGTGAAAGGTGTTTTTCGCCATCGTCATCGGTGCTTGTACAAGTGACCGCGCGTTCCTGCTATGTACAGTATTGTGTGTGTCCTTGGAGACCAGGATTCAGTGATGGGAATCTAATTTGCATGTCCCGGCTGCCATCTGTTTGCAGTCTGTATGTGCTTTCTGATACCAGTTTTACATAAAGTGCGGTTGCTCGGGCACTTGAGCAAATTTAACTGACTGTTTCATTGCTAATCTGGTTCTGTGCAATGATGGCTTCCCATTTGGCTTTTCTAACAGAATAATTCTGCTCTCATGGCTCACTTCCCACTGTAGCTGTAATGCCCGTTCAGCAGGCTGCTATATTCTCTCTGTGTTTCACGGGACTTTCCTCAGGGTCATCCAGACCCCCACACACAGTCCAACGACATGCGTGTGAGGTGGATTGGAGGAAATGAATTGCCTGTAGGTGTGAAGGCATTTCTGTCCATTGCTGTTACCTGTGACGGATGTGTTTCTGTCTTCTACTCTGGGCTATTTTAAACATACTCAATGAAACGCCCTGTTCCGTTTCTCCTGATTCTCCTCTACTGTGTTCTGCGTCTCCTCTGTCTCCTCTGTTTCTCCTGTTTCTCCTGTGTCCCCCCTGTCTTGATTGTTTCATTCCCTTCACCTGCCCTCAACAACGCCTCTGTCTCCTTGATTGGTTAATTCCCTTCACCTGCCCTCAGCCACTCCTCTGTTCCTTGATTGGTTAATTCCCTTCATCTGCCCTTAGCCACATCTCTGCTCCTTGATTGGTTAATTCCCTTCACCTGCCCTCAGCCACTCCTGTTCCTTGATTGGTTAATTCCCTTCATCTGCCCTTAGCCACATCTCTGCTCCTTGATTGGTTAATTCCCTTCACCTGCCCTCAGCCACTCCTCTGTTTGTTGATTGGTTAATTCCCTTCATCTGCCCTCATCCACTTATTTGTCTCCTTGATTGGTTAATGTCCTTCACCTGCCCTCAGCCACTCCTCTGTCTCCTTGATTGGTTAATTCCCTTCACCTGCCTTCAGCCACTCCTCTGTCTCCTTGATTGGTTAATTCCCTTCACCTGCCTTCAGACACTTTTGTCTCCTTGATTGGTTAATTCCCTTCACCTGCCGACAGCCAGCCCTGTCTCCCTGATTGCATCATGCCGTACACCTGTGTTTTCCCCCCTATATATTGTGCCAGTGTTTCTCTCGTCTCCTGGCGGTGTGTTGTCTTTACCTCTGTCTCGTAGTGTCTCTCAGTCTTTCTTCGCATACTGATTCCTAGTATTTTCTATAGTTGCTTTCAAGCCTTCCTTACCTTTTTCCAAAGTTAAGTCTTTTTTGTTTTACTCAAACCTGGAGTCCAGCCTGTCTCTGCACCTGAGCCTCACCCCGTGACACTCCAACCATGTGTGACCCATGATGTTAAAAATAACTCAAGAAAATTAATTATTTCAACTTAAATACCATTAGATGGATTTTATTTATTTATATTTATTGCTATTGACTATTTTCAGTCACTAAATATGTTTTGTATGAGACCGCAGAAACAGGACTCCAAGCCAATCTCACCACATAATGATAAGACACAACAGCTGCTAGCCGACCGGCTTCTGAATTATAGACCGACTGTCACGCTCGGGAGAGGAAATAATCGTGGCTTGGTTTGGATATTTGTGTGCGCATGGAGAAAAAAGAGCAGAAGCAATAACACATCCTTGTTTCTAAGAGTATATTGGTTTGGGAGGCATAATCACGACTGTCTGCCGCGCTTTGCCTGATGGCCAGAGGAAAGAGAAAGAGACTTAAATGGAGAAGACACATAGATTGTGGAGGGCGACGGGGGAACTCGTACACAATGCCTCCGACTAATACTTTAGGAGACACTGAGGCACTTTTTACTGCTTGTAAATAAGAGTGGACAACGAGAGGGCTTATATGACACAGAGCTGGAATGATAAAAAGAGACCAGAGGTTTTCATTTTCACCTGCAGCAAACGCATAAAACGAGGCCTGAAAGAGGCGTACGCATCATGACTAGGGTTGGGTACCGGAAACCGGTGCTAATGTAGCATCGGTTCCAATACATCCGGTATTACCCGGATCGAAACGCAACGCACATTCCGGTGCTTCTTTCCGGTGCCTGAGCCGATTGAAATTGAAAAAAAACAATTGTTTTGAACGTCTCTGGTGACTCCGCCCTGTCAGCAGGTTACGATAGCCAATCATATTTAACTTTGACAGCGGAGGCATGCGCCGTGTGTGACTAGGTGAACCCGTGCCGAGCACAACAGCGTCAGGCTGGGCGCGATGGGGAGACCGATGAATAAAAGAGCGGCCGTAACTCAGATTAGCACCGCAACGTTGATTGCAAGTCTTGCATTCATACAAGTAGGCCATGAAATAATAAATTATCCATTACCATCATGTTTAAGATAGCTAGTAGCTCGCGCTAGCTCGTAGCTAGCGCGAGCTATGAGCTAGCGCGAGCTACGTGCGTGACAGTCTGCTAGCAGATGTGTTGATGTACAGCGGTCCCGTCTGTATCACCGGTGTTACCGGGAATATAATAACGGAGGAATAAAGACCGTGGGGCATCACTTTGTTTCAGTGGACCTCTCCCTGTCAGAAGCAAAACTTTGTGTCACATGTCATCTTCAGGAACTCTGATTGGTTGTTCTCTTTGCCCATCAAAACAGTGACAGGTTTAACCATAAGGTCTGCACATGACGATACACATCACATAATGGAGAACATGTATTGTGTATGTTAACAGTCTGATATCCGTTGTTAGTCAGTGCTCCATGATAACGTCTTCTACGGGGAATATGGCCAAAGAGAATTTTAATGTCCTCGTGCGTTAAAAAAAAAAAAATCGGTTCAGGCACCGTTTAGGCACCGGTATCGTTTTAAAAGTACTGGTTTAGCACCGGTATCGGAAAAAACCCAAACGATACCCATCCCTAATCATGACGGCTACAACGATGCCTCTCACGATTAATTTCACTTCATATCACACGTTACTTTGCACTCCGATGTTCTCTTCATCATTATCCGTCAAGCCAGCAGTGTGTTTGTGTTTGTGTGGTGTAGATAAATGTCAGCACATTTTAATTATTACAGATAGAAATTTCATCTTTTTAAATGATAGAAACTTCACATTTTTAAATGATATTTGGTAAGCGCTTGTCTGCACCTCAGAGCTCAAGAGGAGCGACTGACCTATCGACACTCGCGGTCATCTGGAGAAGCTGATGAAACGCTCCTCCGCTGCATAAGGTCGTTAAAGACCCGCAGGATGGAGCGTCGGTAGTTTTTAATAATCTTCTAATACTGTGTATGCGATCGGAGTGTTTGAGTAGAACACTGCAGCGAACACGACATGCAAACTATGAAGAGCTGAAGCGAGCATCTCAGTCACTATCGTGAACCATAACCATGGTATGCCACATTGTTTTGAAAAGTCACATTGGCTATATGGTTGCTTCTGCACTGAAGGTGAATGGTGAGAACAAAGCATCCAAACAAAGTACAAACACATGACGCACGCTTTCTTACGTTAGACACACATCTGCAAAAGTAAAATCTCTTGCAATAAACCTTTATTGAAGATGCAAATCACACCTGCAATTGGCCACACCCACCGACACACACACACACACACACACACACACAGACAAACACACAAGTACCACGCACACATATGCATGCACACACAAACCGACACAAACAGACACACACATACAGACACACACATACAGACACACACATATGGACAGACACACAGACACACACAAGTACCACACACCCATACTCACAAACATACAAACACAGACACACACGCACACACGGACACAAAACCACGGACAAACACACAAGTACCACACCCACTTAAGCATGCACACGCACACACACACGCGTACACACACACACACCCGCGCTGCGACGGCGTCTTGAGCGCCGAGCCTCCAGCTGCGCCCCGGTGGCGCCGAGCCCTCGGTCCTGCTCCGGATCGTTCAGCTGTGCCACACGTGAAGCAGGATTTTATTAACTTGTTCTCCCTGTGAATTGTATTCTATTAGTTTTGCCCTTGAGCGTCCTCGGGGGCGCACCGTCAGCACCGTCAGCACCGTCAGCACCGTCAGCACCGTCAGCAGCACATCCCCGTCTGAGGAGGATAATTGATACTGTTGCATAGTAGATAACGTCAGATTGCTATTCATTATTTAGCGGGCTATTCCTATTTTTTTTTGTGGAGTAATGCATATATAAAAGAAAAGCAACCACACAAAACAATATGTTCAAAACTGGATTTGGACCTTAATTAACATGAAAACCGACGGAGCTTCAAACTCCGGAAGCATTCGGCTCCCTTCAGCATATCGTCTGTAAACAATGAGCATCTTACTAGCAACCCTTCTTCTGCGTGTGCCTCGTATCATTTGCATCCAACCCGCCTGTGACCCCTCGTGTGGACGCACTTCATCCGCATCCCTTCATCTCGGTAGCAATTTGTATCATCAGCTACACGATTAGTTCATGCATCAATGCTGCAACACAATCAAGACATGGCTGCTGTGAATCATTCAGGGTCTGAGATGAATGGCATCTCTTTCAACGTAAACAAACAACAACAACAAAAAGACATGCGCCTCCCTTGGTAACTTGAGTATACCTTCAAAGCAAAAGTGTGTTAAGAAATGAATTTTAACCAGCTCCTTGTGCGCCTTCTCAGATTTCAACAAAGCATGGCAATATCCCAGAGTTCAGTGGGGGAGGGACAGAATGGTTGATGACATACAAAATAGGGACGCACATCTGGTGTTAGAATACACCCGCTGAGATGCTGGGAGGTTTATGGGGCTACACTGATTAGACACACACACACACACACACACACACACACACACACACACACACACACACACACACACACACACACAATCATATTTTAACCCAGATGCCGGGAGGAAGAGGGTACAGCATGTATCTGTGCATGTGTAGGGACTTGCTGGTGTACTGTTTGCAGTGTGTGTGTGTGTGTGTGTGTGTGTGTGTGATTATGTGTTCCTGCCTCGGTGCATATGCATGTATATCTTTAACGTGTTTGTAAATAAATAGTAAGCATGCATTTGTATGTGCGTGAGTGTGTCGGGGTGAAGATGGCTCCGACGGAGATTCTGATTAACAATAGCGAGAGCAGATAATGACATTTCCTCCTGTCTCAATCATGCAGTAATTAAACACTGAAAGATAACTGGAGAATGATGAGATTGTGTGTGTGTGTGTGTGTGTGTGTGTGTGTGTGTGCAGACTTAAATATGACTCCTGGTTCAAGCCATTGTCTTCACCTAATACAACATAGAGCAGTGTTTCCCACAGAATTAGATTCTACTCATGGTGATAGATGAGTGTTGAGGTGTGTTAGTGCAGCAGCACGTTGGGCAATTCCACCTGGCTGGCCCAGAAAACTAAAGGCCATGTGGGGGGAAACACAGTGGCAGTCCCTGTGTGTGTGTGTGTGTGTGTGTGTGTGTGCCTTATTTCTGACCCAGTTTGTACCCTTGGAATTGATCCAGACTCCATAAGTTACTGTTAGTCTTCCCTTACTTCTGTATTCAGTACAAAGCAAATCACAACAGAGTCAACACAAAGATGTGAGGAGACTCGAGTAAACACACGTTTGCGGGAGCTGTAGCTTACGTACGCTGATATAAATATTCAACTTAGCTCAACACGAACGACAATGAATCACTCGTTTAGTTTAGTTTATTTCGATCAGCAGAATATACAAAAATCAAAATTCAACAAAAGAAGAAAGTGGCTAACCGAAAGGGTCAAGGCTGAAGCTATCAAGCTTATA
>CM070110.1:18483092-18545592 GCA_036178185.1 Liparis tanakae | reverse complement strand
AAAAAATCCTCGTTTATGTAAACATTCCTGGCAATAAACGGTTTCTGATTCTGATTCTGACGGATCCGTTCGGTCCCGTTCCTTTTCATGCCTTTGGCTCCGCGTGGCTCCCAACCCCCCAGTAGTTTACCAACGCCATGTGACATTTATTCCAGTTTAAATGAGTACTTCCAGGTTTCTCGAGGTTTAATCCCTCCCATCTGCGGAGTCTCCTGGCGGAGTCAGTTGCTGACATAAGCGTATTCTGGCTGTAAATCAGCTCTGTTAAATTAGACACTTACAGGTGATGTCTGATACGTAATCTAGTATGTAGGAGGGTATTATTATGTTTCTTGGAGATTTAGAGAGAAATACAAATCCTTAAAATTGAGGCAGAAGATGTATTAATGTCAGGAAAAAACATAAAAAATATGGATTCCCGAATACATTTCGGCAACACCTGCATATCGAATGTGGGCCTAAATATACTTTAACAAAACGACTGAATAATTCCGTTGCATGAATTTCCCCTGTCTAACCTCAGGGACATCACATCATTGAACTGACATAAGGCAATTTAATAATTCAACATACATCCACAACTTTCTAGTATACAAAATAATGAACTGTTGAAATCTATTTTTCATGAAGACTGACAAGTACGGGCATCTGTTGACTTCCTTATGCATGAAGTCCTCTGTAGACTACCATCAAACATTACATTCTACGACAGCGGGACGTGATCAAATATTGATCGTTTCATCTGGATGGATTGTCTGATTGAACGGGACGGATAGTCACGCAGAGAGGCGGATCTGTGCCGAGGGATTTCTGTGGATGTGGTGACATTGATACAAAGCGATGCGCTAACTCGTTGAAATGTCTGATAGAAGACTCAAAAAAGAATAAAGTAAATAAGAAAAGCTGCTCAAAAACTTTGAAATGCATGCCACATTTCCCACATGAAGCACTATATATGAGTAAATAATAACCATGAAAGGTCTGTGACAGCTTATTCCCTGTATGGTGTCAGTATCTTGAAAAAAAAAAACACAACACACTCAGCGTTTCTCAATTCAAAGAACACGACTACAGACTTTGTTCTTCTGGAGTCTGGTCTTGGGAGTCCAGACTCCGGAGGACGGGAGAACGGTCTTTCTGCGATTGGAACGGCTGCTTATTTGATGACGTCACCACATCAGCTGTTCTTGCTCCTCAGTTTATTCGAATTATTCACTGTAAATATTTTTTTACAGTCAAATAAACACAACCTAAAATGACATTCCGTGACTCAACAACAGTAGTATTTATAAAAAGTCATCTGTCAGTAGTTTATTTTCTCCTCCGCTATTGTTTCCGGTTGCTGGTGAAATGCATTCTGGGATATCTGCTGGCCAGAGTACGCACAAGTCTCCTCTGATGCATCCTGGGTAAAGTGGGAGGATCAAGTCACAGCCGGGCATTTTGACCGTGCTTTGAAAGAAGCGAACTTTGAATGTGAACATGTACCCGGGCTGAGACTGATGACGTTCCACGAGTCCCCGAGGACACAAGTAGAGGAAAGGACACGAGTAGAGGAAAGGACACGAGTAGAGGAAAGGACACGAGTAGAGGAAAGGACGCACAAGAACGCTGATTGAGAAACGCCGACTGTGTTTCCAGTTGTGTGTTGTTTATTTGTCATGGATGGCAGACAGTTGAACACGTGGAACACGAGAGCAGAAGCACGTGACCATCAGCAGCGTAGACCTTTGTGCTAGTTAATGTTCTTTACATTTAAAATCAACTCGTGTTTGCCAGCTGCTGCAGTGGCTGCCAAAGACACGGCATACATTATTAACTCGCTGGAGGTGCAGAGTAAATATTGAATGACTATTGGAGATGAGAGAAGTTGGGAATATGCTGAGGGGTTGTAAAACGTGAATGTTTGCCAGGACAAAGAAACAGGAGACTGACGAGTGTGGGCACGTCATCAGTGACCTTTAGAAAATCACATCAGCATTTATTATTTCAACATTCTTAAGCACGGAGGTGAAGTAACCCTCGGGTTAAGGAGATGTTTTGAAGCATTTTTTATTCAATAATCGTATCGTATTAAAGTTATTGAGTCCTTGAATTTCTTACAAGCAACTTAATATGTTGCCATGGTTAACAAAAGGTTTTGGGTTGATTGGACACCTCTAGAGATGCGGTGGTTGGAGGTCGCGTCAGCGTTTACATGGCCTGTGCACACCGGGGGTGGGGGGGGTCTTTTCTTTGCATGTCAATATATTTGTTCAAAGTGTTGTTGTTGTCCGGAGTATTGTGACACAGAACACTAACATTACGTCTGGAAAAGGAATTGCCTTTTTCCTCTTTTGCGATACAAGGTCAATCTGAGCTCATCATAATCATGTTTTCTAAAAACCTACAAAAACAAAACTGAGACAGCGAACTCTATTACTTATTTAAGGCGGCGCGTACCAGATGCACTACTCCTTTTCTTACCCTTCACAATAAAAGACATGTAGACTGCGTCACTGTGAGCAGAGAATACAAACTTCATCCAGAGGACTTTGCTTCAAGGAAATTCAATAAAATATCTCTCAGTAGATTAGGCTATAAAAGAATTAACCTAACATAGACGATGCTCTCCGTCAATAGGATCCTGATAGTTTGTCCTCTGCCTCGGCAAACATTTATTAAAAGTGTTGAAACATTCCCATCAGTATGAATAATTTTATGCAAAATATTCACAGCCGAGTATGACGCATCTTAATTTAGTTTATTAGTCAGTCACAAGACCTGAAAGACATTGTGGACAGCAAGTGTGAACCATGACAACAGTTAAGAAGGATAAATTATGTTTATTACTGAAAAAGATATTGTAATATAACATTGAACAAGAACAAGGAGACCAGAGGAGGCACAGTCACACAGTGGGAGAGCAATGTCAAAACAAAGATGACTTTGTAATCAAAGTGTTGACATGATGTCAACAGTGTGGCTGGCAGTGAACTGTGTGTGTGTGTGTGTGTGTGTGTGTGTGTGTGTGTGTGTTTGTGTGTGCCGGGACGGACGCAGCTGTCGGTCTCAGCGGGCGCAGCATGGGTGTTACTTAATGATTGTACTCTATGAACAATTTAAAGGTTGTGGACATACATCCTGCAGTATTCATTGTAATGTTTGAGGCTGCAGAGGGAATTGTCGTACGTTTTAAGTTGTGATTGTAATTGTGTCCACCTCAGACCGACCGGTGTCGTACATCTGAACAACGTTAGTTTGGACGGATTCATAGATAAAATAAAGGTTGTGAAAATACCCCAAAAGTCTATTTAAATATTTATCTTCAGGCCTATCATGATGTTGCTCTGTATATTAGTGTAGTTTATTATGTATACTGTGTGTGCAGATCTATTTTAACTATGGAGTAAAAAATGACAAATGCTATAACTGGAAAATGAAAGGATGGATGGATAACAAATTGGTTAGTCATCATGTGTCACCTGGAGCTCAAACAGGTGCTTTGCGCACACACACACACACACACACACACACACACACACACACACACACACACACACACACACACACACACACACACACACACTTAATATTGAGTGTGGTAAGTGCAAAATAAATGAGTGTATCTTATCTGCCATTACCCCGTGCTGTAAGTGAGGCACCAGCGCACAAACAGCCAATTCATATGCTAACCAGCAGGAAATATGAGTCCACACGCGCTAACATCCAAGAGGATGAGCTCAGAGGGATCTGAGGGCGCTGCGTACAGCCGTACACCCATCTTGTGTGCATGCGGCGCGCTGACGGATCAATGAGCACAGTCTTTTACACACCTGTAAACACGAGCCCATCATAAGCTTAACGCAGCAGTGAAAGCAGGCGAGGCCAAGTCATTACAATTCTTAACGCACTGATGATGAGGCAGGGGAAGGAGGAGGGTCACATTGACGGATGCGTAAATATTTGAGAAGTTTTTTGATTTTAAGATTGTGCTCGGACTCGCATAGAAGTCAAAGCACGTTAGCTTAGCTGCAACAGGATCAACCCTCTTATTACCTTTGAAGTCAATTCGACCCCATTCAATGTTTGACGTCTCTAAAAAAATTTACATTTTTTTTTGCTTCATATTTCATGACTTTTACTAATTTATTGGGGACAACTGGGAAAACATATGTTTTTAATGTCCTGTATACAACTTGTACACATCAGTGTCAATTTGACCCCAGGCTGTTTTTCACTGTGTAAAACATATAAGAAATATCAACTTTTTTATTTATTTAAAGGTCTATTTAGGTAGTCAACAAACAAACAAACATAAAGCACCTGACACTTGGGAAACAATATTAATTCTAATCATTTTCTGGAGGTTTTAATTGCTGGGGTCAAAAAGGGTAAAATATGTTAGTACATTTGAAGGTAACAGGAGGGTTAAGAGAGCGAGTGCACTGCAAAAATTTAAATCTAAGTAAGATGAAATATCTCAAATTAAGGCAATCTATGCTTGTTTTTTGACTGACAAGATATTTCTTCTTACAAGGCAGTTTTAATGTTGGAATATTTCACTTGTTTTAAGAAATCTTGGCAAGTCAAATTTTCATATTCTGTTGGCAGATAATTTGGCTTATTTCAAGTAATATTCCCTCATTTTATTACTTTTTTCCCCTTATTTTTTTAGGCTGATTTTTTGCAGTGTGAGAGGGAGCTTTCAACAACCGGACTCACTTAAGGCTAACTTACCTGAGCCCTGTTCTCCCTTGTCTTTGTGACTAACTGACCAACAGGGACAACAATTAAATAAACAAGAAATTAGTGCATTATTAAGCAAGGCTGCTATGTGAGCATATCAGCATATCAGGGGTTAAACTGTCTCCGTTGTGGTGGCAAACGATGCCTTACCCACTATTGAGAGGGTAAGGCATCGAAGAAACATAACTTGTCCGTGAGATAATGTATTCACTACGAGTCTGCCCAAGGATGCGCTGAAGAGTGATTATTCACATTGGCGTTTATACCCAAAGGGACATGTGGGGATCACAAAGGAACACAAGAACAAAGGAAATCGGTCAATGTGGGAATCAAACATCAAAAGGTCTTCAGCCTGCCCTTAATTTATGACCTGTCCCTCCCCCAAGTCATACATTACTTGAAACAAGGTACGAGGGGATTGTATGCCCTTTGCTTTGTTCTGCAGGAGAGAAGATGATTAGCATACAAAGGTTCGTGAGCCACTTCCCAAATAGAAAGATAGAACTAAAAAGATTAAATGTCCATTACACCGTGATTAACGTTCTCCTGAAACTGCTTGTTTTTGCCATGACTGGCTCTAATAATTATTATTATTATAAGTGATTATAACTCTCTGAACATTATGGAGAGAGCTTTGCTAGAGCGATCTGAAATCTCATGAGGTTTTTCTGGTAGATAACGGGGAAGTGCTGGGAAGCTGAGTATTGTCTCTAGATGTTCAATGTCACGGCTGAATACTTAGATGATTCACACAATGGGGAGGAGTCCTGTGAATTTGATGGGGACCCGTATTTATTTAGCCAAAGGATAAAAGGCTAGAGAGAGAGAGAGAGAGAGAAAGACACATTGTCTAAGGTCTTTATTTGTCAATCAGGCCAAAGTTATACTGTTCATCAAAAACTTGCAAAGCTAAATCAAAAACAAACAAAACCAAGAAACATCGTTCAAGAAAACAAACACAACTCATAAGTTGGGAACCATAGCATCTCCTCCGACCGAACAGGACGTCCTTCAGATCCCAAACGTCCACAAAGAAGAGAGGGGTGTTTGTGAGACTCCGTTTACACGATGGGAAAACGCATATATGTTCATGCGTTTTGGTCTTTCATTTACACAAAAACGGAGGTTTTATCACGGAAAACGCTCATTTCTAAAGAAACTCCGGCCAAAGTGGAGATTTCTGAAAACTCAGTTTTTGTGTTTACGAAGTTTTAGGTTTTGAAACGTCACAGTATGAGACAAAAAATGCTTCACAGTGCGCTCTAACCTTGTTGTCGCCGATCGCCTCTCGTAAAAGGCGTCAGGGGTCTGCGGCGATGTTTTTGAAAACGACCTTGTGTGTACAACATTATTTTTGAAAACGGAGGGGCAGAAATATTCATTTCTGTAAATACCCGGCTATGTGTAAATGTGGCCTGAGTCTGTAAAAACCAAACTCCACCCTAAGCCGAGCACTCAGGAGCCCCGTCAGCATCAGACTCACGTTTTCCGACCCTTCACCCCTCACATGGTTTCTTCTTGTTTTCCAAATTGCCAGTTTGGCCAGTCCTGAAAGGACATGCATTAGTGTGTGTACCCTGAAACCACGCCTGCAAACAGACGGTGGATGGTTTCTGTCTGAGAGCGTAAGGACAGCCGTCTCCTGAGCCAGCATCCAGGTGCACCAGAGACCCGTTTGAAGCCATGGCCTCATGTACGATCCTCCACTGGAGGTCTTTTGTCTGCAGGGGTTGGTGAGATGGAGCTTGGACACAATGACAAAACAGGCCGGGAGATTGTAATTATCTGAAGGTCCTTCCCGTAATTGTGTCATTTATAATAACGTTCAAACCACTTTTAGTAAACGTAGCGTTTTGTAGATGCTGCACAGCGACCCTCACGGCTCATTCAGAGGCTTTCATAGCGTTCTACCTCAAATCTGGACCACTTTCACAACTATTGTCCACTAAGAACACGGAAAAAATACCAAAACTACTTACCTAAAGTGTTTAACTTGTAGGTTTTGTTGGAGGCTGTAAAAGTATTTCATAAAAGAAAAAGGAAAAAAAGCCACTAACTCCTTCAGCTATCTATCTGCCAGTTATTCTGAACCTTAAGCACACTTTCTGTTTTCCACAAGGTTTAAAATTCAGTGAATTGATTTGCAGTTCTTCACAATAAGCACAATAAAAAAAGGTATCATTATATTTTGATGGTGTACATACAATGTTGAATTGCAAATTGGGTGCAAATGAGTAAATGTGTTTGGAGTTTCGGATACTAGAGCGGAGTATTAGTCACAATATTTGTACTGAATGTGTCATTTTGGTGTGTTGGCATGTGAATATGAAGTAAACATCCATGTTTACACTTCAAGAATATTATTATTTCTGACTTGCTACACTAAGAAATCTGATATTCTTGAGAACAAAAAATGTCATTGGCATATATAATTCATTCATTTTGTTGGTAAAAGACGGCTAACAAGTGGGATTGTAGTGGGTATAAGTTAATTATTAATGATTCTGTATGTAGTTGTTGCGTAGATACATGCATTTAGATAGTTAATGCATTTCAGTGCGCTTGTACAATGATTATAAGACAGTTATTCCTAAATCAACCCGTTAACCTCGATAACCATGACATTGCAGTTCACAGACACTCACACACTGATATTTCCCACGTTTTATTACTTACATATTTATATATATATGGATATACTCTAACATGTTTGACTATTACAACTTAACAATTGCCGATAAGATGAGTAAGGTATAAATAGTCCCAAGGTGTAAAACATTAGCCTTATTTCTTAAGCTCACCATGCAAAGCTTTTTGAACTCTCTATATGCCAGTCTCCATTACCAGCTGTCTACGCTGGCATCTCGCACTTCTCTGACAATTTCTCCAAATGTCACTCTTCAAGCCAACCAGTAAACCGGGGGTGATAACCAGAGAGGCAATCCGTCTGCGTTGCATTCCGCTGTTTCTGTTTCAATCAGCCTTAAAATTGGAGGGGCAAGTAAGTCGTGGCACACAACAAGATAATTAGTGGTTTTCTGTGTATTTCTGCAACTGAGCATCATGACCCAAATATTACCTCCAAAACAACAGCTGTCTTTCTTAATTAGCGCTTCGAGAAAAACTAATTTACCATTCATGTCTCGTACCGATATGTGAATGTCCCTTTCGCTGGAAGGTGGACATTGCCAGGATCTGTTCTCATATGCAGTGTTGGGTCGCCTTATTCAAATCAGGTTTGCAGCGTGAATGTTGTATCTTATTCAGACGGATTCCTACGAGGCTTCAAGGTGGCACTAAACGATCCCTCCCGTTCCACCAGCAACTGAAACTGTCCAAAGCCAGTTGGCAGAAAAAGCTATGTATAATCACACGAAAGGATCACGTCAGATGATGCCATGCCCCGCATTTTAAATAAATCCATATCCTTATTGTAACCAGTGCACACACCTGCTAAATTTCAATTGTTGTGCGAGGCAGAAGGCTTCTTAGCCTTTCCTTTAAACGAATGAAATGAATGAATGAAATATGAATGAAATATACTTTATTAATCCCCAAGGGAAATTTGTTGACAATAGAAGCAGCCCGATAAAACTAAACACAATAAAATATAAGTATAAGAAAGAAAGAAAGAAAGTGACAGTGCATAAAGTAAAGTGTGCAAAGTGAAATATAAAATACAAAATAACATAAAATAAAATATGTATGTATATATACACAGCATATACACAACATATATGTAAATGTAAATATGAATAAAACACTGTACAATTAAATTATATATATATATATATATATATATATATATATATATATATATATATATATCTGGATAGTGTGCAAAATGCAAAGAAACAGAAACAGAAGGGCAAACAGCTTTATCCTGGTTAAACTGCAACAAATCACCCCATGACCGGTCCTCATCAGTATGGATCCACACAGTTAAACTTCCTCTCCCGACCCTTTGGCGCCGTGCTCCGTCAGTCCCATGCTCAAGACAGTTGGCAGTGAGGCCTAAAACCAGGACGGGACTTGTTTGTTCTCCATCCGGGTTTTCACATATTCCTATTGATCGTAATTCCTGTGACTCCAGCTGTAGAGAATTAGCTTAAATATATTCCAACAACATTTGCTTCTATGGCCTAAAACAGTGCCAAAAACAGAGAGAGTGAATGTTTGAAGTATTTTGGGGATTTGGCTCTGGTACAGAATTGGAGAGGGAGGCGATTTCTCAGAGGGATGATTCTGTTTTAATTATTTTTTTTGTTGCACTTTCCCAGAATATTTGCTCATCCACAGTCATACATGGCACTGTGCTGGGATACACACGCCCACCTACTGTATGAACACACACACACGCTTGTGGGCTCGCTCTTTTAAGGCAAAAGATGAACTATACCATCGCTGTGGCGTCAGGGTGTCGTTAGGCTCAGCTGTGGAGGTGTGTGGGGGAGGGGCTCAGGGAACAGGTGCTGGCAATAGGCCTAATTGGCCTCAGCTGCAGGGGATCAGCTGATTAGTGTCTCTACCCTATATGAGGTGGCAAAGGGGAGAGCAGTCTGCAGCTAAATAAAGCACATTCCAGACGATAACCTCATCCTTTGGTGCGTTGCGGGGGGGAACGCCTAGAAACTGTTGCACTTGTCTATTCAGTATTTACCTCATTTGTGTATTCTTTGGTAGAGAAGTACACATGATTCTTAATGTGATGTTATGCACCGTTATGTTAAAGTAGGTCAAACTTAGGAAATCCCATCTGGAAAATCCCCTCAAATTTCATATGGTTTGGATGTCAACATATGTACTTGAGTAAAATCCATGCAAAATCAACCCGAAAGGTAAACGAATGCCCATTGAACTGGAGATACTCCAGAAAAAAGGCGACTGCATACGGCTCACGGAAGCAGTGGCTCCTGTACTTTACTTTGAATTAATAAATCTAATCTAAATTGTTTATACAGAAGCAAAAAAAAAAAGACAAATTACATGATATTGCTGAGAAAAGCCTCGTAAATACTAGACGATATTCTCACGGGACAAATAAGCCCCAAGTGTACTCTGACTTTAAACATACCCATATCCAAAATCAGAGCTTCCCCTTTAAAACCCCTTCTTTTCAAAATGCAGAGTTTACACACAATCACACGTACACAAATCCACATGCATATATGTATTCACACACAGCAGTTAAAGAGGGATTCATGTCTTAACATAATGCTCTTTTGCCTTTGTGAATTATTTAATGCATTACCCATTATTGTAACTGTGGACCGATCTTTTATTCATCCATCTTTTCAGACTTTTTTAACATTCTTAATGTACAAACACACACACACACACACACGCACACACACATGTTCTTCCCCACACACATTACTCATACATTTAATATGAATATGGCCGACTGACAGGCATTGGTTATCCATGCTGGCACACACGGATGGTTATTAGATAGATTGCTACTGGGGGAAAGAGGGAACGTCACTCCTTCTCAGCACTTTAGCAACTCTTGTGCGTCGTTGAATAATACATAAGACGCGTTGCTACACAGTCAGACATAGAAGCACGCACGCACACACACACACACATGGACGAACACAAGGATTAATAAAACATTAATCCATCAATTACATATTCACTGTAGTTAGCTGGATCAGCATGTACAGTATAGTTCATGTGCATATTAAGGAGACAAGGGCAGTTGGATGTTCCCGTGTGTGTGTGTGTGTGTGTGTGTGTGTGTGTGTTTGTGTGGTATTCAGAGACAGGTCTTAGAATTAAAAGATGTATGAATCCGTATGAAACAATTCTACTAATTGCTACCTTGCCTCAAGGCATCACTTCACATTGCACTTTATTTCCCTCTCCGTCGTTCTAATTTTCTCGTGCGTCCACTCGGCCTTTCTCCGGCTCCTGACTCATGTCTCCACGTCTTTCTCTGTATCCATCAGATACACTCACGTTGTGCTTATACGCACGCCTCCTCATTCACACTACAGTGTGCCTTTACACGGGTGTTGAGCGTCTGTGTTGTGTTCTCTGTTCTCCCAGTCTGACAGATACAAGACGCAGTTTTGCAAATAGTGCTTTACGAACACAAGATAAACAGGGATACAATCAAGTGTTTAAAAAAAAACAAACAGAGTTACTTATCCTATTAAAGAACCCTGACTTACAAATCTAGTGTTCATTTCACCTCATTTGAACGCAAAGAGCGGACAGGACCCAGAGATAATAGAATCGAAAGAGCACTTGTGTTGCTGCAACAAATCCCCGGTCAGATGTTATAGGTACAGCAGCTGTGGGGTGGCTTAAATGACCTCGATGCTCGGGCATGTTTTGATTGATTGCCTTCGCACTTTCACGGGATGCAATGATTCAGCGAGGATCACGGTGTGACTGTCGTAATGGATTAGACGTCTCACCAGTGGATTGGTCCAATTGGCCTCGATACATCAACAAAGAGGTGTTGTTATAAGTCATAATGCAGACAGTAAGCATTTTAGTTTTGTATTGGTCACCAATTAGCAGGAATTAGTGCATTTAGTGTAGTTGCTGAAATCATATTTTGTGCATGTGTATGTATGTGTATGTGTGTGTATTTATATATGTGTGTGTATATGTTTATGTATGGACATGTGTATACATACATATGTTTATGTATATATACAGGACTGTCTCAGAAAATTAGAATATTGTGATAAAGTTCTTTATTTTCTGTAATGCAATTAAAAGAATAAAAGATATAAATATTTCAGTTGATTTGTAATGAATCCAGAATGCATGACATTTTTTTTTTTTATTGCATTACAGAAAATAAAGAACTCATAATATTCTAATTTTCTGAGACAGTCCTGTATACATATGTGTATATATATATTATATTATATATATTATATATTGGTGACCAATACAAAGCTAAAATGCTTACTGTCTGCATTATGACTTATAACAACACCTCTTTGTTATATATATATATATATATATATATATATATATATATATATATATATATATATATATATATATATGTGTATATATATGTATATATATATATATATATATAGGTTTATGTATAGTTTTTTCGTGAAATCATAGGTTAGGGCACTTATAAGCTTGACCCTTTTGGTTAGCCACTTTCTTCTTTTGTTGAATTTTGATTTTTGTATATTTTGCTGATCGAAATAAACTAAACTAAACTAATCTGCTTTATGTTCACTCAAACCGAGCTTTATTCTGCACGTGTGGACTGACTGAGCAATACGCCTTTCATCTAGCGGATCACGTGACGTCTATTTCACATCATTTAGTTAAAACTACCATCCTTATCGTGACAATAACTGAACTGAATCCAATTTTTATTTCAGAACTTCAGACTCAATGACTTTTACATTCAACTGAATAATAGCTGCTGACTGTACATCCTGTAGATGCCCTGTCTCTGACACCTACCTCTCCCCAGTTATGTGTGTGAACTCATGCCCTTCCATTAGTCATGAAAGGAGAAGTGCCCTGAAGAGAAAACGTTCTTCTTCACCTTCTTCACCCACCATTTCTCGTCTCTTTCCTTAACTTACGTTCCTGTCTGTGCAATCAGGTTTAAACCATGCCGTGTTCCTCATTGTTTAAGTGTTATATTCTGTGTATCTTTTTTTGTATCAGTTCTACTAGTATTAATATAATTATATAATTATATATGTATGTGTGTGTGTTTTTTTTTTTTTTTTCGTTAAAGGACCTTCCACTAGCTTTTTCATGGATTTGTCCGACCACATCTCGTGGCCTTCATGGACAGATTCTGTTTGCTCAGCTGCAAAGGGAATATCTCATTTGTCAGGAATGCTGTATGAATACAGTAACCTTTAACTTCAGATACTCTCTTTGTAGCAGCACCGTGCACATGTATACATATCAGAAGCTGCAGATACATATGGTACGCTGGAATAAACATGACACTCACTCACACACACACACACACACACACACACACACTGACACGTCAATCACATCCTCTCACCTTCAATTCAGTTTATTTTGTACAGTCGAGAATCACAAATTTGTCTCTTAGGGCTTTACAATCTGTACACATACGACATCCCTGACCTTTGACCTCAAAATGGATCAGGAAAAAAAGAATAAGAAAAAAAACTTTCACAGGGAAAAAAGGGAAGAAACCTTGAGGAGAGCAACAGAGGAGAATTCCTCTCCCCGGATGGAGAGAAGCAATACATGTCATGTGTACAGAATGAAGCAGACGAGGTAAATGCAAAAAGTATCAACGTTTATTTACATAACACTAAATTCATGAATAAATGTAAATCAGTAATCAGTGGTGTAGGAGTGCATGGATGCGTGTCTGAAGAGCATATAGAAAAAGAGGACGAATACAATCCGTCATATTCACTCGGTCATATTCATTGAATGCATTTTAACTCTGAATCTGTCCTTTTGGTCACATGACGTCTATTGTTCTGTCCATCCTGGAGAGGGATCCTCCTCTGTTCTCTCCTGAAGGTTTCTTCCCTTTTTCCCCCCTGAAGGGTTATTTGGGAGTTTTTCCTGGTCCGATGTGAGGTTCTGGGGCAGGGATGTCTATGTGTACAGACTGTAAAGCACTCTGAGACAAATTAGTAATTTAATAGTATAAAAATAAACTGAATTGAATTGAATAGCCGTGATGTCCACAGGAATGGAGTGATGGGCGAGCATGGAGAGAGACGTTCTGAATGGCTCAGAGGGTTTTATAGTCGGCGCTGCACCGGGCCCAGGTGTAGCTCATCAATCCATCATGTCCTCATGTCCTCATGTCCCCACTTCAACCAGAGCCCACAAGAAATAAAAGAGACCAGCGAGCCAACACACACCTAGTGGTGGGAACGGGTCGTCACACGAGTTACATAAACACATTCAATGAATATGACAGAAATTATGAATGATTATTAATAGGAATGGACCACGATCCAGATTTCCAACATCCATGAAACGGAAGGAGGAAGAGAGGAGAGGAGGAGAGGGGGATCAGTTCTCTGCCTCTGCAGTAAAGTGCACATACACACACACATATACAAAATCACACACACACATGCATACACGCTGGAGTCAATGCATTTTCGGGGCTGATTGGCAGTTATTTCTCAGGCCGTATCTAATGGCTAATTGGCATGCGGGTAATGATCAGCGCAGTATCTTCCTCTTTCTCTCCTTCCTCTCTTCTGGAGAAGATCGAGGGATGGATCGCTCCAAAGGGCAAGAGGGGGTGAGGAAGCTAACCGAGATTTCCCCTGTCTTCATTTCAGAAAAATAGATGGGTAGACGAAGATAGAAGGAAATTGCAGCTGCTATGAATTCTCTTCACGTTGAAGGTGGAGGGATGAATGGCCCGGGTGAGAAATAAGTGACACACGGGTTCTGTTTAGGCAGTATGCTTTCCAAACTGCAGAGGTGATAGATAACATTTATCAATTGCTTATTTATTCAGGAACACTAAAAAAAACAAACACACATTTTGTAAATCAGTGGTTGGGGAATGTGCAGGCTGCTTTCATCTGCTGAGTAAATATGAAGACAGATAGGAAATGTGAACAGCCGTATTCTTCAGCTGTACTACGCTTCTAACAGAAACCCAGAATAATCCCAAATGGATGGTCTCCCTCCCCTGTGACTCCCCCCCCCCCCTCTGTGGAGTCTGGAGGAGGAGCAGAGGTGAGCAGAGAAGCTTCCAGACGGTTGGCGTCATGGTTACAATAGCATCTATGTTTTCTCTTGCAAACATGGAAGATGAAATGTTGAATAAATGAAGAGGTAGGAATATTTGTGGATACAATACATCACTGGCAGATCAAATACAACTGTTCCCAGTTAAACCCAGCTGCTGCTCCCATTGCATGGCAGAGGAAAAGTCATGGTGTGAAAGAGCATCTTTCAGGTTGAGTTTATCATTAGTAACAAAACTCTTCCTAAAACTAAAATTGTATCCATGTCGTATGAAAAACATTAGAAAAAATGATTTTCGAGTCTTACATTGTGTCCAATCTTGCTTCACTGAACAGAAATAAACTGTAAAGGATAAAAAAGATGGAACAAATTAATCAATAATATGACAAAAAAGAAAGTAAGTGAGAGCTAGAGAGACAGATATTGCGAGAAGATGATGATTAAGTAAATAACAGGGAGCCAAGATGTGGATCATTTTTGTCCGGTGGAAGAAACTGACTGGATCACTGACTCGTAAAACCCTTAAAAAGTTAAACCCAGACAATCCTTTTATCTCACTGGCAGTTCTCTCTCTCTCTTACTCTTCATATCTACCGTCCCTCCTCTGCTTCTGTGCGTCCCGCCTCACCATCAGTCTCTGTCCACCAGGCCCCATCCACCAGTCTCTGTCCTCCAGGCTCTGTCCACCAGGCTCTGTCCACCAGGCTCTGTCCTCCAGGCCCCATCCACCAGTCTCTGTCCACCAGGCTCTGTCCTCCAGGCCCTGTCCTCCAGGCTCTGTCCACCAGGCCCTGTCCACCAGGCTCTGTCCTCCAGGCCCCATCCACCAGTCTCTGTCCACCAGGCTCTGTCCTCCAGGCTCTGTCCTCCAGGCTCTGTCCTCCAGGCCCCATCCACCAGTCTCTGTCCACCAGGCTCTGTCCTCCAGGCCCTGTCCACCAGGCTCTGTCCACCAGGCCCTGTCCACCAGGCTCTGTCCACCAGGCTCTGTCCACCAGGCTCTGTCCACCAGGCCTTGTCCACCAGGCTCTGTCCACCAGGCCCTGTCCACCAGGCCCTGTCCACCAGGCTCTGTCCACCAGGCTCTGTCCACCAGGCCTTGTCCACCAGGCTCTGTCCACCAGGCTCTGTCCACCAGGCCTTGTCCACCAGGCCCTGTCCACCAGGCTCTCAGCGAAGCCCGGACCAGAGGAAGTCCACAGCTGCCCTCTGGATTCTTGTGGTTGATGGTTTCTTTAGTGACCGGTCTCCTCCCACCGTTCATGATTAAAGAGCCAACGCTCACCTTGTGCATTGAAATGTGAAAGCGCCCAGTGATGAAGACAGCCGACAGCAACAGGACGATGAAGGGCAGCACATCCATGGCAGACTCACTTACAGGTGTTCAACCTCCTGGGACCTTTGTTCCTCTTCATCAGCCTCCTGAGAGCCGTCATGTGCTGGGTCCACCACACGGGACCCGCCCTCACCTCCGGACCAGCCGCCCGACTCGGGTCAGCTTTACCTGTCGGCCTTTTGCTGCCCGCTCCACTTCCCCTCCTCCCTCCCTCTGCTCATGTCAGTGATTCATCCACCTGTTTTCCTTGAGTTTCTCCACTTTCCCTTCTCCTGTCATCAATTCCTCCACCTTCTTTCCCTCTGTTTCTCCACTTTCCTCCACCTTCTTTCCCTTTGTTTCTCCACTTTCCCTCCTCCCTTCCTCTGCTCCTGTTAGTGATTCCTCCACCTTCTTTCCCTTTGTTTCTCCACTTTCCTCCACCTTCTTTCCCTTTGTTTCTCCACTTTCCCTTCTCCTGTCATCAATTCCTCCACCTTCTTTCCCTCTGTTTCTCCACTTTCCTCCACCTTCTTTCCCTTTGTTTCTCCACTTTCCCTCCTCTCTTCCTCTGCTCCCGTCAGTGACTCCTCCACCTTCTTTCTCTCTGTTGGGACACTCCTGAGTTCTCCTCATTAATTGCCCCCCCATCCTAAATGAGCTCTCTGTGCCCCTCCTCGGCCCCCGGGGGGCGGGGCATCGCCTCCTCGCCACTCTGCATCGCCACGGTGATACTTCTCTCCTCCGGCGGCGCGTCCCCCGGCCGGATTTGAGGACAAGAGGTCCACGCTCACAGCACTTGATTCTACACCGGGTAGCGTCCCTCCCCGTGTTTCACCCTGAAAGAGACATCCAGCGTCTGAGACAGACGATGAGGAATATTAAAAACTGTCTCCTGAAGGACTGGACATGTTTAAGTTTTTCACTTTTAGATATAGCAGCTCACCTTGGTTGACCCTGGAGGCGTAGTCCAGGTTACCGTGTCCCACACACCTGGTCGGTCTGAAGCCGAACTTCAAAGACGCCATCCCTCACCAGAAACACAGGATCCTCTCTACAAAGCCTCCAGTAAACACACAAAATACACCGACTATCTACAAAGACACAACTATGTAGTCACTCTCAGTGAACTATGAACTACAAAATTATGAAAAGTTTTAGGAAAATCTCCAAACATTTAGCCTCAACACGCTCTCCACCACCACCTTCGACGAGAAAGTGAGAGAGAGAGAGAATCCCACCGTGGTCGAGTGAGCTCGAGAGTTAATGAAGAGAGGGACCGAGGTCAGTGAGGACAAAGCTGTAATTCATAAGAATAAAGTGTCTCACATCTGTTACAATCTAAATCACAAGCCTCGCCCGAAACAATGCAGCAGAGAGAGAGAGAGAGAGAGAGAGAGAGAGAGAGAGAGAGAGAATTAATTTAGCGTTTTGCATGAACCACCAGGTGCGGTGCATGTGATGGGATCCCATTTGGCTTTTAAACTGAACTCAAACAGGTGAGGTTTGTTTTACCCATAGCACTGCCACAGGTGTGTGTGTGTGTGTGTGTGTGTGTGTGTGTGTGTGTGTGCGTGTGTGTGTGTGTGGGTGAGTAAGTGTGTGGGAATTGGTGCGTGTGCTTCCTGGTAAGCCGTCAGTTTGATGCAGGGGTAATCAGCCTGGCTAATGGAGTCCTCGAGCAATTAATGAGTGTCTTAACTCCACCTAAGATGGAGACATACAGAACACACACACACACACACACACACACACACACACACACACACACACACACACTCACAGCGTACAATAAGGCTAAAACACACATTCGCTCATCACACAGGAACATCTACACGCACACAATAGCCTCCGCACTAATGCGGTAAACTTCTTAAACCACCCAAGTCAGCGATTCCATTTAAAACCAATTACTGGGGGCATATTTCATCCTGGAGTAGATCTCCAGTCGCTACACACAACAAGAAAACAACTCACAGCAAACATCAGTTATCAATGACAATTAATCAATACCATAATGCAACCCAGTGTGGGGAGCTGGCGGATTCACCCATGGGGAACGTACAGGGACACACACACACACACACACGCACACGCGCACGCACACGCGCACGCGCACACATCCACACAAATATACAGGGAAACACACACAAACAAATACTTGTATTAAAAAAGGGCTTACATGTTTCAAACAAACCATAATAATTTCCTTCAGCGTGATCACCTGAGTGTTCCACATCTTTCCTCCTCTTCCTATCCTTCATCACAGACCCAATGGCGGATACTTTTTTTAATAACCTCCCCCGACAGCTTGACAATAAGACACGTGTATCATCCTGTCTGTCCCCTCAGCTGCCGCTCACGTCCTCTCTCCTCCATTACGCCGTTGCTGCAGTTCATTGTCGGTCCTGCTGCTTCTTAAAGTGGCGTCTCATGAGGGAGTCGCACCCCTCTTACTCTAAAAGGAGTGACATGCAACTTCTGGGCCTCGACAAAGGGCATCTGACCCCGACATGTGGGCGTAGCGCCCAGCCAATAAGCAAGGGTGTGCAGCCTGTTTTCATCCCTTAGCCACGCCCCTTGGCTTACCAAAGGCCACAGGCTTAAAATCCGGCACCATTCTGCAAGTTTTGGACGAGGTTTGTGCTTTAGATTGTTACAGATGTGAAAAAATCAGAAAATTACACTTTATTCTTATGAATTACAGCTTTGTTCTCACTAACCTCGGTCCCTCTCTTCATTAACTCTCTAGCTCGCTCGACCACGGTGGGGTTTTCTCTCTCTCTCTCTCTCTCTCTCTCTCTCTCTCTCTTCTCTCTCTCTCTCTCTCTCATCTCTCCTGGCACATTTTTAATGATGTATTTAGATGTGTAACAGGCATAAAGTGTTTCCATGAATTAATCAACTAGTCGGGCAAAAAGCCTGCAGTGCAGAGGTTGGTGGACGTGACGAGAAACGGCATTCAAAGGAACGCAAGTATGGTTTATCAAACATTAAATATAATATTACAATGAATAATGTGGCAGGAGGCACAAAGGACATTTCATGGAAACTCTCAGAACATGACAAGATAACATCCGTGGTTTAGCGATCCCTCCGAATGAACGTGCTCTTAAGGTCAAACTAATTTAGTGCACATTTCAATGATAAGAGCACTTCAAACTATTAAAACTTTACTTTTCAAGTTAAAGATGTGTTTCCCCCGAAAGCTTTCCTGATTCTGAAAAATAATCTGATAGCAGAGTCCTGAATCAAAGTCTGATAAGACCCGTCAAGTCCGTCAATCATTCCTTTGTTTCGTAGTATCTAGGTTGGTGTCATAATGGTGGGTTTTAAATCATTTCAAGGCAGTGATGTAATAAGATTAACTTCACATTGACCAATGCACATTTTTTTGTACGTCCAATTCACAACCGAGCATATAATTAACCATCAGTATTCAAGTTTGGTTTTCCGGGGTTATCAAACCTAATGTATGAGATGCTCTCCCTGGCGAACATTGAGGAATTCCACGCTTGAAACACACTTTCTCAACCATTAGAGCCACACATTAACTGCAGAAAGCAATGCAGACTGTATACCACTTAATGGAAATACTTTATGCATGAGCGTCAGTCAGCGTGGAAGAAAATCTGAGTCTTTTCATGCCTCGCCTGGAGCGTGAAGACGAGCTGATTGTCCTATAAACATTATACAAAGTTATTTTTTTACTGCACAGACACACACACACACACACACACACACACACACACACACAGTATATTACTCCAGTGTTTGCACAGTGAGGTAGTCATTCGTTCCTTCCTGCTAACTAGCACTGACATCTCCCTATGGGTACTGACTCAAAAGAGAAAAAGCACAGACATTACATTGTTATTATATTATGTTGATAAATGCGCTGCAAAGGGCGTGAGACAGATAGAGTATCATTGACTGCACATCCGTTGGTACGGTGGCTTTATGTGCGTTTCGGTTAAGGTGGAGCAATGACATCTATTGGTGCATCTTTTACTCAGAGCTCCACACCTAGCGATGAGCATTGTAAGTTATTTCTTTTTGAAGACGGCTGATGAACAAATGTGAATGCATCCTATTGTGTTATTCTTTTATAAAACGGATTGCTCAGAGTAAATCGAGGCACACACACACTGCCGGTGTTAGAGGTTGAGCTCAGGTGGGAGTCATTGACAGACTGTAGTGTGTATGCTTTGTTTTAACACACACACACACACACACTCACACACACACACACACACACGGATGATGTTTCAGCTGTACAAGGTTTCCAGTTAAAGACTTAATACCAGACGGAAAAGTACAGTTGGGTAAAGAGAATATTTATCCATCTCTAATATTACATATTTTTAAGTGCTGACAAATTATCCCCAAGCAGCTGTAGAAACAGCTCTGTATTAAATGGCCAGTATAAATATGTATAACCGCGTGAATATGAATCACGGCTTTCCAACAAAAGAAATCTCTCTCAATGAGATTTATAAATGTTATTAAAAACGTATTAATATGGAAGATGTATGTGGTAGTATATATAAATATATATTTTTATTTTTATTTTTTTATTTTATTTTTTCTTCTTTTCTTTATTTTGTATACATTTTCTGATTTATTTTTATTTCAATTCAGGATAGGAATTTATAAGCATTTTTTGCTTCTACCTATACCTTTTCAGTCTTTCTCTTTTTTATATTATATAGGATAATATTGTATTGTATTTGATTTGAATGACTGAATAAAATACACAAACAAACTTCCATTCATATTTATTATTTAATATTTTTCTACTTGTAAAGTAACATTTTAAACGTGTTGGTTCATAAGATTTGATCCCAACGGGACATTAATGCGTACGGTGAATATTATTCTTATTAGCGTGTGTGTTTGCATCCAGTGACCGGTATCGATCCTCCCGCCCTTATTACTTCCCGCTGTGAGCGATGGCCTCTTCACCCAGCAAGTGGTGTGTGCTTACCAAGAGTTATTAGAGTGGGAATTTTACACCATCTGTGTGACGTGTACTCTGTTGGTGTAATTACTCACCGTGCTCACCGCAAACTGAAGAGGATAATGAGATTTGTAAACAAAAGGCGGCCATTTTGGCAGCAGTCGACTCACTTACCGTCCTCGATGGTTCCCTCTGACAGGTGTGTGTGAGGCCCGTGTGTGTGTGTGTGTGTGTGTGTGTGTGTGTGTTGTCGTGTGCTCCGAGCTCACCCCCGAAGCAACAAAGGGAGGCGATGGAGACCGATCTGGAGTTGCCGTTCGTCTCTTTCTGAATTCTTCCTCCTACTCTCTCTCTCCGATCCCCGCTCGCCCCCAGCTGGGTGACTCCATTGTTAGAAACGCTGGACAAAAGGGTGACGAGAGAATAACACATTTGAAAAAAAAAGAAAGAAATCAGACTAAAAATAGGGGCCTCCTTTTATGGATGAGGAGGTGTCCTGTGAAGTGCCTGGCTGTAATCAGCACTTTGGAGAGGGGAGAATTATCTGGCGTCAGCCGGGATGGCCGTATATGATGAGAGAAAGAGGGAGGGCTTCAGATTAATCGGATGTTTTAGAGCGATGAGATTATACTGACAAGAGTGTGCATGGATTCATCTCTATGCATTATCATATTTACATGCTGCAGTAGATCAGTCCAGGCCCTGGGCAGACTGCATACCTGGAATCTGAGGGAGAATAACGTGACTCCAAGTAGAGCTACTGATAACAACTCTTACATTATATGTTACTCCAGAAGAGACAGCTGAATGTCTAAAGTCAATGTATTGCACCCTAACCCAATGCAATTATTATTGAGTTTATGTCGACTTTAACTCAGAGATGGACTGAAATGAAATAGCAGGGTTAGAATAATATCCGGGAGCGGTTTCATAGGATCAACCGCGTTTCAGCCCGGCTGATCATCGGCAATTGAATCGTGATTTTTTTCTTTATTCGATTGTTAAACATTAAAAAAAAAACTAAAAAAAAACTACTTTGCTGTTGATGCCGCCGCCTGTCCGTCCGTCTGTCGTCACCACTCTGCATCACCCTCTGATTGGTTACCTATCACAAGTAACTGCCCATCACCACTGAGGGATAGTGTGCCGCGGAGGACGAGCGTATGGAAACACATATTTGCTGAAGTTGCAAAAAAAGATCTCCTTCCTCTACGCTGAAGTGGCAGAACAGGCGCACTGTGTTTTTTTTCTTCTTTTCCGGCTGCTAAAGTTTTGCCTTCGCAGCAAAATAAATAAACACAAATGTGAAAATAGTAGTTACGGGGTGTTCAGTTCTATGAGTACGAGAAGAGCGAGGAGAGGGAGTCGGCTCAGGGTACAACGAGGATCGCCCCGGGCCCGTGAGACGCCTCCAGGGCCGAGACGTCACGATGTATCAAAGGCTAACACCATTTTAGCTATGCAAAGAATTGCATTAATGACACACTCATTTGTTCATTCATTCTGCAGTGGCACTGAATGAGTGCTACGACTAGAATGCGACGCAATAATTAATATCCTCATTAATATCCCCTCTGCTCTCGTGTTTCACTTAGTGCGGTCCTCAGGTGCGCCGCGTGTACTCGCCTGGATCAGGAGGAGCAGCTCCATCTCTTGGAGGGGCGACTTTCACAGCGTTTAGTCTCATTTCACTGCAGTAGCTTCACATCGTAACGTTCTTCATGTCACACTTTGACCTTTATGTCCAGTTGGTCACTTCACACATTTCATTTACACTACACACATACACACACTTTGCATTTTTAACACTCTGTCTGTATTAATTTCATTTTATTTTACACTGCAGTTATTAGTCATTAGTATTGTATTTGTGTATGCATGCATATATGTTGTGTATATATATATATATATACATGTTTAATTTTACATACATATATGCTTCATTTTGTATTTTATATTTTATCTGTGTACTCTATATCTTTCATCCCTGTTTTTTATATTTTATTTTATATTTTATTCTCGTGTGTTTAGTTTATTGGTGCTGCTAATGTGACGACAAATTTCCCCTTGGGGATTAATAAAGTATCTATCTATCCATCTATCTATCTATCTATCTATCTATCTATCTATCTATCTATCTATCTATCTATCTATCTATCTATCTATCTATCTATCTATCTATCTATCCATCTATCTATCTATCCATCTATCCATCTATCTATCTATCTATCCTTGAAGTTTCTCTCCAGTCTCAACATGTTCTTCACTACCCAGACAGACCATGCCATTCGATCCACCTCGTCATCGTCCGAGTTTCCACACAGACATTTTCCAACGAGACGAGGATGATGGGCAGAATATATATTTGTTTCATTACTATTCTGTGATAAAACACATCTATTTTTGCTGCTGTGAAAACAACCGGGTGGCTTATGTGTAGTAACACAAGAGAGATCAGAGTCCTGGCAAAAACTCATTCAAACTCGGAGTCCGTCCAAAGTCTTCAGGTATCTGGAGACAAACCACTTTGTTTTTACTCCGGAGACTTGTTTTCAAAGTTTTGCAACTTTGAAAAGCAAAATCCAGGATATTCTGAAACCTCATTCTCATCCGTCTCCAGCTACCACATTGAATCTGTGCATAGATCTTCAGAGAGTCTAAAAACAAGATCACCAAGTACAAAGAAGCTCATGTCCAAATACCAGCTGTCATGGCTACCGGTTTACTGCTCATCCTTTCCTCCGTGTGTCTCGCTCTATTTCTTCTCCTTGGGCTTTTGAGATGTTGCTGCTCTGCAGTATGGTGACCGATTTGCAAACACAAGTTGACCGCTGCAGTTTTACAATTTACAATTGCTATGTTGTGGCTAGTTATGAACTGGAGCAGAGCATCCCAAAATATGGCAAAAATCACAAGAGTGTCTTCAAGAGAATAAAACTAGGGCTGTGAAACGATTACAATTTTTAATCTAATTAATCACTGGTTTCTGTGGATTAATCATGATTAATCACATATTACCGATTAGGGTTTTTCCTGGGTCAAAATGGGTCTTTGGTGCTAAATAATTAACTAATTAATCCTGTAGGTATGTTAATCTGCGTTGACGCGTTATTTTTCACAGCACTAAATAAAACTAAAGTGAGCTGTATTGAGCACCACACCATGTTCCCTGCTTGTGTGTATCTCCATAATATACAATATATTAGAATAATATGAAAGACATGCTCTCAATCCAGCTTTAATATCATCTAATTCCAATAAACATTTAGCTTTGGGCTATTCCTTCATTGTTATTAGGCTTGATTGTAGAATAATTTTCTCACTAAGGGGATTTTGGCTGGTTAGAAAACGGTATGACCACAAGCGCAATGTACAATTATATGCTCAATTACATTTCTGCTTGAAGTAGAGTGCCTAATAACCAGATCCCTTTGATAGGTATTACATTGTGTCTGAGTTGGACATAGTGGAACTGACAAAGGAAATAAATACTATGATGTAAAGTTGTTTGAAACTGGCAAAATAGTCACGTACAGAAAGTAAATTGTACTTAGATTTTTTAAATATTTGATTCCGATCTAGTTGATTTCTGTCTTTTTCTCCTGCTTTCACCCGTTGGTCATTTTTAATAATGATGAATAACATTACCCATCTTGTTTGGATCTTTGTGCCTGTCTTCTTTTTCCTTTCGCTCCCCATCATCCTGTTGGTCACTTAACTTCCCGCTCTGAGACTTGATCTACTCTGTGTTTTTATTAATGTTCCCTCAAATCGTCATCAGTTGCTTTCCAAAATATCTCCTTAAATCCAATCAACCACTTTTCCCTTCAGCACACATTAGATTCACCACAGAGCATTAATTAAAAACCTATAATACATATCCCTTTAAAAGCTGATTTAAAGCGGATTCACCTGTTGCTTCTGTTATTTCTTGAATCAAAATAAGTGGTGAAGAACACCAGGAGAACATTTCAGTATCTATTCAAACACATTGAGGACTGGTGTGTCAACTCCACGCCGATTTCACCAAAGCACACGCGGCCAAATTGCCTATTTGTAGCTTTTAAGTGGCTAGATTATAAACGGCGTATAGTGCTCACTCCACATGAAAGAGGGCTACATTAAATAAAATCAGCAAACTTCACAGAGATAAATGAACAGATCAGCGATCTGTTTAAATCAATTATGTCCTTGTTTTGCTCATACGACACAAACTCAGTGAATCCGGTGCTCAGCCTGTACGCTATGGCGCTCCGGTCCGGCACTTTGTGGGACACCTCGATTGTTCCGTCCTCTGGCTGATGAATAAATACATATTTATGTATTTATTTTTCTTCACACTCATGACAACCATGAAAGTCTATGAAAGGATTTTCTGATTAACGTTAGCGCGTTAAACTCTGACTATTGTCCAAGTCTATTGGACGACCCTGCGTGCTTCAACATTTGAGTTAGCACGTCCTCTATGTAAAATAATCATATTATTATTATATAAATATATCTAAAATATTATTATCTAAAGACATTTATTTTTCCTACAGATGAAAGTAATTAATGGAATATCATTTAGAAGTTTTTTGACCTTCTCTTTGGGTTTACAGTACATGGTTTTACAGAAAACCTTGCCACAGTGAATGCAGTGATGCTTTAAAATAAATAAAAAAGAGAAAACCTCCTCTGGTTGATGGGAGGTTTTGTCTTTAATCTTTTTTGGCTTTATCTGTAGTAATAATAATAACGATTCAACATGATGTGAAACCAGTGGCGGCTGGTGGATTTTATTTTTTATTATCAAATTCACGATTCAATGAAAAAAAAGGTATCAAACACACATTACTACTTTGCAGCTAAATATTGAACATTTATTCTAACACTGACATAGTACGGACATCTTATTCATACAATTCAGTGCATGTACATACACATACATACGCATGCATACGCATGCTCGAAAGTAATCAACAACGCGTACTGCCACTTGTGTTCCTCCTTTGCGTACCTGAGCGGTCTGATGTTGCTCGTCTCTACAGCAGCACGTCATTACAACATGTCAGTCTGTCTCTTCGTGTCGCGTGACCACGTCTCGCGCGCCGTAGAGCCCGGCGTGTGCGCGCACATCTGGACGAATGCCACCAAAAAAGTCACTTGCAACTCCTCTCGCTCGCGCAACCGAGCTGCAGCGAGAGAGCTCCGTTGCGCGCGCATCGTTCAGCCTAAATGCGGGAGACGAGCCCTGACGAGAGACGTGGACGCGCACTCTGGGGCCAAGCTGAGTTGGCCCAACCGAAAATCTTGTTTTGGGCGCTGATTGGATAAATTATATCTCCGTCATTTGTTTGTTATTATTTCTTTAATCAGTGATTCGCTAAACTGCTTCTTAGACTCGCCTTTTTTGGGCCAAATGGATCTGGCCCCACGACGTGCACTAGCGTAAGAGACGTGCACGGGGGCAGCTGAGAGGTGCACGAGCAGAGGAGACAAGCAGGAAAAGCTGATATTTTGTGCAGATATCCTATTTTACAAATAATACTGGGTACATCCCATAGCTCCAAAACATAAATATTGACAATTTGGATAATTTATTCATTTTAATAATTAATACAATTATTATTTTATTTTTTATTTTTTTGGCTCAAGGTGGGTGTTGGCCAGGCCCCGTGGCCCTCTATGGGCCGGCCGCCACTGTGTGAAACACATTCTAGAAACAAAAAACGGGCGCATAGCTCCTAAGCACTCTGAGATCAGCAGGGAAAACCCTGAAAGAGCGAGCACATTTAAAATAAAAAACAGAGCTAGGGGATTAGATGGAAACAATATGGGATTAGAGAGGTCAGTGTGTGTTTAAAGTGGCTGCACACATTTATAAATTGTTTAGCTTATTAAATACTTTTCCATCCAAGTTCCAACTCTCCTCCTGAACTCGAATCAATGACATCATTCAAGTACTCTCTAATTTGACTTCCTTTGTCTCTTCCCTCCACCGTCACCTGTCCACGTCTCTTGTGCTCGCTGAACTTGGTCTTGTTTTAAAACCTGCAGCATATCCTTTCTCTCTGTGGGACACATGTGCTTTGCAGCTGTGTCCCTGTGTGTGTCTGTTCGAGGCACAGGTGGAGCTGACAGCAGGCGGCGGCAGAAAAAAACAAGGTTCAACCGAGAATTATGTACCAAACTCTTAAAGAACACACACACACACACCAAAATACACATTTGCATGCACAAACGGCCACTTGTCCATGCTCTTAAATGGGCGCACACTGACAGAGTCGTTCCCACACAGTTTCATATGGATCTAATTTCTAATTCTTATATAAGATTGTGGAGGGTATACACTTTCCATTATTTCTGATTGCATAGTGATTGCATTTGTTTTTTTTAAAGATTTCTTCTTTATGGTGTTCACACACCAAACTTATTGTTTGGGGCCTTAGCGAACAGAACATGTCGAGTGTGATGGAGAGCAGGACAACCCAGACTGCTGCCTCTTGGTTGCCATCGACAACCACCGAAAATGAGTCGATTCATTGCGGAACATATCTTGACTTTTCACCCAATAACAGCGAATTAATAATAAAAAAAGAAGGTCTCCTACACCTCGTAGAGAGTTAACTAACGTCGGCGTGATGCCGCTGGGCCCTGAGCGGCTGTTTACAAATGAGCCACGTCTGAATGGACTAAACCCAGCAAGCCTGACTGGAGATGCTGCAGCGACAGCTCCACGGCCCACTCCGAGTGGCCGAACACTTCATTTGCTGCATTCTGCACTCATCCCGCTGTGTGTGGGCGAGTAGAAATAGGTTACTCAGTGCCTCTCTCCCTAAATGGCAGTAATGTAGCCGTACTCTGCGTGATGCGGCCTCCGGGGGATTCCACTCAGACCTTTCCGGTCCGAGCCAGACGGCATTAAAGTCTTCGTTATTTAGAGATACACTTTATTTTTATTTATTGTAAAAAAAAATAATACATTTTGAGCATTTTTGGGGGGCACGCAAGCTCATTTGAACATGCATTCCCACATGAATGAATAGTCTGTAATGGAGATACACATTTGCATCCAAAGACGCAAAAACACTGGACTGGATTGGTTTATTTCGATCTTTTAATTTTAATTAACGTCTTAATTGTTCAACTGCTCAAGTTCTTGTTCTTGTCAGACTTTACATAGTTCACAATGTGTGGCATATTGAGTTGAGTCTTATTTTCAGAATCAGATTCAGGATTTTTTTATTGTGCGTTACACGTACAAGGATTTTTTTCTTGGTGATTTGGTGCGTAACAGTAAAACACATTGCAATAGTATGACCAAATATATACAGTATATTTTGAAATATGAACATTTACAATAAAAAATGTTGAACAAATAAATAGTATCAGGGTTCGTACGGTCATGGAAAACCTGGAAAAATCATGGAATTTTAAAATGGTCATTTCCAGGCCTGGAAAAGTCATAGAAAAAAATTAAATCAAAAAGGTTTTGGAAAAGTCATGGAAATGTGTTATAATCACATGTTCATTCACGCCGAGTTTGAAATAATTAATATGTTTTTTAAAGAAAGATGCTCAAAATATAAGCCGGCGATAGCTCTCAATACGTAACATTTTCTACAGGTTTCATGTTTATACCGAGATTTCAGTTTGGTCATGGACATTTGGTTTAAAGTCATGGAAAAGCCATGGAACAGTCATGGAAATCCATTGATCAAAATGTGTAAGAACCCCGTAGTATGTTAAAAACGAGTATATTATTAAAGTGAGACGTGTAAATGAACAGAGGCGAGGGTGTGTACGAGTGATAAACTGCTCTTGTGCCGCGAGGTCTCGGTCCTGATGGACCGCAGCCTCCCACAGAGCGAAGAGGCCTCGGACACGTTGTGTTCCGGGTGAGAACGGTCGGCTTCACTCTAACTCGCCCGCCTCGGCGTCCTGGAGGCGAACGCGTCGCGGAGGGAAGGCAGATCGCAGCTAATCGCCCTCTCAGCAGCCCCCATCCTTGGCAGCGGCTGCAGCGTACCAAACGGTGACGGAGGAGCAGAGGACGGGCTCAATGGTGGCAGCGGAGGAGTGCACCGTCCTTGTCTTTGGCAGGTTGGACTTCTCCAGCTGGAACTACATCTTCTTCTCAGTGTGAGAGAGAGGGAGAGAGAGAGAGAGAGAGAGAGAGAGAGAGAGCTGATGTGTAGCTCCTGGGTTATGGTGGAGCCCAGGAAGAGGAAGGGGGGGGGGGGTCACACGAGGTCATCTCTCTTTACATGAACATTTTTATTGAACATATTAGATTGCTTTAAGAGATTTTTCCACTTACTGTATGATCTTCTACCTGTGACTGCATCATGTGCACTTTAAGCCGGCTAGGATGTAGTTTTCTATTTTCCTTATAAGCATCCTCAGATTCTCATTTGTCCTGCTACACAACTTCAAGCTAAGTATGGATCCATGTGTTCCTCTTTTCCCTGCTTACCAGATATATTGTACGCCTAACTTTTGACATTCACTGACTCAACACTGCTGTTAACTCCCTATAAGTGCCACGGTGTGTATGCCGGTGTCTGTATGCCTGTGTGTGTGTGTGTGTGTGTGTGTGTGTGTGTGTGTGTGACTCTGTTTGTTTGTTCATAAAAGCATGGCTTTATAGGAATATAATCTACTGTGTGCACACACACGTTATTCCATCTCATCGGCGTGGATGTGCACTCAAAAAAATTATTTGGTGGTGTTGTAAATTATACTTAATTGATTGTTTATATTCTACATTGTATTAATACAATTCACTGATTACTAGACTTTATTAAGTAAAAGTTACACATTTTAATCATACAATAAATTAACTCTGCGGGAAGAGTAAATGTTACTCCCCAATTTCTCATACTGTTTACATGTTTTATAATAACTGAACATAAACTTAAAAAGGTAAGTACATTTTAATTAATCAAAACTAGGGTTGTCAATCGATTAAAAAAAATTAACTAATTAATTGCACATTTTGAAATTCATTAATCGCGATTATATATATATATATATATATCGGGTTTTTTTCTTCTAAAGACTAAATCTTCTAAATGAAGCAGTAATCACTTCAGACAGTGTGTATTTTAAACACTTGTTTGATAGTATTTGCTGTTAAGGACAACTTCACACAGAGCTGTGTTTCAGAGAGGCTCCGACCTATAAAGGGCCAGCCAGGTATTTAATATTGTATATGATAAATTGTTTCTTCAGTGAAACATCAGATTAGTAAAACAAGGTGAATTAGAGACACATTGGTCCTGTCATCTTTACAGCAGCAGAACCAGTGGCCTAGGAAACTGACTCGCATTCACATGTGTCACTCTGGAGGCTGGGGGCATTTTATACATTTTACAAAAATATTTTAATTCACCTTTTAAAGTCTTTTGCATATATCACACAACCCCACGTGTTCTACATCAAACGTTCCAGAACAATCTCATCTCTATATGAGGCTCATTGTCCTCCTCGTGTTCTGTCTCCTCTGGCTGACAGGCTGCTAATGAGCCTCACCTGTGAGATGGGCGGGTCCTTTGTGTTTTACTGAGTGTTCATTGGTAGTTTTTTTCGCAAAATGTTGACAGACAAACGGATTGAGAAATCACGGTGAAGGTTTCGTGTAACGAGTTCTTTCCGTGTCGCGTCACCGACACGTCGCCCCTCTGTGTGCGTCTGTGGAGCGGAGCAGCAGCCGGGATGAAGGAGCGCAGGAGGAAACACGATTTATTAATCCACGAGTTTAAACAGCCCTAATCAAAACGTCTATCGCGTTTGAATCAATCGACCCGTGCAATCTGCATTCACTCCAGCACCCCCGATCACTCACCTTCACCTGGTCCTCACACCCTTCTCACCTGCAGCCCATCCCCTCATTAGTCCCTCACTATTTAGCTCTCTCACTTCCACTTGCGCTCTGCCAGATCGTCTTGTGTTCTCAGACCAAGCCCTTGAGCGGTCCACTGTGTGCTCATTGATTTGTTCTGTTTCGTTCCTGACAATACTTTAAGTGAAGCATCTGTATCAGCTTTTTCTGTCTCCTGAGTCGTGCGTTTGGGTCCACCCTAAATCACGCCTTGACAAGTACTGCCAAAGCTTGCATGTTGCTTATGGGGCTTGTTTACGCAATGAACCTTGCTTACCCTCCAGCATTGCGTTAAACAAGTGTGAATCCTAAGTGTGAATTTCTTGACACTGAATTTTTAGTTAAGAAAAACAAGAGTTTTTATAAAATGTAATGTTTTATTTGTTGACAAAATAAAGGATTTGAATTGCATTGTGGCTGGGATTTGTGATGTATAAAGATTAACATTCATCAATAGAGTATTCAGAAAGTATACATGATTATAATTGATATAATACAACTATAGTAATTGCAAATGAAAAAGTTTAATACAATCTACTTAGCTCTAAATGATAGATTTTACTTAATAATTTCATAACATTGACATTCCTGTTTGTGAAAAAGTTAAGTAGACTCTACTTAATTAGCTAAATAAATATTACTTATGTTTAAGCATAATTAAGTAACAGTTACTTAGTATTTTCATGGTTATTTAGTCTAAAATTAAGTAAGTTATACTTAACCCTGTCTAGTAGGATTTACTCAACCCTTCAACAGTAAAAGTTACTTAGTTAGTGTTAGTGCGAATTGTTACGAGGATTTTATTAAGTAAATCCTACATTTAATTTTTTTGAGTGTGTGACAGCGAGCTCCTCTGGGACAGTGTGTGTGTTGATGTGTCCTATCTGAGGCTTGTTAGCCTCTGATTGCTGCCTAATCACAAGACTGGCATTGTGGTGCAGTCTATTACCTACACAGACACACACACACACACACACACACACACACACACACACACACACACACACACACACTTTCCTATACAGCTGCATGCACCAAGATACTCTCCTGCACTCTCCCACACACTTACGTGGAAGCTGCTATGCCATATTGCAGTAATGAACCAGTCCATATGTCTCCAGTCAGTTTCAGAGAGAGAGAGAGAGAGAGAGAGAGAGAGAGAGAGAGAGAGAGAGAGAGAGAGAGAGAGAGAGAGAGAGAGAGAGAGAGAGAGAGAGAGAGAGAGAGAGAGAGAGAGAGAGAGAGAGAGAGAGAGAGAGAGAAGGCTGGGGCGAGCACCACTGCAGCATTACCTCTGCTGTGCTGAGGCTGTACTACTTCTTTTTTTTATTTCTATGTGTTCCACATTTTTCGGTCCTTTGCATGCTGCGTCTTGTTTTATATAACGCTGGATGTTCCTGTCTGCGAGGGATAAAAGTCAAATGTTTTCACAACCATTATGCAAAACACCAATCCCCCTTATCCGCTCATGACTGTGGTCCTTCAGGCTCGTCTTTAGCCCACATTCAACTTTCTCATTACGAAGCGAGTCGCTCTGATGTCTAACTTCACCGCGAGTTAAGTTGAATGTATTTATAGAGCACAATAGCACAGGTTCACCTCACAGGGCTTTAAGCGCCTCATTTTCATATCAACGTTGACTTCACTACAGCAGCAATTATATCAAAAAGTACAGGCAGCACATGACTATAGGAGTGATAAAGGAGAGAGCTGGACTTTGTGGTGTTTAATTCAAGCCAGCACAATACATTGTTCCTCATTTAATGATGAATTTGAAAAAAAAGTATCAAGTTAACAGGAATTTAAATAGAAGTACTAGTTCCATAAGACAACAAGTTGAAACATTAATTAAAAGCAACACTAATGGGAGAGTACTTGTCCATTGCTTTTTATTTTGAAAAGTTTAACTAGAGTTCATTTAAAATGTTGAAATTGAATTGGAACCAACTTGTTCTCATCCTAATAAAAGTGTAATACTGCAAAATAAGGCTGGATCATTAATTATAGATCATTACCTGACTAGACATGGAGTCTACCGGGGATGCATAGCCAAACTTTCCCACACACACACACACACACACACACACACACACACACACACACACACACACACACACACACACACACACACACACACACACACATAAACAGACACACACACACACCATCAACATCCTACGTGAGGAACCCTGGGAGCCCTGAACACCACCAGTGCTTGTTAGGTATCGGTAATTAATCATGTAAATCACCTCCTCCTCTCTCGCCCCGGGGACAGATGGAGGTTCCTATGTTTGCATTTAAGTAGGTGTTCAGCATCCCATTCCTGGTGATTAGTATATAGCTTGTTATATTAAAATGCAGAATACCCTAGATTAGACCAGTATAGGTTGGTTAAACTCCCCCCTTCCCTCCCCATGTGGGAGAAACGTATAATAAGTGAGAGTATGTAGCGTATTGATTCATGAAATGGATGGAGCACTAAACAGAACACCGTAGAAACCCATATAGAAATGTATTATAGGTAAAGTCAGGGGAAAGAATAGTTATTTGTTCTACTCAGTAAAACATGGCGAGGCACCGCATCCCTCCAGACGTCACCATAACACACCGGGACCCCTTAAGACTCATTTCTCACCGTGAAGTTTAGTCCCGTAGACTTCAGCACGTGGTCAACATTACGAATTGGAACAAAACTCAGTGGTTAAATACAGGCACCATTATTCTGGATTTATAAAAATAATATGGTTTGACTTCAAATCCGTACGCTATGTACATGAGTGACATACGTATTAAGTCAGTGCGTTTACATGATGGTATCATTCAAATCTTGCTTTAGTCGGACTATGCTATCTTTTGGGGGATCTTCTATTGTCCCAATATACATGGCAGTGAGTAATTCGAATCATTGGCCGAAAGCATGTCACCTCCGATACGACAGGTGGCGCTGTTTTCATTACAACTCGTGGTGATACGGTCATTTACGCTTGCGTGCGCATGCGCAAAGACGCAAACTCTGGGTCCTAATCCAATTCACCGCTACATGCCGCGATAGTCGGATTATAAACCGGATCGGATCAAGTTATCCAGGGGTGTTAATCGGATCGTAGTCGGACTGCACATAGTCGAACAAAGGTGTTTACATGAAACGGATAATTTGATTTCAGTCCGACTAAGCCAGTTATTCAAATGCATGTAAACACGGTCACTATGTGATGATAAGTATATATAATTCAACTTCAAAGAGTTAAACCACCAATAAGAATCAAGCTGCTCGATACTTATCAGTTAAACAGCAAACACAACATCTGGTCACTCAAAGAAAAATGGTGGATTTACAGGAGGTCACGAGGATCGGTAGCATTTATCCTCCGTCAAATAAACCGTACATAGGGCGCCAACATGTCTCATACCTATAATGTTACTGATGACATCATACTCAGCCTCGCGTAAACCCTGACAGAGACACACAGCTGACAGCAAGTACACTAATTGCCGTGGTCGCGACTCACTGGGAAAGAGGCCGCACGCGTCCGCCAGAGCGGCGGCTAACTCTCCCTGATGGGTGGACCGGTGACTCAGGAGAGGTTCATCCTCTCGGCGCGCGGGGTTACTGTTGCTCCATTTTGTTCGGCGCTGTTAGGTCGACGGTGAGCGAGGGGGATGCGACGCTGTAGATCGGGCGTAGCAGGACGACTCGCTTCACACACATCCTATCTTCTTCTCAGAGGACTTCCATCGAGATCGGGATTTATTTAAAAGGGGACATTCCTGCAAAATTCCACTTTTTTTGTGCTTCTAAAAATTTCATTTGGGTATCTGGCATGTCTCCCAACACAAAAACGCTGGAAGAAAACAACTCACGCGGCTTGTTGTGGTTCCTCTATGTCAGAAACGATATGCTTGAGTGCGTCTATCGGGATCACCACCAACATCTAAATCAGGGGTCGCCAACACGGTGCCCGCGGGCACCTGGTCGTCCGCAGGGACCAGGTGAGTCGCCCGCACGGCATGTTCTAAAACTAGTCAACTTTGAGCTCCGTCAAAAAAAAAGAAAAAAAAGGCCATAATCCCCGGGCACTAGGACCTGGGGGGAGGCTGCTCCTCTGGCTTTCTCACTCTGCAAGGAGCGTCTCTCAAAGAGCCAGGATGACAGCCAATGAGTTGAACTTAAAGCAGTGTTTCCCCTACCATTACAACGGGGGGGCGGTCCTCGCGCAGTGTGCGCCTTGCTTAGCTGTTATGCGCTGTTATACTCTTAACGAGCATTTTGTAACCTTTGCTCTGTGAAAGGTGTTAAACTAAATACTAAATACACTTTACTACTTATGAATACAGACTAATTTAATGCATTGTCTATACATTTGTGCAGTGCACTTTTCAACCTCTTATGAAAACGTTCACACAGTGGAAACAAATGAAATGAGGCTATCTTCCAATAATTATGGCCAACAACTAGCGTGGTCTTATTTTTGCTATGGCAACTGGGTGACTTGGTTATTTTAATTTAGCCGTTATATGTTTAAAATCTGAACTACACAACATTTTC
Source organism: Liparis tanakae (assembly GCA_036178185.1). Taxonomy (NCBI): domain Eukaryota; kingdom Metazoa; phylum Chordata; class Actinopteri; order Perciformes; family Liparidae; genus Liparis; species Liparis tanakae. Next base: position 18,510,464 of record CM070110.1, on the reverse strand, counting down.
ATGTTGAGTTCTAGCCTCAGGGGTCCACTTACTCTTCAGCCTTAATTGATTCAGAATAAACAGCATATATTCTCAGCTTCATCTTTATTATATCTGAACACATTAAGTCTTTGATTTTCATCATAGAACACAAAAGGTCTGATTTTGAAAGAGTAGTTTTTAATAATTGCGATCAAACATACATTTCGGAGAGGTAAATGAGAATTGATACCCTAAGAAAAGATAATAATGATAATCATAATAATCATAGTTATAATAATAATATCTTTTCAGCTCCTTTTGGGAATTTCTTACCTATGTTTCAAAATGTAAAATCCCATAAGTGTTGAGTGTTTGGCATGAATAATACTCTTGAGTGGAGTGCTGCTGTGCTTCACACCCATTTTCATTAGTCACACAGCAACACCAGGAGATACAACCAGCAATCTCCTTGAGCATCTGTTAAGTGCTGCTGGCTGAAAAGAAGAACCTGGTGATTACACAGATTATATCTCCCACATTCATTTCAAAACATGAGCAAATATGGATAATTTGGTTCTAATGTGGTGTTTTACTGCGGAATGACGGGCGAGGGAGAGGAAGATGCAGAGCGAGGGAGGGATGGGGCGAAGAATAGAGGATGTGAGGGAGCGAACAGGAAGCAGAAAACTTAGGAAGGATGCAAAAGAGGATATAAAGGACGTGTCTCAAGGCTTGCATCAGCATCCGCGAGGGTGCTTTCCCCCTCGCTCTCTTTACAGCGCCAGATGGCCTTGGTCTTTAATCATGGTGTGTGTGTGTGTGTGTGTGTGTGTGTGTGTATGTGTGTGTGTTTATGATTGTGTCAGAAAAGTTCAAAAGTGTACCAGAAGCCTCTTAGTATCTGCGTGTGGGGGCGTATGTCTGTTAAACTTGCTAATTGATATGAAGAAATTATCGTTCACAATTTAGTTTGGCCTATTATGGTCCTCGCATGTCCACGATAAAAGAACACTATTATCACTATTATTATGTAACTACCCTGTGGGCTGCAGCTCAGCCCTGGAGCTTAAAACACAGAAGACGTTGGCTGTCCCAAACCACCAGCCAACAAAAAAATAACCAACAACTTAAAACCATAAACATAATATATATATATATATATATATATATATATATATATATATATATATATATATATATATATATATATACTATTATCTGATTGAAACTTCTTAAATTTAATAATTTTCTGGTATCTTTATTCCTGTTTAGGTATTGGTCAAATAATTGAGTGTTGGGTTATGATTAGGTTTTATGGACCAAACAAATGTATAATTCAAGAAAATAACTAACAGCTAAATCCACAAGGTTGTCCTTTATCTGGATAGTGATACAAACTTATTTTTTAAAGCAAGAACAACAAATGATTTCTTTAAAAAAAATGTGTTTATGCTAAACCAAAATACTTGGTGGAGTAATTCATGCAATTAATGAAAATGCATGACATGCAACATAATTTACTGTCCTGTGCATCAGAGGCTTAAAGGTCAAACGTGTGGTAATCTGAAATGTACAAATACAAGTCAGTGTACACACACAGTATACACTATTGCACAACTATTACTGAAACAATACACAAATTCCTCCAGTGATATATTTAACACACACACACACACACAACCACCAACCACACACAATGTTCCTTCCATTCCTTCCATGCAGAGAGCCTACAGCTTGTTACTGTAACTGGCATCTCTCGTATGTTCTGTGACATTTTATACGGAACTGACACAGGAATGACACACATCGACTGTGTAATGAAGCAACATCCTCCAACACACACACACACACACACACACACACACACACACACACACACACACACACACACACACACACACACACACACACACACATGCATGCACCCACCCACACACATGCACCCACACACCTGCCAGCCTAGTGGATGCCAGCATGTTTTAACCCTGGGGCTCAGCTGATGAGTAGACGGAACAGAAGGAGAGAGAGAGAGAGAGAGAGAGAGAGAGATGGAGTAAAGCAACAGAAGGAGGGAGGGAAGCCAATACAGGAATATAACGAAAGGGCAAGACACATCCAGGAAACAGCAAGGGATGAGGGCGCTATACAAGAAAAACAAAGGAGAAGTGAGTCAGAGAGCAGAAGCTGCGATGGAGACTATACGGCTGACCCTGAGCTGAGCTGCATTTGTAGTCAGAGAGACATAAAGGGAGAGACAGCGGCTGGAAAAGACAGATGGAGGAAGAGTGAAGGCTGAGAGAGAGAGAGAGAGAGACAGAGAGAGGTTTATGATGTATTGTATGTCTCTGACCCTGACCTGGGCTGAGCTGGTCCAGTCTGGCACATTTTGAGCAGAGAAAGACAGATGTCCGGGATGACTGCCAACTACGTACATCTGATCAGAGAGGGTGTGTGTGTGTGTGTGTGTGTGTGTGTGTGTGTGTGTGTGTGTCAGGAGACAACGCTTTACCCGGAAGAAATCCTCTGCTACACAGGAAGTGTATTGTTTTCCGTCATGACAAAACAAATACACAGAATAAGTTACTTGAAGTTTTTGAAAAAGAACAGAGCCTGTACTCCCTCGCTGTTTAAAAGCCGCCGTACTGTAATAACAACGGTTGTAATGGCATTGAAAGGTGTTGCTTGTGGTGATGAAACCACAGATAACATGATGCAACTCGGTTTCCCTCGGCTTTGCTTTTTGCAGCCTGCAACTTTAATGTTTTGGTTCACTCTAAAACTTCATGTACACTCCTGCCTCAAAGGGTTTAGTCCAGCTTGTATGGCGGCTGTGTGTGTGTGTGTGTGTAGGCTTCTGCCTGTGTGTGTGTGTGTGTGTAGGCTTCTGCCTGGCTCATCTTTTCCTCCTTAATAATTGAACAACACGTCCGTGACTGCAAGGAACTGGGATGGGCTTGTGTTTCTGATGCCAGTGGAGTTTAAGCACCATGATTAGCTCAGCATGTATGAAGATATGTAAATGCAGTGTCTGATGGAGCTCTGAGCTTTGGAATTATTTAACCTTTCAGCTCTCGGCAATATATAAAGTGACGTTTCAAATGTTTTGTACGTTAAGACGTCATAGTCGTCATCCATAACGGATGGAGGGGAGAAGAAAAGTGCAGCCAGGGGTCCCAACACAAGCAGAGGGGAAAGAGAGATACACAAGAAAGGTGTGAGACCGTTTCCTCCTGCCGTTGTCCGTCTCTGCCCCAGGTTTGTGCCTAAGAATCACAATTTGAGAAAAAAACTAGTGGTCCTACCCATCCCCTCCATCCATCCATCCATTTATATATCGCTCTCTCTCCCCCCCCCTCTCTAACTCTCTAAGCCCAATCAGTTTCACTTTCTCCAGCCAATAGCTCTATTCAGAAGTCTCATCATCATTATCCCTCCCTCCAGTCCTCTATTTCATTTCCCCCTCCATCTGTCCATCTCCTATTTTCAGTTCTTTCTCCATCTCCTCTTTTCTCTGCTCTTGTTCTTTGTCTGGTGCCAGGTCCTCATCCAGGGCTCCAGCTGCGACCCCTGCAGCCCGACCTCCTCTCCTCTGAGCCAGGCGTTGGGTCTCTTTTTTTTCTCTCTATTATGAGATGGAAGGACAGGGACAGAGGAGAGATTGTTGAAAAGGGAGGGGAGGCAAATTAATGAAAGATCACATTTCCATTTGGTGACACCAAATGCTTGTGTGAAGGTCTCCATGTTGGCCCTAAAGGGACCCAGAGGTATTGCAATTATACATCTTTGGAATGATAATTAAGATTCAATGTTCCAACGTACAATACCGTTCAAAAGTTTGGGGTCACCTGATAAAAAAGAAAAAAGCACAGTTTTTTCCAATGACAATGACATTAAACTAATCAGAAATACACTCTCTCCATAGTTTATGTGATAAATGACTATTCTGTTTTTTTTAATGAAATCTCTACATAGGTGTATAGAGGCCCATCTCCAGTTTTCTAGTGTTGAATTGTGTTATTGCCTTAGAAGACTAGCAGAGGGTTAGGACCCCATTGAAACCCTTTTTATGTGAGCACAGCTGAAAACAGTTATGCTGGTGAGAGAAGCTCTAAAACTGTCCTTCCTTTGAGCGAGAAGTTTGAAGAACAACATAAATATTTCAAAAGAAAATCATTATTTCTAACCTCGTCAATGTCTTGACTATATTTTGTATTAATCTTGTATTCATTTAATAAATAGAAGTATGAGTTTTAATGGAAAAGACAACATTTTCTCGGTGACCCCAAACTTTTGAACGGTAGTGTATATCTTGAGTGATGGAGCCCAGACAGAAGGCGATGATGAGAGGACGGCTCTTTCAAATGCAAGCGGACAAAAGAAGGGGTTATTGTTGTTGAGCAACATAATGTGCGTAACATCATGGTGAAGAGAAGAAAGTGTCAATGATTTAAAGTCCATCTGAAATGACATTGAGTCATCCCTTTTCCTACGCTACAAAATAAAATTGTTTTTATTATCAAAAGGCAGATAAAAATCTTTAGGGATGTACAAGAAATGCTGTTGCCTAAGCCGACTGCTGTGGCTTGTGTTTGACTCAGAGAGTGGAGACACAAGTAAACAAGCTTGGAGAGCATCCTGGATGTTAGAGGCAGATGGCGTGTTGCTGGAGATGATGAAGAGTTTGAGAAGTAAAAGCTTGGATTGTTGTTCAGAGTCTGTGGCTCTTTTGTTGTGAAGCAACATTTGATGGACTGGATCCTAATGAAGTCACCCTCTCGGCACACGGATACCTAACAGTAGTCGCAGATACATATCGTGTGCTGTGACGCTGTTAAATAATTTACCTGAAATGCTCTCTTTACCGGAAATGCTCTCCTAAATGTTGCGTATCTTTACCAAAAAACTGGATGTCTGTGGGTTGCACTTGCAGGCAAAGAATAGGCAAAACCTAATACATGCCCATTTCCCCAGCTTTAAGCCGATTCACGGATCGTTATTTATCAAATTGAGATCTAATACGGCAGATATCTACGGATCAATTTAAACTTTTTTGTATTTTATCCAAAAATACTTCCACTTAGGATTTTGTGTGTGTCTTCAGCAATATGAGATATCTTTTTGATAAGCGATGAAGCTGCTTTTCACTGATCTATCACTCCAAAATCAACTGTTTGCCATCAAAGAAAACAAAGATGTTCTTACAAAAGCATGAAGATGCCGACTGATACGGACCCCTGGGTGACGGTCATCCAGTACTCCAGTAGATGCATACGAAACATTGTAATTGTAACATGGTACATATTTTACTAGTAACACAACAATTACACAAAGGCCATTTTCTCAGAGGGGAAACGTGTTTTAGTGAACTTTCTACTAAAATCGGCAGCCCGAACAAACTCTTAGCTGAGAGGCTCGGCCAATCTCGAGCGATGTGCTGAAAAGAGTCTGCGATAAGTTTAAAAGAAACAATGCCAGCTGTTTAGGAAACAGTAGGCAGTGAGATGGAGGGGAAGCGGAGAGGAAAGAGATTCATACTGAGGGATGAGGACAGAGGTGGCCAGCTGTTTGCTACAGTACAGCAAGCAAGAAGTCACGCTGCGCCAACACGCCGTCGCTTCCCTGATGTTTGAGGTTACGATCCCACGGAAGTTAGCCGAGCTGGAAATAAGTGCTCATAAAATCTGGATCTAGAAGATGATGTGTGTCAAATTAAAACTGTAGCACCGTACTTGTCCTCACTAACCAGGTGAGAGAGAGAGAGAGAGAGAGATCATTGCGTGATTATGGTGTGGCTGTCTCTCTTTTTTTGGTGCTTTTTTCTCGTATTCCTTTTGCACATCGACAAAAGTTTGTTTCGAGAAAATGTTCTTTTTTGATTTAGTTTCCCACGGCTGTGAACCGTGTGAGTCCAAACACTTCTAAAGCTTCTGTGTTGTCGGATGATGTTGTGCTGAAATGAGCTGGAACATTGGACTGCTGTGTGTGTGTGTGTGTGTGTGTGTGTGTGTGTGTCCTGATCTAGCCCTCATCTTTTCCCCTCCCTGCTTTAGTTTTTATATTCTCATCTTTCAAAGCACTGCTTGTTGTTCTGCGCTGCAAAATCCATCTCTCGCAGCGTGGCCGTCCCTCTGCTGACAAGAGAGAGCATGAGGACACCGTCCTGAGTCGAGTCACTTTGTTGGGAAAAAAAATGTCCGCAAACTAATCATTTAGTTTGAGTTAAAGCAACACTATGTAACAATTGTACCTTAAAATAATAGCATAATGGTGCCGCTACAATGACTTTTAATATGGAGATTTACGCCTCCGCCACTGCCATCGGGAAAACTCCACTATGTAAGATTTTGGAGCCGCCCGTTCCGAGCCGGTAGTACCCGGAAGTACTTGGACCTGCTTTCTGTCAGTGATTACGCAACGTCACATAGTGCCAGTCCAGCATCGCAGGTGACTTTTTATTTTCTCCGCTACGCAACACGTAGAGACGGAGAGACATGCTGCTGTGGAGACGATCAATAACAGACGTTTAGTTTAATAAAAGAACAAATACATCTTTAAGAAAGGGATCTGACATTATTTCTGCTGTCATCTGGAGGCTAGAGAAAGTTACAGGGGGGCGGGCGGAGATTTTCTTTTTTTAACTCAAACTCAAAAGAGCCATATGCCGTCATATATGGCCCGAGAGCCAGAGGTTCACGACACCTGATCTATCGTAACTGGGTATTTACGACACTGAAGTAAACGTTAAATACCTGAAGGGGGCGCTACAAGGGAAACACTACATAGTGGGGCTTTAAAGAGAGGCTGTTTCAGGCTCTTACATCGGCAAAGAGACGGCAGGACAATGGCGCCGTGTTTAACCTTGTGGATAACAATGTGGCGCAGGGCGCTCATGGACTTTATCTTTCTTATTCACAGCCAAGACGCCTTTTGTTTGTGAGCAACTATACCAGAGTATTTCTGTTTATCAGTTGTCTCCAAGCAAAGTCGGTCCAACGCGAGCCAGCAGCTGTTTGTATAATCTTGAGTTTTAAAAACACAGCTCCGTTTTAATGCATAGCTTTTGTTTCTGCCGAAGCTTTTTCATCAGAGCATAATTATTCCTCTTGAGGATTATGAAGTCCCGTCTTCGAGTGCACAGAACGAAACCCAGATGGAGTAAAGAACCATCGGCGGAGCGAGTTGCTCTGCTGACAGTGACTGATGAAGAGGATTCGTACAATGGAGGCAAGGCGTTTGGTATTGCCTCGCATGTTCACGCACTCTACATTATTAATTTGGCCCTTCAGTGATCTCAGGGACTGGCATAGAACATCATTTCCATTCCAGCCATCTCACCCATGTTAATTAAGCCAACGACTTGTGATTATGGACCTTTAGCTGCATGCTGTTGAGCCGTGAATATTACCAACCTTAAAGTAAACCTTCCCCCATCAGTGAAGGTATCTCATGGATTTGGCTAACATACTTCAGAAGCATACCTCATCATTTCATGCTTTAGAAATCACCAGGGGGAAGTTATGTCATGATTCCTGCTGCTTTCCTTTCATCACATGACATCTGGGTGACCAGGCGTCCTCTTTTCCCCGGACATGTCCTCTTTTTGAGATCTAAAAAAAGCGTCCGGCAGGGATTCCAAAAACGTTTGGGATTTTGCTTCGTCGGATATTTGTGTTTCTCTGGGTCTTTCACAAAGTAGTTTTTACCCCTTACAAGTTTTGGAAATGGTATCTCCCTTACGTTCCACTTTCTTGCGCGAGCTCTGACGGTATAGAGAACAGTCATCGGTCGACCGATCTCAGGGTTGCCGCGCGACAAAGTGTCCTCTTTTTCACAAACTTAAATCTGGTAACAATACATCTATATGACTCATATTTTACTTTATTTAGAGAGAGACAAAACATTGAGAAGTGTAACATCATATACGGTTCATTATGAAATAATGGCAGGCGTCCCTAGACAGGAGCTCAATGATGGGACTAATTACGGCTCATGAGCATTCAGTTTGTATCAAGCAGCGAAAAAACGGCGTAGCATGACAAGTTTGAGTTCATTCACTGAGACCGAGACCGGTTTTCTTCCAGCAGGGACACATCTCATGTGTATATCTGGCATGCTGAATGGGCAGGGAAATAAATGGACACCAGGCTGCTCGGATCTCATGCCCATCGTGTGGTCTTTCCAGTTCCTATAGAGCAGGGGTCGGGAACCTATGGCTCGCAAGCCATATATGGCTCTTCCGGTGACGGCATGTTGAAGAATAGAATAGAATAGAATAGAAATATACTTTATTAATCCCCAAGGGGAAATTTGTTGACACAGTAGCACCAATAAACACAATCAAATATAAATATAAGAAAGAAAAAAAGGGACTGTGCATGAAGTATACAAAGTGAAATATAAAATACAAAATAAAATAAAATATATATATGTATATATGTATATATATATATATATATATATATATATATATATATATATATATATATACATACACAACATATATGTAAATACATCAATGTCAAATAAAAAAATAAATAATATATATATATATATATATATATATATATATAGACAGTGTGCAAAATGCAAAGTGTGTGTATGTAGTGTAAATGAAATGTGTGAAGTGCAGATCATATGGCTCCCAGACAACTTTGAGTAAAAAAAAAAAAATCTCCGCCCGCCACCCTGTAAATTTAAGTAAGTAATTTAAGGTCCCTTTTCTTAAAGAGCACATCTTTATTCTTTTATTAAACTAAACAGCCGTCCCTTTATTGATGGTATCTAACCAGCAGCATGTCACTTCTGTCTCTATGTGTCGAGCTCCGAAAAAACGTAGCATCATGCAGCACCAGAAGTCACATTAAAATTATACGTTAAAAATACTATATGTCTCTCAATGAAATATATTTATAAATATTTGGCTTTTATGGCCCTCCCAGTACAAAAAAGGTTCCTGACCCCTGCTATAGAGCGAGTCTCTTCCCCGGGAGTCGTACACCTCCATCCCCCCGCTGGCTCAGCTGCCAGTCCGAACACACGCATTCAAAAAACAGCCTTGAATGTTCACAACGGTATATTTTCTCATCGCAAAAAAAGTTTAGATTATTATTATTTAATAACTTTTAGTACATGAGTTCCTTGTAGAGTTCCGCAGTGTGTTTGTATCTTTGCCGTGTTTGTTTCTCTGCGTGTTGACAGTCGGACTGTCCTCCACTGTAAGCGCTCGATGCCTACAGTGGAGGCTTTGAGTGCACAGCATCTCTGATTGTTTTACGGTTTCTGTGTGCAGGTTGTGGGATAAATGCTCCGTCTGAGGACAGAAAACCACTCCGTCCCTCCCTTTGGTCTCACTGTGGGTTTTGCTCTCGTCTCTGGTGTTGTGCCAGTAGACCTCTCAGCACTCAATCAATTGTGTGTATATGTGTGTGTGTGTGTGTGTGTGTGTGTGTTTAGCAATTCTCTCTGGGTTTTCATTCATTGTTGCCCAACCCATCTTATTGTTCATATCTGCCGTGTGGTTGCTGCTGTGCACTCTGACACATCCAACACATTCCAGCCACGCAAGGCGTACGCATGTGGAATGCACTTAGTCATGAATAGCACACTGATGGAGGCATATTTGTTTTCATTAAAATAACATGAGTACGAAAGGGCCATAATTAACACCATCATAACAGATGCCCAGTGAGGCAGAACAGCTGATTATGTGTGATAGCAACCGCTTGTGAAAAATTTCCAGGACACTTTATATTTAACAGTAGCTATTTGCTTAATTTAAAAGTGTATACATAATAAGCTAATGAATAAATGATGACTGTAACGGTTTTAAGTGTTATCAAAGGAGGAAATTATCCAATTGTGTATCTTAGAATTATCCCCAAAGGTTTTCACTACACAGTTGTCTTTTCCCACCGACTTGGTATCTTTCCATAGTTTATTAACGTTGTCATTTCATAACTAAATGTTTGTGGTTCGGTTGAGTTCCAAGCTCTCTTTTTTTCTGTCTTTTCTTCCATTATCCAAGACATATAGTTCAGCCGCAAAAGCAAAGTTAACAAAAAGGGATTTTCAATCAAAGTAAATAACCTTTCAATTTATTTGCAGTCCCTGCTTTTAAAAGATGAGAGCGTGACTGCTACCTAATGGCTTTTTCATTAGTGATTAATTAAAGTATAGCATTAGGTTTTCTGTGGAACATGACTTACTAAGTGGATGTCTTTGAAATGTGTAACTGTGCACCTAACCATGAATACACAAACACTCTTTTCACTCGGTACGTCAGACATATTGAGTCACCTTAAAAATATATGCTCAGAAGATTTAAGATTCCGGAGCTGGAATTTATTTATTCATCCAGACAGTTATTCTCAGCATCTATCTGCTGGAAGAAGCCACATGATGCACTTCAGTGTACAGACATATTGGCAAGACATTTCTGAACTCAAGTTTGTAATTTGGGTTTAAGTTATGGCTATTTCTTGTATTTATCATGTAGTACCGTCTACATCCGGGATATGGTCACACCGTACACGTCGGCACGTTCGCTCAACTCACCAACAGCCAACCGACTTGTGACTCCTGCACTTCGATAGCCTGACGATGTCATCCTCATATTTCTAGTCAGAATGTGAGTCTGATACCGCTCCGTTGGGCTGAGATTATGGGGCGTGTCTCAACCCAACCAGGAAAGAAAATGCCTCTTCGCTCAATTGGATAGAGCTACAACCAATCAGAGCAACGGAGTATGTGATGTGTTTTAAGCGACGCATAGTTGTTGAACTCAACTGTACGCACGCTGGAAGAAGCAAGCGTCTTTTTAGGACGTGGTTGGTTACGTTACTGTTGATCATCTGTCCGTCATCGTATGAAGCCCGCCCTGACAATTTGATTGGTCCGGCAATGTCTGTCCGCAGATAATTTCTCCCCAATGGAGCGACGCCAGACCCAACTTCCCAACTTCAAATGTTGAGGGCGGGGCTAAATTCGGTCTGGTATCCAGGCTAGCACTTCGAGCTAATCACTCGAAATCCAGACTGTCTGCTGTCCTGCTCCTCAGTGGTGGAACAAGCTCCCCACTGACATCAGGACAGAAGGATGTCTCTATAGTTTTTGCCGGAAAATAAAAACACATCTTTTCCGACTATATCTGGATTAAAACACAGATTAGCACTTCAGTGGCACTTGAATGGCTCTTATTATGGTACTTTTGTAGTTTGAATATGTTGAGGAAATGTTACTTTCTGTATTCTTATTGTTCTTAGTTTGTACTCTAGGTTGAAATGCACTTATTGTAAGTCGCTTTGGATAAAAGCGTCAGCTAAATGACATGTAATGTTATGTAATGTAGTATTTCACTTGGTGTTTTCCCAGTATGCCCACATCTATTTTGCTTATATCTGTTGGAATATGGTTCTAATGATAAATAACATCAGGCGAAACCTGTTGAAGCATTACTCAAGATGATACTCCCGTTATAGTTCATATTCATCATATAAATAGGCGCTTGGAAAAAAGCCAGTTATCATGAGTAGGAAGTTGCTATATCCATCCACAGTGCACACTGGGACAATGTCATTATCCCATTGTTACCAGTGGGACGCAAAGGTCCTTAAAGTTGTACGGTTGCTGCATTATTAATTACCCATAGGCCAACGTGTATTCATTATGAATCTCCTAAACTATGTATAATGCAAGTAGAAACATTAGTAGGAATGTGAAACATTAAGCGTGGCTGCTTCACCGGGAAATCACTCGTTATTTGTACTCGCCTGAAAATGTTGAAACGGATCCCGTTTTTAATTAAAAGGCGATGATCTTGATGTTATTAACGGTTTGCAGTGTTTGGACAGAACTGGAATGACCTTCGCACAGCGGGAAATCCACTCGACAATGTCTTCACCTAGGCATGGAGGCGGAGCCGTCCGTCTCCATCAAACTCGAGTTGTTTCTACGGCTGTTTTAAGATTTTACTTGAAATACGTAAAATTAGTTTTGACACGGAAAAATTTGGCAGAGTAAACGAAAAAAAAAATCTTTCTCAGGATGTATCATGCTTTTATAATAATAATATAAGAACTTTATTTATATAGCACTTTGTGCTCTACAGATAAACAAAGCATAAACACAACTTAAATGGTGGCAAACAAAAAAGACCATACCATAAAAGCAATGAATACAACTAAAACCAAACAAATAGGCAATTAAAATAAAATAAAAACTTAAAAGGATGACATCACTTAAAAGCAGTTCTATAAAAGTGGGTTTTAAGAAGTGATTTAAAAGAAGTTATTGATTCTGCTTTTGAGAGGGGAGAGCAAACAAGACCCATTTTTAGTTATTTATTTGTATTTCTCTCGCTGTTGTTATCATAAGTTTTTCATTTCTGTATTTATGTGTTATGTCTGTTGTGAAAAGACCCCATAAAAATAGTGTAACACAAAAAAAAGAAAAGTTGCATAATAACATTCACCATTGGATCAAGTATTCTGGGATCTTATTTTTTTTCCGGTTCCCATTCCTATGAGCACCCCTCCCCCGTAGGGTCCGCGTGTGGCGGGTTGAATCCAGGTGTGCCCTCCTGCGAGTGTCTCTTCTTCGGGCCGACGCCGAGTTTCCAACGTGTTACTTCCAGGCAGCAGTAAAACCCCAGAGGAACTTCTCTTCCCAGCGCCAGTTCAGCCTCTAATTCACGAGGTCAAGTTGGTATAAAACACCTGAGCTGGGCGCTGCTCGTCTTCCTTTGATACCAGCAGTTAGATCAGAGGCAGTTAGCACCTGATGGGGCTGTGGTGGTGCTCATTATCATCTTCATCAGCCTATGAGAGCTCTGAGAGGCTCTGAGAGGCGTGGCCTATCCCCGTGTCCACCTCACGATCTCAAAGGAATAGTGCACATTTGTGGTGATGGTGATGAAGATTTCTATTGTTATTATCGTTTTAATTTATTTAATCGTAATACTGTCTTGGAATTATTTGCATTGCACTATTTTTCACGTGTGTGTGTCTGTCAGAGCGTGTGAATGAATTTACAAGACGGAGCTTATGGTGCTCCTCCGTGACATCACCGGGGAGGAGACGGGGGGGGCGCAGGTGAGACGGAGAGCGAGGCCAGAAGGGGGGGGGGATGGATTGAGCTTGAGAAAGAGGACCGGAGAGCATCAGGATGAGAGAGGGAACGGAAAAAAGAAAAGAAAGCGAGACAAAGGAAGAAATAGATGATCAACAAAGAAAGGAGAGGGCACAGAGGTAGTAGGGAGGCAAAGATAACAAATGCAGGATGTAGTTCATCTTGTGTGTGTGTGTGTGTGTGTGTGTGTGTGTGTGTGTAGGCGCATGTGTGTGCGTGCGTGTGTTTCTATGCGTACGTGTTTGTTGCTGCAAGGGCACCAGATGCTCAGATGATGAATGTGTGGCTATCACGGCACAGGCAGAGTAGTGACACTGAAGACCTTAGATCACATGGCTGTCTCACACACACACACACACACACACACACACACACACACACACACACACACACATACATACACAGTAATAGTGCTGAAGTTGTATACTCATCTTTAAAGTTGCAGTCTTTTTTTGATCCTCTTCCTGTTCCCTTGCTCCTCTTTAACTTCGCTGTATGATCTCTTCTCGTCTCCTCTCGTGTCACCTTGTGTACTCTCCTCTTGCCCCCTTCCCTCTCGGGCCGTCTCCTTAAGGCCTCTGCTCTCCACTCAACTTCATTCCTTTCATCTCTTCCCCATCACCATCTACATTCTTTAATTATTCCACTTTTAGTTCATAGTTCTTATCTTCTCTCTTTCTTTATTCTTTGTTTTTCGGTCACACTCCAGCATTGGTTAACTTATTAGCGCCCTCTTCCTCTTCCTCTTCCTCTTTCTCTTCCTCTTTCCTCCCTGTGTCTCTCTCCGCCGTGCCTTTTCCCTTTTCCCTTCCTTCTCCTCTCAGTCGGGGACCGGTTTAATTAAAATAACTGACAATAAGCCTAGCCAGACATCACGCTCACGCGTGCACACACTTTCACGCCGCAACACGGTCACACAACCTCCTAATTTACACACACACACACACACACACACACACACGTACACCCCCGCATGCATATGTGTGTACCCTAACACATACACAACGTGTGAGTGGTCAACGGCTGGCACACAGAAAGTGTGTCCACACTCGCCTACACACACGCCACACGTCCTCTCAGTGGGAGGCTGAGACAGAACTAAACCATGACAGACGTTTTACTTCTATTACATTTTTACCAGATCCCAACACGTCTCTGGCCTCCAGAGAGAAGAAGGAAAAAAGCCCCCAAAATAATTAAGATTCAACACGCATTTATTGAAATGAGAATTTCCTTGGCTTTGATACTAAAAGAGCTCCACAGGTACTCACACATGGCGTGTGTGTGCGTGCGTGTGTGTGTGTGTGTGTGTGTGTGTGTGTTTGTACTGTATGTACTATGTATGTGTGTGAGGCAGCCATAATGTGCTGGTCGTGTCTGTGATAATGAGGAATAAGAGAATGTTTCCTGCTGTTTGAGGAGGTGAGAGAGGGAGGAGATAGGTGATAAGGAGGTGAGCAGCAAAGGAATCTTTAGTAGCATCTGAAAGGTACCCGCTTGGCTCTTGAACCCTCGCCTCCTTACTCGTCTCCAATTTTCTATTGAAACTGTAAAAGTATTAAAAAAAACACAGAAAAATGTGCAGATTCTTAGACATTTGGATTTGGAGACATATGATTTATGTAGCTGTATGTTTCAGATACTGACACAATAAAAAGAGCTGATGGTGGAAGTTTGTCTTTTAGTTCTTTTGTTTTGCTTTCGATGTGAAAAAAATGCAAATGTGATGTGAAATGAGTCACTTCCAGTGCGTTGGTTCAGTTTTGAAGATAATACATTGTCATCCACCACAGATGTGCTCGGCAATTTACATTCACAATCTTTTGCATAGATGTTTTTATTATTTAAGAAACAACAGCAATACCAACGTGATATGCCGTATACATTCTCAGGCCACTATGTCGCTGCTATTCTCACTTCATATCGTTTTGATACATTGGAGTGTGAACTTCCTCAGCAAATGAAACGATTCTTAAACCCAACGGATCATCTTAAATATTCATTTTCACAAAGCTGAAAACCGTGCAGTTTTTTTTAAACCACTGTAGCTGCGACATCAACATCATGGACCTGCATTCCTTTTGATGCTGTAATATTTGTTCTCTAGGGGGTCTAAATTCAAAATGATCACAGCGCCCGTGGCTCCTGGGATACGCAGGTTCACGATGTTGAAGTGTTATCGCTAGCTTTGTGTTGCTTTGTGTGTGTTCACATCGAGAGCCACTTGCCACGCTCACCTGTGTGTGTGTGTGTGTGTGTGTGTGTGTGTGTGTGTGTGTGATTGGTGTCGGTGATGCATCACTTCCACCGCTCTCATCTACAAGTGCCTCATGAGATGTGTCCTTTAAGCCGATCAAACAGCAGACCGATACATACATCATATCACCACGGTAACGGCAGCCACGGGTCAGTGCTGCGTGGCTGAAGTGTGTGTCTGTGATGTAGGGACGCAGACTCATTTAAACACACTACGTTACACTTAATTAAACTGGTGTCACTTAAAGTTAATAATGGAGTCACCAAAACAAATCATTCATCTGCCTTCTTGCTCCAAGCTAACTGCGTTTCTCATTATGTGCAATTGGATCAGAAACTATTATAATAATACATGTTTTAGTAACTTTTCACAGAGAAGGCGCACAATGTGATAGTTCCTCTGTCTGAAGCATAAACGTGTGCTTCGTTTCCTTATTTGGAAAAAAAAAGATTTTAATCTAAATGTGTTTTGGGTTATTCATTGCTGACTGGACAAAAATAGAGATTTGAAGGCATTGCTTTGGATTGTGAATTTTTTATAGTTTTCTTGTCTATACCAAACTAGTATTTGAGTAATTGAGAAAAAAAATCCTCAGATTAATTAATGATGAAAATGCTTGCCAGTTGCAGCCTTAATGATACTACAGTAAACAAATGTATTTAGATTATATACCATCTGTTTATAAAAGAGTGGATGCCCTTACATACATTTAGCCTGGCTATATCAACTTAATTGATTTAATAAAACATTTTTTTTCTCCATTTTTACAATTTTTTTATTTACATTTTTTAATATTTGCGAAATCAATATAGATCAGACAACATTTTGAATTACCATACTTTGGATAATGCAAATAGCTCCTTTATTCAAAATACCACACACGCTCACACATTAGCATAGAGCGTTGACGATATTAATGCCCACCTGATAATCCGTCTTCTGAACATGTTTTGTTTCATTGTAATATTGTGATAAATGCTTCTCGCTCTTTTTCGAGAAATCCTTCACATATTGCTGGCTTCAGTACGTTGTGTGTCTCTTTTGTGCGTCGCTACGCTTGATGCAAAAGGCTCGTTGGTGGTTCCCCCTCACTTCTGACTGAGCTCATTTATTTCCATCCAGCGGGCCTCAGCCCCACGTCAGCTGTTAAACCTGTGAACTCAGCTCGGACCGCTCTGCTGACTCACACAGGAGCGACCCATGTGCTGCGTGCACCCAGCGCTAGAGGAAAGCAACGCCATCCGTCAATACGTGTGTGTGTGTGCGCGCGTGTGTGTGTGTGTGTGTGTGTGTGTGTGTGTGTGTGTGTGTGTGTGTAACGCCCACATCCTTCTAACCTCATGTACGACTGTCAGTATGCGAGATGCAGTGGAACGCACAACACACACACACACACACATCCTCAAAGCTGCACACGGGCACACACACACACACACATCAATGTTTGTTTGTGTTTGCATCATTATCTACAGGGAATGGAGGAGAGAAGAAAATAAATGTAATTGATGTTCTTTCACACTTTGAATTTAATGGTGTTTTTCACCAAACATAGACGCTTTACATTGATTTGTTTATAAAGCATTAGAAAGTCTGTGTGTTGGAACGTGGACTGCTGCTACACACATGCAGCTGAGATTAGTGAATGTTGCATTTTGTCGAATAGCATTTAGTTTGATACGTTATTATCCTTTTCGCAATGCATACATCATTATTGTGTTTGTTAGGGGGGGGGGATGCTTTTAAAATGAACTGTTATTGTTATTGTGACTGGGGCCCGGAATTGAATTAAAAGCCACAATATTATGATGATGTCAGACAGAAGAGGTTGGAGGAAACCATTTTAAAGCAAACACATTCGGCAAGAGAGCTGAGCGATGCTTTTTGGGACGAAAAACGATTGAATGGAAGAGAGAGAGAGAGAGAGAGAGAGAGAGAGAGAGAGAGAGAGAGAGAGAGAGAGAGAGAGAGAGAGAGACCTGGACACCTTTTGAGTCACACGCAGCAAATCTCACTGTCACTAATTTCTTTATCTCCCGGCACTTTTCTCCTACACTCTCTCTCTCCCTCTCCCTCTCCCTCTCTCTCTCTCTCTCTCTCTCTCTCCCATCCCCTCTTTGTCAGCCAGTCTGCTCCGTCCATTATACCGTGCAGGGCCCCGCGGTGGTCGATATATGAGTGCCCCATAGAGGGACTTGGACATGAGTGACTGCTGGACATACATCACACACATCACTCACGCACACACTCTCTGGTCGCAGCCATGAAAGGGAGCTTTGAGTCGGGCTGCTGGGCCGACAACACACAACTCAATTAGAAGTCAGAAAGAAATGCAAGTGGAGTGAATGATGCCAACGGTCATGGAGGGAGGGAGGGATGGAGGGGGGAGGGGAGATAAAGAGATACGCTTGAAGTGCGAGGAGGGATGGAGGGTGTAAACATTTAGCATGCAGTGTGATGAGCAATAGGCTTTTATACTGGTTATTATACTGGTTTGTGCTTTGTGGTCTCCATGGTGATGGCAATTGATCCACTCACATTTTTTCATTGACTTCATACACAAATCTGCTTTTGTGGCCAGTACAAAACCTTGAGTCTGTATTTTATAGTTAATAGATGGGCATCATTTGTTCTAATTTAATGCCAAACTAAATAAAAACTTATTGGGTTTCTTTCTGTAAACCTTTTAGAGAAGGCTGACGTGACGTAAGAGGACAACTAGAGGAGTGTAATCATGTGCAGGGTAATCTTTCAGACACACAGGCCTTTTAGTATTGAACACTGTTTTTGTGTGTGTAGAATTAGGATTATTAGGTCTTCGTGTGATCGTGACAGAGTGGATCACGAGTTTAACGTTCCAATGATACTTACAGTATGTTAAGCTCTACGACATCAGCGTGCTTAGATCCTCCATTTGACTGGCAGTGTTGAAGTGGAAGTTTGAAACACTTTTACAGTAATGCATTTAAACAGTGTGTGTGTGTGTGTGTGTGTGTGTGTGTGTGTGTGTGTGTGTGTGTGTGTGTGTATATGCGCGAGGCAATGATAGAGGAAGCCAACTCACTGAGCAGGGTCATAAAGCCTGTGTGCTGATTCTGTCACCAGGAAAGATTTACTCTCACACACACACACACACACACACACACACACACACACACACACACACACACACACACACACATATACGCTCAAGCTTGTGACGCACTTCCAGCAGGCCTTCATCACATCTCTCACAGCACGCCTGCCCTTGGAAAACGTCTTCTCTCCCCACTCTGTGTGATTCCTCCGTGTGTTTCCCTCTCTTAAGTGTCTCTCTCACACACACACACACACACACACACACACACACACACACACACACACACACACACACACACACAGACTCACGCAGGCATCTATACCATTGTACCTTATAACTAACACGGTAGGGGTTAGAGAGTTCTCCTTTTTTTGTTCAAAGTCACTGCACTTATCTTCTCCAGTGTAACAACCCCCACAAGCATTCCTCAGTTCTCCCTCTCCCTCTCTCTCTCTCTCTCTCTCTCTCTCTCTCTTTCTGCCCATTATCATGTTACTGGGTCTGTAGCTGAAGTATGACATATCCTGTTGGAGCCACATCACAAGCTGTGTTCCCACATTGATTTAGTCGAGACTTCTTCTTTGTAATAACTTTCAATCCAGCGGTGGAATCAGTGGAGTGCTGAGTTGACATGTTTTTTTTCGTGGTTGCATGACACAGAAACAAGGATCTTTTAAGGAACCTTTCAAGGAGGTTACATGTGTAGAAAGGAAATAGTACACAGTGGCATGAATCAAGCTTCACAAGGTGCATTTCTTAAATGATTTATTTCAGAAATGACGATGTAGGGTCTTTTTAAAGCCCTTCTTCGTCTGAACATGATGCGATATTGAGTGTTTTCCGTCGCCTATGGCATCTGATATAACGCACCATTATGTTAATCTGGCATAATTGACTCCCGCAGTGATAATGAAGCTAGAATTCCGTGTTCCTATTTGCTATAATTGGGACTAATCATGTGCTCACGACAACTTCCGACGCTTATGAATCATGCACTGATTGATTTATTTATCGAGAAATACATATTTGATGAGCAATACCCAGATTATTGTTGTATGGAAAAAAGTTCAGCTTTATGCTGTGCATTGTGATGTGTGTGTGGGTGGGGCCACTTCAGATTACACCAGGAAACAGAAAACTCACTCATTAGCCTCTGTTGTCGGTTCTGAAAGAGTTGCAAAACGCTCCCTACAAGGATGGCAAACTATCTCTCCACCCAGTGGAAGTGTTCTATCCGTCTCATCAGGAAGTGGAAATACTCCAGCTCCAGTGTGTTTGTGTTGTTGCCGGTGTCTAACAGTGGCAGCTTTTTTTTTGATTGACGGATACTGACTCAGCAGGAGGCAGCTTGCCGGAGAGACGGCGGAGGAAGAGGGCTGAGGAGAAGAAGAAGAAGAAGAAGTCGGCGATATTGGAAGAACAAGAATGGGGCTGGAACTGAATTCAATGGGAGAGAGAGTGAAATAAACATGATGAAAGAGAGTGATACAGAAAGCAAGAGAGAGAGAGAGAGAGAAACCGCTAACCCCATGGGAGTTCATACGTCTACAGGTAGCACTTAACAGCAATGTAGCGCCGCAGATCGTACTCAATAAGGCTCACCGAGTGACGAGCAGAATTTGCCCTTATTTCTGCAGAGTCATGTGCACATGAACACGTGGCATTGTGGGTAATGTGCCAATACAACACTCCCCTTGTGTTGTCACACGCCTCTGTGTGGAGGAAGCTGGGTGCACGTTTGCAACCAGAGACTGTACGACAAAGAGAAGGGTGCATTAATGCACTAAGGCTGAAAAAAACTCCCGAGCAAGTTTTGTTGTGCAGATCTGTCACATTGTTAGCATGGCGGGAAAAACTCGCTCACAATATCAGAAGAGCAGATGTTGTTTCGGCTCTTTGTCGCTCAGCAGTGTGGCGATGCCGGAGCTGTCCGCGGTGCTGACGTTCTGCTATGAACCGCCGCTGAGCCGCTCATGCACAAGTGGCACAAATGAATACTCCCCAAAGAAATCAAAGAGAACACAATTCATATTTTATTGTATGAATATTTTTATTTTTTTAAATGAAGACATACTGGAACATATTATATGCTTTTTTACTCATTCTGAACCGATTCTCAAGACCCCGCTATAACTAATTTGTGTTCTCACCTAATAAAAAAAAAGTTTTTTTGAAAAATACACTCTATGAGGACTTTTGAAAAATGGACTTTTGAAAAAAGCACTTTTGAAAAATGCACTCTTAAAAAACGCAATTCTGAAAATGCACTTTTGAAAAATGCACTTTTGAAAAATGCACTTTTGAAAAATGCACTTTTGAAAAATGCACTTTAAAAAAATGCAATTCTAAAAAATGCACTTTTGAAAAATGCACTTTTGAAAAATGCACTTTGAAAAATGCACTTTTGAAAAATGCACTTTAAAAAAATGCAATTCTAAAAAATGCACTTTTGAAAAATGCACTTTTGAAAAATGCACTTTGAAAAATGCACTTTGAAAAATCCACTACATCACTATAACTGTTAAATAGTAGAATTGTTTCTAGTGTAGTGTAGAAGTGTTTATTTATGAATAGGTCTACAGTGTGCGTGTAATCCACTGAGTGTGAGCTTCAAAGGAACAAGAGAAGCATGATGCATGTCAGACCTCCTAAACGAGAATGCATGGCCACATCCCATCCAGGTACTTTACGTACTGACTCTAGCCATCAGTTTCACTTTGTTTCTGCTTGGCATTACTATTATTCTTCAATATTTTTTTTCAGGCAAGAGAAAGCAAACACTTCAACACGGACTGAATCAACTCCATATGTAGGGCCGTACATGCAGTGATTATTATTTAAAAAAACATCTTACATCCTTTCAAATACAAGAACATATGATATAAGTTAGTGGGAAACTCCGATATAATGAAAATAAAATGAAGTGTTAAAACACAGCTACACTGTCCTTTGCTAAAGGTTTCCCTCTGATCTTAGTTATAAGTCTCTTCCTGCCAATATGGATCCACTTCTGCTGTTGGAAAGTGGCAAAATATGGCATCGATTTTCAATCCATTTTGAGAAACCAAGCGGTTTAAAAACACATTCATCCTCCAACTACCCGCCAAGCCAAATAGCATTCATAGCAGCACGTGGCTGGTAAATACAATAAGATGACAACTGGTCCATAGCTAGGACGCTTTCCTCTCAGGTACGGGACCAAAGTGGACTTTGAACCGGCCGAGCAAACAACAGCAGGATCTCTTTATTTCCTGAGCTTTCCCTCTCCAATCTTTACCTCTATATCTCTCTCATGTGGCCTCTGTGGTTTTCTCTTTCCATTTCCATCATCTTCTAA
The DNA here is from genome assembly GCA_036178185.1 of Liparis tanakae. Classification (NCBI taxonomy): domain Eukaryota; kingdom Metazoa; phylum Chordata; class Actinopteri; order Perciformes; family Liparidae; genus Liparis; species Liparis tanakae. Next base: position 18,488,708 of record CM070110.1, on the reverse strand, counting down.
TGAGTCTCTTGGGTCCTGAAAATTCAAAAGACATCATTGGATGGAGTTAAATCTAGAGAGAGACAAATGAGAACATCGCTTCACTCTGGAGCCTCGATAAATAGAGAAAGTAGAATGAATCAACCCCTTTAGCACCAAAGCAGTGGTTCAACAAACACCCACATCGGATGGAGATGAGATTAGCTCACTGATGAAGGAGGCTGTACTCTTCAGAAAGACCACAGTGGGGCAAGTTTGTTGAAACAGCTTAAAACAACCCATGTTTTATTTCGGTGCTGGATGGCACTACTTAGCATTCATTTGCAAGAGAAAGAAAAAACAAGGGTTCCAAATTCTGCATCTGATCAACACTCAAAACATGAAAATAATATTCATCTGGCCTTAACTACCGATACAGGACGTAAAAACAAGTGATGGAGATGAATACCAAACACTGCTATTTTTTTATTTTTTTATTATTTGTGTACAATCAATCATACACTGCAAATAGCCAGGAGAAAAACAACCCAATTAAACAAATGTGTTAAAATATCCACTAACAAAACAAGAACATTTGATTTTATTTTCAATTTTTCTCAATCAACCAACATATATCCTCAAACCAGTTCAGCTGCACTAAAACAACAAATACATAATGCAAGAAAATATGTAAGATTTCTTGTCTTAATATGTTGGAAACATTTTTATTAAGGAAACGCTAATGTCATCATCTTGAAAGAAGGCTTTACTTTAAGGATATACATCTTGAAATCAGCAACACAACTGCTCATATCTTATAGTCCAGAATAAGCAAAGTTCAGTGTTTATGCACATGGTTGTCGATGTTTTGGAGTTCATATATCTTCGTGAATGGTTTTAGTTTTGGGAAATGTTTACTGTCGTCTTGGACCAGTATTGTTTACTAAAAAAAGCTCTGGCTTTACTGGAGCATGGGTTGTCCTTTTGAAGGTCACCAGGCACAAAGGTCACTACACCCAAAACACCACAGCTCAGGGGACCTTTCGTCAATCAGCGACCACACCCTTTTTTACTCTTTTCAACTTTTTCTACTTTTTTCACCTTTTTAAAAAAAAAAATCATTTTTTGGGGGGATTGCTGTCCTTTTCTTCAAAGCTGCTATCCCTTTGTCCTCTGTACCTGTCTGTTTTATTTTTCTTACATGGGACAGGTCGTGCTTTTGAAATACAGGGAGAGAGGGAGAAAGAGAGGGAGAGATAGAGAGAAGGCGAGGGAGAGAAAGAGAGAGAACAAGAGTTATCCTTTTAGGTCTTCTCTTTTTACACTAGGCCTGCAGCAGAACCTCGTAAATCTGTTTGAATATTGAATGCCTCACTGCACAGGAGCCCTGTTTGTACGTGTGTGTGTGTGTGTGAGTGTGTGTGTGTGTGTGTTCAGGTGTCTGTTAAAGTGTGTATGCATGCTTTGTTTGTGTGTTTGCTGGTGCATGTAGCTGCAGTGTGATTTTTGTCCATCTATCTGTGTTTGCTTGTTGCTTGTGGGGATTTTCTTTCTTCCGGACTGTGTGCATGTGTGTGTGTGCGTGTATGTGTGTGTGTGTGTGTGTGTGTGTGTGAATGAGTGTGTGTGAGATCCATCCACTGGCTGAACACCTGAGTGCCCACAGTGACAGAGAGCGATGGCACGCTGTCCAAACCAACAACTTACAGCCAACACAGAGCTCACCCAATTCAGTTGGCTTAGTGGTTTAACACACACACACACACACACACACACACACACACACCACACACACAAATGTACATGTTTAGGTATTTGATATGAAATCCTTTGTTGAGCCTTCCGTCACACATATGCACAGCTGCCCCCAACAGTGCTGCAGGTATTTTTATTATTATTATTGATGTATATTATCATTTATTTTACTAGTAGAATTTAGCGCTTCTCCACAGAATAATATAAAAGATTTTTTTTTATGTAATCTCCCAAAATATAATGAAACCTGTTCACGTTTTCCCTCACAAACAAAAGGAAACATTATAATATAGTCATGACAGGGTTATAGTTTGTCATTATAATTGATATTAGCATGATAATGGATGATTGTCCATTAATCTGAGAGATACTGAAATGATGATTATGTCACTGCTTGATTTAAGAGTAAAGGGATAATTAAAGTTATATATTGCATTTTTATAGTAATTATAGATTATAAATAGATGTAAAACACGACTTATTTTACTCTGATGGTTTCTTAGTATAGTGTTAGTTACAAGGTCAGTCAAGTTTACATGAAACTTCCTCCCTTCCTAACACAGACTAAGTTGTTTTAATCTTTAATCCCTTTGAAGACACAAGGCTGGTAACGAGCTTATGTTCAAAAGTGAAGCTACAAGCCAGAGGAAAAGTCATAGTTTGAAGTGGAGCTGACCAAGCGGCGGGAACATGTCGTGCCTGGATGAGTTTGGACTATCTTCTCCCTTGAATAGAAATAGAGTTGCCAACTTGCTCTGAATAACTCGGGAAATGTTAATATTTAAACACAATAACATCTCAGTCAATACTGGGCAAATAAGAAAAAAAAGTCCTGCGATTTATTGAGCCACGTTATTTTTTACCAGAATATTTGCAAGCTAAAAAAGTATATTATTGTATGTTAGGGGACATCCAGCATCCCACACATACTGCCCTGGGTGAATAAAAAAATAATACAAAATACATTCGACATAAGTTCCTGACAAAATTTCAGAAATGCTAGTAGTTATCGACGCAACATTTTCCTCCATCTCGAATCGACATATATAGTGTTAACTGTTGGATGAAGGAACCCAGTGGTTGATCTTCACTCAGCTACGCATGGTTGATGCTCTCCCCCCAAAGCTCGCATTAAAGAGGCCGATGGAAAGCGAGCCACAGAGAGAGACCGTCAAAGCCCTCAGAAGTGGAGCGGTGTTGAAGCCGGCCGGTATTGATTGAGTATAAGCAGATGTGAGGAGAGCCGGGCCGCGTGGCGCCGACACGCCGACAGACACGTCGGGGCGGCCCCCGGCGCTTCACGGTTAGCAGCAGCACCAATCGGCCATGCGCGCATACTGATTGCACTTTGATACGCATTTGAGCTTTGAAGCGAGACCGTCAGCGGGCCGACTCCCCGACTTCAAGTACATCCGTGCATTTTTTTTCTTCTATTCGTCAAATCCACCCACATCCACCGATTGATGCCAATTTCTTCTTGCGTTCACATACGTTATCAGGCGGAACCTGCGTGTGTCTACTCCAACTCTGTCTCTCTTTTTTTGACGCGATGTCCATCAAGTCCGAATCTGACTTGACACGTACTTCACCTCCCACATGCATTAACATGCATACGGTTGCATAATGAGAGGGGATGACATCGTGCTTCAGAGTCCGACTTTTCATGGATGGGAAGCTTGAGCCCACATAAAAAAAAGGGAATGCCCATGAGACTACAGTCAGAGCAGGGGATTTAAACTCTATTCATATTGAAGTTTTACTTTGCCATCATTATAGTGATTGTAGCAGCGTTATGTCGCCGTGTTTTTTTGTTAAAGCAACACTGTGTAACAATTGTACATTAAAATAACAGCTTAAAAAAAATTGTGCCGCTACATTGACTTTTAATATGGTGATTTGCGCCTCTGCCACTGACATCGGGGGTCTGTGGGAAAAAAACTTCACTATGTACGATTTTGGAGCCGCCCGATCCGGGGCAGATGTACTTGGACCTGCTTTCTGTCAGTGATTACGTAACGTCACGTAGTCCAGTCTACGCTCACAGGTGACTTTTTATTGTCTCCGCTACGCGACGTGTAGAGACGGAGAGACATGCTGCTGTGGAGACGATCAATAACAGACGTTTAATTTAATAAAAGAACAAAGACATCTTTAAGAAAGGGACCTGACATTATTTCTGCTGTCATCTGGAGGCTAGAGAAAGTTACAGGGGGGCGGGCGGAGATTTAAAAAAAAAATAACTCAAAAGAGCCATATGCGTCACCGGAAGAGCCATATATGGCTCAGAGCCAGAGGTTCACGACGCCTGATCTATCGTAACTGGGTATTTACGACACTGCAGTAAACGTTAAATACCTGAAGGGGGCGCTACAAGGGAAAAACTACATAATGGGGCTTTAAGCCGCAAACGAGCTGCAGACACACTGACTTCCTGTTTCCTTACACATAATAACGTGACATCGTACTTTTCTTTTTTGCTTGTCTTTAGTTCATGTAAAGAAAGATACCGTAACTATATACACAAAACAGATAAACTCGATCCTCCTTTCGTACGATCTCAGGCTCTAGTTCTTACGGTAGTAAAACTGTTTCCTCGTGCCTAACGCAGCTCGTCACATTCACCTGCTGCTGGCATGACGCCTTTTATAAACGTGGTCCTTGTGGCTCTTAGAGTGATGTCCTTAGTCAAATCGCTTTCAGCCTGAACCAAACCAATTCTTTTTTTCTTTTATCCACTGCAAGGAACTCGTGTGACTTGTGATATGAGGCCAAACGTATGATTAGTTTCTCATAAAGCATTCTATATTCCATTTGAAATTGAGCTGCTTGAAAAAAACACTCTCAAGTAATGTATCCTGTTCTCCCATCTTTTGTTATTAGCTCTTACCGGAGTAATGGTTTCATTTTGTGCATCACAGGGGGTGAATAAGTCTATGTGTATGAGGTCACGGTCATATCAATTTCTATTTTCTTCATTTTCTCTCATTTGTCCCTTATGTCTTCTCCCTGCATATCTTTTTCATGTCCTCTCATCTTCTTACCGTCTAAGCATCCGAGTAAAGAGCTCAGCTTCAGTCTGATGTCATGCGGGGGGGGGGGGGGGGGGGGGGGAGGGGTACCGTGTGTGTGTGTGTTCATAGTGTCTGCAAATGCAGGTTTGTCACATAAATGAGTTTAATCACATCGACATGTTTTATTTCACACATCAATTGTGACTGTTTTATGTCATAGTGTCACATGTTACCCTGATATATGTAACCAGTCCATGTAGTGTAAAGTCAACCAGTATACATTCATAAATGTTGTGGTTTTAGTGGCTTTTTCATGCCTTAATGTCCTACTATCCATTTTGCAGAGTTGCACATAGTAAGGCAAACTGATTTATTTTTTTAATATTATTGATATTGTTTGTTTATTTGTATTTGTCTTATGACGTAGAAGTCACAGTTTACTGACCTCTCCGTATCGGCATCATCCCATTTAAATACATAATATAAAATCTCATTTAGCGTATATAGTTCTCCTGAGATCACTGTTTGATCACAGTTGACGGTATACTGCAATGGTAACCATGGTGATACGGCTCTAATAGCGGCTGTTTTTATGGCTGTCAAGACATTATGATGTTGATAAAGTTAGGGCGTGCTGTGCGGGGTCTCCAGGCTGTGGTGCACCATGGGATTGATTAATGTGCAATCTAGGAAATGCATTGGAAGCGTGAGGGAAAGGAGGCACGAGTGGAGGACAGAGGAAAGGAAGGAGGAAAAGACGGGGAACCAAATGTATGGGTTTAGAAAAGAGAGTGGAAAAGAAAAAAAAAACGAAATGAGGCAAATGAGGTAAGCCGGAGGAGAAAGCTGGAGAGTAGTATGACGTTGAGATAAGATAAATTGATGGTTGTGT
>CM070110.1:18355592-18478092 GCA_036178185.1 Liparis tanakae | reverse complement strand
CCGAGTTGCAAGATGACCGCCTCAAAGTTGAAATACTTCAACTCAGGGCGAAAATTGCGCCGCTGAAAAAGCGTCGCCCCAAACGCGGCGCTCGGGAAAATATCGCGTCTTTACATTTACTTTTTTTCCGCTTTTGGTATGAACGCACCTTAAGCATCTCAATAAAGTATGTGTGATGCAACTTTATTGATTAAAAAGACCTAAGGGTTTTTTAAAAATGCACTGATCTGGTAATCTTAAATAACTGAAGTAATGTTAGGTGAAGCATGAACAATGCGGTGTCCCTTGCATTATCTGGATATTCAAGTGTTTCATTAGATTCTGGTATTCATCAGTAACACGTCGTCAGTGATGAGTGAAGGAGTTCAATGGTCGAGTTCAATGGTCGATTCATGGGAATGAAATTGTTTGCATCCCACTCATGTTATTATTTCATGTTGACCACAATGCCTTCCTAATTAAAAAATAAATAAAAAAAGAAGGACCACAGTGTTGTAGAAGGCACAATGGCGATTAAACAAACACACGAGCTCTCTCGGGCCCTGTTCTCCCACAGCTGACGGGCTTCACGCTGCTCTTGAAATAAGTATTGTGCAGATTAATATCCGGTGTGTCATGCTGCTACAGCATCCATTCAGCCACCCAGCTATTAATCTAGCAGTACATGGAGTAGTTTGAAAAGTATTTTTCCAAAAGAGTGACGGGCGGAGTAAAGATCAGTACGGTCGGGGAAAAAAAGGAGAAAACAAAGCATTACAAAACCAAAGCGGCGCGAGATGGAGACGGATTGAGATTGCTATGTAGGCCTGGAGTAAGGAACGCCGTGGGGGTGGGGGGGTTGAAGAAGAGAATAATGAGGAGAACAGAGAGGGCTGATGGGGTGACTGAGTGTCTGTCGGCATGTGGTTTAAATATAGTGTCTGAACATCCAGGCTCACTTTCTCCCTCCTGTCCTCGGCGTCAGAGGTCCTCAGAGACCTGGAGAGGTGTCTCTCTCACTGCCTCGTCGAGGAGAAGGCTGCGTATCCCTCGCCAATAGATTTTTTTCAAAGAAACCTCAATATAAAAATGGTACACTGTGTTTTTGGGCAACGTGAGATATATGGAGCGTACGTAGAGCATTTACGAGAGAAACAATACCCCTTTATAGTTCACAAATCCCCTCAGTTGTTATAACAGTGGAGATCAGCTGCTCCGTGTATTATGTGACAAAAGACTGCAAGTGGTCGCTTGAGCTTCAATGCATCACAGTTAAGATAAGTTAATATTATTACCAACCAAAAGTACTATATACAACCCACACGGGCTGCAGTGCATTCTCTATTCACACATACGGGGATGTGTGGTTGAAGATTCATCAAGAAAGTCGCATGACAACTGTATTAGCATTTCAAATTATGTTTACAGCTGTGTTTGACTGCATTGAGCTGTAGAATAGAAGAAAACAAACTAATGAATATAGAAAATATCACAAGAGTATCCATTGAATACTGTTATCACCAGAGGCTTGTTGGTGATTGTGGAAGTGTCAGATAAACAGCAATTGACATTATTATAATTCCCAGTGGATCATGCACATTGAAAAGATCCTTTTTATAACATTTTTTCAGAATTTTTTAGCTGTGAAACACGCTTTTAACTTTAATCAATAATAGCGGCATTGATGTGTGATGATTACTGGTAGAACCAACATTAATTCCTCCTTAAGTGCCACTTGTGTGCTCTGAGGCTATCAAGGTTATCGCAACTCAGGTGGACAAGATGTTTCCTATAAAGCGAGAGCAAAATGTCCAACATGAAACAAACCAGAAACAACAACGAGTTCATATCTGTTATGACATTATTGTAATGCACTTCAACTTGGCCGCGGTGTCCTTCTCCCTTGTTATGATTCAGTGCCCTTTTAAGAAGAGAAAGGGCAGAGCATACTCATATCTGCAGTCTTCTGATGTGCACAATACAGGGTCCACTGCTGCACAATGAAAGCCCCGCTCTTGTTATCATGTATTGAGCAACATGATTAATTGAGCAAAGGTCTTTGGGGACCTCTGATGGAGGGTTCACATACAAATACAAAGAGCCAGACTCTCCTTTAACTCTCACTTTCTGCTTTTTTTTTTTGGGGGGGGCATGTTTGTGCTCAGCACATTATTAAGGCATTCAGATTTACTTGGAATAAATTTTTTTGCACACTATCCATATATATATATATATATATATATATATATATATATATATATATATTATTAAATTTTACAGTGCTTTATTTATATTTACATTTACATATATGTTGTGTATATGCTGTGTATATATACATATTTTTATTTTATGTTATTTTGTATTTTATATTTCACCTTGCACACTTTATTTTATGCACTGTCACTTTCTTTCTTTCTTTCTTTCTTTCTTATACTTATATTTTATTGTGTTTAGTTTTATCGGGCTGCTTCTGTTGTCACCAAATTTCCCCTTGGGGATTAATAAAGTATATTTCATTCATTTCATTCATTCATTTATTCATCCGAGGTGTCACTCTTTTGCATCATAGCACATTTGCATGAAGTCATTTTTTTCCTAATTATTCTGCCGTTGCGGCGCTTGTTGCCTTTTGAAGTCTCGGATGCCGCCGCCTCCTTGCGTAGCATATTGTTATCATAATCATCCAGCTGCTTCCTGTGTGTGTGTGCAGCTGTATGTGTGTGTCACAACACTTTCAGGTCCGTGCCACCCACTGCATCATTTTTTTAAAGAATCCTTAAAAAAAAAGAAGTGTGGGCTGAGAGATTAAACCACGCCCACTTCCATTTGGACCTTAGGAAATAATGATATGGGACACTGAATTTGATGAAATTACAGTTTATCCGAACACAAATGAGACAAGAAGGAGGCCAGATGGCGCTCTCGCTGTCTTTCCCGCCTCCCTCCGCCGCCCCTGCCAGTCGGAGGTCTCCGACTTCGGAGACGGATCGCCACGGCTGCAACTCAAAATTCGCCAGTGCAAACGATAGGCCCCGCCCCCCCCCCCCCCGCGTCTCATCAGAGCGGCTGTCCACTCTTCTCCCAGGGAGGTGTCTCGCCAGCCGGGTGGAGGAACCTGTGCACCCAGCTGCCACTGGACGTGTTGTATCTTTCTTTTTATCTCATGACCAAGATGAGTGCTAAGTGGTCATTCTCAAAGTGATCCTTCCATCATTAGGGCGGTTTTCAAACAGCAGGCGGCGTGTTGAGCCATCTGCAGCCATGACGTGATGATGTTTGTGATTTTCGTGAGAGCTGTCAGTATGAACGGCAGCATTGAGGCGTTTCGTCTTTTCACAGTATTTCATATTCAGCTTAAAAAAGGTGTCTGAAGGACATCACAAACACTTTTTTTCCATTTCAAATCCGCCTATTGGGAGTTGTTGCTTCTCCGCCTCCAAAATAGCCATTTTCATTCGTCGCCATTCAAATCACGTCTAACCGACTGCGATATAATGAAGGACTTTCTCAAACTTTTGGATTTGTTTGGTCTTGCCAGATGCAATTCTCATTGTAAGAGGGGGAAAAAGAGATTTACTTTTTGAAGAGACAGTTTTGGCAGCAAATGGGAGAGGAGGGACTTGTGGAGATTGGAGTTTACGTGTGTGTGTGTGTGTGTGTGTGTGTGTGTGTGTGTGCTCGGCACCACAGAGAGGCAGAGAACTGATGTGAGACAGAAAGAGAGTGACACTGAGAGAAAGTTTACGTCTTTGTGCCAGCAATTATTCAGTAATTGTTCATGTTGATGTGTCTGTGTTTTTGTTTGCGCCTTTCCATGCTTGTGCGTGCACGCCTATACCAACTTGTGTGTGTGTGTGTGTGTGTGTGTGTGTGTGTGTGCACCCCTCCCCTGAGTCCTCTGAGCTCTCACTGCAGATACATTCAATTTCAGTTGTCACTCACCAATCAGTCTGTCTAATTCCTGGACTAGACAAAGGTGTGTGTGTGTGTGTGCGTGTGTGTGTGTTTGTGTGTGTGTGTGTGTGTGTGTGTGTGTGTCACAAACTTGGCTTGTGGCGTGCTCCTCTGCATTCTGGCATAATGACCTCTCACATTATGTGCGTGGCATTTGTCGGACGCTCCTCTGAAGTCACAAACCAGATGTGCATCAACATTCACATGTGTATTTCCAACACAATCAACACAATATGTTTATCCAAATGTCTTCAGTGTTTATGTTGGAACAGCAGAATCAAACTTCATAATAGCGTCTAAATAATTCTGTTTTCCACTTTCACGTCATAAGGACATCAAACTGATAATTACCACATCAGAGTGATGGACGATTAAATAGTAACAATAAAACTGCCAGACGGCTCTAATTTGTTTCAGCATTCTCTCACATAGCCACACGTTGTAAATGTTTATTGGCAATTTGTAAAGTGTGTGTTTATATTCTTAAATCCTGACTGGCCAATCAGAAGAGGCAAACAATTAAACGTTATTCTTGTGGTTCTTTTGAGATAAGAATTACAGGGTGCTTTAAAGATGATTAAACAACAATTGTAAAATCAATAAAACGGCCCACATTAATTAGAAGTGAGATTACGGCTGCCTGAAAGAGGGTTCCAACAGGGCGATGCAACGGGCACGAAAACAAATCATTTCAAGAGAAGCTCGTAAAACAGAGGCAGGAGAAGCCGTAGGTCATTGTCTCCTTAATGACGTCTCACCGGGTTCTCTTTCACAGATAACTATAGTTTCATGGCGCTCCTCAATCCACTTTGAATTTCACAATGTTTCAGATGAACTGAGCTTTTTACAAGTGTCTCGCCACAGCCAGTGTGATTTATAAAGCACACAACAGGTCTCAGGTGACACGGCTTCTCATTAAGCACGATGCATTCATGAACCCAGGATACCTTGTTGAGGAGGCAGGTGTGTAACAGCTCCTCTGTTACCCACAATGCACCCCCCCCCCCCCCCACACACACACACACATATACCAGACTCCTCCTACATGTAACTCCAGAAGAAATCAATCACATCTTTGGCATCTTCTGCCAGAAACTAGAAACATATTTTTTCGACTATACCTTCAATAAAAAACAATTAGCACTTTAGTGGCACTTGAATGGCACTTACCTATGGTATGACTTATTATATTACTTATGGTATTACCTATAATATTACTTTTGGTATTACCTATGGTATGACTTATGGTATTACTTACGATATTACTTATGGTATGACTTATGGTATTACTTGTGGTTTTACATAAAGTATTACATAGGGTATTACATATGGTAATACATACAGTATTACGTATGGTAATACTTATGGTATTACATATGGTATTACTTATGATATTACTTATGGTATTACTTATGGTAATACTTATGGTATGACTTATGGTATTACTTATGGTATTACATACAGTATTACATAGGGTATTACTTACGGTATTACTTACTTTTGTAGTTTGGCTTTCTTGAATAAATGTTTTTTTCTTGATTCTTGTTGTTCTGATGGTTGAATGCTCTTATTGTAAGTCACTTTGGATAAACTCGTCAGCTAAGTGACATGTCATGTAATGAGCGTGGATGTTTGCCTCTATATGTTCCTTTTCTTTCACTTCGATTACACTTTTAATCGTTTAAATTCATGTATGAATGTAAAAAAACACCTTTTGTACACAATATGTTAAAATTTAATTATACTAAATTGCTGTCAATTTTCACTGAAAACTCACCACGACTTCAACATTATACATTTCATTATTTAAATAAACACCTACCCATCTGTTTCAAAACAATGTATCAGAACATCAAGGACATTTAATTCGACACATTTTACATAATCTGAGATGTAAATAACAATATTGAACTGTTTTATTAGCAGAGAGATTAAATAGAAAAGAGTGAACAAGAAGATCCAGCTTTCTCTGTGTGGAGCAGGGACTCTCAGCTGTTTAGCAGACAATTTAAATTTGTCATTTCCTTCAGGCAAAGAGGGCGATAGGTACAAGGTCTCAATTAACGGAAGGGTGCTGTCACAGCTGCTCTCGTGATTTATGTTTAAGAGATATGAGTCTTGTTTTATTTTCGTTTTATCTCTGCCGGATATAGCTTTATGTTTCTGAACAAATAAACTGATCTGTTCAAAAGAGAGAGAGAGGGAGAGAGACAGAGAGAGAGAGAAGGAGGCAAGCAGGGAGGATGGTGAATGATGCATGAAAGAGGACTGATAGGAGGAAAGAGGGAGAAGGAGTGATGGGATGGAGTGTATGAGTGTGTGTGTGTGTGTTTGTGTGTGTGTGTGTGTGTGTGTGTGTGTGTGTGTGTGCGTGTGGTTTAAATAGAGTGTCCCATCATCCACGCTCAGCTTCTCCCTCATGTCCTCTGCATCTGGGGTCCTCGGGGACTTGAAGAGGTGTCTGTTTCACTGCCTCGTGGAGTGGAAGTGAGTGGATGAAGGGTTGGCGGAGACGGGCGGCGTGTGGAGTTTAATGTGTGTCTGTGTGAGTGTTACAGTGTTCATCGAGGTGCCGTCACCTTCACTATCTCCTAGTCTCCTAGATCAAACCTTATGTCTGAGCTTTTGTTTTGCTGCGTCTATACGCCGGTTCGCTCGTGTTTTAAACGGTCGAACGCATGACATCATTGATACATACGTGCATATTCAAGTGTCAAAGTTGTATTTTTGATCTAAACATACCGTAATGTCTGTTTTAAGCATGATATGCATCATAATAATAGATCTCATATAACCTCCACTGCATTCATTATGTTAAATGAAATGACATAATGATAAGTGTGTTTCTTTGTTTGTTTGTATTCCAAATACATTGATTTCAATACAATGAGAGTTTTAACTCTCGTCGTTGGAAACACTTAAAGGCATACAATGTTCCTAACCTTAACATACCTAAAAAGTATTTTATTTATTTATTTTCGCATTTTTGTGTAATTTTTTTCTAATTGCTAACATGAACCACGTGTTTAAACCTGTGATCGCAACCCGAGGTAAACATATGTTTCCGTCGCAACATAATTAAGAAGGCAGTTTAGGAAAGTAATTTAACTGGAGACAGGGTTGGTTCAGCATGTGTGTGTGTGTGTGTGTGTGTGTGTGTGTGTGTGTGTGAGGGTACAATGTGCTGTTAAATGCAGTATGAGCAAACCTGCTGTACTCAGCTCCTCGTCTAGACCAGCCACCGTCATTATGGCTGTTCACACCTGCACTGTGTAATTTATCTCACACACACACACACACGCACACACATTTTTCTCACTTTGTCAGTAACAGTGCTGACCTCAGGTAATGGGAGAGTCCAGCGTGAAATACTCTGTCCTCCTGTGTCACACGAGCGCCACACACACACACACACACACACACACACACACACACACACACACACACACACACACACACACACACACACACACACACAACCACACACACAAAGTTGAAAGGGGTTAATGTGACGTATCCATCAGACTTAGTGCTGACACACCTGATGTTAATCGCTTGAATGGACAGTGCAGACACACACAATCACACACAGACACACTCACACAGGAAAAAAAATGGTTGGCTGTCTTACACTGTCTTTACAAGAACGTACAGCACGCTGTTGGAGACCACACTACTGAGAAGTACCACAGGTATTGAGATTTTTTTTTTTAAATGTTAGTGTATTTCAGGTGAAGCTCTGACTTTGTAAAATCAATATAAATATATGTGTGTGGCTCCAAAACAATATGTGTTATTACTGTGAGCGTTAGGCCCAGCATGCAGGTGATCTGCTGTCATCAATGGTGTCTCTGCTTTAAGGCTCCTGATCCCTGGTGGAGGAGAAGAGCACCGTGATAATGAGCTAGTCTTCATAATGATTGTGTTTGGTCTCCAGAAGTATGCAGGTATGCAAATATGCATGAAAAATATGCATGTTGACTGAGGGTGGCAGACATCTTTGAAAGCCCCATGGCGGCTTTGCAACGTACAAAACTTCAAACCAAAAGGTTCACAGTCAAAGTTCCAAGTCAGGCCCAAACCACTACAATCGATGAATGTATATCACCCAAGATAAAAGAAAACTAAAAAAGGAAAAACAGAGGTCGCTTCATAACCACCTTAAAAGTCTGTGTGCACCAAACAAAGATGTTTTTCACGCGTCAGCAACATTTTCCGTTTAAACTCACCGAGAGGGGCAAGAACTTTAACATTTAATCACTTTGATGTGTATTTTTATGCACCGACCCAAGGGTATTTTCTTGAGCGTGCGTAAGACAACCAAGTAGTGTCTGTGCAAATATGTGACACTTAAATCTGAATCAGTCAGCACTTCAGTCCCATTATTTCCAGTGGCAATGTGTCAAAAAATGATAAATAAGAAACACCCACACAGCTGACCCGTTGGCATTGTTTGTGCAGCTTTATAAGCTATAAGCTCTCTTTATGTGTGTGTGTATGTGTGTGTGTGTGTGTGTGTGGGTGTGTTTCATCTTCCGTGTAAGTGTGTCTGAAAATAATATCCATCAGTCAGCAGTTTTAGCCTTGTTATCTCTACTGGCACTCTATCAGAGGTATAAACAATCATAAATAATGAACACACACTCCTCTTATAGGAGTCAGTGAGTGTGTATGTCTCTGTGTGTTTGTGTGTGTGTGTGTGTGTGTGTGTGTGTAGGGGGGGAGAGTGTATGCTTGTTGGAACAGACTTTATATACACTGTTTAGATGATCAAATGGAACATTTGTTTGTGTGTCTTTAGGGATCCGTGCTCTCTCGTGTGTGTTTGTGCACTGCTGAGGTTTCACGAGACACGAAGCCTCAAAGAAAACCAGAACGCTCCCACTACAAACACCGCTGCAGAGGCCTCTTCCTCGCACGGGCGTAGACGGCGCTCGTTCACATGTTTGCACTAGTCTCCGGTCATGATGAATATTACATCGTCCTTGTTCGCTTATTTTTCAAATAAAACAATAGAAACTAGAATGGGCACTCGGTAGAGCGCATATACCTTCGCATATCACACGATTGGGCATTGAATTATGAACATTTTGGCATTAGTTGCATGCCAATTGGATAAAAATTAGGTACAAATAAGAATTTGACCTTTTGATGACCTTGATCTTGACCTTTATCCAGATCTATCCCAAAATATAATCAAATGGTCCCTGGATAATAATCAGTCATCCCACCAAATTTCATGCGATTCAAAGGAGATGTTGACCTTTTCATGACCTTGACCATTGACCTTTGACCCAATAGATCCCAAAATATATTCAAATGGTCCCCGGATAATAACCAATCATCCCACCAAATTTTATGCGATTCGGTTTAATACTTTTTTACTTATACAAATAACACTCACACACACACACACACACATACAAATACACGCCGATCAAAACATAACCTTCCGCATTTTCAATGCGAAGGTAATAAACGAAGCGAGAGTGGTCATCCGCTAGAAGAGAAAGAAGAGCGGGCTGAACTGCTTTTTCTCCACATTCATATCGTGGTATTGATGTAGAAAATGATTGCGGTTGAAGACCAGAAAACGTCTGACACTCCAGTGCGTGTGCGCTGTAATGGCCTTTTGACCGAAGTTACACACTATCAAGCCTCGCGGTTTTCCCCAACGAGCCGTTTAGCGATGACCCGGAGTTCAAAGCATTCGGCTGTCACTCTGATTCTCTTAGAGGACCCAGGTAAATAGTTCAGTCAGCGAAACAGCAACACGCGTCAGTCTCTAACCTCTTTAAGCTTCCACTCTGCTGCAGCCTGTGACACGTGTGAATCCGTGTGAACTGGCGGTGTGTTGTGTAAGGCGGTGTGAGCTTGGGACTGGGCACAGATTGACAAGACGGAAGCTGTGGAGATATAGATTTGTTTTATAATACATTTACATGGTAAATAAATATCACTTTCATTTTAGTCATAAATGAATTTCAGGGGACTGCTGTCTGCTGACCCGTTGATTTAGTGTTTTCCAAAGCAAAAGCCTGTGTACAGCGTTCGTACGGTCATGGAAAACCTGGAAAAGTCGTTATTTCCAGGCCTGGAAAAGTCATGGGAAAAAAAATGAAAATTTGTCATAAACATATGTTCATTCAAGCAGAGTTTGAAATAATTAATATGTTTTTAAAAGAAAGACGCTCAAAATATAAGCCGGCATATACTCTCTATACGCAACATTTTCTAAATGTTTCATGTTTATACCGTGATTTTAAATTTGTAATGGAAATTTGATTTAAAGTCATGGAAAAGTCATGGAAATCCATTAGTCAAAATGTGTGAGAACTCTGTGTGTAATATTTTTGAGATGCGTTCAGGTGTTAAAGTTCAGAGGTTCACAGACCAAAACACAGGTCTGCATTTATAAAGCATTGTAATAAGCATCCATCCATCCATCCATTATCAATACCGCTTAATCCTCATTAGGGTCGCGGGGTCGCTGGAGCCTATCCCAGCTGACATAGGGCGAAGGCAGGGGACACCCTGGACAGGCCGCCAGTCCATCGAGGACAAGCATGTTGCTCGTAAAACATCTTTTACCTTTTGTTATGGCCGGGATGACCAGTCCATTCACTTGTCTGTTGCCTCATTCAAAGGCCGTCTAACATCTCCCATTCATGGAAGCAGAAATCACGTTGTTAATTGATTGAACTTTCATTGTTCAAATCACAAATCAAAACCCACCTGTTCAAAACTGCTTTTAATGTGTGATTGTGTGCTCTCTACGTTCTTATTTGATTTTATCATTTGTTTTTATTGTAATTTTAGGTATTTGTATTGCATAGCTTTTTATAATAATCATTATTATTATAATTATAATAATTATCATAATTATCATTATTATAATTTTAATTATGATTATGATGATTATTATTATTATTCTTATTATTCTTCTTCTTCTTCTTATTATAATTATTATTATTATTATGTTACCACCACCACCACCACCACGGCCCCTCTTCTTTTCCCACACCTGCCCTTGCACTTTTTTTTACCCTCGGCAAACTCCGGCTCAAACCGGTACGGCAAAGCAGCCATTCAGTGAAACATTTATATTCCTTATTGTTGGAGAAGCGCGTTAATGCATCACCAGGAACAATTGATACGTCAACAGTACTGTGTGTCGGTTCAAGCGTATATATATCAACGCTGCAAGTGGATAACCTCTCCGGCTTCAGATGAAGCCGTCCGAAACCGACGTTGAGCTTAAGTCTTTTGACGGTTTGGACAGCCATTGCACATCAGATGTATTCCATGAAGAGTTAAACCATCCATTCTGTGTTCCATTGTGCATTAAATGATTTCTCGAGGAGATGAAACTCTAACGATCCCCGTGGGGAGATTGGATCGCTGCAGCGGCAAATAAGATACCGCAAAGGAAAAGAGCAGATTATAAATAAGAATAGAGCAAATGAGGTGATTTGACACATAGCAAGGCTGAGAATTGCAACGCTACAACATATTTAGTGCAGTCAAATGCATAATACTAAATTAATTACCGCGTGGAATAAACAATTAACTAATAAACAACATGCGGTTGAAAATCATTTGCAGCAGGACTTAACTCACGGTAGTTTCTATCAGTAACACAGATTTACAGAAGAGAGAGGAGAGGCTCGCAACCAAGGGATCAGTGTGAGCTGAAGGGGAGAATTCATCGGGCCACAGTAATGGACCACACGTTAATGTCACAAACCAGTGCGTTCCCGCTATATACGCCTTCATCCAGTTCACTGAACTGCTTGCATGGTTAAGAAAGAAGCACGTTCTCTAATAGCTGTGTTGTAACACGTGTGTGGCGTTAATGTGGTGGCAGTTAAATGTAGTTACTGAGTGTCAGTCCATCGAGTGCAACAATGTGACTAGATTTACATCAGTAATACTTTACCTTCCATAACATCCTTTAACATGTACATCTTGCAGGTTTTAATAGGTGTAGTGGCCATTTTCTTCCCAATAAATCAAATAAAACTATAATTAAAGGCACTTTGGGGTTTTTGAGTTGACGCAGCCAAAAGAGAGTAATGTCCATTTCCGTAATCCACTATTCTTATAATTTATTTACGAAACAAACAAGCAAACAGACAAACAAAAAGAACAACCGAAATGTTGACACTGCCTCTTGTGTGCTGATAAAAAAAACCTCGGTGCATGCTGGTCCTGTGCCTACCCGCACCTAAATATAACCACAGGTGCCCAGTGTCACCCAATCAGTGAACCAATTAAAAACTAAATATATTTAAACAACAATCACAATGAATTAAACTAAGCTAAAAAGATCATGAGAAAAAACTCTAACATATCAAAATATAACCTAAATACAATAAAAACAAACACAAATGTCAAAAATAAATAGCTCGAATCGAAGGTGTTATTTTGTTTTACGGACTAATCCGACAGTAAAACCCAAGTCCCATTTTCAATTGTTGCGAGGCAACGTCAACATTGGTGCAAATAGTAGCTTAAAGCGACACTATGTAACTTTTCCCCTGTAGCGCCCCCTTCAGGTATTTAACGTTTACTTCAGTGTTGTGAACTTCCGGGTCTCGAGCCATATATGGCTCTTCCGGCTGAGCTCACAGCTGATCTCACAGCTGATCGATGCCGCTGCCGGCAGCGCGCCTGGCAGCCGCAGCGAGCCGTTCAGCCGCGGCATGTCATACTGTCTGTACGCGTCGCGTAGTGGAGCAAATAAAAAGTCACCTGTGAGGTGGACTGGCACTATAAGACGTTGCGTAATCACTGCCAGAAAGCAGGTTGAAGTACTTCCGGCGGTCCCAACCGGAAGTACCGGGCCGGTCCCAACATCTTACATTCAGCAGTTTTCTGGCCACAGACCCCCGATGGCAGTGGTGGAGGCGCAAATAAACATATTAAAAGTCATTGTAGCGGCACACTTTGTTTCAAGCTGTTATTTTAAGGTGGAAAAGTTACATAGTGGGGCTTTAACACAAACCATAAACTGTATGCAAGCTAAAAGTTAATAGAACGCCTGCAATCTCATCAGACTACCCCACTCATGTGCCTCCTCATGGTGTGTTCTGTCCATCTCACGGTCACTACAGTTGGTATCCTGCTAAAGTCACCACACGGATTAAAAACACGCTAATGACGTTGGGTTATTTGATTCAGGGAAGCGTTGAAAAAAGCACATCGCACCTGGAGGGGCCAAACACAAAAGCAGCTGCAAAACACGCCACTCTCAGGGAAAGCTGCTGCAAAGAGTCGCCCCAGGGTGTTCAGACGTCCTCCGTCTGATCAGGACCTGTGTCAGACACACACCTCATACACACTTAAACAAATGAGGTTGGATCAGATCTTTTTCGGTATTTCCAGATACCAAACAATAACGGACTCGCATCTGGATCAGTCTGAAAACGTGATCGCTTGTAAAGAATGGCCCAAAGCACAGAACACGGAATATCTGAAAGGGATTCTGAAAAAAAAAACATTTTCCTTTTGAACTGAACCAGCATTGAAAACACTTTCTTTCAATAATTCATGTTGCGTATAATTTGTCTTTTGTGATTACCTGCAGTGTGAAAACTCTCTCGCTAACATTGAGCTGTGGTGCGATCCATTATCTGTTGACCCTGACTCCCATAAAAGTAGGACATGTAAACAATGTGCTGTTTGAATCAGGCATTCTCATCAATACTGTCAAAAGAAATGTTGATTCTCCTTTACTGAAGCTCTTGGAAACTATTTGAAACTCGTTAATGTGCTGTGATACGATACATAATTGGGACTTCAACGATACATTAACGCGTTATCCCACTTGCATAACCTGCACTTTGACACTTGTTGCACGTCTCATGCCGCGTCATCTCTCATTCAGGTTGTCTTTTCATTTCTTTCTTTATTCTTGTGCAATAAAGGGATTTTACAGAGTGAGCCTTGAAACAACTTTGGCATTATGACTTGTTATTCATCTTTTATTTATATGAAGATTTTCTCTTTGTGCCACCTTGGCCGGGTCACACTGTTGCCAGGTGTTTTAATGAAGGACACTTCTATTTAAAAGACTTCTCTTAAAGTTTTAGAAACTAAGAGCTTCCGGTGTAGTTTTATGACTTTCGAGGTTAAACAAAGGAAGATATGAACAATGTATTAATAGTTTTAAAGGATCTCTCTAGTTTGATAGAGAGGAGGCTTTACATGACAACTGTTTATATCCAACTCGATTATCACCGTGACCGGAAAGTCTTATAGTTTACTCGTCAACCCTTTCTCATCAACTAGTCACTGGATGTCCACTAATTTACTTTATAAATCCATAAAGTCACTGCAGAACGGCGGCAAATTGATTCATAATAACTGTGTTATGTTTGTTTACACAATTTAAGGAGATACAATGAGGATTTAGTGACACCACATAGCACAAATATAACTGGTTGTCCAACAGTATGAGGAAACATTGTAATTAACACTTATTTTGGTTTTGGACCTCTATTTCACTATCAACTTAAGACACACACACACACGCACACACGCGCACACACACACACACACACACGCACACACGCGCACACACACACACACACACACACACACACACACACACACACACACACACATCTTTCCCAGTTCAATATCAGACATGATGGTCAAAACTGGTGTTGATTCACACCCACTGCTCTAAAATGTGTGTAAATAGAGGACATTGGGTTGATGGGTATGTGTGTGTGTGTGTGTGTGTTTATATATGTATACAGTATATCACACACACATAGAAACAACAATGTGAGCACACAAGTTATAATCTGTATTGCAATGGGACTAACAATAGAGTAGCAATGAATATACGTAATAAGAAAAAATGAATAAACCCACGGCTGGTAGTCAAGCGTTTCCACGACAGCAGGTGCATCAATGCTCCAAGTGAACAAAAGGATAGACTCTATTCACCAGTATATTCCAACTTCATGCTTAAAATCCTTGTTAGCGTCTATAAAAAATAATAATAACCAGAGTTATTCATTACTTGTCATAAAGGGAAGCTGCATTTCTTTATTACAGTACTTTATGTGTAGCGTGTTGGAGGAGGCAAAGCAACGCTTCACAAAACCCTTCTGTCCTTTAGAAGATGAAGCAGGATGTAATTGCGAGCTCGGCTAAATGGGCGACTTGGTAGTAAAGAGCCACAGTGGTGATGTTAAACACAGCGCATGTGATCGTTAATCTGGCACTGCACAATAGAGACCCATTGTTGTGGCATCTTACACCGGGAGGAAATGTGCTGTTGCCATGCAGGCTTTGTTTATTTTATATGCAGATAGAAGTATATACAGAAATACACACACACACACACACACACACACACACACACACACACACACACACACACACCGGAACAAAGATGACTTTCCCTTCCATATGGAAGACAAAAGCATCGGCCGCGGTCGCCATCATCGAGAGTGATTATATACTCTCGCCGTTGTCTGTTCCATCATCCTATTGTATTCTTCATCTCTCTTGCACACGCTGCCCCCCCTTTCCCTCGTTGCCTCATCTCACTCTTTCCTCCTCTCCTCTCATCACTTTGCTTCCTTCCCCCTTCCCCCCCCCCTTTCTCTCATGCTTCCTTCTCTTCCGGGGCCCCCATGGCAGATTCTCCTCGCCTTTCATGCTTAATTTTTTTTCATGTCTTTTATCCCTTCTACCCTCAACAATATTGTCATTGGAGGCTACCCAACCCCTGTGGAAAATGTGTGGGTGTGTGTGTGTGTGTGTGTGTGTGTGTGTGTATGTGTGATAGATTGCCAGACTTCCTGCCTGTAAACAGAGGGGATCAAAATAGATCAGTTTGATTTCCTGGCCCTCCATTCTCTACGAAGAAGAGGGGGAGGAGACTGTGAGATGCCCCCTTCTGGTGGAGAAGAGGACTGAACGATGAGGGGACATTGGTGATGGGGTGGTGCATGAGAGGAACATGAAAGGAAAAGAAAAATAAGCGTGTTTTTTTAGAAAAGAGGAGGTTGTGAGGAGAGGAGTTTGTGCAGGAATGAGGAATCGAGGAGACGACTAGATTGAAGGTGAGACGAGAAAGACAGGAGAGAAAAGACTGCATAATGCAAAAGATGATACATAAAAGAAATGGAAAATGTTAGAAGTGAAGAAAACAAATTCAGTTTTCTGGACAAGGGTGAAAGAGAGATGATGAAGACACAATGAGGTGATTAGGGAAGAGGAAACAAGTTGCAAAAGTGATGATCTGATTGCATCGTATCATTGGAACAAACCCGGTGAGGAGATAACAAAGCTTTTGATTTCAGCCGTAGTCACTCTGTGCTTCCTTTGTTTTGCTCACAAGAAAAAAGAAACACACACACACACAGCTCCCAGGTACATTATGGCTGATCAGCACCACATTATTGCCATTGTTACGTTTCCCACATTGTGTGACATTACCTTGTGGAAAGGAAAGGAGTCCTGTGTTGGCTAGTGTGCAAATCCAATATCACAAAGATCAGCGCAAAACCCTTCTAACATGGCCATTGTGTTCAAGGAAAGAAGACACAGCGTTTTAGAACAAGCGAAACAGTGGCCTTCCGCTGAAATTAGGTTATTCATATCGCAGTAAAATGTTCCCCTGTGTGTCGTGAATGCGCTTCGTTGAGTGTTAACTGTATTCCGCCTGCAGTTACAATCAAACCCTGTGGAGCCCCTGGGGAAGAAGCCAGGACCCCAAAGCTTACCGACACTTACTCATGCAGACACAAACACAGACCTCCACTTCAAATGTTGGCACTTCAATATTTAATTTTCATTATTGTGTAATTCCTTTTGCATGTTAACCGCTTCTTAGTTCTGTTAATTGGTTATTGCAAACAATCACTTCCTTTTATTTGGTCAAATAAAGTCAGAGATGTTCCACTCCAGTTTTCTCTTAGGAGCAGACCGGTTTCATGACAGTAGGACACACTGCTTCATTCAGTTTTCAGCATACTGAATGATAATAGGCGTGTTCTAATTCCAGCTCTTCAGCGTCTACTGATGAGGGATAACATGAATACAAAGGTAGCAAAAGCTAAGTTCATTTCATTCACATCTTTTATTTGCCATTTTTCGCTGTATTCTGGGGGTTAATGTTTCAGTCAATTGGTGGCCATGTATTATTTTATTCTTATAGTATACTGAAGCTGATTTGAATCAGTTTGTTTATTTATGATGCAAAATTACACATACAATTTAATATACAATTTAATTTTTTTAAGCCATGAAGCCCACTACCATGAGAACAATCATTTCTTAGTGTCATTGTTCAGCATGACACAATATAAAACTCACACACACTATACAATAAAAAACAGACAGGTGCAGGGACATTGCCATGGTTGAGAGGTGAGTGAATGTATCTCCTGAGCCATGATTTATTTGTAAATTGTGACATTTTATGAGGCATGATCAATGTTTTGGATGACGTCGAATGGCGGTATAAACCTTGGACACATTTATTTACTTCACAGGAAACAGTTTAATTGTATAAGACCGGATATTTATAGGTACGGATGACAAATAATGATGGATGGTTAGAAGTATTAAGGAATGGTGGTATCATTGGGAATTACTGTTCTTATTTTGTCTTTGTATAGGAGGCTAGGTTGACGTTTATTGTCTAATGGGGATTCCCTTCAATTGTGGGGAAGTGTATTCAATCACACTCGCCGTGGCATAGAAGGAAGGAAGGTTATGCCCCGCGGACCATACGTAGGTGAGCACATTAATCTTCCGATCTCCTTACGAGTTCGCGCATTTGGCATATTACGCAATCTCCTAAGCAAAATATAGAAGTTACGAGGACACGTTCCCAGAAGTTCGTGACACGACAAGAGAACTGCTGTCACTAAATGAGCCCGCATGACTGTGCATCTTACTCATCTTATCATGTGATATTTCAGTTTTTCTTTTTTAATAAATTTGCATAAATTTCTACATTTTTGTTTTTTTCTGTCAAAATGCGGTGCTGAATGTACATTAATGAGAAATAAAATGAACTTTTTTGATTTTAGCAAATGGTTGTAATGAAACAAAGAGTGACAAATTTAAAGGGGTCTGAATACTTTCCGTACCCACTGTATGTAAATCATAAAGAGAGAGACGAAAGGACCGATCACTGGATGGATTTGCAACCAATAACCACAGTAAACGATGATTGATCAGGTTTCTGGATCATACTTATCACTTTGAGATAGCTTGTGTTGGAGTAGCAGTTGTATAACACCAGTTGAATGTGTGTTTATAGATCTGTTGCTCGCGTCTCAACTGGGGAATGCTTCTCTCTCCATCTTCAATTTATCTTAGTTCCACATTGTCACAGAGGCGGGATGCTACTTTTCAAAGGGAAAACGGCTCAACCTTTACAATGCGAACTTGGTACAGCCGACTTTGAAAGTGATAAGGAGACAATACAGGGGGAATCAGGATAATGAGGCCAAATAGCCTTTATTGAAATTGAAATGAGAAATGGAAACTAGCGTAATGAGTAGTCTTTATGTTTGACCTGTTATTGGGGAACAATCTATTCTTGTATTGTCCTGTATTGAAAGAAAGAAAGAGAAATTAGCTCTTTTCTATCTTCCATGGAAACCAGACAATCAGTACCTGTTTATTCCTGCAGCGCTGCCCTTGTCTTCTTGTGACATAAGTCCTGCTTTTTCACTCCAACCATATTCATACTCATCTGACATCTGAGTTTAGGGCTGTGCAGTTCAATGACAACAAGATAACTGGGTTGAGACACTGGAAAGGAAGCCAGGTTAAACCTGTGTGGCGTTGAAGTGGAAACCCGCCTCAGATCTCTTTGGCTCGCTGATGGAGAAGAAGTTTGCTTGTCTTGGTTGTGCGGGCTGAAGTATTTTGGCCTTGCTCTCTCCTGTAGTGGAAACCAGACAAGTAATCCTTTGTGTTGCAATAGCACTCTAAAGACTGAGTGATTGTTTCAGCCCCACTGAAACACCATTCTCCAACATGGTACTTTCTAGTGAGTTAAGTTTGTTTCGCCGCCCCTGCCTCTCAAATGGCTTGTAGGGGTCTGACTTTACGGCACAACAATAGCCGGCAGTACAGGGCAAACAGCATATTCGCCATTTGGAAAGGACTTTGGAGACCAGGCGTTTTCATTTGACGGATACAGATGATAAAGATATTCCACTCTGACACCCAGCAGGGAGTAACTTGGCTTCCAATTCCTTTCCATTTCAGACGGAGAGAAAGAGAGCGAGAGAGAGAGATGGAGAGAGAGAGAGAGAGAGAGAGAGAGAGAGAGAAGAAGGAGGATCCCTCTTGACACCTGCTGGCGTTGTATTTATTTTCCTTTGTGTCAGTTGGAAAGGGATACTGTCAGAGCGACGGATTGATGGATAAACAGAAGACAGGAATCGACACAAACTTTGCAAGGTCAGACCAAAAAAAACAACTTGGCAACAGACGCAGCAGGAGGCCCCGAGTGAGGAGTCAGACTTTACCTCACTCGGTGATTTAAAGTGTAGGGTCTAGACTTGCTCCATATGAAGAGTTTTATAAGAGATAACTGCTGTGATTTGGCACTATATGATCTGTTGGGGTAACACACGACTGCCACGGTTCTTACAGGATTAAGGGTCTCTTTGTTCTTAATTTGTGATATTGAGCATTTCACATTTGCATAGTCACTTTAAAATTAGACAGATCTTAAATTACATAATGAGGGTGGTAATTCAATCAGTTGCTCTTGAAGTTCATTGATGCAACAGCAGTTGGCTCTCTTTGCATATGAACTGAACCCATGCATTACTGACATCTTTCTCTGGGGTGTGTATGCCAGACACCTGTTGGTTGGCAATGGGAACATGAGTCACTCTTCAACATCATTGGTACCTTTAAGCGAATCTTCTCCAAAGACAATAAACAGCATCATATTCTCATTTATTCACAAAGGACATGACTTCCATTGACAAGGGGAACGCAAATCCTATCTGTCCCACAAGATGAGAGACTATATCTCTCTATTGGCCTTCTTAAAGTCGGGTTTGCACATGGCTCTTTAGGGTTATCATTTCATTTTTCGATGCCATTCTTCATTAGCCAGGCAAAAGTGACAGAAAAAAGTGGGAAAAGAGGGATGTTATGCTGCAGAAATCCTGCACCGCTTTAACATTTTGGTGTCATCAATCTGCATTACGGGCCGAATCAGGGAACACAATCCATCCTGCTCAGCCTGGCGTCCCGTTCTGCAAAGCCTACGAGGCTGCACATCTCTACACGGCACACATCGTATTAATCAGTTGGAAGTTACAGATGACCCTGGTGTTCTGTCAACGCTTGTTCCATCAAAATGTGGCAATTCCGCGTGAGAAAACATTGACAGTAAATATAATAACTTTTGAATCAGGCTGAAGTAACATTTAGTTTTCGATCATTCATTATTTTTATTCCGTCCATGCTAGAGGTCAACTGATAGTGGATTTAGAGACAATATCATAACGATAGATTACACTATAGCCTATTAATCATCCGATACATGAGATGATGTAAACATTAATTATGTTGCATCTCTTCATTACATTTTGTTTGTGCCGCTGAGTCACAGAAATATTGAATCTAGTGTTTCACTGGAACATTGACGGACTGCAAAGGTAATCTCTGCATTGAGAAGAATTGACAACCACTCAGTTCCATCAGTGTTAAGGGATTACTGCAGGTTAATTCAACATGTTAGGGTCAGATGAAGTTGATACTGCCCAAAGTATGCTGATAACAGCCATCACTCAATCTGCATGTGTGTGTGTAAAGAGAGATACAGTGATAGAGAAAGCGAGGGAGAACGTGACATCTCTTTTCTCCTCTAGACAACCTCCTCATTATTGCTGTAAAGGTCTCTCTCTCTCTGTTGTGTTGGTTCATTGTCCCTGGAACACACTCGGGGCTGGATGACACCAAGCCACCGCCTCCACGAGGAAACATGACATGGCGCCGTTTGTTTTACAATTGCAGGGAGGGACCGGACAGATACAGCTGGACATTTTTATATCAGCCTCCAATTGTTTTCCATTTCTCAGAGGAATCTCTTTGAAATGTCCACAATGTGTTCCGCTTGTACTTCAATTGGCGGAGAAATACATTATACTTTCTACGAAACAAGTGATAGACTGGGTCTCTGCGGTTGACATTCCTGATAAAGACGACACTGTTTTAATATCCCGGAAATGAGATTCCCCCCCCAAAAAATGCATGTACTGCTTCCTGCCATAGGTGACGCCATCTAGTTAATAAAGGGATATCTAATCCATGTAATCTAGTTCACCACACAAAAGCAACAGCAGGAACTCCTTGGTTTGCATCAGCAGTACGAAGGCACAGCTCCGAAAGAAAATGTGTTGGTAATTTGGTGATTTGGTAAACTGTTTAAAGCTGATTCACAGCTTGAGTGACAAACTAAACTTTGCTTAAATCCACTAAAATCAAACCGAATAACTGATATTAAGATTAAGGTATGCTCTGCGTAGATCATCACTGTCTTCCGTTTGAGTTTTCCGTTGGGTCTAAAAGGAAAAAACTATAATATATATATATATATATATATATATATATATATATATATATATCCTTCCTTCATGATGTACGGAGCCTGCACCCTTGAGGACGCCCCCCCCCCCTTTGCTCTTTTGCTCTCCATCCACGTCGCTCTTCTGACTTCCTGCTCTAGCTCTCTCTGCCATTGTCACCCTTCATTTCTCTCCATCTCTCTCTCTCTACCGCTCTTTCAATCCTTCCCAAATGTCCTTTCTCTTGCCGCCCCCCCCCCTTGTCTCCCATGTGTATACCTCCCTGCCTTCTTTCATCTCTTCTTCCTTCCTACCACTTCTCTATCCATCCCTCTCAATTACTCTCTCTTGTTGATCAGCCAATAGCTGTCTGCCGTGGATGACAGCGTATAAACAATACTCTTGGGTTGTAGGCTAGACACACACACACACACACACACACACACACACACACACACTCACTTATGAAGATGATTCATATAGGAAATTTAAACAAACAGTGGAGCTTACCCACTTAAATTCATACGGAGGTGTGATATCCACATCAGAGCTGTGCATCTCCCCACCTGTCTACAGGCTGTCATGTACCCTCTGATGGAATGGCCAGATGCATACGCATACACGTAAACAAACACACCCCATCACATACCCCGTCACTCATACATACGTCACATAAACACACACATACACACTTTCCCCATCTGCACACAGTGCTGCCACACACACACTTGTGCTGATGGACAGACACGGCTCTGATAACCTCTTCAACTGATGTCGCTCAATGCTCAACAGGCACGTTTTTTTTTTTTCCCACACACACACACACACACACTACTTTACTACGCTCGTCCAGAGATTTATTTTCCTGTGCTTGTCCGTCTCTTATTGTTAATCCCTCTACCAACTCAGCTTATCTCGATCCCAGGCATAACTTCCTTACAAGGTCACTGTAGTTAATTTGTTTTTTTGCTGCCACTTGATATCTGAAAAGTGCTCCGTCAAAAGCAACGTTGCGACCACACCGCGATTGATGGAAGACGCAGTGATGTAATCGAATGTTATGACAGACACTCAGAGGCTTTAATTCATGACTGAAATCTTTTAAAATGTCACAAACTGAACCATCCCAGAGTGATGACTCTCCAGTCTTTCTATACCAAATGCAGCCTATGGTTAGCTTTACAGTAATTAGAAGGACACTAGGCAACGTTTTAACACAGCAGGGCCCATATATGGGTCTTGGGGGGATTCCGGTGGGGTTCAGCTAAAACCAGGAGAATAATGACAAAGTAATATGATGATGTTTCACGTCAAATTAAACAGCACAACATGCGCTACAATAATAAGAACATTATTTTTAAATGCTCTAAACACAACTCACAATAGTATAATTAAGAACTCAAGTATCGTCAATAATTTGCCTTAATGCATTGCTTCTATTTTGACACTACACACCACACAAAAAAGAAAACCTTAAAGACAAATTAAAATACAATCCTTCATAACTAAGTTGATAAGCATTAGATGAGTTCACAAATAATGCCCTGGCCTTCATGGTCACCACGTCTCAAACCTGCTCAACACCCGTGGGATGATGACAAATATGAACAAATGTTGTGGGTGAACATTTTGCTCACAAGTTAAAATCACAATTTTCTTTAACTTGCCTGAACTGTTCGTGAAGAACATTTCATATTTCCAGCATTATGTTTCCTTCAAAACATATTTCAGTTCTATGAGATTGGGTTGGCCTTCTTGTGACCTCATTTGTGACCAAGGACATACCGTACATTCTCAAAATGTTCTCATCTGTTATAGGACACATTATTTATTGTGATATCAACATCGACACACACACACACACACACACACACACACACACACACACACTAGGGTAACTCGTCTGTCAGCAGTGTAGTCATCATATATCCCCTCTTGGTATTCAGGTCATGTCAGACCAAGTCGTCGGCATGATAATTAAAAAAGCAGAAGCAGTCGCTTGTCCCTTGATAAAGCCAACATCACCTATATTGTACGCTGCTGCGTATTACTTGAAAGGGTAATAGCTTGAGCTAGCATTACTTAGCATATACGTATTACATCACACAAAGTATGTCTTATTCTCCTCCTCGTCTTCTTCACTGTATCACACACCCCTTGTGTGTATAACAGCAGTGATGAGAGACGGTGTGCAGTTTAAACTTGTCAGACAGACATAGATTTAAAAAAAGAAAAAGAATACCCACTTTTGGCAGCTTCAACCAGTGGGCTGAAATGACTGACAGAAAATAAATATATATATACATGATGGATGAAGCCAGACATGTTTAGTCACTTGTTACTCAGTGTGTCACTCAACAATTTGAAGCATCACAGACACTTAATATAGCTAATTCTGTTCCCTTATTGTATCCTGTCTGTTTGCTGGAAATGGATCACAATAGGCCTATAGATTAAAGCAGATTTATTTCTGTCAAGCCTGTCACTCAGACACATTCCCAGCAGCGGAAGAAGCACACTGCTCTCTGTGTGGGTGCTCTCTGTGTGGGTGGCATCTGTGTGGGTGGGTGCTCTCTGGAGGCGAGTGATTGGCAGGCAGGAGAGCTGGTGGCCACGGGATCCAGCAGTGATGATATGTCACCCGCAACCCATTCTACCTCGTCGCATATCTGGTAGCAGGGATGGGATGAGTGCTGGGTCACCCGCTTTCTTTTCCTTGTGCCCCCGGAGTCACCCTCCGGGGGCACAAGTCAGGCATCCCGACACCGCAGTTTCTAACGATACGTCCGAAGTGGTGGGGCGGATACAAGTTGTTATACAAACACTAATTTAAGTGCTGTGTGTCAAGTGCTGATCTTTAAATGCCCAACATAATATTTTGATACTTTTTCAGCTGCTCAGTGGAGGTTTGCGTGCTCGCCGTGCCTCTCGCTCTATGAATGCTAAAAGGGATCATACTGGAGATGAAGAAGCAAATAAAAAAAGCAAATGTTATTTCCCTATTCCGCAATTACAAAAAAAATGAATGGCTTGATCGGGTATGACACACACTGCTGGGCTTTGGGTGGATGTTGTCTTTCTTTTCAGCACTAGGGGAATGATGGACAGATAGGGGTCCTGGCATGATGCATGGCACACAGCGTCACCTCACAGGTGCACCAGCAGGGATGTCAAGCAAACATCGACTATATTGATATCATTAGTCCACACAGGTGATGCTGCAGAGGGATTGAGGGCATGGCAACAGAGCCAGGAGTAGATTTCCCCCCTGACAGACTCCATGATGCGCTGACTTTATTTTACTAAGATTAAGAGATCGGTGTCCAGTTGTTTGGGTTTAAGGACAGCAGCGAGAGAAAGAAGGCAATCAAGACGTTTGCTCAATCAGCTCTCAGTTTGAGAACGCTTCATGTCGCACTTTGAGGCTGTTTGCAAGCGGTGCCAGAAACCTGTTACTGTAGCAAATTAGATCCCTCAAATTGTTGAATTAAAGACAGAGTTTCTGGCTGCCGGCATTGGAACGGAGCTGCGATGAATGCATTATATTCTGAAGGTTTTCCTTTCCTTTTCCAATGAAACATCATTATTGCTGCATTCTTTCCGTAGAGTGGCGTAACAAATGAGCAGCTAACCACTTTGCAGTGCATTGAAAAACTTAATGATGTTATTTAAACATGTACCTTGTGCTTTGGAGGACATTTTGTTCAATGTTTTTGTCTTGATGCAATGAAAATGTTTCATTTGAGGTGCGCATCAAAACGCTTGTGCTGCAGAATGTGTGTCACATGTTAAATTCAATTTTCAGTAACACAAATGCGTTATGGATTAACTGTGATCCCCGTGTTTGGAAGGCAAATAAGTAACTGAACCCGTACTGAATATCATCATCAAGCCACTATTGGCACTCTCACTTGACACCGTTTAAATAGTCCCACTTCACACTTTCAAACTAACTCAGTCCATGTTTGTGTGGCTTTCACAATGTATATGCCTCTGCAGACGAGTCACTGCAGTTTCAGACAGTAGATGCATCTTTCCCCTTTTTCCATCTCATTTTGCTTCCCATGAGATAAAATAAAAATAAGTGGCTTGCAATTCAACCATGAATATCACTCTAACCTACACATATAAATCTTCTTTTTATCTTTACAACTTTACCTTGCTCTTAACCTTAGCCATTCATACGTTATATGGAGGCGGAGCGTTTGCATCCACAGCTACATCTGTTTCACGCATTAGAGGTTTGGTGATTTATCAAAGCTTTTCTGGTGATTTATCACCAAACTCTGCTGAACATTACTCAGCAATTTATTACCAGAAACTGTTTTCTCTGAGTATTGCGGGCAGATGGTACATTTGATCCAACAGATACTCAACTGCTCCTCCTGGTGACATCGGTGGGCTGAAGAGGAGGCACTGAAGCGACTAGAGCGAGAGATACTGACCGACTCCCTATTGGCTGAGACCGGCCGTGTCATTCTTACATCACCTACAGCAGAAACCGGAAAAACAAGCTCTATTTTCTGTCTCCGCAAAGAAAATGAATTCTGCCAACCCACTGCAAGCATTGATATCTAAAATATTAAAAGAATTAGTCAGTACTGAGCCAATGATAACTTTCATTATATATATTAAGGACATATGTGGACACTGATTAAAATAGTAGTTCTAACCCTGTGAACACTTTTAAGACTTGACTAAACGATTCAGTATATATGTGGACTTCTCACAAACTATTACCACTTTTAAGTGCTCGGATATTTCCTCCCAACATCTTGAAGGTCATTGAAAAGTTTGGTGATTCATTTGAGATGCGGACATCGCTCATCTCACCGCCTCGCAGGATTACTTCCTCACTCTGCCCCATGAACTTAGATTGTGGGTTCATTTCATTTGTTTTACGACAAGACAAAGAGAAGGTGAGAGCGGTGGAGCGAGGAGAAAGAAAACCCAAGTGTGAAGAGTCGGACGACCCTTGCTGTCATCTGTCACTCCGATAGTCTCTCAGGCTGCAGAGGTGAGGCGGGACGCAGCTGTTGGCGAAAGCGAGGGGATGTTAACTGCTCTTGTCAACCTGTTCCCTCTGAGATTGTGCGATTTGTGCGGATGAGAGGTTTGTGTGGAACGAGCCGAGCAGCGGGAAACTCTACGCCGCCATTTGTCAGTCAGAGGTGATCCTGGACGCGTCCAGCGGAGACACGCGTGTGGACAATGAGGGATGGCCGTTGGTGTGCAGCCACGGTCCAACAGAAAGCACACAACGGTTCTTCGGAAACGATCCTCATAATAATAATAAGAAGGAAAAAGAAGATTTTTTTTATTTGTCACGCATCTTTCATTCAAAAGAATCTTAGAGTGCCACAGAAGATGATATGTAGTTCAAAACAAACAAGGAAGATAACAAAAGATAGCTGACTGATGTAGGACAAATTCCAAAACTGATTAAATGTTTTTTAGGCCAGTCTTAAAAGAGTCCGATGTCTATGAGGTCCTCATGTGGTCAGGGAAACTGTTCCATAGGCCCGGTCTCCCACGGGGAGGAGAGCTCGGTGTTGGGGAACCAGAGGTTAACTTATGTGCTCCTGTGATGGCCGACACATCACATAGTCCCCTGTAGCTCCATCATTTTACCTGAATCTTCACTTAATAATGGAGGCATCGATGAGAAAACCTTGTTGGATTTATACTTTTAGTTTAGAACAAATGGATATAAAATACTGTAGTAAAGTCACATGTCCTTATTGCTGGTTTGTGCACAATAAAGGTTTGATAAACATGTTTCTGGACAAGCTGGTATAACTGTTAATAACTGGAAAGTCATACCACATTGTGAGCACTATCTGTAATGCTCAGTATTGACCAGGAACCTTGAGCCATAATGTAGTCTTCAATCTCGTATTTTCCAATGATCACTTTGATCTGCATCTGTCACGGGGTGTGGCGAGGCAAAAGCTCAGGCGCAGAGGAAACAGGCAGGAGTCCAGGTAAAGTGAAACAAAAAAACACTTTACTGGGGAAAAGTCAAACAAGGACCTCAGGCTAGAAGGAGAAGTCACACAAGAGATTAACTACACAGGGAAATTACAACAGGAATTAAACAACAGGACTAAACAACAACAATCTGGCAGGGGATATGGGAGAGAATGGGAGTATATATAAGGGGGGAAACCACAGGTGTAGGGCATGAGCAATCAGGGAGGAGGAGGAGTGGGAAGCCACAGGTGTAGGGCATGAGCAATCAGGGAGACAGAGGAGTGGGAAACCACAGGTGTAGGGCATGAGCAATCAGGGAAACAGAGGAGTGGGAAACCACAGGTGTAGGGCATGAGCAATCAGGGAAACAGGAGTGGTAAACCACAGGTGTAGGGTATGACCAATCAAGGAGGATGAGGAGTGTCTGAGGGCAGGTGAAGGGAATCAACAATCAGCAGACACTGGGGAGATGGCCACAGAACTAACAGGGTGGTACAGCAGCTTCAGTCCGGCGCTGTCCTTTGCTAACAAAGGTCTCATGGTTGCATAGGCTTGCATTTCTCACAAAACCTTTTCTAGGCTCTTTCATACCGCCATTTACTGCCTGCTGACTCCTCACTCAATACTTTCATCTGGCCCCGACCGGTAGGGGAGGCGAGTGCAACCCAAACCCCCAACTGCTACTTTGTGGCCAAAGGCCATGAGGAGGAAGCCATGGACAGTTTATTTGGTCTTGCCCAATGAAAAAAATGTGCCACAGAGGGCTTTGAAGTGTGTTCCGGGATCTCACATCATTATTGGGAAAACAGTTTGCTCACTTTTTTAACGATGTCAAAGCGAATAGACTTGATGCCCGAATTAACGCTCGAGTCACAGCCAACCCCCGAGAGACGGAGCTGAGACGCGTCTGCACAGAGCAGCTGCAGAACATCGGACTGACATCTGCATAGATTTAAACAAAACCACACCTGGTGAGGATGTGCACTTGACCAGCGGGGCTTCCCCCTCTTAGCTGACTAATCAACTAATCGGTCATTTGTTTCTTATTTGTCAGTCGATTATCCTTTCTCTAGGCTTTTAATGCTGAATGACTTATTTTCAAGAGACGTATAAGCAGTATTCTGTTAAACACAATATTAAAAGTGGTGCTTTTTTGTGATCCATTGTGAAAATAAAATCTGTTTTACAGATATGTCGCTTAAATTAAAAAATCGATACGTCGGCTAGGACAGCCTTGCACTCTTGTGTTTACTTTTCTAGTTGTGACGTTGTCTCTTAATTAAGTTGCCTCAAGCAAAGGTCGCCTGCAGAGTGCAGAGGTCATATGCAAAAAGGCAACCAGGCGAGACCAATGACATTAGTCTACTAATTGTTTGTGCTGAGCTCAGCACATCTCTGAAGAACTCCCTGACCCGTCCAGTATGGAAAGTGTTTGTGACAAATTAGATAATTTTAGTTGAGTCAGAATGTGCTTCATTTTCTCATTTCTCTGGTGATACATATTAGTTATTTTTATCTATATGGGATTTATCAAGAACCACACCAACTAACTTAACTCAGAGAATATGAATTATAAAGTGTTTGCATGTAATTTGGCCAGAAATATACATCACAGTGCATATAAAGTGTCTTTGATCAGCCAATCAAATTATTATTTTACCTGAAGCCGTCTTTTTTTATTCAATAAAAGCTTCAAAGTGGATGTTGGCAAGGCACGTATGCTTTGTTTTTAGTTTTTAAATATTGATAAAAAACAAATAGTAGTTGGCGAGTATAATCAAGTACATTTACAGTTTACAGTCAATTCCATAATATGCACACTAATTCCTCTATGTGGGACATTCTGTCATATTAATGCTGCCTCTCTTAACCACTGCTCGATTTTATTCAGCCATTAGTGTCTGATCTAGTCAATATAATGCTTATTTTATATTTTAACTGTCAAAATAAGGGTAAAAGCATGCATGAACAAACATGACAGGGAAATAAACAAACAAACATGGACATTGCAATTCCTCAACAATAATTCAGTGCTCGGTTTGTCTTTTTAATGGGAATATTGATCTCATTCACTTTTCAGCTTCAGTTCATCTAACTAAAAACTTCCTGTTGAAGTTTATAAAAGAAACGCCTGAAGGACCCCCTGAACAGCTGGAAGTGTTTATGATGTGAGGCAGATGGTAAAAGTGCAGTGTTTGCATTAACATTTAATGGCCGCAGCAGCAAATTAACAAAGCGCAAGGGAGTACATCAACAATTTATACTTTTTTAAATGGGGGAATGTAGAAAAGTTATGTCTCTAATAATAAATGTCTGATTCTCGACCCGGGGCAGTGTTTGTGCATGTGAGGTATTACAGCTTTTCCCTCGCTTGCTTGCTCAGAAATCACTTTTTTTTAATCCGACCTTAAAGTCTCAGTACAGGAAATGACTTTGGCTTCATGGCATGCCACACCTGCTTCAATTTTAAACATGGTTTAACGGAGTTAAAAATCCATTTCTCAGTCCAACTCTGGCCGCCGTCCGTGCCGTGCCAGAGCGCCA
Source organism: Liparis tanakae (assembly GCA_036178185.1). Classification (NCBI taxonomy): domain Eukaryota; kingdom Metazoa; phylum Chordata; class Actinopteri; order Perciformes; family Liparidae; genus Liparis; species Liparis tanakae. The sequence goes on along the minus strand of CM070110.1, from coordinate 18,448,066 downwards.
GACGATGGAGGAAGTTGTGCAGTTTTAGCAAAAGAGCGAGGGAGAAAGATAAGGAGTGTAGTGGAGGAGGGAGAGAGGTGAAGAGGAGAGGAGGGAGATAAAGAAAAAGATGCTATACATGCACCGGCTGTTGGCAAAGAGCCCAGAGGGAGCTGTTAAGGTAGCTTGACTTTCTCAGCAAACTGCCTCCTGTTGAAGCAGTCAATAATTTCAATATGGCCGTTGCCTCCAAAATGGATTTTGGGGACTTGCAGCATGAGGTTGAAATTTCCAGAATTGCCTCATTTAAGCCACTCCCTATATATCAGACATATGGAATAGTAAGTCATACATCATATCTTCACAAATGGAGCTTGTATCTCGACATACATCTGTAGCTTTGTTAATATCAAGGGAGAACAATGAGTTAATGAAGATTGAATGCACAAGGTTGGTTGTGAAGTAAAACCTGAAGGTATTTAGTTTGTATCACCAAATCATTAAATAATGACAACCTCCCCTTTATAGTTATTACTGCGTAGTTCAAATAACGATTACTTAATTATGTTGAATTCATTAAAATGAAAGTCATTTTCTCATCCTTGAGCCTCGCATGCAGTAACGTATCAAAATGGTCAAAAAGGGAAATGATGACCAATAACTCACAAGTTGGTTTTAGTGTCTATCTCTCTCTCTCTCTCTCTCTCTCTCTCTCTCTCTCTCTCTCTCTCTCTCTCTTTCGCTCTATAAAAGGTTGTGTGAAAAATTACAACGGTCCTGAATATTTGAAATGCCCGCAAAATACTTTCCAGGGCCTATCCATCATCACAGGGACACATTTTAGTGTGTGTGTGTGTGTGTGTGTGTGTGTGTGTGTGTGTGTGTGTGTGTGTGTGTGCATACCTAGAAGTAATGTAAATCTGTACTTTGGCTGTTGTGGGTGTTCTGTGTGTATAACCTTGGTATGCTTTCACATAATGGGACAGTTTGCCAGTCACTCCATGATGAGGGAATCTATTGTTATCTCTGAAACTACTGCTTCAGAGAGGAAGCTCAGACACACACTCTGTTGACCTTGCAAATGCAAAATAGTCTCTCTCACACACACACACACACACACACACGTAAAGCTCAGAATCAGAATCAGAATGTATTTTATTGCCAAGTAGGTTTACACCTACCTGGAATTTTCTTTGGTGTGTATGGTGCATACAGAACATGACATAAAAACACAAAAGATACTGTACAGTAAGTAAAATAAGTAGAATATAAAATAAGTAGAATATAAAATAAGTAGAATATAAAATACAATCACAGTATGTACAAACAAAAAATAGGGCAAGAGTGCAAAAATGAGTGTGAAAAAGTGAGTGTGCAAAAGTGCATGTGCTATAATATAATCGGTGTGCCGTGTGGTGTGTGTTAACGTAACACCGGCGTGAGGTGTGGGGGCGGGACGAGGCGGGCCTTGTTAAAGAGGCCAACGGCAGCAGGGAAGAAGCTGGAACCGTGGCGTGAGGTTTTGGTCCTAATGGACCGCAACCTCCTGCCGGAGGGAAGGACCTGGAAAAGGTCGTGACCCGGGTGGGAGGGGTCGGCCACAATCTCACCTGCCCGCCTCAGGGTCCTAGAGGCGAACAGGTCCTGTAGGGATGGCAGACTGCAGCCAGTCACCCTCTCGGAAGAACGGATGACACGCTGCAGTCTGCCTTGGTCCCTGGCAGTGGCAGCAGGGTACCAGATGGTGATGCAGGAGGAGAGGATGGACTCAATGATGCAGCTGTAGAATTGCACCATAGCCGTCTGAGGCAGGTGGAACTTCTTCAGCTGCCGCAGAAAGTACATCCTCTGTTGGGCTCTTTTGATGAGGGAGCTGATGTTCAGCTCCCACTTGAGGTCTTGAGATATGATGGTTCCCAGGAAGCGGAAGGACTCTGCCTTATCGACTGGGGCGTCACTCAGGGTGATGGGGGCGGGTGGGGCTGGGTTCTTTCTGAAGTCTACGACCATCTCCACTGTCTTCAGAGCGTTGTCTTCCTGGAGTCAGAGACGTGCTTCCCCAGCCTCACGCGCTGCCTCCTGTCGGTCAGGAAGTCTGTGATCCACCTGCAGGTGGAGTCGGGCACGTTCAGCTGGGAGAGCTTGTCCTGCAGCAGGGACGGGATGATAGTGTTGAAGGCGGAGCTGAAGTCCACAAACAGGATCCTGGCGTAGGTTCCTGAGGAGTCCAGGTGCTGGAGGATGAAGTGGAGGGCCATGTTGACTGCATCGTCTACAGACCTGTTGGCTCTGTAGGCGAACTGCAGGGGGTCCAGTAGAGGGTCAGTGATGGCTTTGAGGTGAACCAGCACCAGACGCTCAAATACCTTCATAACCACAGAGGTCAGGGCGACGGGTCTGTAGTCATTGAGACCAGTGACTTTGGGTTTTTTGGGGACGGGGATGATGGTGGAGGTCTTGAGGCAGGCTGGGACGTGGCATGTCTCCAGTGAGGTGTTAAAAATGTCTGTGAACACCGGAGACAGCTGGTCAGCACAGTGCTTCAGGACCGATGGAGAGAGAGTCTGGCCCGGCTGCTTTGCGGGGGTTCTGTCTCTTAAACAGTCTGTTAACGTCTCCCTCAAGGACAGAGAGAGTCGTCACTGTGGGGGGGGGAGGGGGGGCTCTGAAGTGGGCCGTTGTGAGGCGCAGGCCTCTGCTGAGGCGGGCGCGGTGCAGTTGATGGGCTGGTTGATGGGCCGGGGGTGGAGGGAGGTGTCACGGGGGATGGTGTCAGGACTGTTCCATTGTCCATCAAAGCGACAGTAGAACTCATTCAAGCTGTTGGCCAGGCGTGAGTCGTTGGTGGAGTGGGGGGCTCTAGGCTTACAGTTGGTAATCAGCCTCAGCCCTTTCCAGACAGAGGCAGAGTCGTTGGCTGAGAACTGGTGTTCAAGCTTCTTGGAATACACACGTTTAGCGTCTCTCAGCTCCTTCCTAAACCTGTATTTCAACTCTACGCATCTGTCTCTGTTCCCACTCCTGAACGCCTCATCCTTCTCCAGCCTCAGCTTTTTGAGTTTCACTGTGAACCAGGGTTTGTCATTGTTGTAACTCACCCTGGTGCGTGATGGGACGCAGCTGTCCTCACAGAAGCTGATATATGAAGTCACAGCCTCTGTGTACTCGTCCAAGCTGTCTGAAGCAGTCCTGAACACATCCCAGTCTGTGCAGTCCAAGCACGCCTGAAGATCCTCCACAGCCTCACTGGTCCACTGCTTTGAAGTCCTGACAACAGGTTTGCAGAGTTTAAGTTTCTGCCTGTATGCAGGAATCAAGTGGACCATGACGTGGTCCGAGAGTCCTAGTGCAGCGCGGGGGACGGCGTGGTAGGCTCTGCTTACTGTGGTGTAGCAGTGATCCAAGGTGTTCTCCTCTCTGGTCGGGCATTTAATAAATTGTTTATATTTGGGAAGTTCATGGAGAGATTTCCCTTGTTAAAGTCACCAAGGACAATAACTAAGGAGTCCGGGTTGGTCCGTTCCACACACAGTATCTGGTCGGCGAGCAAGCGTTGCGCCTCTTGCACGTTAGCTTGCGGTGGAATGTAAACACCGACCAGAATGAATGAGGCAAACTCACGGGGGGAGTAGAACGGTTTGCAGGTGATGAAAAAGTATTCCAGAGAACAGTGCTGCTGGATCACTGTCACGTCCTTGCACCAGCCACAGTACTATGAGCTACATTGGCAATACTATGAGCTACATTGGCTTTACAGTGGGCAATGTATGCACGATCAATTCCTATTCATATTCATATTAAAAAAAATAGAAAACAGTAGAAATTATGAATAAATGTCCTTGCTGCTCTCCCAACTATTTGAAAAAAATCTTAGTTTACAAAGTTGTAAACACCATAAATGTAATGTTATATACTTACATTGTCAATTTGTCGTCAAACCCAATAAATGTGATGATACATACAAATAAACTAAAATCAAGCCAAATCAAATCAAGCAATAGAGAAAAGGATGACTAAATAGTGTGTGTGTGTGTGTGTGTTTGTTATCACACTATATGTATTCTCACTGTACATGCGTAAGTGTGTATGTATTAATATTTGCATTACATTTGTTTCCTCGGTTCATTACCTACACCATTAGTAGTAGAGTACTGCATGATATTATATGAGAATGTCATATTTTGAATGTCAAGTGTTGAATGTAGTGACGTAAAAGTTTCAGAGGTTTTCTGGGCACCAGGGATCGAAATCGTCTGGCCTGGGAACAACTTGGAGTCCCCCGGGATTTAGGACATGTATTTATTTATCTTTTATATCATTTGCTTATGTGCTGATGAATAGGCACTTACTGTGCCCTACAAGCCTTACAAATGTACTCAAATAATGAGTGCCACAGGTACAACACGTATTTCTTACACTCAGAGTCAAAATAACATACATAGTGAAATAGGCACGCATACATGTGCTGTACGTAAACACACTGATGTATGCTATGGTGTGAGGAAAGGAAATAGGAGTCATTCTCCTGATGAGAGCAGTGTGTGTGTGTGGGGGGGGGGTGCGTGTGTGTGTGTGTGGGGGTGTGTGTGTCGTTATCATTGTGTTGGGAGTTGTTAATTTGTCCCTGGCAAACACAGTCTGAAGAAAGCCCGATTCAATTGGCAGAGAAAGAGGAACAGACAAAGCCAAGCAGAATATTGTTTTTTTCTGATTCGTGACTTTTGCCAAACTGACACATTTGCCAGCTTGTATGTTGATTATTATTTTTTTTTAGGCAATGGAGCCAACCAATATTGCAAAAAAAGCAATAATCTGTTTTTTTGTGGCCTTCTTGATAGATTTTAGTTTGACCACGTCTGCAGATAGAAAATATGAAATACATTGATGTGATACTTTCCCTGGTGGCTGAAATACATTGAAGTCGATTTGCAACTTTTAATTATGAATAATCCAAAGGTCTAATAGTAATTATTGCACAATTCAAAATACCTTTCAACATGATAACCAGAGTGAGCTTTTAATCTTCGGAGAACACCGATCTGCTTGAACGCACATTACAACCTATGATCTGTTTCCAAAAATAATTCAACAACGTGAAGAAGAGGTGGAAGTGAAGGGCGAGAGCTGAAGAGAAGAACAAAGAAACATCTCGACAAACAAACTCAAGGAGAGAGCGAAACAATGAATATGAATGTGTGTTGATGAATTCCCATTGTATTCTGGGCTTTGGCAATATTGTTCCCGAGTACCATTCATGCCAGTGATGCATACCGGACTGGAAAATTAAACCAATAGACGAAGAATGAGGCAGAGCTGTCATGTTCAATCAGAAAGTGTCTTCTGTGTTGGATAGTGGAGCACTGACGTGGAATAAAACACCTCCAGATTAATCTTATTGGACAGTGGAGCACTGACGTGGAATAAAAAACCTCCTGATTAATTTTAACATCATTGTCTTCGAGTTTTTTTGGAATTGAGAGTGAGACTGTGAGAGGGAGGAATACAGAGGATTTCAGGGAATCTAGTTAATGTGAATTTTGTTTAAACTAAGCTGATTATGTACGTATGCCTTTGTGCCTCTATATATGTGCTTGTGTGTGTGTTCCAGGTAGTGAGTGAGTTTGTCATTCCCCAGGCTTGTTATGGTATGGCTTATTGAAAGATCCCAATGCTCCACTGTATATTCAGCATAATGACTATAGATCTGACAGCACTGAAAACCTCTGGCTGGTTTAATTTATCGATCTGATACACTGTTAACACACAATCTGATCACACACTCTTATCTCTGTGCGCTGCTCCCATCTGTATGTTTGTGTGTGAGTGGATTACACCTGGACTAATATATGGGGTCAGGATTGGTTTAGCTAATATGAGATTATTTTTAAATTACGGATTTGTAATTAAAATATTAGTATGTACAATAAATCGTCTAAGGCCAGATCCTCCTCAAATTGATCATCAATAAACCGTGCACCGCTTTCACTTCATATGTTAGATACACTGTATATACTTTTATTTTAATTTGAACATTTTCATTTATTATTTAAATTCTTAAGTGTATTATGTCCTGCCCTGCTATTTTATTGTGTTGTATATGTGTAAACATGTTTTTTTCCGGTTCACGGAATTTCCCTCTGGGGATAAATGAAGTAGTGTCTTATCTTATCTTCATTTATGTTATCATTGTTTGCTAAATATTACTAACTAACTGATTCATGCAAATCAAGTGGTCCTGCACACAGCCAAAACAATGTCATTTAAGTGACAATACGAAATAATATTGTGATACTAAAGACACCGGATCCAATCAAGACAAGTCAAATTACAAACATCACTGTACATCTTTAATACTCATACATTTAAATTAATCTCAAGATCCATATTCCCACTTGACATAAGAAAATAAAGTATTTAGAAAGACTTTACATGTTTTAATATAACAGTTAGCGAATGGTAAAGTGTGCTTGTCATGAATTATGTAAGAGCAATGCAATACATTTCTAATTTGGACGGCTTCATTGCACCTGACAATTAATGATAATCTGCTACAGCACTCCGAACCGAATTTACATCTCCACGGTTTTGGAACATTCGTGTACACGGAAAGAGAGCTGGGAACAAGGGCAGAGAGACAAACCTGTTGTCATCGAGCAACGCGCTCTCTGGGAGAGTTATATGTGAACGCTGAATTAGTTCAACGCACATTGTTTGTTTGGGGTCTTAGTTTCTCGAGCCTGAACATGTTCGCTGTGAGGAACGTTTTTCAGATTACTCAGAAACAGCTTCATGTCATGATTCTTTTGTTGGGTTTAATATCTCAACTTTAAACAAAGTGTCAATAACAAAGTGTATGTCTATTCAAATATGCTTCATTGCATACAATCTTAATCATCCAACTCCATTTGCGGCTGATCTCTTATCACACCGGCTACATATGCAAACAAAGCTATGGCATCAGTGTCTTTGCAAATGTAAACTTCTATATTTATCCAAAGACATACTGTGTGTGTCCTCGGTATCTACGACAGTACCCATAATCCTCACCACACTGAGCGAGCTCATGATCAGAGCGGCTGTTGCACAGATTCGACATGGTACAGTAGCTGCCTCTTGGCTCTGTAAAAAGCCCTCGCCACCATCCTGATACCCTTCATGGCGGTTTGAAAGGAATTTATTCTGACCATGTAAGTCTGATCCAACAATCCCCAGAGCGTTCACTCGTGTGGGATCTGTAAAATGCGACACGGCCGATCGAAAACTGGGACAAAGACATTTTTTATCACGGCGTGCCGCTCAGCCGATCAGAAATGGAACCGCGATGTAAAGGACACAACGCCAATGTGTTTACAGGGCTCAAAGTCCACTGCCGATTTGTTTGCTTTGGTCTTAGCGACATTGTAAAAGGGCCAATCGACCCAGTAAAAGCACTCAGGCACAAATGTGTATCTGCCGTTGTCGTCAGAGTGTTTGGGGAAAAGTTATGGAAGAAACCCGTTGACGGCCTTATTTTTCATTTTGGTTACTTGTAGTGTTGATAAATAGGGCCCTAAAGGTTATCGTGAAATCATAGTTCAGTGTGAAAGGGAAAGCAAAGGTCTAAACAATAAAAGGCAAATGTATACAATGTTAATCAGTCAAAAATCAAGCTTTAAAAATCAAGCTTTAGATTATTAGTATGCAAGTGGGATTTTTATTTGCGATTTTAATGCATTGACCTTTGTTTGAGGAGGCTCCCCAGTGTGAGTCGAATCATCCCCCTTTCCGTTAGCTAAACACTGTTGCGCCCTCTTCTTTGACTCGATGGGTTTTCTCAGCTATTTTTTCAGCCGTCTTTTTGACAAATTATGTGTTCCCGGGTTTTTCTGTCTGCATGGGAAGCTAAAATGTCAACAGCATGTCGTAATGACAAAGATAAATCAACATTTTCTTTTAGCATTTCAAAACTACATCCCTCTTAAGGCTTTGACAGCTTGCCGATGGCTAAGACTCCTGGGACGTGGTGAATGCTACCAAAGTATTCACACCATGTACAATACGTCAAGTGTAACTTTAATTGTCTCTACGGTTGTCCATCCTTTTTCTTGGGGGGTGGGGATATTTAATGGTTATTGTATGTTGCTTGTTGATGTTTAATATATATGCATTAATAATCACATGCTTGCATTAAATATATATCCCTAACAAACTGAAATGTTCTGTAAAACAGGCTCTGACTGTGGATGAATCAGAACTCTGAATATATGATATTCCCATATCTCATCAATATTACACTGCTCATCAATGACTAATGTCGATAAGCACTGCTGATTTAGAGATCCTTAAAACCTCTGAACATGTCTCAAATGTTCCAAACCTAAACATTCAATACTGTAAATGTCTTAAATGCTGACAATCATGTTATTTTGCCGTGGTATATTTGAAAGATGAAGTAAATTAAACAAACAATAAACATTAATTTTATTTGTATGCATTGTTGTCTTTTTAGGATGGAATGGGGAATCTGCAGGTGACCAAGGAAGGTGTCCGATTGGAAGGAGTGTCGGAATTCCTATTGCCTCTCTACGTCAAAGAGATCCAGTCTCGTAGGGTAAGAAGTTTGTACATGTATTAGTGTGTGTGTGCGTGTGTTTGTGTTTTATGCGCCTCTTCCAACCCCTATTATAAGCAGAAATCAGATGTTCCCAGCAGTCACGATCTATTTGTCATGTATGTGACACATTATGAGGCTACATATGATCCAACAGTCTTCCATATCTCCATTCATCACCACCCAGTATCATCATTAATCCTGTCAGCTGAGGCAACGCGGACACTATGTCACTCTATGTAGGACAATCATTTGACACTGTGTGTGTGTGTGAGAGTGTGTGTGTTTGTGTGCTCAAGAGTGTGTGAGTGTTATACGAATGGTAAGCAGGCGGGGATTGACTGTAATAGTGTCACAGTGTCACAAACACGTTGCCCGTCTGTGTGTATAGAGCGGGGGAGTGGAATTTCAACTGCACAGGAAGAGATTAATGGTGTGATGGAGTAGGACAGAAGGATATGAAACAAGTGACAGACGGGACATTCATGAAAGATGCTGCACCGATTGCAATTTTCCTGGCTGATTCTGATCTGCCGATTCCAATGTTAGCCGATTCAGATTTTCTTTTGAGGAATTGTGATTGACAGCGAGGCTCCATCTTGACTAATGTGTTTTTACCAACGTCCTATTGTTGTCATAGTACTTCATTTGCATGTAGTGGTTATTTGAATAAACACATTAACACATTTTTGGAAAAATAATATGAATTAAAAAATATATAATTGTATGTCAGTTTGGTGTGTTGTATGAGAAAAATAAATATTAGAAAAAAATAATATTTATATAAATTATTTATTAAAAACAATATATATATATATATTCTAAAACAAAATAATAATAAAAAAATATTCTTTATAAGAACTTCTGTAAGGAAGTTAAACAGGTAATGATTATGGATTTAAGCACGATCCCTACAATTTTTTTTTTTTTTCACAAGATCCCATTTTTAAAAAGTCCAGATACCTTCACCCAATCCTCAATTTTACTGAGTAGAGTTTGAACGCACCATATTGCAAGTCGAGGTAACTTGAGATGCTCTGAGCAGAATGGGAACTAATTACAATATGATAACTGACTGATCAAGTTAGTTGCTCCAAAAGTTTTTCAGGTTGTTCCTCCACAGTTTATTTTAGTCTCACAGATTGTGGGCTATATGTCTGTATACTAGCATACGATATAGAGCAATAATTGTGTTGCTGCGGCTGCTGTTAAATTGAATGTATGACTTGTAAGAACCTGATTATCCGAAGCTGTTATCAGCATCTTCAAAAACACAATATACCCCATACTGTGAGGAACAGAGAGTTTCCTCGACACATTTTCACGCCAGTTGATGTCGATCCTTTCAAAAAATAGAACAGATTATTTATCCACCTCTCTGACACTGAAAGACAGTGTACTGTTGTGGTGAGCTGGACAACAATGTCCATGGCTCAGAGTGCAACATTTCTCAAAAGTGCCTTTTTCTTTTTATCCAATAGAGACATTGTTCTTTTTCCAATTAAAGTCAGGTTTTTAAGTCAGTATATGGCATTATAAAGTATACTGTTTGAATATAGTCAGAAACCCTGTCCTATACATATGATAGATTGTATATATCCAGGAAAGCACAGACAACTTGATTTAATAGAAATTAAACAAAAAAAAGGGATAACACCCGAAGGAATGGGAATGTACTGATACCTACATGAGCACCAGAGGTTGGCAGGACATAGTGATAGAAAAGGCCCGGAGGAGGGTAAAGATTAAAGAAAAAGATGACTGGAGGTCAAATTTGTGGAAACAGAATTAAAGTTGAGATTGGAGACAGACGATGAAGAGTGAATAATGACACCGAGGAGATGGAATGAAATGAGACAAATCGTGTTGTAGTGCGAGTGACGCTGTCGAGATAAAAAAAATAAAAATAAAGGAAGGTAAGGAAGAAGCTAAAAGGAGGCACAATAAACACTTGTTTGGATGTGGTTATGAGCAGAATAGATGGGTGTAGAACTGCTTTGAACTCAGATCTCTAAATTGTTTCTCCCATTAAGTATTCCTTATGTATAGGACAGTGTAAACTGTAAAGCAATGGATCCGGCTATGATGTGACAAGTCGTCAGCGGCATTTGCATCAAAGGCATTGCAGGGTAACCCGGAGAGCTATTGAGACCACATGTGTAGAGGAGGGATACTGTAGATGCAGCTCCCCCTGTGCAGTATGAATAATTGTTCACTACTCCTGCTATTGCTACTTTATTATTCCCCCCCCCCACACACACACACACACACACTTTATGGTTGGCTCTTTGCCGCAGATTGTTCGCATTGAAAGGTATCATTCTGTAAACAACATCTCAAATGTTTGGGTTCAGTCTTGAAAGTCTTGAGAATTCCACCTTTCACTCGTCTAAAGGTGCGTTCACACCAAAAGCGATGCGACCGAATCCCATGAAAAGTCAACGTGAGCGGCGCAATTTTCGCCCGTAGTTGAAATATTTAACTTTGAGGTGATAATTTCGCAACTCGGGCCAATCAGCTCTTGAGTTGCTCCGCGCGTCATCGCTGTCCCGCCTCCGTTGAATCGTAACAAGACAGATAATAATGTTATGAACACAATACCAGTGTTTAGATGTTTCGCTCTCGTAGCGCTGGAACCGTTAACTTCCTCGGTGAACGTGACCGAGCTGTATGAGTCAACGGGTGATGATATGAACCCAACACGGGGGCGTTAGATGTTCAGACGTGTGTGGAATGTCCACAACAAGTATAAAGCAGAACGAGTGGTTAGTTCTTTCGTGGTGGATGAAGGAAATTATAACGTTTTTTACGGAGGCAATTAAGCCACAGAGATAAGCCCCGCCCCTCGCGGAGCGTCGCAACGCTTATGGCGTGAACACGGCAAATGTTTGAGCGAGTAAACTCACGCCGTTTTGGGCGACGCGACAAATCGCGGCGCTTTTGGTGTGAACGTACCTTTCCAAAGCCAATATTTTCAGAGTTTGCCGGTCGTCTTGAAGACGTCGACTAAGACTCTTCATACAAACTTGACTAGATTAAGAGTTAAGAGTAGGAAGTGAACATTTCGCAGTCAATCCATGGCCTATCAAACAGGAACGATGAGTGTGTCACTGCATCCTTGAGCATGTGGCCCTGAATGAGCACTCGAGAAAAAACAATTTTTGTATATCTATCTGTCACCAATAGTAGCAAAAATATTACAGCCGACAGAAAACCAAAAATAAATGGTAAGTGATGCAAAAGGATGGAGAACCACTCTGTGCATTTGTTTACACACGGTGGCTTTGTTTCATTTCACAGCGTGTCTTCTTTGTGTTCTTTACTGTGTGTACTGTGTGTACTGTGTGTACTCTGCAAGTGTGTGATTGTCAACCATTGTGTTCACACGTCTGTGTGATGGTTGTATGTCGACCGTAAGTATATATTGATATGTTGATGTCTGAGTAGGTATTGATGTGTTGTGCCTGTTGTGGAAGCCAACGCATATTTGTGTCCTTGAAAGTGTGTGTTTGTGTGCGTCTGAGTGCATGCATGAGGCGCATATCTTCTTACATAAAGCCAAATAGCAGGTCGTCCTTATATTTCCCAAAGAGCAGGTATGCTCTTATTTTGTACATCTACATCCACGCTGACTGAAGCGTAGTTGAATCAGGGCGGGAGCATGACAAATGTCCTAAATATGGAGGTATCCACCACACTCCTCGAGGACACACATCTAAAGCTTGCTCTGTGAAGAAAAATATTGGAGAGAGATGGAGAGACGGAACCATCGAGTGCAACATGGGGAAAAAGGAGGGAAGGGTTGTTAAAAGAGAGATCTGTGAAAGCAGAGTTAATTCACATGAATATAGATGCTATCTATTGGAGAAACAAAAATATTTAACTAACACAGAAGTTTAATGTTGCATTTACATGAAATGTGTATTTTACATTTTGTAGACCCAAAAAAAATTCAAAATATTCAAAATGTTTATTAGTTTATATAGTTGTCGACATGTATCTATAAAATGCAGCTATCTCTGTTATGTGATAAAACAACTTTATCCTTGTTGAGAGAGCTATACATAACATCCGGTTGTAAACTCTTTTAACTGGACAGTGATGCCGTCTGCCGGTGTTCGATTCTGGCCTCACCTAATTGTAACGTCCGCGTCTCGTACTTTAACATATCAGTTTACCGTCTTTGGCCTGCCTGATTACATTTGAATGCAACACAAGTCCTGTTGTGTGTAAGTGCTTTCAGTGCTTACTGTAACAAGTTGTTAGTGGTTTACATCAGAGGGCACGCGATGAAGCTAGAGAACAAACTGCTGACTGTGGCAAACTGCCCTGGACTGTGATGATCATAGACCTACAGCCATTGAATCAGTTTCTTATTTTTCCCAGTCTTTCTTTTTGCAATTTGAACACGCTGGTTATAATTTCCATATCTGCTGGAAGGGGCACATGGTTTAATTGTGCTAATGTTAGGTTGGTTTAGTCGTACCTGCCTAGCAGGTAAATAGACATTGTGTGAGGTTGAATTCTTCGACACAGGCAGCCATGTTGGCAGAACAAAGCCGGACACGCAGGTGTTCAAATTTGTTTGATGCCGCTCAGATTGTTGAGTGTGCGTGCTTGGGTTTCATAATCAAAATAAACAACATGTATCTAGATTCCTCAGTGGGCATGGATGACAGCTCATACCCTCCCATACTGAGAGAAACACTGCAGCAAATACAGCAGTGTAGTAACAGTTTAATCTATAATCGTTATCTTAACTCGCTCCATCGACACCACCCTGGTGCTCTTACCTTCAAGCAAAAAATACTAAATAAACCATTACAAAACAGTCAGATTTGTTCACTATTTTTGCTGAACACTCCACATTAATAGTGTCACCAACAGAAGGCGTGGTCTGACCGAGATGAACAAACGCAGAACATCCGCCAGAGAAAGAGAGAGATGTTTCACGCATAATGCAACCACACAACAGCCAGCAGGCGGGCGTAGGCTGGGCATTGGGCAGCAAGGCTGCACACGTGATTGGCCAAGGAGGTACTGAGGCAAAGGCAGGAAGGAAAGGAGGCAGTGAGGGACTCGAGGGGCATTCAGACCTTTGATGGACACAGGATCTGGAGAAGTGACTCTGTGGCCACGGGATAACGCTGGCGAGCAGCCACCACCTCCCTGAGGCCTGGGAGGAGCGTCACGAGCTACAGCGCCTGGAGGAACATCACACACACACACACACACACACACACACACACACACACACACACACACACACACACACACACACACACACACACACACACACACACACACACACAATATGCGCTCTGACGATACGTGTTGCATAGGACCGACCAGTCACATTTATTATGGAAAATCCAGGTTGCACATTGTGGACAGGATGATAATCAAAGAAAATGTGGCACAAATCAAGAAAAAAAAGGAGGTGTGGTAGCAGACACAAGCCGGGCAACATGTGCTTTAGTTGATCTTCTTCCAGGCTGATAAACAATAGGCAGGGAAGTCAGAACCACACATACAGAGACTTCACATGATGAGCTACTGGCGTGCGCGTAGCCTCACTGACAGGATCCCTCGGAAATGTCCGATCATGGAAAAAAAAATACAGAATGGAGCGTTTTCAACCAGCTATGGACTTCTACGTGTTTGTTTACTGAAGTCTAAAGGTGAAGATGCTTCGGCACTATAGGACCAAACACGCGGCCGGATGAAAGAACTTGACTGATGCAGAGCGCCGCGGGCCGCTGAGGGTTCAGCTGAAGACGCAACAAGGACGTTTACCGAGCTCCGGGAATCCAGGGAGGGATCGGCTGTCAGCCGCGCTTCACACGTCCGCCTCAGACAGCCGACCAGATTTTTCTCACCGAGTGAGAACAACTGAACAATATCAAAAGCACTTATTGCTTTTGTATCACGTTATTCAAATTCTGGTCTTTTACATAAATCTTGTGTATTTTTTTATGAAGGTTGAATGGTCCGTTTAAAGAAATAAATTGACATTTTCATAGCCTTAATGTAAGGTATGGATTCTTACCAGTAGCAGCATTGGTTCGGCCCTCCACCTAATTACCTTTTTTGGATTGAAAATGCGGAAGGTAATGTTTTGATCGCCGTGTATTTGTATGCGTGCGTGCGTTTGTGTTAAAGAAAAAAAAAGAATTAAACCGAATCGCATGAAATTTGGTGGGATGATTGGTTAATCCGGGGACCATTTGATTCGATTTTGGGATTGATCCGTTCAAAGGTCAAGGTCATGACAAGTTCAACATCTTTTTACCAAAGCGAGTTCAATTTATATCCAATTAGCATGCAACTAATGTCAAAATGTTCATAATTCAATGCTAAATCGTGTGATATGCGAAGGTATGCGCTCTACCGAGGGCCCGTTCTAGCTTCTCATGTGGCCCCCTTGCAAAAATGAATTTTGCCCCCCCCCCCGCTCTAGAACGACACAGAAGCATTTTTCCTGATCTTGGCATTGTGTGTAAGTACCTTCCAAAACTGCTTTAGGACAGAAAACAGCATTAACTGATTGACGGTTTGTATGCAAGTCCGATTATTCATTCACCCACTCGTCAGAAGGATAACTTCACTCTCCTTTCAACTCCCCACATCAGCCGATCCTCGTCCACTACAGGCTTTCAAAGTAAGCAACAGCGCTAACTAGAAATAGGGCTCAAAATGGTGCAGTGTTGCTGCATCGCAGAAATAGGTCTTTAAAATATTTTGAATAAATTTTTTTTTTTCAGAGAACTAATATTTAAAACATAATTTTGGGGAAATGTTAACAGCTCTAGAACACTTGATGTAGAGGAGCACTGGGCAGAACAATGCATGCCGTCATTCCTCTTCGGAGTCCTTTCTCCTTTGGCAGCAAGGCAGCGTGAACCTTCAAATATTACACGTGTAAAAGCAAGCGAGCTGTCGGATTGGCGCCGCTGACATTACCAGACGGGAGGGTAATTAACTGCTACCGAGTAGAGTAGAGAGTTTAAATAACTGTTTTACAGTCTGTATATATGGGTGATTTACGTAGTATGTGCGGTATGTACTTGGGAGATGAGTCCATTGTAAACCAGAGGCTGTGGGATTATCCTCAGAGCAGCAGCTTTTGTGGGGGAATTAAATCTATGGTGGTGTATTTTTATAAGCACAATATGGATGCAGTGTTCCCTCTGTGTCTTGCCCTCGCTGCTCTATTCCCACAAAGGCCTGTCTTGAGTGACGCGCACACACACACACACTGACTCTTGCCACATAGGCTCTAATTGTCCCCATAGGGACCCCATGACGACCTATCACCACCACAGGAGGCGCAAAGAAAACTTCATTTATTCTGCTCTCTTGCTGTCTGCTCTTTTCTTTTTTTATTTGACTTTTCTTTTATGTCTTTTTCCCCTTTTATAAATGCCTGTTCTTCCTCTACACCCCGTCCATATAGCATACTCCTCTCTTTCTCTCGCTCTCTCTAATGCCTCTTTTCGTTGTTGTTTTTGTTCTGTCTCTCTCTCACCGCGTCTGGCTCCCCGGAGACGGGCCTTATTATGGGCAATACTCTGCCTCGATAAGAGCTTCACGTCCAGGGATGAGGGGAAAACGTCTCTGCCACACAGAGAAAGAGTAAATGTATACATGGAAGGTGATCAAATATGAAATAAGACATGTTGCCGAAGTTCAGCAAAAGGACAATTTAAACTGAAATTAGAGTGAGATTTAAAATAAATGAATATAGAATAGAAGATTTAATGAAAATCAACAATAATTAAGAAACTATTCTCATCCATATTCTGTACTGCAGCTCCAAGGTAGACTGAACAATACGGGGAGGGTGAAGGTGGGAGGATGCCATAACTTTATTTTTGCTGTTTGTCAGTTTTAGATTTATGACTCCCACCGTCTGCCTCATACTTTCACTGGGCTTCTCCTCTGGGGACCCGAGCCCGCTGAAACTTCTCCAACTCTGGCGCTGTAATTGAATAGCAGAGAGTTCTAATGGAACATTAGACTGTTCCCGTCTTGGCAGGCCCTATTGATTTGGACTTTGCAGCATTGTAAACAATCCGTGCTAAATGTAACTGAGCGGATGCAGACCTCGGTATGGGCAATCATTTCAGGGCTATTGCTGCGCAGCGAGGAACCGGTGCAGTGTGGCGGTGGCGGTGCTTTATAGCGTGTTGCCCCGGGTGGCTTGTTCTTGCAACTTTGTCTCAACAATAATAGCAGGTAATTGTGTTTGTTTGACTTTGTATTTGTGCCGATTGTTCGCGATACAGAAAGAGATGCCTCAGAGTCCATCTGTCAACCACACTTGATCTTAACTGCGTGTCAGCTGAGGTGGTGCAGTGCTGGAACGTTTCCTCTTAGATTAGATTTTCTTTGGAATGCCATTTTCTTTTGTTCGTGGTCACCTCTGGGACAAAGTGGCATGATTGTAAACCCTGGAGGGAATAGCTTTCATGTGATAAAATCAAAAGGAAGTCCAAACGCGTTTCTAATAGTTAGAGGCTCGGATTTTATTTAAATTGATGAATCACAATGCATAGAGAATCGTCTTTTGTCTAGTCGAGGGGATGAGGAGGGACAAACACGTGACTATGTTGAGGAAATGTTACTTTCTGTATTCTTGTTGTTCTTAGTTTGTACTTTAGGTTGAAATGCACTTATTGTAAGTCGCTTTGGATAAAAGCGTCTGCTAAATGACATGTAATGTAATGTAACAACCAGAGAATACGTAGAAAGTCAAAAATAGAAGAAGTTTAACGCAATTTTTATTCTGGTCTATATAAACAAAACACTTCTCCATAAAGTGGGAGTTGTTCGGACAGGTGTGGTTGTGCCAAACACAAAACACATTGCGTCTCTAAAAAATACTTTACCAAAGCAAATACAGAGAGAGCACCGCCCAATAAATACTTTGTGTTTGTAGAAATGAAAAAGGAACCCGAATCTCACCGACTGCCCTCAACCTCCCACCACAAAACTTCCCTCTTAACAGCCTCAGTGTCAGTTTACACACAGCATCAAACAAAAACAGTCTTCCTCCATTTAAACTGGGCCTCACGCTGCTGATTGGCCGCTTGGAGCCCAGGTGCAGGACGACCCGCACAGGTGGAAACCATTTACCTGATTGGCACCGAGAGAGAAAAACAAGAGGAGAGAGGGAAACCTCGGGACGCGTTAACACATTGCTCCAGCTACATATACGCTGCGCCTGGTTATTATATTATATAGATATTTGCAGTGTTTTACAATGATGCATTACACCATTATAAAAACATATATGCCAAACGTTATCCCCATAAGACATATGCTTTGTGTGTTGAGCTAAAACAAAACGTGATTAACACATATATCTAAAGTGTTGATGCTATGATCCATTCATTCATTTTTTATGAGACAATCTTGTTACATGATCACACCCAGCTTTTGATTCACCGGCTCGAAACGGTTTTAATGCAACATGAGATGCTACTTACACCACTTTATTTAATAATCTTCCTTCCCTTGTGCTTAAAAAAACATAACTCACCAGTTTACCATAAAAGAACACTCAACGTGCGGCATCTTCAAGTCCAACAAATGTAAAGCGTATTTGATTTAAACAGCATGACACCTTTAGCAGGTGACACTTGCTACATTTCCACAGCCTTCAGCCTGTGGGAAGGAACAACTTAGACGCGCCATCAGTAATAATAAGTGGCAACGTCAGAAGATGAGAGCTCCACCAAGCAGACACATGCAGAGGGCTTGTCAGATGCCTACGCTTCTTCCCTTTCACCCAAAACATTAAAAAAACATATCAAATGCGAAGTCAACGCCGCCAGTGAAGTTTGATTGAAGATAATAGAAAAAAGAAGAAAGACTAGTTTGATTGAAAGAGGTTTTCAAAGGTCAGTGGGGCCAGAGGAAGGGCCGGTTGTTTGATTATTTCCCCAGAAGCGAGAATAAAGTCTTCATTTTTTTGGACTCATCACTGAGCTTGAGAATGGTGTGTAGTCACGTGGGTGTGTGTATGCGTGTGTTGATGCCTGTATGGGCAAATGTCCACATTTCTTTGTGTCCGGTTTGTGATTGTCATGTGTGTGTGTGTGTGTCACAGGTCTTCTCGACCCATGTAAAAATAGTCTTCATTAACATTTAACAGAATTTTTTAGAATGTCAGGAGAATAAAGGCCCTGGAAGGCTTAGAGGAAACGAGACAGACAACATGAATATTAATCCCTTCTTCCAGAAGACCATACTTCCATTCTTTAGAGGTCACATCATCCAAAAACCACAACAAATCATCAGACAACTTGAGTGGAGAAAAAAGGATAATGATAATCCATATACCATGATAAATCAAAGACGTGTTATAACACTGTTATTAACCTGTTATGACCCAACTTTAGTAGACTACACTACCAATATTCAAAACCAATCATTCACCCCTAACCTTAACAATAACCAACCACTGAGCAGGTGCATTTCAGGAGATTTTAAAGAATGCCCTTTCACTAAAGGTCCATTAAAATAAGTGTGCCGCTTCCTTTTACCAAATTGCTTCACCTTTTAAAGTTTCTGGCATCAGACTGTGAAGACGTTGGTTGCCGAATATGTCTCCATATATTCCTCTAATGTGGACCACCTCACAGTAGTTTAAACCCCTTCTGCGCGCGTGTCCTGGATACAACACATCATCTTAGTTTCTTCACTACTGCACACTGCACTCTTTCACTGGATGGTAATGTGTTATCGCCGGGCTGTTTTTCTCAAAACACAGAAGCTGTGTATAGGAAGAATTTCATGCAAGAGAAAATACGGGGATATAATTCATTACTTAGAGCTTGTATATGGAGGTTTCCCTGCTTTATGTAATTCAGCCTTTGTTATTCAAACCTGTGCTCTGTTCTCCTTTCTAACACCACCCCATGGGGATGCCCATGAAATGATAAGCCCTCCTTAATAAAGTAGTTTAAAAAAAGCAATACCTCCTTTTGAACACCTAACCTTCCTCGTAGGCTGGAGGCAATATATTCCTTCACATCCATAAATGCTGCATTGCTGGCATAAAGACAGTAGTAACCATTGAGCACAAGGCCATCAGCTGTGTGCCAACACTCCATTTAACATTTGATTTAGTGAACTACACACACTCAGGGTCGTTGATAGTTGGCTGGGTTTCTTCTTCTTTAGTGCAGTTATATTCTAGATTTTATTACCTCTGGGATTTTGGCTCTGTGTCGGTCCTTTACTTCTTCAACAAACATACTTCAGAATATAACAGCCACAATTCAACACAAAAAGAAGATGAAAGACGACTTTAAAGCGGGAAGCGCTGAGTTTTCTCTTTAAATTAAAGTGTGAACACTCCGATCCTTGGTTATGTGCAGTAATTGGCATGATGATCGGCCGAGCAGATAGCTTTGTACTGACACATTTATCTTTTAGCCCACAGCTGGTTTCAGTAAGAGCGTCAGTGGGGAAATGAGGGCCTGTATTAAAGAGAAGGAGAGTCAAGAAGATAGAAGTTCTCTTAAACACGCCATGCATTCAAGTGTGTTAAAGCATTTGTTCCATGGTAATCACCGTGGCAAATGAAGTGTGTAGAATATATGCTCTTACATGGAAGAGACTCATGTCACAGCATGACCATTGAAGACGTGTTTAAATCCAGTGCCGGATGATCAAGGGAGGTGAAGCATAACCTCTCGCACAATTATTCACACAATACTTTGACATTATGAAGTAATACATATTATAAATGAAATTGATACTTACTTTCCTAATACTAAACTAAATTAAAGCTAATTGACACATTTTTACACATATCAGCCTACATATGACAAGTGGCAAGAAAAGATACACACACACACACTCATACACGGCCAAACACACACACATTCCATCTATGTGTTGAAGTAAATATGCTATACATTTTCTATTTCATGTACATACAATTTGATGTTCTCATGCTGAAAAAAGCACTCTAGTTAAAATAGTCCGAACTGACATTGATAATGGGGTTTTGAAACACTCCAGCACACACCTCGTCCCTGCCGCTGTTCTGTATGCGCAGGTTGTTTCTAGGGGAACGGTCACCATCAACTGTGTGAATTTAATTAAGGATGGACATTTGAATTAATTAACTAGAGGGGAGTGTGGCATTACACTGTTCTGGCCTCATGACATTAAACACACACTCATACACATGTGCTTGCACACACACACAAGCTTGCACTGAGGAAACACACACAGATTAGATTTAATTACCAGTGTGTAGATCATTGGTACAATGTGGTTCAGCCATAATTACATATTGTACTCTTGCTCTCTCTATGTGTGTGTGTTTGAGAATAAGGGCAAGACAAAATAAAAGACAGCACTGTGGATCAGTTGAATTTCAGTCACATGAGTGCACAGTAAGCAGGTTTCATTGGTTGCTGCTCTGGAGTAACATTCACATATTCGCAATTCTTACTTCTTGTAAACTCAGCTCGATAGACAAGTCTTTGCAGTGACATGTCTCTACTGAAACCTACACATTTCCATGGATTCATCCACCAAACGTCTACGTTTTAAGTGTAAACTGGTACTAAGAAAGTGGTGGTTTGGTGTTTCAAAAAGGATGGAAGCTGGAGGAAACTGTGATTGAGAGCAGTCACAATTGACCCTTCACTAAGCCGTGTCCCTTTGGTGTCAGACTGACATAACTAGAATGGAGCCCACTCTTTCACCAGCTCCCTGAAGAAATATCACATTTTTAGAAAAAGATAAATAATTACAGAGAGAATGAGACAGATAGTTATAAATTATGTGTTTAAAGGAGACATATACAAGATGTAGAACTGACTCACCAGTGAACACTAATGTTGCAGTTTACCCGGCCATCGAGACAAACACACTGGAATTAAGGAGTAACAAAAGGTCCATCCACAAAACGAGCCTGGAAAATAAGAAATATCTGAAACGATTGCATGAGAGTGTATAGAGCAGAGCTGAATGGTTAACGGACCCCAGTTCACAGCAAAAACATATTTAAATATGTACATAAAAACCACACCTGCTAATAATCCACTTTTCACCTGCGATGCTCTCAACACTTTTAATACCCTTGAGGTTAATTCATGGGAAAACACCCGGTCTGGTGAATCATTTGGAAAAAAAGCACTGTGATATAGGAGTGTACAAGATGTGTTGATTAAGTAGCACACTCCGTTGGTCAGGTGGTGGCTAACAATGGGCTTCTCTGAACCTGCAATAACAGTGAATCTGCTTTGTTGGATTGTAGACATGTTTCTAGTCAACAAACAGTTGGCATTAGAGGCAATGAATGTGCAGCTCACAGTCTATGGGACGGACCAAGTGGTACACCATATTGCCCACAAAAGGTATAGCCCTAGTGGATTGAACTATAACTTATTTTCTGATTATATCAGGTAAAATCTGCAAATATTATTAGAGCTCCAGAGACACGTCCTAAAAGGAGAAAAATAAAAGTGGGTGGAAAAATTATAGGTCAGGTAAGTATGAGGAAGGTTCATACAATCCCTAGCTGATGCTGGTTTTGAATAGGTCAAATGAAGTTAGGAACTTGGTTATCTATTCAATTTGCTTGATAAGGGATGGCTCTTCATAGAGCATACAAACTGGAAATTAACATTTGTTATCAACATTTGCATGGAGATACTGTATGAATAAATTGCCTCCGGCACATGGACAGACTCCCACTCCTCCCTAAAGCAGTAAGATGCGGCAGTCTTCAGACATCCATTCCGTTTCCTTCCTTGATGTAAAATCATGAAGGAGAAAGGTTCCCGTGACAGAGAGGTCCACTTTCTCTGGGGCCAGCACAATAACATAGCAATAGATCTGCCACAGAGAAAATCCCAGTGCTGTACTCAGATGTCAGCTTGGCACAGCCGAGGTGATAACTAGACGATGGTCTTGTTCCTGAAGGTGTTAGTGCCAAACGTAAGAGCCAAATCCCAGACCGTAACAATGGGAAGCATTGCACCAAAGATGATGTCATCCAGCCAACTAGATAAGTAGAAACTGGCTAAGTAATTGGTCCTTCCATATGCAGCAAGATACACAACTTAAAAGCAGCATATATAAACTCACTACACACAGCATCAACAAGATTGCATCTAGAAAATAGCAATACTATTAAGTATATGAATTGCAATATTCAACCCACGACCTTATACACAACAAAAGGTGTCTCTATAACCACAGTTAAGTGCATTAAGTGACATGTGGTATGTAAGTGTATCTAAAGTGTCTCTTTCAATAAAAGAGCTTCCAGCAAACTATGCATGGCAATATACTACATGTGATAAGTATTTAGCAAAAAACAGCTTTTTAACACACTGAAAGGAAGAGCATAGACATTCAAGAATAAAACCTAATGGTGTGCTTCAAATCGAGGGAGACAAAGGACACGAGAAATGCTGGGAGTGTATTTGCTGCAGTTTGTTGTTAACAACACATTGTGAAAAGTAGATATGAAGAAAAACAGAGCAAACACTGTGTGGGTCTCCAGGAGGATAAAGACCCTGATCAAAGTACAATGGATAAAACATAAAACAGGAACCATGGAAACCAAAACTGTCCTTGATAAAAGAAGATGGGACAAAGTCTTATAAAGGAGTCCCTTAGTTGGATTCTCTAACTTAAAGGCACATTAGAAATACCAAATACAAGATTCTCACCACCGTCAAATATAATGTACCTTTATTGTGTATCACTTTGAGAGGCTTCTCCTTTCCAAATATAATTCCATGAAAAGATAACTTCATGACCAAATGGCACTATAACAGGTTTGGGGCTGTCACATGTCGGTTTCTCCCCACAAGTAGCAACGGATGAGCACACAAGGATGATATTTGGTAATATCTTTTATTGAGACTGCAGATTGTGCCTCAAATCGCCACTCTTTCGCTCCTCAGTCCCTACTGCTCCTTTATGGGGACAGATTCTCTCTCACACACACACACACACACACACACACACACACACACACACACACACACACACACACACACACACACAGATTATCCCACGCTGGGGTTGATTAACAATTAACCACCAGCTGAGGCCAATTAGACCTTGTCCTGAAATCGTTCCCTGAGCCACACCCCCCGCTCCACCCACTCTTCAACCAAGCCCAAACACCCCCCCTGGCACAGGCACATCTTTCCGAGGACAGTTATGTAAAAAAGTAACGTAAGTCACACAGCGGAGGGAACTAACGTTAGGCACTGAGATCAAAGTGAGATATAACAAGCATGTAAATAAGCAGGGGGTCTTCAGTTGCCTGGAAACCCGAGCTTTGGAAATTAATTGAAAAGAAGACAGTTGAAAGATAGTTCAAGGACAAATACAATAGAAAAGAGAGATGTGGTATTGTACTTTATCTGTATGAAAAATATTGCATCTATATGTTATGTATATCACATCCTTAGACAATGTCTTGAAGAACTATTGAAAAGTCTCACATTTGAGAACCGTTTTAGTCTTCTATCCCAACTTATCTCATCATTGGATCCCTTGTTTCAACACTCATTGCTACCCTGGCATAGTGTCCATTAGTTGTTTTGGTCCTTCAGCACGACCCCACGAGGCTTTTTACTGCATTCAAATTGTCTATCTGCAACAAACAGAAGGCAGTTAGCGACTACATTTTCAACATAGTGGAGCACTTAGCAGCTAAAGAGTGAGACACTTCCCCCAGGAGTTGGTACAGGTGGCCAAATCATTATTTCTTTTGAGTTAAAAAAAACAATTGTCACCTACTCATGTCTCACTCCAGTGTGTCTATAGTATCCCATTTCTGTATTGAATGTCCCAACCACCATTTAGAGAAATTACTCTGAGGCCCTTCTTTCGCTTTTGCTAAATTTCCATTAAGCTCTGCCTTTCCACTCAGACTCCCAAGGTGTCTTGTAAATTAGCACTTAATGAGCATTTCACTCGGTGTGTACCATCCCATTGCCTTCCACATCTGTCTGTACCGCTCACACCTATCTATCGACATGAAGTCACGTCTCTCATCTCTCAAGTCCTTTGGCGGCGGATGTGTGATGCCAAACAGAAATTCCGTGGTTGCCACGCTTTTTATGGTGACACATAATGACATCATGTTATCTGCACATTATTTTTTTAAAGGGATGCGTTCTAACAGATTAATTTAGCTCCATGGGTTGGAACCATTCTCTGTCCCTTCTATCTTCATCATGTGTGATCACTCTGATCAATTCCCACTTGTCTCTCTCACACTCTCTTCTCATATCTGTCAACCATTCCCTTGTCCCATTTTATGCAATGTTCCTCCCATCAAGAGAATCCACTTCATCTCTCTCATGTCCCGTCCTTGTAAACCATTCCCAGTCATTATGAAGGCAGCTACTCGACTGGGGATTTCATCACATGGCTGAGAGCTCTGCAGAGATGCCAACATCAGGAGATCCCCGTCACAGCAATGAGACACTAACAGACTACAAGACATACTGAACTGCTAGAAAATGAGCCAAAAAGCCCTGAGGACCTTTGTTTGAAGTGTCAGCTCCTCAAACCACATGTAAACACAAAGGTTGCCCAGTAAAGGATGCTCCAGACTGAATAGGACATAAACAAGTGTTCTCCTCCCTTGACTGTTTCCATACAAATGATGACACGTGCACAAATTTAGTTTTTTAGCGTGGTGTACCAAGAATCCTGTACAACAAACAACAAAGTCTGAGACATGCAGTCCATCTGAAAAAGTTTGGAAATGTGCCCTTCAAAGTTTAGCAAAAACAGAACAACTATTTTGCAGGATTTCTTAATTGTTTTGTTGTTATATACGATTTAACAGGATTGAGTCCTGAAAGAAAATAAATAACACACAAACCCAACAGCTTTAAGCCCCCCAGTGGGAATACAGAATAACTGTATTCCATTTGAGTTTCTAGTCAAACATTTCTTTTACCGGGAGAGAAAGGATAACATACATTAAACAATAGCTCTGACTATGGGATGACAACTGGTGAGGCTGAGGTGGATGACAGACGCATCAATACATTTTGAGAGAAAGAGAGAGAGATTATATTGACTGGTCACTGAAGAACACAACACATGTTGGTACATTTATGTACTCAGCATGTTTTCTACTCTAAACTGAAACTGTCCGTGGTTGAAAGCATTTCCGTTGTCATTGCCTCCTCGCTTTAATTTTCTTTTGTGTCCTTTCTTTTAACTCCAGCTGCACTGTCTGTGACGTAGATCCGGTTTGAAACCAATAACCTTGAGGCGAAAGATAAGCAAGTGCATCGCTGTGTTGTATTCCTCCTTGCAATGATAACTGTGATCTAGATTAGTTCTGGACCCAGCAGCCTTTAGGCTAGTAATAGACCAGTAATGCAAGTGGTATTTATCTGTGCTCCCTACGATCTGAGTTGCTTTGATGGGATGGATTGTCCTGACTCTGTAGAGGTGACAAGGTTAAAGATTCTGTACAGCCATTCAAGGAAAGGCACAGATAATGCGCACACACTAACACCCATATACGCCTGAGTTCAGTACAAATGGAAAAGGATCTGTCATAATCCCCGGGGGGAATTGGACGGGAAAGAGACAGCAAGGAAACTACAGGAAGGAAGAGCGATGCCAGAGCCATAAAACACGTACAAAGATGTATCAGATTTTAAATGAATTTTGAAAGACACAATATCATTCCAAAGATTTCTATTTGAAATCCATGAGTCTGCAACATCGACCCGAGAGCCATAACGTGGCCACGAAAGCAACACAACACCAGTGATGAGGAAAAGGGAAGGAAACAGAAACTAATTTAAGGAGTAGTTGTCTTAGGTTGTTTTCAATAAAAGTATTCATGAGACTGTGTGTGTGTGTGTGTGTGTGTGTGTGTGAGTAAGGCATCCAGTATAAGTCTCAGAAATTTTGCTTGATCAATTATCTATTAGCAGCAAGGCTTGTCTGCATGGGCAGGTGTAAGTGAATACACACATACACACCTAGACACATGCAGGTGGATAAGCTCAACGTCTGAATACTTACTTTACACATCATGGTATTGTCTCCTACAAAAGGGCCTCCTTACACACTTGTATAAACTCTCTTTCACACACAGACAAACTTTTCCCGAGTTAACTTATTACTCTTCCACCTCGAGTGTTTGTACCACCGGGGAATTTCTCATGGCAAATGGAGCATTGCAACTTTATCTGCTCCGCCATGCTCTCCTCCTCCGTCCTCTCCACTTATCTTGTCTCTTCTCCTCTCCTCAGCCATGCCACAGGATACAGAGAACGTGCCTCCATAGAGCCACGTGTTGTCATGAAGCGGCCATTGCCGGTCCTCCGTGTTGATGCGGGAGCTCTGCATGTGTGCTCTGCGATGTGATCTCTGTTTGAACGCCGGCTCCATACTGAGGAGCGAGGATGTTCTATGTTTCAGTACGATAACCTTGAGCGTGACCTTGTATGTGCTCTGAAGGCTGGTGTGGTGCACTATGTTGTGTTTGAGCGGACATGCCTGTATTTGTACATCATGTTTATTTCTGCTGGTCCTTCAGTGCAGGATCCTGATTCAGCACTCCATTGATCTCACGTCGGCTCCATACAAGTTTAAAGCCGACATAGACCCACTAGTCCGGATTTATATTTATATAATAATGACATTACTGAATATGTTTGGATATATTTTATTTGTGTTGGTGGGGCAGCGTCTCAGTGGAGAGAGCCACTGCCTGACAGCAAAAAAGTACTCTAGTCAGTTAGTCAATGTCAGCTGGATGCTTTCTGCGTAAAGCGTGCACACTTCCCCTGGGTCTTTTGGGGATTTTTTTACTGGTTGCAGAATTGCCCATTTGAAAATGTGAATGTGTTGTACTTCAACTCTGTCAAAAACTGGCATCCTTTAACCCCACCTGCCATCCCTTTAAAGAATAAGACAAGTTAGAGCATGAATGAATGGGTCCTTTTTTTTACAGTATGCTTGGCTTTCAAAAATGTTACGTTAAATATATTTTTACATATTTATATATAATCTAAATAGTTGCGCTGCTCTTTATTTTAAATTTTAATTGGTAACTAAAAATGGGAGACTGGATTTAGATTGCTTCACGAGTAGCCAGTTAAAAAGTTAATTTTAAGCCTCTTTGTGTCAGGTTCTTATGACGGGGTGAGGCTCGGGCGCATAGAGACAGGCTGGATGCAATATGAAGAAAATTACTTTTTAATGAGGCAAACAGTTTACAAAAAAAACAAGGTCCAAAATTAGCAGGCAGAGAATCCAGGTTCAGGGAAGGCAGGGTCAACAGGCAGAACCAGGAGCACGGACCGGACGACGGGAAAAGGACACAGGACTATCGACGACAATCCAACAGGAGACAAAGGAAAGGACTGGCACAATATATAGGGGGGGAAACACAGGTGTACGACATCAGACACTAACGAGACAAAAAACAATCAATCAAGACAGAAGGCACATGAGACATAGGAGACACGGAACACAGGAGAGACAGAACAGGGTGTTACACTTTGCTCTCCACACGGATTGTTTACCTGCCTGTAACCAACGCACGCTAAACATGATTGGTCAATACCACACAGAATAAAAATGGGAAACCAGAAAGCTTCCAATACCAACACATTCAATCTGTTTAGAAATGAGTTTAGAGCTAAATGAGTCAGAGACTGTCAAACAATTTACAAAGAAAGAACAACAAGCTACTAATGTTGCGTCATGCCGTCGCTAGCCTCCAGAGTTTCTGTTCATGCCTTCACGCCAGCGGCAGCCGGTCCAATCTCCTGAACGGAACACCTCAAGCAAAGTTTTTCGCAGTTGACTCGTCAGAATGTGGTGGTCAAAAGTCACAACACATAACTGAATAATTAATATGCTAATACAGACAATTTCGCACAAATGTCGTATAGGATAAAAAAATGACCACAAGACGGTTGTTGTATTATGTCTACTTTTTTTTCATTTTACTGAGATTGAGCTCAGGCTCTGCAAACATATCCACAATAAATGTTTGACTTATGCCTCAGCAGGACTAACGGTATCCTCAGATTGTGTGCTTAAAACCATTATATGAAAATGCTTTCCTGAGCCCTTATCTGAGATGTTATATAAAAATCCCTCAGATATATTTAATCTATAAGCCCCAAGGTAGCAAGGTATTATTTGTAAAATATTACTTGCAGGATCGTCTTTTGTTTATTGCAAATCTCTGGAATAATAAATGCACAGGTAGCAACTCTAAGCACTTGTTCCAGAGGCCACAGTGAAATGCATTTAAAAAATCTCATTATTGTAATTATGTTTAGATTTTCATAAATCCTTCACATTGGAATACACAAGTCAAATCATTCTGTGGGATCAGCCGGCTTCTGGCTACCGCGCACACATTGCAGATTTAGAGGCCAGCTGATGCACTGAGGAAAGGTATACATATGTTGTGAATATATTTTGCAAGGCAAACTGAATTATGAATAGTCATAAACTTTGGACATCAATAACATCCCATTTGTGGAGCAATGTGACAAAGGTGGTTCGTCTAACGTGACTCTCATGCAGTATTCCTTTCCAGATGGCATCTTTCTCTTGAGCTGTGTGACTTTGTTGCTCCCTGATGCATCATACATTATCGTGGAGAAGCAGGAAGTGGAGGGCTGACGTAGTGGCTTCTGTTTATGGATTTATTTGGTGTGTCTATCTCTAAAACAAATGTTGTGCGCTTTACCCTCCTCTCCCTTGCATCTCTATCTTGCTCCCTCTCCTTTTTCCCACTCTCCTCGTTTCAAGATTTATCACTGTGCAACCCTGAAGCCGGGAGGTCCCTTCTTTACCTATGCTTCTCCTTCCCTCCCTCCAACTCTTCTCTTTCTGAAGCCCTATTCCTCACCTCTCTGTTTGTTTACCCCAAGCCCACCAAACCACCTCTCAACCTTTCTACCTGTCTGTATGTAGTTCTACCTTTCCCCCTTTAGTAAAGAACAAACCTGTCTGTGGTCTGGCAGAAAGAGCAATGGGGCTTGGCGGCACAGTGGAGCCTTTAACTCCGGAAAAATGCTCCTAGAACTCCCATTAAATAGATTTGAACACTCTGTAAACTTTTCAGGGATAGCAACAAAAGCAATTTAAACGACTTATAGATGCCTCTGTGCCAGCGATAGCAATGACCAGATGCATTATGTTTTTAGATATGTCCTTCTAGTCCAATTCAGCGATCATACTTTATTATAATAACATTGTCATAATAGGATATTATTATATCATAATAGACTATTATGACAATAAATGTATACACCTATGTATGGCAATGTAATAACATTGTCTAATATGATAATATTATGACCGTAAATGTATACAATTATTATGAAAATGTTATAACATTCTCTAATAGGATAATATTATGACAATATATGTGTACACTTATTATGACAATGTAATAACATTGTCTAATAGGATAATAGTAAGACAATAAATCTATACAACTATTATGACAATGTTATAACATTGTCTAATAGATACTAT
The DNA here is from genome assembly GCA_036178185.1 of Liparis tanakae. Taxonomy (NCBI): domain Eukaryota; kingdom Metazoa; phylum Chordata; class Actinopteri; order Perciformes; family Liparidae; genus Liparis; species Liparis tanakae. The sequence continues at coordinate 18,417,957 of CM070110.1, read as the reverse complement.
AATGACAATACATGTATACACCTATTATGACAAGGTAATAACATGTTTTAATAGGATAATAGTATGACAATAAATGTATACACTTATGACAATGTATTATCATTGTGGATAATATGATGTCAAGAAAATGTCCCCCCTGGGGATGGATGAAGTAAACATCTAATCTAATGGGATGGTGTTTTGGACAGATATAGATGCAAACTGCTCTGAGAAGAGGCACGCATACGGGCATGCAACCGCCAGGTGGTAACTCAAGTTTTCGAAGTAATATATGTATAATAGCATATTTTTGCAGGATTTTACAATACCCCAGTTCCAGTCAATGAATCTTCACCTGAGTCGTGAAGAAATCATCCGGTATGTGCAAAAAGACAGCACATTCTTCCCCATCTAGCTGGAGAGCTGGATTAATGCTTTCAATCGTTTGTGTCTGGAGACTTGCAAATAGCAAACACCTGCGATTGTTGTGGTTATATAGAAGCTTACCCTGCTGTATATGTAAATATAAAAAAGCACCAGTGTGTCACACTGCACACATAAACAAGAAAATGAATGCTTGCGTGGAGATGGCTTTTTTTTTACACAAACAAACTACGTCCAAAAGCAGGATGCTCACAAAGCACAGTATCAATTCCTTGCTGACATGATGTATTCACTAAATATTTATTTGTAATATACCGGGCTTTGTTGTACCTCATGCAGAGCACAGTCGGAGGTATCCATCAGATGTTAGATACTTGTACCGCTGCGTATAATTGACACATGTGTCAGTGTGAGTATGGATATGCTTTAAGACCCCTGTCACACCTCTCATTATCGGAGATGGTCAGAGCTTTAGAAGGACAAATCCTAAGCTTGTATCTGTTAAACGTGCTTGTGATTCAATCATCGGGAGATGGAAGGAAAAGCGACACCGTTTATTATTTGGTGTGGGGGAGAGGAGGGCGGGTAAGTGTGGGTTTGCTCAACCTTTATCTATTGAGGGAAGAAAGCGTGCTTTTAAGGGCAGAAGTGCATAAAACTGACTAAAAACACTCCGCGACGGGGACTCGACCGTCACAAGCCCCTCTCTCGGTCTCTAAACCAACCACGGTTCGACCGAGAGCCGGAGGTCTCCCAGTTAATATATATCTCTCCCAGTACAAATGCCAGTGTGTGTGAATAATCAATACTACATTACACGTCATTTAGCTGACGCTTTTATCCAAAGCGACTTACAATCCTGTTACATTTATACACCGTAGACGCAGCTACAGGGAGCAATTCAGGATTAAGTGTCTTGCTCAAGGATACAGCTAATTTACCTGATGTCCCGTCAAATCCTTGACCCCTCTATTCGTGTTCCTTAGCATCACCCAGACTTAGGGGAAGAAGCTTTCACGATCCCTTTCACACAGGATTTTGAGATAAGACATTTGGTGATACAGAATATATTGGATACATACATCACATCATAACGTAAAAGAAAGTGACTATGCAGGCATGTTAACGCACATTAATATCCGCTTACGTTTATGCAGTCCGCAGTAATAACACATTTTAGTTCCAGATAGTTGGGCTATGAAACCTGGAAGCACAGTTCAAAGAGGTTTTAATTGGATAACAAAGGAAGTGGGATGCATACATCCTGGGTGTGTCTGTGGCACCTGGTCGGTTCATACAGAGGGTCGATGTCATAAAACCCTCAGACAGCAGGCCAGGAGCCCTTTTCTTTTGATAGAGGTCCCTAACCCACCCCCACATTCTCTCTTTTCGACATTGAACCAACTCCCTCCGTCTCCGCTGGCTTGATGGACGGCCCTGGTGTCTCCGTGGGTCTGCTTAAACTAGGGTGACCAGACGTCCGGTTTTCCCCGGACATGTCCTCTTTTTGAGACCAAAAGAAAGCGTCCGGCAAGGTTTCCAAAAACGTCCGGGATTTTGCTTCGTCGGATATTTCCGTTTCTCTGGGTCTTTCACAAGTTTTCACCCCTTACAAGTTTTGTAAATGGTATCTCCCTTACGTTCCACCTGAACAGTGATTGGTCGACTGATCTCAGTGTTGCCAGATAAACAAAAATCCCCCTTTTAGGCATGTATATCACAAAACAGGCAGAATAAGAGAGATCCGCGCGCCTCGCTCTCAACTGTGATGTGCTCACAGGGGTGGGCAGACTTTCACTAGACATGTTCTCTTTCACTTTTTTTTCTGGGATCAGACCTCTGCAGACCCCTGAGACAGCTCCCCCCAAAATAACAAACACCCTAAATATGATTGACCGCAACGCAGTCGCTCACTAGTTAATTACACATATAACATCACGGTTTAGGAAACATTCCTGCTGTGCTACACCGGCCTCGTTCTGTTTCGGTCTTTGTTTAGATGTAGGATTTTGATTGCTTAGTAAAGATGCATATATTGACTTTTTGTTCCGAGCCATAGCTGACCCTCATTAACCAATCATTAACCGTTAGCCGCAAGGTTAGTGCCTCGCACTCGGGGGGCGCAGGGGTTGAAGTGCCTAACAAGCCGCCCAGCTGCAACGATAACCCAATGCACTAACAGATTGAATCCATAATTTGCAGGCAGCTGCAGTGTGTGTGCGGCAAACAGGCGACTGAGTCCGCGGTTCACATCGGAGAGAATAAGCAGGCAAGATTCTTCGTGGACTTTCGAAGCGAGTCTCCAACCACCGTGCCGCAGTACCACTCTCCGTCTGAACTCCTACTTTTTTTTTACCGAAACTCCAATTAAACCAATGGGAGGAAAAACTATAAAGAAAAGATGTTTTAATGGGAAACTCTGTTGTGCGAAGAAAGGTGTGTGTGTGTGGTCAAAATGTATGTCCGCATGAACGGGAGCAGACACTGCGGGAAGGAAGTGGATGAGGAAAACAGTCAAGGCTGTAAGGCTCTAAATCACCCAGCCCAACGAACCGAAAAGAGTTCATAGAATAATACACGACCGGAACCACTTAAAAGATACATAAAAAGTAGATGATGGGGAGCCAAAAACTCACCCCGGAGGTACACGGGCCCCAATCGTGGCGATTTCAGCTGTCAAGTCTCCAACAACTCACCCGGAGCCACGCGCCTTTCTCCCCAAGGTTTCCTGAGGCCGCCTTGAAACGAGCCAATGAGAGCCAAAGTGGTTTTACAAAAAGAGAAATTAATTCAATTGTAGACAACCTTGAATAGCGAAACTTGTGACAATTGTATCATGGTGCATGTAGCTTTGATCAAAGCTGACTTTCTCATGATTGTAAGTATTAATTGCATGTTATAATTCTTCAGCTCCATGTAACTCCATCTCAAATGACTTTGTAAGGAAACCAATACACTTGGTATTAAGCAATTAAATCAAGCCGTACAATAACAATGGCGATTTCTTTTTTGACAAAGAGGTCTAAAATGATTGCTGTAATCTAAAGAAAGCCCTGACCTTCGATGTTATGCTTGGTCCTTGAACACACACACACACACACACACACACACACACACACACACACACACACACTCACACGACATGAGCTAACCGGCTCAGTCGCATGCCGTCTGATCTAAATGGATGTATCTGATCTCCAAACTGTTAACACAAGTCATGTACAGGACATGGATTTTAAATAGATGACAAGGCTCCTGAGAGCTCATAAAGACCCTTGAACATATTAAATCCAAGTACTAAGAGAGTTAGATGATAAGCAAACCCTGCTCTATCTTCTGTTGTTACATGGCCGTGGGGACCGAAAACAACAAATTAGCACATAAGCACACCAACAAACACACCACTTATTTAACAGTCCTTGCTAATTAGCTGAATTAAAGTTGAGGAATGTAGGGGCGCTGCTGGCACTCTTATGTTTTAGCCCAGGCGATAAATTATATAAACTGCCTTTACTGACACATTTCTACAGCTTTCCCTGTCGGCCTTATCACCCCCACTCTGTGACTCGTTCACCACTTTTATGTGCACTTCGCGTCACTGTCGTTCACTCATCTGTGTATCGCCATTGTTCATTAAAGCTCCTACAGAGTACCAGACACATATCGACAGTGGTGTGACTGAAAACAGTTATGTTCAAAAACGTTAATCCTTTTTTTATTTTCTTGCTGTTTTAACTCAGATTAAAGTAATGTGACTGTAATTAAAGAATCTCCATTTCAGAGAAAAAAATGCACTTTTGAAAAATACACTTTTGAACAATGCATTTTTAGAAGAATGCTCTTCATGAGGACTTTGGAAAAATTCACTTTTAAAAAAATGCACCTTTTAAAAATAATGCACCTTTTTAAAAAATACACCTTTTGAAAAATGCACTTTTTTTATGCACTTTTGTAACAGTGCAAAAAAAAGAGTACATGAATTACACACTTGAAAATAATTCCATCACCATTCAGAGATCAAACAATGTTAAAGCCTGTGGGTCATCTGCTAGATTTGTGCCTAGAAGATATGAAACGATTACAGTACCATCCTGCAAGGAAGAAAAAATAACCTTTTTCAGTATAACTCCAAAAGGATGTACTTCAAACCAATATTAAAATGAGAACACATCAAACCACCATCAAACATCACGGAAATCCCACTGAAGATCAGAGCTGTGATGGCAAGAAATGAACCTTTAATGTTACAGATATATGAATAGGTTTTCATATATAACGCCTGTTGTGGGTACGGCCCATCCGTTAAATTGTCCTGAACTAGTACTGCACTGTAGCACCCATCACATGTGTGCAACGTGCCTTTTTAATCATTTAGAGTATGTGCTACTTCATAGAGAAGACTGATCTTTTGAATGATGGATTTTAGACCTAAGTTATCAACAATATTGCCTGAAAGGATTTTTGTTTTTTTACGGCACCACAGACAAGCACACACACTGTCTACCCTTCAGGGGTATAGTATGATGACATCACAAAGTCTACTTCAAATTGTTGTATTGTTGTAGTTTTGCCGTTATTGTTAAATGCTCCAACTTTTCACTTAGACAATACCGGTCCCATTGTTTGTCTTGCTTGATAAACAGACATTAGCAACTATTTAATATACAGCAATTATTTACAGCCCGTATTCACAGGCATTTGCATATGAGTGCTTCATCTAATGAGATTTCCCAACTATATGGTTGCATTTCTAAATGGCCGCTCTATATGAATGGAACCAGGCCTGCTCATGCACGCCGCCCATTGAGCTGGAATGAGTCGGAGCGCATTACATCTGCCTTGCTTTACAAAGCGCCCATCGCTTTTAACAGAGTGGAAAGATAATATAGTGAAGCCTATCACACGCCCCGCTGACAGAGATTCATCCAGCATACATGAAGCAGATGAGGGAGGTGCTGCACAATAAACCGTGTCGAGCACACATTTGTTGTTCGGCAAGTTTGTTACCCGCCTGTGTGTGAGTGGTGTGTGCATGTGCACATGCACTGCGATGTGTATACTCATTAGGATGGTAGTGTGTTTGTGTGTAAGTGTGTTTTTCACATCTGGAATGAGCGTATCACAAACACACAAGACTCAAGTTGTGTGTATGCTTTTGTTGTATGTTTCCTGCACCACGTAAAGGTAGACCACAAAATGAGAGAGAGAGAGAGAGAGAGAGAGAGAGAGAGCGAGAGACAGAGAGAGAGATTTTTCCATTTCAACGGATCAACGACTTTCCAATTTTAACACAATTCTCATTTGGAATTCAGACCGGAATGCAGCAAGATATTAATTTTGGGAAATCAGCAGAGAAATTAGGTCACCTGTGAGCCATTCATTTCACGCCGAGAAAACAAATAAGCAATTTAGAAGTGGGAGTACGAGAAAGGAAAGAGAATAAAAAGATGATGTAAGTGTAGTAATATATATATATATATATATATATATATATATATATATATATATATAAATATAATGAAAGAAGGGGAAAAAAGTTGGTTCAGATTGTGAGTATAGGACGATTGTACTCACTGGTAGAGACAGAGAGACAGAGAGAGAGAGGGGGAGAGAGAGAGAGAATGAAAGACGATGAAAATGAATGGCAGACACAGGCTTAGCATTCATTGTAACACACGTCCACTGAACGTAAACCGATGTGGCAACATGTGGCAGAGGGCAGGGACAAGGTCACACTTGCATTTAGCTCATTTATGTTGAGAATAATCAATACACACACACAAACACACAGACACACACTCAGACACACAACTTGAAACATGCAAACACACTCACAGACAGGATGCTGTCTTGAATAGATTATTCAAATTGGATGCAGAGTATGTCAGGCAGGCAGAAGAGTGAAGAGTGAAGGTTGATACAGACTCGGGCAGCATTGTTTATAGAGGTCAATGCCCTATTGATGAGGAAGGGGCTACAGCAAGCAGAGAGAACATGTGTGTGAGTGTGTGTACGTGCGGAGACTGAAAGTGGATCATTTGTTTGTGAGAGTTTAAGAAATGTCCTGCTCACTGTTGTCTTAATCATCTTTGACCCCCGTCTTCTCTCTGTAGGACAGCCCACTTATCCTCCAGTCGGACAGAAATGTGACGGTCAATGCGAGGAACGATCAGGGACAACTGACCGGTCAGCTCACCGTGGGTAAGACAGACACACGTACACACACATGTCCATACACACGACATCGGCAGTACATATTTTCTTTATAAACAACTTGGAAACCTCATCAATTCTCTCAGACGGACAGTTATATTGCTTTGTTTGTGCTTGGATTCCTAAATGCATTTTACTTCCATCTCCTTACCAAACTAAAGGCTGTATGTTTCCATTACAGTATCTCACTGAGGCTGACAGCCGGGTACTTTTCTCAACTAAATCATCTTTCCAAGCTCTCATTGGTTTAGTAAGGGGCCAGTAACGTATAACACATGTATCATGACATGTTATTATTGAGTTCAATAACTAGAGAAATTTGATTTAGAAGATAAATGAAAATATGTTTATCTAATCAGATATAAAACTCCAATGTTTATGTACAATTGGGATACTTTGTGGGCTTTAGGAATCACTCTGGCAAAGTTCTGGAGTTTCAATTTAAAGTTAAAAGTTTTAAATACTTTCATGCTGACTCATGGACATTAAACCTATCACTGCACACTGGTAGCATAACACTGATATGAACAACACGTTTACTGATCACCGCCAAGTGGAAACATACTGTGAATATGCAGAGACATTTTCTTTGAGAGAAAATTGTTATGAAAAAACTATTGCTCTGTATTAAACAGAATATTTTTTTAATGCAGATTTCACAAAAAATATAAAAGACAAAAATCACGTTTGATAATAAGTTATAACACTATTAACAATTTAGATGTAGATGACATTCTGGTACAAATGCACCAAAGAACAATAGAAGGGTTCTAAGTGAGGAGAGCTGTACAGACAAATGGTTAGTGGCAGAGGACCAGGATGCCAATGGTTTGAGTTCAGAACAATTTAAACATGAAAGGGAGTTAACGGTGAACATTTGGATTTAGTATCGTCTCTTTTAAAAAAAAAATGTGTATTACAAGTTCAGGAGCATCCGAGTCTCCTCAGGGTTACGCTTTTTTTTAAAAACTTTCAGTTGTGACAGGATGGACCTCATAGTAGCCAGTCCCTCCCTCAGAAGGACTGTAAGTCATTTATGTCTTGGCTGTAGAGATTTTGGGAGATGTGCATGTTGCACAATGGATTCAAATATCCCAAAAAACAGCAGTAACAGCTCCTTGATATGTGATTTAAACCGACGACATGCAAACACGTGGCGCATGGGGGGAACATTAACAGAGTGCTTTTATCAGAATCAGAAGAACAAACGTTCACCAATGTATTTTAGTTATTTCAGATTTCGCTTTCATGTTTGGTGGATCCAGTAAATGAAATGAGAATGTGAAACTAAGCGATTGTCATTGTAAAAAGCTACAAAAGCATCGCATTGTTCAGCTTCAAACATGTTGAATTAAATACGACCTCCCACTAACAATGCCTCATATCACTCTTTGTTGTTATGGTTTATGATCTGATGACAAGAATATGCAGACAATAGTTTTATTAAACACCTTACTTAGATAATCTGTGTTTGTCGGTCACGATCTTTTGTCCGAATGGCGCGTCCCTTTAAATGTTTCCGCTGCAAGGAATTGTGGGGCGGCATTATCTCCTTTCCTTTCATAAAGGAAGGTCAAGTGTTTCCTGTGCTAAAGGAGCCAAGTAAGGAAGCATTGAAGCTCCTTTCCTTTGCATTTAGAGAATTGGACCAGCACTTATCACGGCGGCCACTTAGTATTTTGTTAGGAACCTTCGTAACCAAAAAGGACTATTCAACCGCAGCCTCTATAGGACTTCTCATTAGCTCTTTCACACTACACACACTTTCACTTGGTGATGTAAGTTGTTTTGAAACATTTACTTTTTAAAAGCCAAAGCGAATCGTTTGTGAATTCCTGCTCTTGAACTCCTTTTCTAATCTTTCTCGGAGTTGCTTGTCACATAACTGCCCAGAGCTCTAGTTATCCCATGTCGTGAGGTATTTGTAGACCTTCATCATGTTTTGTGTCACTGTTTGTCTTTACAGTCACTTCCCCCTCCCTTGTGTCAGGTTTATCCTCTACAAATAAACCGTGTGGTTAGTTCTCCTTCTCCTTTGTTTTGGGTTTCTGTCGTGCGGATTTGGCTGCTTATTGACGCCGTCAGAAACACTTTCAGGAGTGATTTATGGAGCCATAGAACGTTGCCAGTGCTTGACTGGCTTCTGGAACGTGTGCTTGCATTTGGAAATTAAGCACAACATGCATCAAATAACCTCTCGTCGTATTCCAGTCAGTGAACATATTTGCATATTTAAAATTAATTATCTGATGACCACCTGACTCGTTGAATTGTTACACAGAACTAAAATACTTTGAATCGACTGCCCCCTCCACACACACACACACACACACTGGCTCACTTGTTTGATGTGAACGCGGCATGAAGATATCCATCACCTGTAGCCTGGCCGAGCACTTCAATGGCCGTTCCGCACACTCATATATTCCCGTGCTGACACGTCTAAAGTTTGAAATCCCTGACAGCTCACCTCCCGCTGTTAAAACTCCCCGAAGCCGCTTTCCTCGCCAAGAGAAGCACTTTAATGCTCGTGTGTGTCTGAGCGAGTGTGCGTCTGCGTGCCTGTCTGGCCGTCAGCAGAATAAGTTGGGTTTAAACCTAGACAGCCTAATTTATACTTCTGTGGAGAAGCTTGCGCAGAGCTCCCCACAGAGAGCGGCGGTTTGTAGAGCTCCTCGTCCACAGAGTCGAGAGATGGCTTTCCCTGACACGTCCCTCTCATCCTGTTACAACAACAACCGTTGAATTAATTCTCAGCACAGCATACCTCTTCATTTTTTTTCTCCAACCGTGGCATTGTGTTGGTACAAACTTATATCAAACTATTGAGTCAACTGTGAACTGTCTGGGATTTAAAAATCAGCAGGTTTGAATAGAAAATAAACGGCTTGCTACTTCACAACTCACCGCGGCGGTGCTATGTATGCCTGGCATGCACCTGCCGCTACAGAATGCATAGGCGCAGAGCGGAGGTATAAATCAGGCTGCTAAAGGTGACATGAGAGGTGTTGTGTGTGTGTGTGTGTGTGTGTGTGTGTGTGTGTGTGTGTGTGACCTCTGTTTTGCAGTCAGACACGGAGGCACGCTCTCGTGAATGTAAACATGCTGTTATACATACTTAAATACTCAATTATCTCCCTGATATTCCCTTTGAGTCACACACATGCACGGTTATCACAACCAGTTATCACAAAGCACACACACATCCATACTATCCGTCACACACATGCTCACACATCAGCCACACCTTTTGGAGGAGATGACTGCCCAGAGAGTAGGAGATTCATCAATAATCACTTTGTGACACACACACACACACACACACACACACACACACACACACACACACACACACAAAAGACTGCATTTGGGGACAAAAACAAAAATACTCACAGTTTTAACATTATTTATGAAGTCAAAATGAGTTATTGGTCAATATAAATGATTAAACATAGGTTGCCAACATATCAGCTTGAAGCATTGGTCCAAATGGCTCTTTTTGGTTGGGTGCTTGACATTTCCTCTACATGACAACTTCAAAAGGGACCTGATGGACAGGCTGCAAAAATAGCTCACGTCACCTGCAGTTCAAATGTTGGCTGTGGCAGGTGAACATTTCAGATCACCTGTCATCATGGCAGAAAGGCTGTTCCTTATATTTAGAAATATTATTTTCCAAAAAGCAAGTCAGTCCCAAGTTAAAACCGGTCAAGGATTTCGGTTGATTTCAAACACGTAGAAACGTTCTGACCTGCCAGGGTGATGGAAAAGAACAGAAAATTATATAAGACCCTCCTGATGGAAATTTAATTTTTATTATCCGCATCGCCAGAAATCCACTTCTTCTTTTTGATAGAGGAACATACACATGCAGCATATATCTATTTACCTTGTGTTCCCCTGGGGGCTCATATGTCAACAGAGAGGGTCTCAGTAGCCTACGTATGTTGGCCTTGGGCCTCCCATCTCGGTTCTCTCTCTCTCTCTCTATCATCCCACTTCTTCCTCTCTTTCTCTATCATCCCTCCTCTTCCTCTCAATCCTCTTGGTGGCTGTCAGCTCGTTAATGTGAGTGATAACCTGTCATCTTTGTCTTCTGAATGGCCAACCATAAAGATGATGAGTGAACTTGGAGTTTTGAAGGCGTACCCTTTTACCCGCCCAGGTGATGGTGTCGCAGCATCAGAGGCCGTGCAGTGGCAGCAAAGTGAAGCACGCTGAACATATTATTATCATGACGGGGAAAAGGAATTTTAGCATTGGCTTAAAAAAGAAGAAAGTGAAACGCTGAATAAATAAAAGCACTAACTTATGTATTTTGAAAGATATACAGTATTGTAGCTATGTGTTGGACCAACATATAATGTTGTAAATCACAAAAATACAACTATGGTGGAATTTATTGATTGGATATGTATATTCGAAATCCACTTTTCGTAAAGCAATATGTCTGCTTTAAAGATTTTTAAGTTAACTTCACTCATATCTTTTAAGTTGTCTGAACTGACATTTTATGAGTTGACTTAGATAATGTTTACTCCAATTAATTAGTTGCCAAAACTCTTTTTTTTTTGTTTTAGGAACTTAAAATGATTGAGCTACTTTACTTAGAAATGAGGTTGAGGTAATCGGTTTCCTCACCTTTTTCAAGTAAAATCAACGAATTACATTTTACAGTGTACTATCCCTGCCCCGATGTGAGGTTTTGGGGCAGGGATGTCTATGTTTACAGATTGTAAAGCACTCTGAGACAAATTTGTAATATGTGAAACTGGGCTATACAAATAAACTGAATTGAATTGAAAAACTTCCTGTAAAGGATGCAAAGAAAATCATTTTTATACAGTTGAAGATTGTTTTTTGTCGTTGAACATATGTAAAGTTGTACACAACCAAAATATTGATAAAGGCTGGAGCTGGTCAGCTCACTTACTCGTCACAGTTTGTGTGCCCATTCAGTCATTACGGCCCGAGTGAGCACGTGTTTGAGTTCTGGCTGTCTTATCGACTTTTCATGTTTCTAAGTGCCTGCTGCTGATAATGAATACTCTTCGTCCTCTAGCCGGAGAGGTATTGGTGGCACTCATTATTCGTCTTGTGTAAGAACGTGGGATATTTTAATGGGGGACCGTTTTTACTTTAAATTTTTTCTAAGTGTCGACGCAGAAGCCAAATGTATTTTCGGAAGACTGAGAACAAGTTCTTTCAGGAGGGTCATTATCTCTTAGCTGCCATTAAAACAACACCTCCGAATTTAAAAGTGACTTTCAACAATCAACCTTTTGCTCTCTCACTTTTTCATCTTTCATACAACGCACTCGCGTTTCCCTCGGTCTTCGCTCCCTTTCTTATCCTCCCTTTTTTTTATTCTTTTGTCTTTAAAAAAAACTTTCACTCCCCCTTTTTTAATCATGCATGGACCTCGTCTCTTATTAAACCAATAAATTCCCTGCTGACCTTGTTACCTTCTCCTATATGCAGACTTTGCATTTATCACTTCATTATCTCTACCTTCTTACACTAATTATGTTCCCTTTTATCTCGGTGGAATCAGTCACCTCATTTCTCTGGCATTCAGCTGATGTAGCTCAAAAAGTGTATTATCAAGTAGCGGAATTAAGGAGCTGAAAGGCAAAGGCCATACAGTGTGAAAGATGGTTAATGATTTGTGGTAAAAGTGGAGTGAAAAAAGAGAAGGTCTGTCACATGTTGCTACCCAATACCTTTAAGTATCTAACGATTTAAACCAGTGTCAATAGTATCAAAACTCATCCAGTCAAGCACATTAAACACACATTTAAACCTTCTTGTACCCAGATCTATAATAAAAAGAATACCATTCGTATTGTTTTGCTCACAGTCAATTGCTGCAATTGTTTTGTGATTCAATATAACGCATGCTTGGCTCAATATCCTAAAGGTACAACCCATAATGGGGTTGTTCAGTCAAAAATGCTGTATTTGATGGATTTGGCTGTTCAAGAGGCCAGACTACACACGCATGTGTTGTCTTATATGAATTAAATACATGCAATGCAGGAATAATATTCCTGGAAAAACTATGAATTTGGGTATTTATGTAAAAATAATTTGGTGATGACAATTTTCACAACTGAAGGTTTTGATTCGGATAAAGCAGAAGAAAAGCTATGAAATGAAGTACTTGATTGATATCGGTATCCCTTTAGGGTATTGCAATTTGTACTGCAATCATAATTTGCTAAATGATGCCCCGCCCTACTCATGTGTCCTTGTAATTATGAGTCTTTGTGGATGGATTGGTGGATTTGCAGCTGTGGAAATGTAATAATATACAGAATGTAATCCTATTCTGTTTTCGCTCATCAGAAACATGGCGTGGTTCTAGCAGATAAACAGTTGGCTAAATTTGTTTTTTGATTGGTGTGCGGACTGAGTACTCCCATAAAATTCAATTGTTCCATTACACACAGTCTAATTATGAATCTACATCTTTGTTAATCCCCCTCTGAGAAACAAATGATGTACACAACAATCATATTTCACAGTGATCTCATTTTCAGCAATTGTGAGATCTTTTTGGCTTGATTTGGCTGGCTGAGAAACACAGAGATACTAAGTAACTAATTGTATCTCCCTCCCTCTTCCAATCATTGGAGTTCAGACAGCACTTCTTCCTCATTTTATTCTGCCTCTCTATGATAAAATTAGTGGTTTTAATGAGGCAATTCAAAATACATAGAGCTGAGCATTGACAAACTGGGATATACTTAACTGGTCATCACAGACTCAATAAAGCCACGGATTTACTGCTATGGTTATCAGTTATTCCTATGATCGCACTTTAATTGCACAAAGGCTAATTGTCTGCATGCTACTTTGGCTGCATTATGGCAGATATGCTTGTTTATTTGTGTGCGTATGTTTGCCGTGAGGGATGGATGTAATGATGCGTACAAAGTCAACCGTCTGCACCAGTGAACTATAGGCTCCGCTCTGTTTCCTGCTGATTGGACAAAATAATAAAAGGACATGGATCTATTATTTCAAATATGAGAGTGCTCTCCTTGATGCGGGTATTTTACATAGGTTGGGATTATTTTCTCTTGTAAAATGGAAGAGAGTATTTCTATTAATGCTTCCCCTCTTTTAATAAAGCAGGTTATTCATCAAACCACTTTCATATAGATTAGTGGAGATTATTGGAAGTGCACTCAAGATCTCAAACATTTTCCGTTCCTCTACCAAACCCAGTAGAGTCATGAACACAATTACATACACATATCAAACTAGAATGGGCACTCGGTAGAGTGCATACCTTCGCATATCACAAGATTGAATTATGAACAATTTGGCACTAGTTTCACGCAAATCGGATGCCAATTAACCGAGATATCGCAGATATTTACGTTTTTCACCTTTTCGTGACCTTGACCTTGACCTTTGACCCAATCACTCCCAAAAACTAATCGATTGTTCCTTGGGTCATGACCAATCATCCCACCAAGTTTCATAAGAATCGGCTCAGTTTTGTCTGATTTAGACGAATAACGGACGGACAAACGGACAAACGGACATATTCACAAATAAATACACGCCGGCCAAAACATTACCTTCTGCATTTTCAATGTGAAGGTAATTATAGTGCACCTGAATATAGCAGTTCATAGTGTTTGTTGTTACCTTTCGACTTTGTCTTCCAGGCTTTATTACATTTGAGTGTGATAATATGAAGTGTAGTTTTGATGGATTTCATTATATTGTGATGCATTCCTTGATGTTATCTATCGGCTGTATCTGTAAACATTATGGGCACTAGAACATTTTTTATCTTTTGATTAAAATATGTCTTGAATGAACGTTGTTAAAGCTACACAATTATGTTTACTGTTTATGCATTGGAAGGAGTTATACGACCGTGCAATAACCATCTGTTTATTTTCCCTGTGTTTAATAAAATGACATCAAAACATCAGAGAACTGCATGCTTATTGACAAATTCAAATATGAACACCGTCTGCTTCAGGCAATAAGGATGACTTTATGTGTGTTTATGGGCATGGAATGTTTATTGCAAGGATAGCAGAAAACATCCCTTTAATGGTTTGCCATAAAGAAACAATGCACTGTCAGAATTTCTTACTATCTAACCTCACATCTTCACACAATTACTTCTTCAGGACATATGAAAGGTTGTTTTGTTCTCCCTATGTAAGTCCTACATTTGCAAAAAGTCAACCAAATTGCGCCTGAAGCAAATAAATAAAGGTTATGTATTATTATTTCCAAACAGCAGTTTACAATGTACAACCAATAGTATTGCAAGCTGACAACATGCTTTCCGTGGGGAACACTAATAATGTAGATTATTGCATTGTCTGTGGGAAGAAAAAGATACATGCATAATTCAGGGTGCACCTTGGTTGAAGAATCTGTCCCAAGGTCAGAGCAATGACTAATATTATCAGAATTCCTACAGGCATGTTTGGAAAGCAAACATGTATCACTGTGTGCATTTTAGATACAGGATGGAATACCCAAGCTCAATTTTGTACACCACTACATCCTCTTAGGTAGTCGGGCAATGTTACTTTTACATTGTACGCACTAGGTTGATATCCAGGTGAGAGCTTTTTTAATAACTGCAAATAGTGGAATATGTAAAATCATTCTCTGTAATTACGAGTTGCAGGTTAATGAAAGAGTGCAAGGAATGATTGTGTTGTAAGTTAAGTCAGATATCATTTGTACTCTGCAAAAGACTTTTAATCTGAGCACCGTGCAGCATACAAGCAATTACCGTAACACCCTGGTCTGTGTGTTTCCCTAGTGTATCTTGATTATTTCATTCCCTTCACCTGCCCTCAGCCTCTCCTGTTTCCTTGATTCCTTAATTCCCTGTAACTGCCCCAGCCACTCCTGTTTCCTTGATTGTTTCATTCCCTTCACCTGCCCCAAGCCTCTCCTGTTTCATTGATTGTTTCATTCCCTTCACCTGCCCTCAGCCACTCCTGTTTCACTGATTCTTGTATTCTCTTCGAATGCCCTCAGCTACTCCTGTTTCCCTGATTGTTTCATTGTCTTCACCTGCCCTCAGCATCTCCTGTTTCCTTGATTGTTTCATTCCCTCCACCTGCCCTCAGCCACTCCTGTTTCACTGATTCTTGTATTCCCTTCGCATGCCCTCAGCTACTCCTGTTTCCCTGATTGTTTCATTGCCTTCACCTGCCCTCAGCCACTCCCGTTTCCCTGATTGTTTCATAGTCTTCATTATTGTCTCATGGACTCCTTATGCCTGTCTGGATTAGTGTCGCTGTACCTGCCTGTCTTAGTACCTTAGAGTTGTTGCCTCAGTAAAGAGAGAGTTTGTGTTTCACATTAACTACAGTCTTGCCTCGCTTCCTCCGCACATGAGCTCTTGCCTCACCCGATCCCTGACAGGTACTGGAAGTTGACACTAGGCTTTTATTGCAAATGTAAAAGGTCAATTAATAAAATGTCTGTCGAGGCTCACTAACTCGTATGTAAATGCGAGATGTTTTATCTCTTGCTTCTTGCATTTTCCACGACTTCCGGATATTAATGTAATTATGTTCACAGAGGCATGTAAGTCACTACAAAGCCTAAAAGATCTGATATACCCTGGGCCACACGTTCTTCAACTTTAAAAGGGAACAAACTCCAGATTATCCACAATGCATGTGGGGAAACGTATCCCATGCTTTACGTCTTGTACCTCAGTCATGTGATCGTATAAGATGATCGGATGAGGGAATGGGGCTGGCCTAAAGGTTTGAGAAGCACAAAGGAGAGAGTGTCATGTTGAAATCTGCAACTCTTGGACCGCAAACTTTGAACTGTGTTGCCCATCCTGCAACAGTTTCCATTCATTTATCCATTCATATTCAAACCTAAATCATCCGATCATCATATTGTGCTTACCAGTTTAGTGAGGCTTACTTTTTCATATAAAGTTTGTCAAATATAATAAATGGCAACGCATCACTCTGGACAAGCCTGATCTTAGCCCAGTTAGTTTTCCTAACTAGCTCTAACTTTTGCTGTTCAGTGTTATTATCCAAAAAAGTAAAACAATGCTCCCTCTAACTTTCCTTCAAGTAGGTCCACGTAGTTGTGTAGTGTGAAGTACACAACTACAGCAGCTCATGTCAAATGTATTAACTTTATCACTGGGCGACAGTACATTGTGAGCACAGTATTCACAGATGTCAACATTGGTGCTTTTTAAATGCATCATAAATACATTCCTGCTTTAGGCCACTTGAGTATATTATTCATGTACTTGAACCAAATACGCCATTTCAGGCAGGGAGCTGCAAAAAAACAGTAACATGTATCAGGAGAGTCGGCGATGTCGAAGGGAGATACTATACTGGTGGTTCTAATCTAATTATATTGTATTCCTCATGCTATGCATTTTATTATATGCTGCTCCGTGGCCAAATCTATAGCTCTCTCTTCACATCTACACCTGCTTCTTCATGAAATGAAGGATCAGTTCATAAATAAATCAGAGTTTATTACTTAGTCTGATCACATCAGCTCCGAGTTGTTTGAAGCTTCAGACTTTTCATTATAAGCTCTGCTTTTGCCCATAAAACACCCATTTGTTTTACCGACTTGCACAAAGTTGTATACAAAACAGGATGATCATTTTCCTGGTTACTGTGCCAGGATATATTGTCTGCATGAGCGAACAAAGAGATATACCACCAACAAATCTGATCAGAGACACAACAAATGCCTCCAGTGAACGAATCATGTGCAGGATACCCAGTCCGAGACTTATTGAATTACATCAACCTTTCATTAAGATATCCTTATTAGAAAAAAACGTAATTAATTAGTTAATCAATAAAGGGGCAAGGAGAAGTAAATAAATGAAAGTAAATGTTGTTTAACAAATCAGGTTTTTCTGTTTTCATTTAGAGTAGGCTCTAAGCTGGCAATAAATCACTAATTGTGTTAACGCTGACAGTGGTTGTTCCTTTGTGTTCAGGGCTTTAAACTGCGTATGAATATGTAGAGCTACACGCCACAACCTCTACCTGTCTTTTCATCTGCACCTCCTACCATTTCATCTTCCCTCCATCCCACATCCTCGACTCCAGAGATCAGGTTGATTAATGTCGATGACAAACAGCACTCATTTATCTCTCCCTCCGTCTCCTTCTATCCTCCCTTACCGAATTAATGACTGTAATCAACTCTAAATAAATAATTTGTGTCCCTCAGTGCATGAATCTCACCTCCCCACCTGTGGCAAATTAAAAAGTTGAATTAAAAACTGCATTGCATGGCAGTTTTCCCCCATTCTCCTCCCAATGTCCCCCTCTTCCATTTCACATGGGTTTCCTCATTCTTCTGTGACTTTTTCTTTTGAGAGACACCTTGAGGAGATGAAAGGTGTGCTCTGGGTTTCATGGGTAGAAAAAACAAGGACGCAGCGACTCTCTTGTTTCCTGCTATTGCATCATTGCCATGTTGCATGGTGTTTACTTTGAAAGGGCCACAATAATTGCTTTCTATGTTACCCTCTTCACTGTCTGTATTATTTCCCTGCTACTTGATGCTGGGCACTACTTATCTGTCAATTAACATAACAACAACAACAACAACAACAACAACAACAACAACAACAACAACAACAATAACAACAGACAAGTCCAAATTTAAAAAACAATTAAGCATTTTGTACACTACACGTTAAATGTTTGCTCCAGGACGCTGTACTTCTTCACATTGATAGAGCATCACTTTGTTTCCTTGCTCACAATCAGCAGGGCTCACAAGCTGCTGTGGAACTAAATGCACACAATCATGTGCTCAGTGGGTATTAAACGTTTACGAACCAATTTTTACAAAAAGAGGACGGAAAAAAACATTTTACTCAACGTTTTATAAAAAAATGTGCCATGTGTTGCGTAATGTCTTTTTGTCAGAATGTCCCCATAGGAACATTTTACCTTGAATAACACACAAAGGAGCCCAGTGGGCTTTGGATTATTTATTGAATTTGATATTATAGACAGGAGAAGAACTGTCAGGCATATCTGCATAACTTATTCAACAGAATGCTCATCTTAATCCACTGATAAGCCTTGTCATATTTGAATAACTAATCAGGAGGTTTAGTTAGTGAAATCCATTTAAAGCAAACTTTATTTCCAGTTAATTTGTCCTGTTTAACTTAAATATAAAAGAAAAGTACAGAAATTACTTTTCTCAATTTGTCCATCCATGTTGTTTTACATTGAAATCACTATTTACAATTTTTTTTGACTCAAATCATGCCCATGAAGGACCCAACCGTGTCTCTTGTTGTCGGTCCATTCCTAAAAGATAAGCTGACGTAGTGTGTCTGCTTGCTCTGGTTCATTGCTTGCGACTGCATGATTATTAATAAACACACAGATATGCACATTAGATAATTTGCATACATGAATGAGAAACCATCTTTGTGGTCACATCATTTAGTGGGAGAGTCAATTTGGCGGGTGTGTTTGTATGCGTATGCACGGGTTGATGACCACTGGAGCAAAGCCAACGAGAGGCCGAATGCCAATAAAGGCCAAGGGAGAGTTTGCTCATCGAGTTTAGTTGACGGAAATAAAAAAAAAAAAACCCTGCCTGAAGTATTTCAGCGTCTGATTGAGTCGATGTTGGTGTCAGCTGACTGTTTGGTTTGTGCCTGTGCTCGTCAGAGAGAGTGAGAGAAGTTCCTCAGAGCTATTATAACTAAAGCTGTAAGTTGGGAACTAGTTTTAATATGTGAGCGTCTGCACCACGTTCTTTTCACCAATTATCTCTTATTTTAAGTTTTATTTTGGGTAAGAACACGATGTGTAAGTTCAGACCTGTTATTGTAGTGATGTGCAATGTGTCTGCTTTTAACGCAACCTTATTGTTTCACAATGTTGAGATTGAAAAACCCTTTAATAAATGCACTTAAAATCCCATTTGACTCTGCACTTGAAATTTGAAGTTAATTGAATTCTAAATGTATTCATAAAACCCATTGATACATCACTATTAATTTAAATTGGCTATTGATGTTATTGTTTGACACTACAATATCAGCATGAGCATCTCAAAGCGCAAAACGACTATTTATTCTTTGCTTCGGTGTCAGGACGACCCTCAAGTGACTCGGCTTTAACAGCGCTCGTTATTTTGCCCAATTCCTTTGCCTAAGCAGGTGCGATGATGCCGCTGCTGACGCTGTTAAAATATGATATACTTTCCTTTATGGGTCTCAGAAGCAGGACTTCAATATAGGACATAAGGAGCAGGACGCATAGCCTTAAGTACTATTATTTGGGCATCACTATGCCAATTTACATTTTTCATGAATTCACATCATTTATCATGTTTACACGAGTCATTTGCTCAGTTAATTATAGTTTGGGGTATTTGTTGCAACTGTCGTACGAGCCCACAGTACAAAAACAAGTTAACCCTCCATTGTTTTAATCGTAAACTACATTTAATCTCTAGATTTGAAGAAAATTCTAAAAATCTTACTGTACACACCTTGCAGCTTTAGGCGTTTTGACTGATTAAATATGATTAATCTGAGCATGAAAATATGGACTCACATCGACTGTAATTACCAAAGGTGACAGTTGTGCCTAAGGCAGAGCAGTGCCCTGTTAGTCACTAGAATATCTCTTTTATCAAACAGTATAGGACAGTATGTCACAGGCCATCATTTCTTGGAGTGGTAGAGCCATACAGATGCCCTTCATCCTGTCAGACTCCAGTAGATACTAGATGTTGCTGATGCTGAAGAGACCTGAAGTCCTCCTAACCGGTTTTGTTTTGAATATGCAGCTGTTGAATTCATAAAAAGTAAAAACTGGTTAAACCAATGGCCAGATCCAGCAAAGCATTAAAAGCAGCCAGAACAATCTTAAGAAAAGTCATCAAATCTGCATCTAACAATGCAAAGAGACTCCAGTTTGAGTATTACCTCATATTTCACTCAAAAGCTGTAATGCTACATTTAGCATATTGCCTGATTTCTGACCCCAGGAAAACTATGAAGTGATTTAAATGAGGAGAAATATGATTGACTCTCTCCATATAGCCAAAGGACATTAACTGCCTTATTTAAGAATGTTTGTTTGGCTGGAGAATGTATTAGCATTCACATATGCAAATATGCATGGCCAGGGATGTAGGCAGAGCCTCCTCAAGGCCTCACACGAGCATAGATAACAAATATTTACTTGAATGTCACATACTATTTCACTCACTCGTGTGATCTCTCATCTCCAGGAGTGTGAGAGGGATGCTAAGGGAGGAAAGGTGAGGGTGCTGTGGGGGAACACAATCACAAAGCACATTGAAGATTTCATTTAATTAAATATAAAATGAATCGTGACCTGATTTGGAAAATCATCCATGCATACACTGTTTACTTGGCCAAGCCAGAGTTGTCTCTATACCTATCCCCCAAAACCCTTTTAAAGTATTGAGTCATATAGAATAGAATAGAATAGAATAGAATTATACTTTATTAATCCCCAAGGGGAAATTTGCGGACAAAGTAGCACCAATAAACATTAAACTAAAACACAATAATAAAATATACAAAGAAGAAAGAAGAACAAGTGTGCATAAACTAAAGTATATATATCCCATCATTGCTAGCAGCCCTAATTTAAAATATTGAATTAGAAAGTCAGGATAGCAAACCCATACAACTTTATTATGGCCTCAATGCTTTAATGTTCAGTACTAAAATAAGGTTACACTAGCACCATCTGAATATCCTCTTTTCATTAATTACAGAATAACAATTGTAGAATACCATTGAAGTTTGTGAAAAGTGTCATCAAATATTTATTTTAAACATATTGAGAAGTTGAAATGCAAGAAAGAGATCCATCTAATAGAGGCAATTAATTGAAAATTGTAATGAAAGGAACATTTAGAAAGTGACAGACAATGCCGGAGTAGTTTAGTGAATTATGCTTTTAGTGAATAACAGTTGTAGATGTGAATCAAATTATCCAGCCTTAACATCCAAGCTGACTTTCATGTGCGCTTCTATTCAGTTTATTTGTATAGCCCAATTTCAAAAATCACAAATTTGTCTCAGAGTGCTTTACAGTCTGTACACATAGACATCCCTGTCCCAAAACCTCACACCGGACCAGGACAAACTCCCAAATAACCCTTCAGGATGAAAAAAAGGGAAGAAACCTTCAGGAGAGAACAGAGGAGGATCCCTCTCCAGGATGGACAGAACAATAGATGTAATGTGACCAAAAGGACAGTTTTAAAGTTAAAACACATTCAATGAATATGACAGAGTGTATGAATAGTTCGTAGTCGGCATATTCCACGATGGAGACCTCCACGATCCATCAGGCTGATGGAGGCAGAGAGGAGGAGTGGGCGGAGTCTCAACAGGGCAGTGGCGTAGTTGCTATCAGAAATTCCACGACTCAGACCTCGAAGAGTATACCTGGAACATGTTCTAGAAACCTGGACAAGGCAACAATGCCTCGCTGTCCGTCCGTTTAGACCTCCTGACCTCTTTGACCCATCCAGACAAGCTTGTATCACATCCAGACGATGCCACGCAACATTAGCGCTTATTTCAAAAGCCATGTCTATGGCCACCGGATAAATGGAATTACAATATTCATTGTGAAAATGAAAATGTAAACCATATTAACACATAATTGAACTTTCTTTTAAAATTGCTCAAAGAAGAACAAGGTGGTAGATTCCATGATGCGATCAAGTCTGATAGTGTTAAGACTTGAGTGCATTGATGAAGAAATAAAGAAAAGAGGTTCACCACGCTGAGATACGTCAACGGAAATATTGCAAAAAACAGCCGTTACTGAATGATAAATGTGTTCTGCTATGACCTTATCAATGGGCAGGGATGTGCCCTTGTGTTTTAAAGGGTTAAAACATGTACATGTCTGTGATACCTGCAGGACGCCCTCATGGCTCAGCACACTGAAGCTCATGGCGCAAGCTTGAGGTCTCAGGACTTCCGCTACATGCATTGTATCCTGAGTATTCTTCCTGTCCTTCAGAAATGAGATATTCTTGAAGCTGTATCATAACTGAACAATCCTGCTGAGGGGGGCACTCGTATCAGGATGTGATTATTCAAATCAGTGCATCAATTAACATTTCTGTCTAACGAGCTCTCCTGGTGTTATTGGTGCCAGCAGAATTACTTTTATTTTCAGTGTGAGAGACATTTGCAGTGGCAAATTAATTCACCCAAAAGCACTTAAATCACACAGAATTAACATTAGCTACCTGCAGATGATCGCTAGCAAGATGAAAACTAAATGATCAGATGGTTATTATTCGACAAACCACTTCTCGTGTCGCCAAAAACTAAATATTTTAAAAGGATATGTGTCATTTCAAAGTGTCTAATTTCCATCCGGTTTGCTGCAGAGAGAGAGATGTATGCTTTATTCTCCCACTGAGTGTCAGTGGTAACAGACATTCAGAACAAACCTTTCACCACAGATATAATAACTCTTTATTCCCTTTCAAGTTCAGAGGATTACTGACTGACACATCCATTTAGAACTTAACTCCAAAGAAGTTTAACAGCATTAAAAAAGCATAAAGGGAACACATCTATCGTTTAATTATCCACTGCTTCGCCGCATCACTCTTCATTTGCATGACGTAAAACTGCTCGGCGGAGATGTTTCCGCCATAAAACAAATGACTTCTGGCCACTTTGTCTCGTCTTGGCGCTGCTGGTGTGAGAGCACACACACACACACACACACACACACACACACACACACACACACACACACACACACACACACACAAACACACACATATATAGAGCAACAAATTGCTTCCTGTTCATCCCATAAACATTTTTTTTTTCTCTTCCCAGGTTCATTTCAATTTAACGCTAAAGCCATAGGCGCAATCGTTAAGTAATTGCACATTACGGCCCGAGTGCAAAGAGAAGATTGAGTCATAACTGTAGTTAAAGAACAGATCAGCCATTGTCTCTTTCTGTAAATAGTCGTCACATACTGTATTATATTACCTCTTTGTCTTATGTTACTGCTGCTCCCCACTACTTTTACATTTGTAACACATTTGTAACACAAATGCACACACACACACACCTTGCTTTGGGGAAATCCGTTAACAACACAACTCAGGCGAGACAGACGGGATGAAGACGGGGAGAGAGATGAGAGAAAACAAGATTATTCGCAAATTGATGGCTGCTAATAAAGTTTGATTATTACTGACAAGTCACTCTGGGTTTCTAATTGACGCGTGTAAGAGCCGTGAAGAAAAGGGGAAAGGGGAGATGGATACTTTTCTTTGGGCTCAGGAGGGTTGCCGTGGCAGCGCCGACCGGTCCAAATCACAAAATGAGAAAACTGCCGTCGAGAAGACTGTCGGGAAATGTAAAGGTGTCACTGGATTTGTCTTTTTCTTTTCTTTTTTTCATCTCACTGCCAACATTTTCTTGAACATACACTAATCCTCTAAGTGCTCTCTGTTATAGGGATCGTCAGGAAACAGAGGCTTGCTATACGAATGGAAATAATCACTCATATATATGCACAGTATTCTGGGGATTCAACCTTTTTTTATGTAAAACATTTCCAGTTTTCTCTCATCTTTTCACTCTTTTTTAAATTGTTCTTGTTTTTTTTGTTTCACTTTATACACAACGTGCAAATAAAATGGACATGTACACTCAAAAGTTGTCAACAACATAAATTATATCATAATGAGTACTTATATACAAAATATCTTCAACAATTATTCATATTTTTCTTTTTGTCACACCCTCCATTTCTCTTCAAAGGATGTTCTCGTTGTCCTGCAGGCAAAATCCTAAAGGAAAAAGTATTAGAGGGTGAAAGTTATAATTCTCTTCCCCCCCAGGATTTGAATACCTCACAGATCTCACCGGCAACAGTTTATTTAGGAGAAAGCAATTCCAACAAACAGCTTGTTGTTATGATTATGAACGGATTATCTGTTTATATGGCGTTAAACAGGCAACACGACTCCTAACGACTACACATCACGTCAGCATCGGTCCCAATAGTAGTTCTGATATTGCACTGGGGTCACAACACTTTGAGATGCGGGGGGGGGGGGGTCAGGGGTCACTCATTATGAGCCTTTGTGCACTCACGATAAGAGCTTTTCATCCAAGCATCTCCCAGATTATATGTGCCTTGAATGCTCCTCTGTTCTAAATCTTCCCCCGGTGCCCTCTCTCTCTCTCTCTCTCTCTCTCTCTCTCTCTCTCCCTCTCTCTCTCTCTTTTCTCTCCCACTTGTACAGGATCAGAAATGGTGGAGGCTCAGTGTCAGAGGTTTGAGGTGAGGAGTGCAGATGGAGAGAGAGTCTTGTTCTCTGCTGATGAAGAGGAGATCACCATCGGCACCGAGAAGCTGAGAGTCACAGGTACAGAGTGTACTATATACTTACAAAATGACCAACATGGTGTTTGGAAATACACTTTTATTTTGCTAATAATGCTGTGGAGCATTTCTTGGGCCCAAGTTGTGTTACTCCAGTACATATTCACAAGGATGCACACACTCGCATGTGAGTGACGCACAATACAAAGTCCTGCCAGGGTGTTTTAAACTAATCCACTGATCAGTAGATTCTGGTTACATTCCAAGATGTGGAGCAACGTGCCAACAAACACACGGATGAAATAGATGCAACTAAACATGAGTGTTTATCAAGAAGAAAGCACATGTTTCACGTAGCAACACTGACGGTACACATATAGCATCATTTTTCGGCAGTTTTCATGCCTCCAAAATGTGTTCCCAGTGCAGATGAATTGATCAGGACCGCCAGAGGAGTGACACAGATGTGTCGTCTGCCACCAAGAATGCTTTACTGAAGTGAAATTCATTCTGCATCCAGATATCTGACGGATAGTCGTGATAACGACATCATCATGACTTGTCGCTGTCTGATTTGTGATTAAAGGGCAATATCAATCATACCAGAGTAAAACAGAGCTTTGGGGTGACGCTATAAATCCACATACAGTATAGATAAGTGTAGAGGTCACGGTTATGACACGCTTACGCCCATCTTCCACATTCATAAGGAATCATAAATAGGTTGATACAGGGCTGGGCAAACAGGGGCTCCGACTCATTTGTGTAACAAGGTTACTTGAGGACTCACACAGCTTACAGTACACACACAAACACACACACACACACACACACACACACATTCACACACAGGCTAGGCTGTTAAACAGAGTGCTCCTGATTAGTGCAGCCAAATAAGACTTGGGTCAGCAAGCAGAGTTTTTTTTTCTTACTGAATTGATGATAAAACATGTGAGAGGTACAGTGGGAATGGAAAGAGAGAGAAGAAAGACAAGAAGAGATGAAGAGATAGATGACAGGTCTCAGCTGAGCAGCGCCGCCGCTCCCATAACGTGCACTACGCGCTGCGCGTAGGGCACCACGTCCTGGGGGGGGCACCACAAAATAGGCAACTAAAAAATCCTCATAGTTATAATAATTATAACGGCGACATCGCTCTGCCGTGCTGCGCGCGCCGACACATTCGCATTCGCGTTTAGCACAGGTGCGCACACATTCTCACCATTTGAGTGAGCAAGTGGAAGGGTTTGTATGAGTGCATTGATGTACTGGATGTTTGAATACTTTAGTAATGTTGTAACCCTGTGTACTTTCACAAATACAACACACACATACACACACACACACACACACACACACACAGTGACCTGTGTCCATTAGAGGCACTATGCAAAATGTTGCCATCATCTAATTTTTGATTCAAATTAAAAGAATCAACATTTTTAACACATCCATGCCTATTCATAACTAATATATATTTATATCAGAAAACCACAACACATTTAATTTGAACTAAGTCCAATTCACATCTCTTATTTAAAAAAAACTGTTACTTCTACAGCTGATTTGCCTGTTGTATCCATTAGTACACCAGCAGTACATGCCAGTAGTTCAGCTTTCATAAAGTAAAATATATGTTGACCTAAGTTCACAATCTTCACGTAGAACAATGCAGGCAAAACGGCATCGCCGGGCAGCTTTACCCAAATATATTCTCTCATCTAGGTCATCTAAAAAAACTAAAACACAGCTGCTCAAAGTATAGATAGTGAGTTTATTACTTTTGGGGATATGTCCATACAGCGGGGACGGGGAGACGCAGGACACCGACACTAACCATCTCCATGTAAAGGCTGATGATGGAAACCTTTTCCACTTACTCGGGATTTCCGAAAATATAAACCCAGCGGGTGGTGGACTCTAATGCACTGGCTGAGCTTTGAAAGCACTTCATGGATAGTGTGTTCCTCGACAGGTGCCGCCTGGGACAGCTCATAAACACGTTGCGTAAACAGTGCTCAGGAGAGCATCTCAGACTATTGTAAATATAGAAGTGAAACCAAAAGGAACGCCGTCAGGAGCCGGAACAAACATGGCCGGTGGTTGACAAAGTGAGAAACATCATTGTACAGAGAGGCCATCCGACATGGCAACACACACACACCCACACACACACACACACACACACACACACACACACACACACACACACACACACACACACACCTCTATTGTCGAGAGAACTGGAGCTGGTTCTCTTCTCTTGTTTCCTTGTGATGACAGTGACATATACACACATTTGTGCAGTGTTCAGTGGGTCTCGGGAAAAAAAACAAAAAAAACTGTGTTTCAACTAATAATAGCAGCAGTTACCTCCAAGTTATGATTCTTCGGATGTACAACTGCATCTTTGATCCTGCCAATGAGCAACGTTGTCTTGTGCAGTTTTACATTTCAAGCAGTGTTGATGTTCTGACTCGCTTTCTGCTCTCAGCAGGAGTCATGACCGGCATCTGTTCAGGGCTGCAGGCTAAAGCCGGGTACTTGCTGCACACTGGGGGTTAAACACTGCATTGTAAATGCATCGTTATATATATTATATTTCCCCATATATTGTTATTGTTTTTTTATATATATATATTTTTATTTTAAGTAAGTAAGCAAAGCACACAACGAGAGTGCAATTGTGATACATTTACCTTTTTCTTTTTTTTCTTTTACACAAAACACAACAAAACACAGCAAAACACAACAAAACTAAAGTAAAACTACTAAACTAAACTAAATCTAATAAAAATACAATAAAATAAAATACAAAATAATAGTAATAATAAAAAAACAACAATACCAAATAGTTGCTCGCGATAGCTGCTCGCATCCTGGAGGTCAAGCACAGACTCGAAAGTGGGGGGGGATATTGTTATGTATATATATATATATATATATATATATATATATATATATATATATATATATATATATTTAATGCATATATATATATATATAAAATGGCCATATTGGTTCGGCCTCTGTCTCGATGTGTGTGAAGTGTATGGATGATGTTTTTGTTTTATCCAGTCAACACTGTCTTCCAGTGATATACATGGGAATGTGTACACTGCTACTGGAATACTGATATATATCCAATATAATTAGTATGACACACATACGCACTGTGTTACACATTTTAAGGTTCTGAGGTATGATGCACAAAAGATGGATATGTCACACAAAAGATGGTTATGTTTTATTTCCCTTCATTTCCTCCACTCTCACTCTTTCTGCAGGGAATGAAGGCGTGGTGTTCAGCCATTCTGTCGAGACGTCACATGTACGGGCAGAACCTTTCCAAGACCTCAAGTAAGTACTCAACGTGTGTGTGTGTGTGTGTGTGTGTGTGTGTGTGTGTGTGTGTTTGTGTGTGTGTGTGTGTGTGTTAGCTCACTTTACACAACCCCTGATTGTTAATATTTTAATAGTGGTAGAATATGTATGAAATGTGTGTTCCTATGAATAATGTATTAGATAGTAACACCACAAATAAGAATGTTTGGAGAAAGCAAATATGTTTGTGAGTAAAAATGTGAGCTGCTGAGCTAGCTAGCCAGTCCTGTGGTTCAATGTGCTAAATATTAATAATCAGCTCGCTGCAGAAAGAGGTATGCCGCTGATTGCCTGACAGGCCTGACAGGCGGACGTGAACACACGTAGCGCACGGCGGATGCTCGGTCGGTTTCTCCTATTTAAAAGAAGGTTATTTTTCCTTTTTAGCTTGTACATTCATTATTTAAGACACCAAATGTGTTGTGAGGTAATGAAGGCAAGTCTTGTCCAAATGGAAACTTATGGAATGTTTTTGTTTATTTTCTTATTCACACACAGGCTGAACTCAGTCTGATCTCAAGTTGCTTACAATAGCAATATCTCAGACTGTTGTTTTCCCTGTAGCAACAGGATGGATGACAGCTGAGTGTGTGTTGGCTCTCCACACCCCCTCTCCTGAAGTGTGTTGTGGGTGTTGATGCACATGTGGGGTTTCTTTATTACTAATTACATTCAGGCACTGTCTGACAGGATGTAGCTGAAATAGCTTTTGGCCTGGGAGGACAACACAAACAGGAAGGGAGAAGGGAGCTGGGAGCTGGGGGAAGGGATGATGAAGGGGACAATTCAAACATAGATGGAAAAGAAGACGAGGAGGGTGATGGAGAGAAAGAGTTCAGGGGGAGGAAATGGAAGTTAGTGTATGGAAGAATATTTAAATCAAACTCGCCACAGTTCCAAGTATTGTGGGAAAAAATGGGGTCATTTACGATTCTTAACTAAAGTAAAGGACAACTTTAACCCTCCCATTAACTTCAAATTTACCAACATCTTTTACCCTTTTTGACCACATCTTTTACCCATGCAATTAAAACCTCCAGAAAATGATTAGAATTAATATTGTTTCCCAAGTTTAAGTGTCAGATACTTTATGTTTGTTTGTTGACTACCTAAATAGACCTTTAAATACATTAAAAAGTTGATATTTCTTATATGTGTTAGACAGTGAAAAACAGCCTGGGGTCAAATTGACCCCAAAGAACACCAATGAGTACAAGTTGTGTTCAGGACATTGAAAACATATCATCATGTGAATTTGATATTTTCCCAGTTGTCCCCAATAAATTAGGAAAAGTCATGAAATATGAAGCAAAAAAAATAATATTTAATAATTTTTTTAGAAACGTCAAACATTGAATGTGGTCAAATTGACCCCAAAGGTAATAGGAGGGTTAAAGCTGCATGATATATGGGCTTTAAAAAGGAGCAGATGGTTATGCTGGACAATGTTTAAGGGTAGGCTGATGGCTGACCACATGACATTATGAATCTATAAATTTGAGAAATTGTAAGACTGTGCTGGTTTGCCCGATACTCTTCTTAAGCATTTGATTTATTTTCTCAATCATGCATGTAATCAGCCTGGATCAAGCTCGGGAGCTGCTCCATCAAGAGCTGACCCTTCACTAAAAACATGTCCAGGCACCTTAATGTAGTCTGAAGTTGAATTCTCTTTTTCATTTTGCTGCACTCACTAAATTGCCTCCTTAAGTTGATGCTTAATCAAAGCAAATGGTTGTTATTTTGTCCTGCCAGAACCAAAGGCTCCCTTCCTTTCATTTGTGACATTCTTTTAGTTTGCATGCGCTCAGAAAAGTTTGACCAGTATCTACTCAATAAAATTATGGCAATGAAGTGACAATTAATATAATTGAATAGATTTTACTACTTCAACTTTGATTAAAAAACATTGATTTATTTACGCAAATTTAAACAAAATATGAAATACTAATATTTTGGATTTACTAATAATATGGCAAATGTTGAGTAAATCCAAATCAATTATACAGGGAAAATGATTAATATTGACTAGGTATTCAAAATAAAGTGATTTAGATTTACCAATTATGTGGCTGAAATTATGTTGTTTTTCTAAATATCTGGATAAGAATGATTTGGATTCAATACATAAAATAAGTTACATCAACTCATAACTTGGAAGAACATTACTTAATACAACACATTTAAACTCACATTATTATTTATCTTTACATACATTAATTTGTATACTAATACTCGTGATGTGTACTCACACTCATGGTATCAACACCCAGAATGCAACACTACTGATCACAATGTGTACTCGTACACATGAGTTCAACACCCATCATGCAATACTAGTGATCGCGATGTGTACTCACGCTCATGGTTTCATTACCCAGCATGCAACACTACTGATCGCGAGCTGTATTCCCACTCATCGTGGTTTGGATGGCGCAGGTTTTCAGAGCTTTCAGGATATTCTGCTTTGATTTTAATCCAGAACACCGGCAGTCCGGCAGGGTTGAAAAGTACGTTTAAGTTTAATGTTTGTGGTAAAGTATCACGTAGCCTCTTGTCATGTGTCAAGAGTATGAGGCTCAGATGCACAGACGATGTATCCGGTCATTTTTCAAAATAAAACACATTTCCGGCCTACTAATGCCACTGATGTTCACACCCCATCGTGTATTCTGTTCTCTAAATATAGTTGTTCATACTAATTCTAACCTCTGATTGAAGGTTTCTTTATTGTGTGGTCTTTCTCTGCTGACATTCATTATTTAAGGCTCTGTAGTTATATGTACAACCATTTGATACGAGCCCAGAGTTAAGCATATTCATCTAAACTGTACCAACCTTGGAGTGTTAAAATAGCCAGTATAATTTTATTTCATGTTTCCATCCAGGCAAATTGGTGGAGCCAAATGTTATTAAAAACAAGAAATATTATGTAATTTCTTTGAAATCGTCCAAAATAATGTTATGGGTATGGCCAACAACTACATCAAATAAAACAAAGGTACTCCTTGCAATTTGCGCTCCAATTTCAATCGGGTCTTCGATAAAAGGGCACGCCATTGTTTCCCGAACAGCTGATTGGCCGGTGGATGGAGCCTTTTATTGGATTCAGATCCATCCTGAAAGCTACCCTGAACCGGAGCAGGTTTGCCATTCAGAGTAAGTTACCATGGTAACCTAGCTTGCTAAGAATGAATCCAGCTTTGTGTACCAGTAAGTCAGGTGTGGCGCAAATTACTTGGGCGGAAGTGGACAGCGTTTAAAACTGAAGAGTTCCCATTGAGTGGAATTTATTAATTTTTCGACATCGTTGACTTTACTGATACAATATGATTAAATTCTACTCAGTGATTTTGAGCTGATATTATTCAAACAAAAATGAGTAAAATGCAATTGATAAATAATTCAAAATGTATTAAATCAACATAATAATATACCAAACTGCACACAGAATTTTCTTTAAGTAAAGGTTACTAATATTTATTTTGTAAATATTAATTGAGCTCAGTCCCACTTTTTTGAGTGTGCATTCCCACAACCTTGATTCTCATTGCACATGTTTGGTATGCGAAGAGTCCAACAAGGGTATGGAAGGGAAGATTAAGGGCTGCCTCTTCTGCTCAGTAATCCCAGGCTTGTAATTGTCAAAGCCTGAGTTTGATTGCAGTGTGGGACATCTGTAAAAATGTGTTTTCTCTTATTCCCCACTATTCCTCTTTCTCTTCTCACTGTATTAATCCGAGCCATAACCTAAAAGGAATAGACACATTTTGATAACTATCCTGTTACCTTTGGGGTCAATTTGACTCTATTCAATGTTTAAAACCTCTAAAATTGGCATGTTATTTGTTTCATATTTCATGACTTTTCCTAATTTATTGGGGAAAACTGGAAAAACCTAAAATTCACATAATGATATGTTTTCACTGTCCTGAACACAACTTGTACCCATCGGTGTTCTTTGTGGTCAATTTGACCCCAGGCTGTTTTTCACTGTGTAAAACATATAAGAAATATCCACTTTTTTATTTATTTAAAGGTCTAGTTAGGTAGTCAACCAACAAACAAAAAGTACCTGACACTTAAACTTGGGAAATAATATGAATTCTAATCATTTTCTGGAGGTTTTCAATGCAAGGGTAAAAGATGTTAGTACATTTGAAGGTAACAGGAGGGTTAAATAGACTCCGAGAGGCAGATAGATGTATTGTGCACAGAGGTACGAGGTGTTCGGACCGCGAGACACAAGAAAGGATGAAAGCCAAGCAAACTGGGTAGTTTATAGGAGATAGGACCCCGTACATGCTGAGGGATCAAAGGAGAGAGGAGGGAGGAGGCGTCTAGAGTGAGATTAGTTTAAGGAAACCGAGAAGTGATAGAGGGATGTGTGGAGTTGGGGGTGGAAAGATACAGGGTGGAGGAGGAGCGAGAACATTGGGTCAGGGGACGGGTCAGTGCAGATAAGCAAGGCGAGGAAACCCACGGTGGAGGTGAGGGAAGAAGGCAGCTGTTACCAACACACGACATCCGCCGTTTTTCATCAGCTTTAAGACCGTTTTATGTCATTAACACATCCGTGGAGTTACATAAAACAAATTAAATATGCACTCAATGTGTCAGTTTTGCCTGAATTACCTTGCAAATATGACATGAACCATGCCCAAAATGCATCCGCATGAACAAACATGAAATTAATATTCTGAATTATTTATTGAAGTGCAGACACATGCAATAAATGTATGGATGCAAACCTGCTGTTACGCCGTCAGGTGGCTCAAAGTGGGACGCGGCATAAGGGCAGCAGGTTTGTTTGAGTGAGGGAGCAGTCACACCAACTCAGGACACGGAAAATAATAAGAACATTATTTATTAACAAGCAGCAACAGGGACCAACAAGGACTGTCAGTGGCACCAAAGAAAATAACATAACACCCCCTCCCCCCTTTACAGGTGCTGTGCACCCAAAAGTACAGTGGGTGGTGCTCACTCTAGCCTAGGGTATTAACAACAAGTAAACCTACCTGTATGTTGTATGTAAACCCCGGGGTATCTCACCTGTCCTTATTGACCCTGTGCGCCCGACAAAAAGGAAACAACAAAGACAACACAGAAGTAGGCTGCTAACAAAGGAAACGGTAGAGGTTACCAAAAAAGATCCACAGTGACCAAAAAACGAACCCAATATACAATACATGTGGACCAGTGTACGCAACACCTGCATTAAAACACACATCTATGGTATTACTTGAAAACACTTATCATCCCACACACACACAGCTTTATGGAATAAATCAAGAACAACAAATTACATGCATGCATGAAGTGAAACCATCACACACACACACACACACACACACACACACACACACACACACACACACACATTGCAGTGACCTCTCCACTGCAGTGCCTGGGTTAATGAAGGCTATCGAAAAGTAACGCTGATAAAAAGGCGATTACATGCTTCAGATAACTCTGCCTGTCCATTAGCTGTTAAATGGAAAGGAAAGAAACGACGGGCTGAAGCGTCAACGTCATCGCGAGAATGGATTTTCTCTTTTTTAATTTAAAGGTTTACTAAATGTTTCACAATGCTGGTAGAGATTGGATTAAACTAAAGGGCAGGTTATCTTCTCTTTTCTTACTTCAAAGGCACTTTATTCACCCCAGATTGTAATCCCTTCCCGGTTGGAGCGTTCTATCTTTCTATCTATCTCCTCTTTCTCGCGCTATCTCTGTCCTCATCTCCCCACTTCCGAACTCTCCCTTGTTGACTAACTCTCTCATTGGCGCGCGTGTAATTTAGTCTTTGTCGTTCTCATTCTGTCGAGATCTCGCCCGCGTGCGCGTCTCTTCTCCCGGCCTCTAGCTCCCCATTCCGTTTCTGTCTCGTTATGAAAAGCAGAGCGTTATGCAGTGAAGGTAAATGGGACATGTAATGAGCGGATTGAAGTCCATTTAAAGCTAATGATCTATCTTACAGTTTAACGGTGAGCGAGTGAGAGAGGACAGGAGGGAAACGGAAAGATAGACGCTACGCACTTTGCACAATGGAATGCAGGTCGAGATATTCCGATTGGATCGGACACTTTACGATAAATTATATTTGAGCAAACACCAGCCAGGCGGGTTGAATGTGGGGATTAAGCACTTAACAAGTTGAAGGATCAGACTCCGTAAGATTATAAAAATTACTCTTGGAGTCCTACAAACATGCGGCATTCACAGTGACCAGAGAAGGAATTAGTGACGACGTGTATCGTCGTTGTTTAAAGAGCTCCAGGAGTCGTTCAGAAGCCAAAGAGGCGTGGAGGCACAGCACAGCGCTGGAACTGGGCACGGAAACGAAACGATACGGTGTCTGATCTCCAGACAATCACGTTCAGGAACGCCAATACTTTTTTCTTTTCTTTTTTTGATCGCCACTCAACGCCGCGTTCACACATCTTTGGCTTTTTTTCAAACTGCTTTTCCACGTCAAGAGAGAGAAAGCAGTCGCTTTGGAAACATGTTTGTGCTTGGTATTTTTTTTAAAGCAGCACACCCTCGATATCTTAGAGAATCCATGAGGCAGTTTACTGACTAAACAACATGAAAAAAAGAAGTGTGGATTGACTAAATGTAGGCAGCCGCCAACGCCAACACCAACAACAACAACAAACAACAAACAGACTCAACATGGAGGAATAGCTGTAGATACGTCGTGTAGGCGGGACCGTTTGCTGATAGAAGCAGCGATTCCATAAATAAAAACAACTGTTATCAGTAAAAAAAATAGATATTTGTGAATGCAAATAGACAAGAAACTGGGACAGATTGTCTCAGAAGATGACTGAGGATGATGCGAGTATGAATTAGCAAATCTGATAAATTATGTTATCTATACATTAATTAATTAATTACTACATGAAGTTTTATGAATGGAATCATTAAGATGTGTTTGATGTTTTGCTTTGCAGCCTTAATTAATGTTGCTTTTGGTTCAGAATTGATTTAGCATTAAATAATGGTCACCATTTATAATTTGGTGTAAACAAAGTAATTAAAGAAAACTAACTTATTTTGTCCTAATACATACTAACACACATCAGTGTCGCCTGTAACTCATTGTCAGTTAATGATACTGTCAGGAAAATATAAGTTTAATGCAAATCGCTGCAATGCAAAGGGCAGTGGGCATCAGCACACTGGTGAGGGAGAAAGTACACAAAGAGGTTTAGTTGAAGCATTTCCAGACACAGGTACGAACTGTATAGTCGTGTCTCCTCATTTGACAGGAGTTTGTGTTTTTCCAAGCGATCCGTGTTCTGAACATGTCCTGAATTAAACCAGAGTAATATGGTAACACCAATCCAGACCAAATCCAGCTTTCAACCACCCGGCTGAATTTTGACCAAATCAAGGAGAAATTGAGCTATAAAGAGATCTAAAAACATGTTACCTGTCATCTTTGAGGTACTGCAAAACCGTTGATCTTTGTACTGTGATTTGAGGATTCAACTTCAAGCTTTCTCCAGAAAAGAAAAAACATTGATTCCTGTTGTGTTTTTCTCTCACAATTCTTGTTTTTGGAAGGCTGTTTTTCACTCTCTCCCGCTGCTAATACTTTAGCTTTGTTAAACACCTTTAACTTGTCTCTAATGCAACTCATTCTTCATCATATTTAAATAATATTACACTGTTTTTTTTAATGCTCCACATATCGGGTTGTATGAACTTCCCTTCACCTCTCCCTTGACATGCATGTTTAATGCTTTGCCTACAACATTTCATTTGGATGTGACTTGTGATGGAAATGAACCTTTCCAAATGTCCCGTAGAGAAAACCAGTTCAATGTCGAAACACTTCGATGTCTTTAAGTATTTATTAAACAAAGTCGGAATAATTCAATTGAATGACCAGAACTCCACCCCACAAACGGTGAGGAGATCTGACCCAGAAGTGATGGAGCGACATAGAGTCGACATACAGTCATAATTATGGATACAGTGTTTGCCGCCATCCCCCCTCCCTCTCTTGCTTCTCACTCCTTCCCACAACATCCATGGGAACAGGTTCCGTCCACTTTCCCAGTTGGTATTGTGGTGCCTACCTAAGAGGTGATATAGAGAGGGAAAGAGAAAGAGAGAGAGAGAGAGAGAAAGAGAGAGAGACAACAAAGCACTACAATAATTCAGTCTGTTATTGTCCCACGCAAGTTGAGCTGAACTCTGCTCCCAGGATGTTTAGTACCACAGTTACATGTAGAAAAAAGATTATTGATACATTTTCCCCCACATGACTCTTTCTATTGAGATGACAACGTCACACTTCTGTTAGTCGCTTGAAGTCATTTTCTGTCCCCAAATCGTGAGCTGAGAGAGTGTCACACTGAAATACACTTAACATATCGAAATAAAAAGGAAAATGTCTTTGTGTTTAAAAAAAAAAAATATATATTATTGGCAAAATGAGTGACGAGTCGGAAAATCACTCAATAAACAGTGACAGCCAGCTGCCGAAGGTATATGAACACATATTGAGGTAAAGACGGAATGATTTAAAAACTAAGCATAACTAAATGGACGGATGAGTGACCGGAAAGCTAGACTGACAGTCAGACCGACAGCCTTGATGCAGCTATACTCTGCATATATTCATTATAATTGTATTTTAGTTCTAGTTCTTAATCCTCAAGGTTCTGTTTCCTGCGCCTCTTTGTTGTTGAGCTCTGGTCTTATGGGGCTGTGGCCACTTGTCCATCAAGCAGAGCAGTTCTTACACTTATATTAATATGAATACGCAAGTTTGTCTAAGTCTTTGGAATATTTGAGGAGTGTCACACAGCAGCAACACCACACTACGCCAGCGGACATTGGGTTATTTTAGGTCTCCAACTTCGTCTGACGCTCGGCTCCACAGCAGAGAGATACAAGCTCCTGTGCAGTCGATATCTCCTTGTTCCTTTTCACTCCTTTTATCCTCTCATCCCTCCCTCGGTGCCTCCTTCCCCTCTATCCAAGTCCTGGGGTCAGAGGGAGTCTCCCCGGGGAGAGTTAGTGCTAACACGGGCAAGGGCAACGGAGAGAAGGATTTGTGCCCTGTGCCCCCCCCCCCTCCCTCTCCCCCTCCCCCTGCCCCTCCCTCGCTCTATTGCCGCGCATTCATCTGAGAAAAAGTTAAAGTGGACTGCGGAGGAACGAGAAGCTCGATCAGACGCCGGGGCATGGGTAGGGATTTTATTTGGAAAGGGCTAAATATTGTAGGGCAACGGTTTGAAAAGGGTGCTCGGGATAATAATTTCCTCAGATACAGTGCCAGCTATTACACACAGCTAACACACACACACACACACACACACACACACACACACACATACCCCCCCCCCAAAAAAAAATAAGAGGTCATTACTTAAACAAAGTGCAAAGTGTATCCATTTGCGACATTATTTACACTGACGGTAAATCTTTTGAAATATTTAATTTGAAGCGTTACTTTTTTATTCCCTGTCATTTCATATTATACCGATAACGTAGCTACGCGCATCCACCTCCGACTCCAAAGCCCTCTACTGGCCTCTATGGTTACTACTCTCCTCCAATCACAAGAATGCATTCACCCAAATGTTCAGTAAATCTGTATATCAATGATATGTGCATGTCCCCATCAAGTGAGAGGCTTTGCACTCGACACTGCAGCTTTTTTGTTTCTCCGATATTGTCACAAAGGATATGTTGGGACAACTGTCATCTCATCCTGTAAGAGACGGCATCCCAAAATATATGAAACATCCCTTGAGCGCTTCAGTTACCACCAACATCCTGAATATGCTAATTAATTCACTGTAAACACGTGTGGCTGATTCTCTGTTAATCGGACACCGTTATTGCGATCTGCTCCATAACATGTGTACATGTTTCATGGATTTGAAGTCATAAACATAACCTACCTTGTTTAGTTTAATAAATGAATGAAATGTGACTTTTTAATTCCTTTGGCGTTCAAGCATCCCCAGTTGAAGCACTGAGGGATGCCTCCACCCCAGTTTAACCAGCACTAGCTGAACCCCATTCACTGGGGAGAACGGCTTCATCCATCTATTCTTTCCCAGGAGGAAAACCCCCAACACAAAGCAATTTATAAGACTGGGAATGTGTTTGACCCTCCCTCCCCTCAACAACTACTCCCTCAGGGTACTCCTCTTAATGAGATTGTGTCTTTCTTTCACTTTTTCTTTGTATACTCAAGCTAGCTTTTATTCTTACCAGCTCAAGGAGCTTAGCATTGTGAGATCAACAGAGTCGTAGAATCAAAGGGTCATGGGTTCACGTTCTTTTTTCCTTGTGTCGGTCCACATTAAACCAGATCCCAACGTGAGGTCATCCCCTGGAAGAGGCTTTGATCAGTCAGTTGGTCTGTCTGTGTCCTTTCCTTCTGTCCTTCTCTTGTCTGCTTTAGTGGTCAGGGTCCTCAGTGCTGCTGGTGCGTCTTGTCCGAGCAATAGCCGTTCAATTCATTCACCTGCAGGTGTCCCAGGTGTGAAACAGCAGCTGATTTAAGAGTGATAGGCCGCAGGGCTCAGAGTCGTAGAGAGAGAGACAAAGAGAGAGAGAGAGATCCATGCTCTATACTAAACTAACGACATCCCGCTCTGCCCTTGTTTCTCTCATTCATCTCTCCATCCCAGAAATGAAAAGACTGACCTCTATGCGTGGACTGAAGCATTTAGAGGGAACTTTGTTTCTTCCACTACCTCCATCGTACTCTATATTGCCTCTTAAGTCCAGACTTGCCGTGTAATGATTGCACCACTAAAGTTTTCTGATTCAAAGTTAGGACCAAATGTTTTTTTTTCAACATGTTTCTCAGTAGTAGTTCTCTAAATGATTAAAGTGCTAATGTGACTTAATGGTCCTGGGTCCTACGGGTACGTGCAATTTAAACCAACTACAGAGTGTAACATTTAACGAGTCCTTGAAGT
Source organism: Liparis tanakae (assembly GCA_036178185.1). NCBI lineage: Eukaryota > Metazoa > Chordata > Actinopteri > Perciformes > Liparidae > Liparis > Liparis tanakae. The sequence continues at coordinate 18,378,629 of CM070110.1, read as the reverse complement.
AGGCATTGGGGAAAGTCATCCCAGGCCAAATCCCAATGGATTTCCAAACAACTCAAGTTGATGTTGGGGTCAGAAAATTACTTTTATCACCTAATATTCAGTTTTTTCACAAATTAAAATGTATTGTATTTCTGTTCTGCTATATGTACCAATGGATACAAACAAGAAGCTTAATTTTTCTTATTCTAAGCTCATTATCTAGCTCATTATCTAGAGGTTTAACACATAATCCAAAGTGCCATGAACCTTCAAATTAGACATACATTGAAATGAAAGTTTTGATTTAGGTTACAAACTTCCAATGCATGAACAACAATGTGATCAATTAAGAACGCCTCTCACACCAATGTTTGAAGGCATCACACAGCAGAGCGGATTGAACCAGTTCTGTTCTGTAAGCTGGGGTATGGTGTGGGAAGGCAAAATAAATCACCTAATTATTTTTCTAAAAACCCGGAGAGTAAACCCGCCCCTGGCTGATTTTTGATAAAATAGTTGAGTTTTGGAAAGTAATTGGAAATCATTAAAATGTAGAAAGAGACACATTCTCTTTGAACTGTGCCTTTGGGAAAAGTTTCTCTTCCCACTAGAGTTCCCATTAAACAATGGCAGATCTCTTGCACTATGGCTTTTTCACAATACCCCTTTTTAATACTTTAAAAGGTTCAACTTGGACATCTATTGCAAATTTGCATCTTCACTCTCTCTCCTTCCTTCCTTCCTTCCATCATGATGGTCACTGCAAAGGCAGTGATGTCTTCGAAATTGTATTATTCTCTGCTATTTGTCTCCTACGATGCTGTTCCCTACACAACGGCAACATCCACTAACTACTCAATGCGTTTACACATTTGCTATTCAACATTGTATTTGTTATAATAGTCAGTTAAACCAAAACCACATCCATCCTCTTTTAAAAAGCTCACTAACTTTTCTAAAACTCCTGTCCTACTATTGGTTTCTGGATGCATCGAACACCTCCCTTTTCATTCGGTACAACAAGGACAATCAGCCCTGCCCTGCTCAGTTCTGTCTCTTATTGATTAGAAACTCAGGGAAATCATTGAGAACAAAGAGAGGGAGGGAAGGCAAGCGAATAACAAGCAAGCCCGGTTATGGGAACGATCCATAACGTATCTGAGTGTGTTTTTGTGTGTTTGTTAGATTGCCATGTTCTACTCATTAAAGTCGTACTTTTGCTCAGATGTGGACATTTGGAAGTAAGTTTGCTTCATCTTTGGGAGAACAGACTGATGTGACTTCTAAGTGTTGGTTGCTACTCAGAAACCTAATTCTGTATGTATATTTCCCTTCATAATACAGCTTTTCCTTAAATAATTGGGGTACAAGTTAATGATGTGACGTTCACCACACCTCGCAGATATTCAAACTGTTCTCAGTCCAAACTCATCAAAGACCGATGGTTGGTCAGTGGTCCTAACATCGTGGCGACCTTGAGCATCAGTATGAGAAAAACACTAACCTTTTCCAAGTTGATGTTCACTTGTAGGCTTGTTTTTCTTAACCTAACATGTTAGTTCCGTGAGAAACAAACATCTTTTTTTCCGAAACAAATACATGTATTTCAACCCAATCTGTTCACAAGCCTATCCAATTCATGTTGTTGCCTAGCCCCTACCAAGTACACTAGGGATTACAAATTGTGTGAATCTATGTTGGAAGTATATTTCGAACAAACGTTGCATGTAGGGAGCATAAACTGACAAGCCATCCCTGACACGCCCAAAACTGATTCAATTCAATTCAATTCAGTTTATGTGTATAGCCCAGTTTCACAAATTACAAATTTGTCTCAGAGTGCTTTACAATCTGTACACATAGACATCCCTGACCCAAAACCTCACATCGGATCAGGAAAAACTCCCAAATAACCCTTCAGGGGGAAAAAAGGGAAGAAACCTTCAGGAGAGCAACAGAGGAGGATCCCTCTCCAGGATGGACAGAACAATAGATGTCATGTGTACAGAAGGACAGATTTAGAGTTAAAATACATTCAAGGAATTTGACAGTTTATCAATAGTTCATATTTAGGCATATTCCACGATGGAGAGTTTGGAGACCTCCCGAGTGGAGGAGTGGGCGGAGTCCCAGCAGGGCAGTGGCACAGCTGGTGTCAGGAACTCACGATCCAACCATCGATGATCCATCAGCAGATGGGATCTATGCCGTCTCATAGGGTCCGATGACCCTATGAGACGTGAAGTCAGAAGGACTCCGGGGAGAAAGCAGAGTTAGTCATGTGTGATGGAGAGATGAAGATTCATCCATAGGAGAAAGAAAAGAGGAGAGAGGTGCTCAATGCATCCTAAACATCCCCAGCAGCTATAAGCCTATACCAGCATATCCAGGGGCTGGACCAGGGCAAACCTGATTCAGCCCTGACTATAAGCTCTGTCAAAGAGGAAAGTCTTAAGTCTACTCTTGAATGTGGTGACTGTGTCTGCATCCCGTGCAGAAGGAATCACTTCTTTAAATGTAGCTACAGCACTGTCAGTTAGACATCTGGTGTAGAAACTTTTGACTAACGGTGTACACTCCGGTAGTATAAACTCAAAAGTTATAAGGTTATGGTCTGACAGAAGAGGATTCTGTGGGAAGACCTTCAAATGCTCAATGTCAACGCCATATGTAAGAACAAGATCAAGCATGTGGCCAAAGCTGTGAGTGGGTTTCTGTACTCTCTGACGAAAGCCGATCGAGTCCAACAATGAGATGAATGCAGTACCTAGGCAATCATTATCAACATCCACATGAATATTAAAATCTCCTACAATAATAACTTTATCAGTTTTAAGAACCAAACTTGATATAAATTCTGAAAATTCTGATATAAACTCTGAATATGGACCCGGTGGCCGGTACAGAATCACAAATATAATCGGCTGTAATGTTTTCCAGGTTGGATGTGAAAGACCAAGAACAAGGCTTTCAAATGAGTCATAGTTTAGGTTTAGGATTTATTAAAAGGCTCGAGTCAAAGATGGCTGCTACTCCACCTCCTCGACCGCTGCCTCGAGGAACTGATGCAAGAGGAAAACCTAGACTGTCATAGTTTGATGCTCAGGCCCACTGATCAAGTGTCTTTAGTTGACGAGTCGGGAGTGAGAACATGGTAAGATGTCAAATATGTCTTTACTAATTAGAGCAAGTTTTTGCAAGGAGTTTTGTTTGAAATATTGCCAGGAAGAAACTAATGGCATCTCAGACAAAGAAGTGACTCCTGCACAGCTAACAACTCTACATCCAGACTGTTTGCTGTCCTGCTCCTCAGTGGTGGAACGAGCTCCACACTAACATCAGGACAGAAGGAAGTCTCTACATCTTCCGCCGGAAACTAAAAACACATCTTTTCCGACTATATCTGGATTAAAACACAGATTTGCACTTCAGTGGCACTTAAATGGCTCGTATTGTGGTACTCTTGTAGTTCGACTATGTTGAGGAAATGTTACTTTCTGTATTATTGTTGTTCTTACTTTTGTACTCTAGGTTGATGCACTTATTGTAAGTCGCTTTGGATAAAATCGTCTGCTAAATGACATGTAATGTAATGTAACACAGAAGGAGCACCAGGAAACCCAGTATTGGGATGTACATGTTCCTTCTAGCATCACTGTACAATAAAGCTATGAAGTTAAATAGTTTAGTTTTGGTTTGTGAGGAGAAGGAAGAAAAAGATAATGCCACGGATTGTTAATGTGGTAAGATTTTAGCAACTAGAGCAAACCTCAGACTTCCAACATTAAGAGACTTTTCCTCTATCAACCTGTTCTATGGGTTTGCCAACCCTGTCTCCTAATATATTGACGCACTGCTAATTTGTTTTAGCAAATTACATTTTTAGGGGAGCGGAATTTGAACAGTTTTATGTTCAGCGGCAGCATTTCTTTCTCGCATATGAAATGTGGCTTTTCAGTTCAGCAAGCGAGTCCTCGGGAGAGGCTTAGGATGGAGGGTAGGGCAGGACTTAGAAGCTTGAGATGGGGATTCACATCTTCAGTCCCTCCTGAGCGCTGTTTAAGCAGGGCTGGATACAGAATGGGAAATGAGAGGGATTTTGGTCAAATGCTTGTAAAATCCACACATCTCGTCTTGTTCTTTCTAAGTAACCATTACTTTGTATTTGATTATTTATTCTTTATTTCAGAGGGCAAGTTCCATATAAAAATAACATACATACAACTATATAAAGAGGGAAAACAAGAAGATACAACATACATAATACAGTTCATTAAAAAGTATGAAGACTTTTGTCCCAATGTCGTCTTAAGTTCGAAGAAAATCGATAGCAGCTCTTTAGAGGGTTGACCAGATCCTCTAGTATACATGATTGATAGAAATGATATGATTAAAAGCACAATCATACCTTTTTATTTTACCAAGTGCAGGGCTCTTAAGCCTCACTCATTGAGCGTGAGACTCACGCATTTCGGTATTAACTCCCGCACTCCCGCCACACATCGTATTTCTCACGCTGAAAAAACTCTCGGCTATTTAATGTTTTAATGTGCCGCAGCGCCAACATGAGCCGCGCTGCCCTCACCGTGGAGGAATCAAGCGCTCCCCTGGAGTTCCGCTGTGAGGTGCCACTTATCAGCCAATCAAAAAAAAGAAATGAGCTAGACAATAGCCAATCAGAAAACAAACATTTCTGTTGTATCTGGGTAAGATTTAATCCAGCAACCAATGAAAATAAAGCATCCTGGAATTGCTGATGGATATGTCTCACGCTTGCCTGTTTTCAAAACTTCATTTAGAGCCCTGCAAGTGCTTAGTAAGTCATTAAACATCCACTGCATCCTCCATACAGTAGTTAGCGTGCGTTGACCTCAAATGTAACACCAACAGTGGTATAAAATGTGTAAACTAGTTACTGTTGGAGTCTCCGTTCCAGAGTTACGCCGTTCTCCCCGAGTCTTTAATTAGTACACGGAGCTTTGGAAGGATGCCTCAGTAAACTGCACACATTGTTGTTCTGTCATTGTTTGTCTTTGTTGATTGTTGTTTATATTCATTATATATTGTTCATCAACTGCTGTTTATCATTGGACGCTTGTGTACACATCTTGAGGCGGAATATGAGAAAACAACAACACCCGGTTAATATTCAACAGTCGCAACATATTGCCACGCATCTGTTTCCTGTGTGTGTTTGTGTTTGTGTGTGTGTGTGTGTGTGTGGGGGGGGGGGACTCAGCTGTTGGCTGTTTTTCTGAGTGTGGGTTTTAAAGATAGACAGACGTTAATATCGGATTTTGCGATAGAAACAATAGTTCCAAGGCGGGTAAAGACTATTACAAATGGCCGGAGGCTGTTTTTGGCGAAACACTGAAATCACAGCAGAGAAATACCGTTGAGAAAAAAGAATTCACACACGTAGATACACGTGCACACTCGTATGCACTGGTGCACACGCTCCCAATGCAGACTCAGCCACAGCCAGCTGTATTGTGGCAGACATTAATGAGAAAATATGACTTCAAAAGGCAGAAATTTAAGGCCAGAATGGAAAAAGACACAATGCCAATTTGCAGTAAAACTAATCGAGACGATTATCAACAGTCGTTTCGCTAATATTTTTTAAATTGCCATTGAATAAAATGTGTTTAGGAGCAATTAGATAACTTAGATTAGGATATTATAACTTAAACACAGGACTGTTCTGTCCCGGTGATCTTTGCTGCCTTTACGTCGGCTTACATATAACCTACGTCTGAGTCTTACATTACACCATTAAAGGGACACCGTTAAAGTTTAAAATTAAAGTTTTAAATGAAAGTCTGCCGCAGCAACAACATATGACACTATGACATATGAGTGGGGATGAGATCATGATGAGTGATGAGAAGAGGAATTCAATTATGTAAGATCTGGAAGTATCACAAAAGTTCATGGAACAAAGAAGACAAGTTCAATTGAAGTTGAGATAGATTTTAAACCTTCAAAAATGCAAAGTAAAACTATTTATAAAAAGATTTGAAAAAAAGATTAATATTCGGGTTTAGCCAGAATCCTGCCGGGAGGTGAGAGACATGTAGGATGATGGTTGACCCCCTGATAGGATGGCTGTAGGAGGCAATGAGGCAGAGAAAGAGAGAAAAGCAGTTCATCTTTTTCCTTATACTGTATTTGTATTTACTTAGTTGTTCTTTCCCCACTCCGATCTCCCTCTCTTTCTGCCCCCTTCCCTTTTCTTCCAATCCTTTGTTCTGTTGTGTCTTTATTCCTCTTTCCTTTCTTCTTGGTGTCCACTAGGGGGAGAGTGTGAACTACCCTGTGTTATCTTCTATCTGTTTATCTGCTGTACCATTTGGTTCACTCTCTTTTCTTCCTCCCATCCCGGGGTCTGACTCTTGCAGAGGGGCTAGAATCCACTCCTGAAGCGTGTACTGCCCGCTGTCGTGGCAATTTTCTAATCCCAGTAGGACCAGACAACAATCTGAGTAATCTCTCCCTTTCGATGCTCAGATCATGGCACACAGGACACGCGTTAACTTCAAACGTTCATCCCGATGGGACGCTGTTCTCTCCCCTGTCATCCCCCTCCAGTTTCAGTTTGTGTTTTGCATGTCTTTGTTCAAAAGACAAAAGGATTCATTAGCCTTCTGATCATCTTCTGATGACATCCAGGTGGGCAACACATCTCAGTTTAGGCAATCCGGATCAAATAAACGTTGTACAGGACACAGCATGACACCGTAATTTTCTCTGGCCCTCTCCCAAATTTGAAAACTGACGAATTATATAGCCGTATGTCGTCTTTCAACCTGGCTGTCGAAGTGGTGCCCCAGCGAAATATAATGGCTACGGCGTAACTGGAAGGAAGACTGGGAAAACTGAAATGATGAGGAGGAGGGACGGGCGTCCATCCACATCACGCGGAGCGCGTCTCATTCATGCGAATATACCACCACGTTGATCATCACCTAATCCAATCCAATCCGGGGGTTCAGATCAGGACAGAGGGAGCAGAGAGTTGTTAACAACACCCTTCTTTCTTTTTTGTCAAGCAGTTATACACATCTTACTCTAGAAGAGAAGAGACTGAAGACTGTGTCTGTCCACGGCGGCTTATTAAAAAAAATAAAAAAAAAGTAAAGACAAGTCAATACACAACAACAATAACAAGTTAACACCATTATTTCACAAAACACACAAAAACAAAAAATTAAAATAAAATATTAGATCTCTATATCATCTATCTCTGTCATCTAAAATGTTAATTTAAGATAATCACATTGATTTATGTTGTGATTTGACTTGTTGGCTGCGCGCATGGAGATATATGTCTGCCTAAATTGTGTCGACCTCCCTCCAGTCATGTTAATACACACATTCCTCGAGACACCGGTCGAGGGTGTGGAGTAGCCATCATTTGACCGAGCCTTTTTATAATAAAAAAAAAAAAAAAAAAATTAATTAATTTTCATTTGAAAGCCTTCTTCTTAGTCTTTCACATCTGGAAAACATTACAGCCAGTTCGATTTATTGTATTTGTCGTGCTGTACCCCGTCCATATATCATTTATATCAATTTTTTAGAATTTATATCAAGTTTGTTTTTAAAAAACTAAAGTTATTATTAAGTTATTATTTAATATTCATGTTTGTGTATGTATGATGGCCTAGATGTAGCATATGCATTGCTCATTTCATCTCCTCGATCGGGATCACAAGAAGAAGACAGAACAGACTCACACACGCTTGATTGTTCTTGTTCTTAGGCGTTGACATTTGACATTTTGAGATTGATTGACAGAAATCCTCTTCTCTTCTGTCAGACCACAGCCTTATTTTTTTTTTTTTATTATTATACGTACACTAGCTAAACAAAAGTTCAACCACGCTAGTCAAAACAGACTACTAACTGACAAAAAACTGACAGCAAAAGATTCAATTTCTCAAGATTTCATTCATTACTATAATCAATCAATACTAACTCTCAACTTTAGTCCATCCTCCGTCCTCTTTAGATCTTGATGTTGATGCCACCTTGTTGACACTGAACTCGATAGCTCCTCTGAGACCCCAGGAGACGAAGAAAAGAAGAAGACAGAAAGAGGTTGCTGGTGAAACCCTCTTACCCCTGGTATAACCTCAAGCAAAGCAACAGCTTGAAAGCAAGCAGCAGCTGAAACTATGCGCTTAATTTGCTTAGTTTGGCTTAAAACTAGTAAAACTTATTATAAAATGCTCCTCCGCAATGCCAGAGCAATAGAAGAGCAGAATAATACTCAACAAGAATAGAAGAATAACAACAACCCCAGGCTTTTTGAGTTTTGGCTGAGGCTGAGAGGGAGCCCACAGCAGTGTGGAGCCTCAGTAGTCTATACTTTATAGACTTATTGATTTTTGAGATTTCTTCAATGAGAAGATTTTAGATTTTAATTAACTTTAATTAATCTTGCCCTTAACCATTCTTGCCATGTGGTTGGAAACCCCTGTATGTCCTGGTATATATTTAGATGGATTTTATTTATTTTTCTTTACCTTTTTCTCTAATACCAACTACCTTTTCTGGTTTCTTCTACTAACCTCTACTTACCTATCTGGACTTAGATGTTTACTATTTTGTTTTTTTTGCTTAAAGATTTTTTTTGATATTATTTTTGTTTGGTTTTAACAGGCCACGTATTTTCTTCGTTAACAGGCCTGTAATTAAACTCTCCTGAAGAAGCCCTCTCTGAATCCTCCTTTTTGGCTAATCCACTACCGATCTCTAACCTCCCCCCTCTCTCTACCTCTTAAGAAGAAAGTGTCCTAAATCAGTAGTGTGACTTTTGTGTGTCAGTCTTTGAATTTTCAGTTTTCAGTCAGTTTTTTTCAGAACAGAGACACAGCACAGCACAGACAGACAGGACAGCATCAATGTGAAGATTAAGAATGACCTCTTCTCTGTACTGGTCTTGTTGTCTCTTAGTGCTGCTCTGTTGTTACCATTGACCATAACATACCATATCACACTGGCAGGAGGAGTTGGTTGGTATTTCAGGCACACGTTGGTGTTGGTTTAATGGCACTTATCAGATTATTTTCAGATGTAGTTTGTATATCGATCTTATGTTGTGACCACCAACGTTAGTCATGGAGGTTCCACGTTCTGACTTCTGTTCTCAAACCAACCAATTTCTGCTACCTTATTTTTTTTTCCTATGGGCATTATTTCCAGGAAATTTTCATTGTTATTTTCAAATTTATGATGATATTACTCAATGATATCTATCGATAACACCAGAGACTAACCACCAAGCTAAAAAAATTCAACATAAAAACATGCCATAAAAAAATACTTCTTGATGTTAAACTCAATGGCAACACTGTTATCAAAAAAAAAAAAACAGTAATTAATTGAGCACCTCCCTGATCAATTATCTTCTGATGTCTGTGATTTCTAGAGATCAACACTGATACTCTAACCACACTGTAAAAGAATCACTGTTATATCTTTGATCGGGACTTGTCCTTTAACTCCCACATAAAGCAAAAAATCTCAAAATGCATTTCTTCCATCTCTTAAATATTTCAAAATCAGGCACATCTTGTCTCAAAAAGATGCAGAAAAATTGTCCACGGTGTTCGTTACTACTGGTGGATTACTGCAACTCCTTATTATCAGGCTGCACTAATAAATCTCTTAGGTCCCTCCAGTTGATTCAGAATGCTGCAGCTCGCATTCTCACTAAAAAAAGAAAGAAAAACACTCTCTCCTGCTAGCTCTGCTCTGCTCTCCTCCCTGTAAAATAAAATCAAACTGAAAAAATTCTTCTAACTTTTTAAAAATTTAAAAACCATCATATCTTAATAATAGCCAATATACCGTATCGCCCATCAGAGAGACGCTCTAACCACTAAATGCGAGCTACTGCTAGTTCAGAGAGTTTAAAAAAATGTAAAATGGAGCCAAAGCCTTTAGTTATCAAGCTCCTCTTAGCTCCTCTTTTTTTCACCTTCAGTCCGAGGAGGGCAGACCCACACATTCCACAGTAACCAGAACTTAGTAGACTGATTTCTTTTTTTTTAAGAGGTCTGGCTCAGGTTCAGGTTTGCCTGCAGCCCCTGCCCTTATGCCCTTATAGCTGGGCTGGATATGCTGGATGCTGGATGCACTGCACCACTCTCCTCTCTCTCTTCTCCTTCTTTTTCTTTGAATCTTCTCTCATCTCTCCATCTTGACTAACTCTGCTTTCTCTTTCTTCTCTTCTCACTTCACGTCTCATGGGGTCATCGGATGGGACATCGTGGGGCATGAGCTGATCCTGCTGGGACGATGGATGGATGGTTGGATCGTGGCCACCTGCTGTGCCACTGCCCTGTGCCCTCCTCTCCTCATCCCACTCCTCCCTCAAACTCTGCATCTTCCTCAAAATTTATCCACCTAAATATGAACTATTGATATAAACTCTGTCAGATTGAACTTATGTATTTTAACTCTATTTCCTTCTGCTCACCCTACATCTCCTGCATCCTCCCATCCTCCCTATGTCCTTCCTCCTGTTTTTTCCTCCTTTTTTCTTTTTCCTTTTTTTCCCCTTTTTTTTTGTTTGGGAGGTTTCCTGGTTGGTTTTTTTTTTCCCTTTGTCATGACAAATTTGTGTAAAGCACTCTAAGACAAAATTGTAATGAGACAAATTTGTAAATTGAATAAATAAATTGTGAAAATAAAATGATTGAAACATGAGGTGTGAGGTCATCATAATGATATTGTGCATGGTCAGAGGAATTTACCTTACAATCCCTACTTTTTGATTCTGCCTAATCAATCATAAAAGTAAACACTCATAGGATGCGTCAAGATTGTCACAGAAATGGCAAAGAGAAAACAGACAGTTCATCAGTGATTTCACCAACCGGAAAAAAATCTAAATCTCTTCTTTCTCTCGTTGATCTGGAGCAGCCATCAGCTCTCGACGGGTGTTTTAATGACAGAGAGAGCGGCCTCCCCTTCGCCTGTGGGCCGAGCGGGAACCTCAAACCTCCGACTCGAGTGGTGGCATCTTTCTGATATTTGCTGGTTTGAGGTTGTGGAGCAGGCCCTGTGCTGTGCTGACTGTGGAAGTGCTGATTTCACCTGTGTGTGTGTGTGTGTGTGTGTGTAGAGCTCAACACTCTGGTGAAGGGCACACAGTACATCTACGGACTGTGTACATAGTCGGTTTGCATCTGGTATCCCAGTGTAGGTGGATTAATGATAGTTTCTTTAAGTCAGTTAATTGCTGTGTCATTGTGTTTTCTGTCCATGATGATTAATCTCAATCCATGACCATGTGTAGTAAACACGAGGGAGCCACCAGGGATACACAATCACAGAGGTCTTGAGTAGCCGTCCCAAAAAAAGAACATTAATTGTCTTTTGGTCCACGTTTTGGGAATTTTTATAATGGTTCCCTCTCTTTTTGAGCTCTATATTTTACTGCTGTTAGAAATGTATTGACTTAGGAAAGTTAAATAGCCACAGATAGTTAAGTCAGACTTACTTTGTGGCCCTGGTGTATTTGTGTAGATGTCTATCTTGCGAGCCTCTTTTTGTTGGTGAGCAGATGATGTAATCATCACCACACCATGGCACCGCGCTCCCTGCTGGTACTGTGTGTCCTGTACAACAACGTGGAGCGAGTCAGAGTGCGGTGTGTGTGTTTGTGTGTGTTTGTGTGTATGGGTGTGGGTTTCAAAACACAAGGCCAAACAAGGCTGAATCCGGCCCGCCGCATCGTTTTATGTGGCCCCTGGCGACTTTAAAGACACGCGATCACCTTTTCTTAACGAAATTGAAGAAAAATACCCCGTGCTTTTATTTTGAAGGTTTAAGATTAAATGGATGCATGTAGACATTTTCTGATGTACAATATTTCAACACTCAAACAAAATATAATAAAATGCAAAGAGGGTCGTTTAACAATATATTCGAGGAGTTATAAAGTGTTTCCGGCCCTTTAAGAGGGCGGCCGTGATGCTGATTTGGCCCACGCTGGACATGACAACTTTGACTCCCCTGTTCTACTACAATGACTTCCCACAGGACTGGACCACCCGGTCTCCTCCGATTCCTCTCACACTTTTTCCTGTGTCGCTGTACAATCTGTGATAATACCTCGAACAACTGCAGCCCCTTGTTGTGAGACCGTGTCCGACAACAATCGAGTGCATCTCATGTGGGGTCCGGGCCGCATGGACGTGCGTCACCTCTGCTCCTACGGCTCTTTCTTTGGCACCTTAATCATCGGGACGGCGTGGGTTGCCTGTGATCTTGTTCTCCAGGAGGTGGGGCGGCGTGAGCCGGCACTCTGATGATACGAAGGCAGTGTGTTCCCTTGAGGCCAACTATTCTTTAGCCTCCGGTTAACAGGCTGTTTGTTTTGTGCCTCAGATGTGCATCTGAGGCAGGGAGGAGGCTTTTAGCCTTCATGTTCACATATTGTTCCAATTTATCTAGTAGCTTCTGTATTTGACCTGCACTAAAACTACTTCTCAGAAAATCAAAATGGTTTTACTCCCAGAGGAAGCCGTTACGGAATCTCTCGCATCCTCATTTTTCGCACATCCTATTAGATCAAATTCCCAATTGTTGTTAACTTACAGTGACTCACTTACCCGGAGATTTCTCTTCAACCTGACACTCACTGACATTATTCATTATTACCTTTATCCCTATCGGAATGTCCCTCTTTACCTTAGAGACCTTGTGTGGTCTTGAATCCCTCTTCAATAGATGGTGTATTACACAATGTCCCCTCACGATCACACGAGCTGCCTCCTCCCACCCTGGGAGTCGATTACCAACTGTTCCCAGGGGACGTTCGACTACCCATGGGTCTTGGGTGATTTGGAGTCCCCTCACCCACACTGCTCACAGAGTGAACTTGTGCAGAGAGTGGATAAAAACTAGAGTAAGTTAGGCATTCGCGAAGAACCCCAAACTGATTGTGGCATTTTAAAAATCCTACTCTGATAACGAGGAATGAGACAAACGTCTCTTGGAGTAATGTCACACTTGTAATGTTCACAGGCCCCTCGAGCGGAAGCTGTTTTATTTTCTTTATTTCTTGGCTTGGTTGTCCCCAATGTTACAATTAGTAACTTGTATGTTTTTGTTCAGAAGACAAAGGGGTTTGTTAGCCTTCTGATCATCTTCTGATTATTTCAGGTGGTGAATAATTCCAATTAAGCCCTGCTTTTACTCAGAAAAAGGTAATATTGATTGGTGGAGTCAGCATGATTTACTATGCATGATCCGAGACTCTACAATACATGTTTCATAAATATGGTTTCCGTCTCTCCTGCACTATACATTTATTCATCTGTGTATCACAAACATTTTTCTTTGAGACACTAAAGTTTGGTTAATCTAAAATAAGTATGCATCTTTCCACTCATATGCACCTCAAAGGTCAGAAATGTCTGAAAGATGTTTCTTCCCCCACTAATAAAGTGTAACCCTGTATTCACTTTCCCTAAAAAAAGGTACGGCTTTATTCATGTGTGTGTTTAAGCTACACTGATATGCTGCTAAGTGAATGTAAGATGCCACAAATGACGAAATGAAAATAGTTATACTCTAACTCAACTGTTATATTTTCAACTTATTAAAAATAATATATGCCTGTTTTATTTGTTTAAAGTGGTAACCCTATTTGAAATAAGACCAATTATGGATAAGTCATTTTTAGAGTTTAAATCTTTTAAATTGCGACTGTCTGGCTGGAAGATGAATTACAGTTTAATGTATTAAAGGGCATAATTAATGGCCTGGCGAGGAGTAATCTCTGCGTAGGTTGCAAAATAAATGACTATATAGGAAATAAAAAGAAAATACTGTAACCTGGACTAAATGCAACATATATAACAATCATTAAATATATTGTTGGTTTACGATTGCTATAGTTAATTAATTAATAAAAGCCTTTTTTTCTTGTTTGCGTACGGACACGTTGTGTCACCAGCTTGTTTCATATCCTCAGTAAAATGCAGCGGAAGCAGCGTTTTCTGTGCATTAAAGTGGAACATTGAGGTTAGGTCCATTTTTCCAGGGGCACTTTATCAGTTTTTATGGGAGCAGAGAGACATTCCCCAATCTCATTTGCCAACAGATGTTCTTCCATCAGTATTACCAATAATGGCAACTGCTAAAGTTGCAAACTTGCAGATATGCTTCTACCCCGTAAATCTCCCTGCAAGGACACGCTGTCTTCTTGTGTTGTATCTGCTAAATTATCTTTAGTGCTCTGTATTTATTATATTCTTATCTATTTCCTTCTCTGTGCTGCTGCAAATACCCATCTTCCCCACAGGGATCATTTACATTCCATCCAATTTTGACAAAAATTCAAGATAGCACCATTTGCAAGGCATATTAAATGACAAGGAGTGCGATGCAGTTGCTACAGATGTCCTTTATGCTGCGGGGTCCTGCCGCCGCCTCTTTAGATGATGCGTCTCACCGGCGTCACGCTGAGCCTCCAGTCTGCCGACCTGATTGATCGCGAGCCGAGCAATTGAACTTGTTCAAAAGTGGACTTTGGGGTTTCCTGAGTGTCATCTCCACCAAATGAGTATCTTCATGTCTGACTTCTTACAGCTAAAAAAAAGGTCAGTTCTTCAGCTTCATGACTACTGCCTGCTCCTTATCACATCATTAAAAAAAGCGATGTAGCATTTAAGAAGGCTTGAGCTGCAGATGGGTGAAAACAGAGTTCACACCACACAGAATAAATCCACCAGTCTGTGTGTGATCTCTGTGAGGACGCTCTGATATGTCTCTGATGGGTTTAGGCAGCTTTCTGGAATACTGAGACGATGCTAATGACAGATGTATGACCTTGTATCTACAATTGGGGAAAAAAGCAAGTGCACATACCCTTGCACATATTTGTTTGTGTAAACTTTTATGTTTTTGGATCCTTAATCTTTCCTCTGTTTGAATGCTGGGTGAGTGTTTTCCTCTTGTGGCAAATTAAATTGTGGCTTTTAAAAGATTTAGATATAGGAAAGTTACACAAGAAAACCAACATTCTTTTATTTTTCAAAAATACATAGTTTTATGAAGGTGTTCTATTTTCTTTCTTCAATCTTGTACATTCGAGACATTTTTAATTAAATTCTCACTCTGAATGGAACTCAGGATGTAATAATTTGATCCCACCATCAAACCTCATCAGGTTTAAAGTGCTGTTTCCTTGAGATAATAGGACGCAGACGACAGAACATGTTGGTGATTTTATAACAAGATATGCTGGTGTGATGAAGGTGTGCCATGGAGTCACCATATTCACCCATGGATAAGACACAATATTGTAAACGTTCACATGCGGTGTCCTCGTTTTGAGCCAAAACAAGTCAATGAACAATGGATGAAATGGCTGCAGTTGCGGAGGAGTGAAGCTAGTCTACTGATTAAATTATCAGCTTGGTGCCCCATAGGAGTCACAAAGCCATGAAATTGCTTGACATTTTTTCTCTCCTTACGCACTCTGCCATTAGCCATTTCCCCGAGAGCCTCTGAAAGTCGTTTGGAGTAACTCGGGGATTTGTCAAGCAGTGTGTTGTGTCAAGGTGAACAGATGTACGTAGAATGTGGGGGCGACACACAATCGCACACGCTGTTGAGAAGTGTGCGGCAAAGTGACTGCCGATGAACACACTATTACTACTCCTATTACTATTTTATTTAATGTCCAAGGCCTCTCAAGCGTCCACAAACACACACACACACACACACACACACACTCACAGAAACACACACACACACACTCTAATTCTGACACACGCACAGATTTCTTGATTCAAATTCAAATTGACAACATTTACTCTTCGATGGTCATAACCTCATCTTTAACATCACACTTCTGTCTCTCGCTCTTTCTGTCACACTCACACACACTCACCAAATGCGGCCTCACACACACATCCTTTCCAGGAAGGCAAACCTCTAATGTACCTTGACTCTCTTCAGTCCCACCTCAGTAACTCAGCGGGGACTTTTATAACTTTTTTAAACAGCCCAAGGCTTTCTCTTTTCAGTCTTATTTTCTGTTTTATTATAATTTATTTTTACAACTGCAGGATTCATGGGGCGATTTAAACATGCAGCGTACCCCACACACACACACACACACACACACGCACACACACACACGCACACACACACACACACACACACACACACACACCACTTTACCCAGACACTGTCTCACTGCAAAAGACAGGATACTTCATAAAATCCCTATTTCTACATTCTGTCTTGATTTAACTCTCTAAAAGTCAAAGGCTGTCTTTTTTTCCTGTCTTGTCTTCAATGCATAGCTCAGCTCCACTTTTTAAAACATTTTTTAAAGTGGTCATTGATGGGGGTGTTTTTGACGGTGGCTCTGGGCTCACTGAGGCAGGTGACGGAGCATTTAGCGTGAAAAGGTTAAAGGTTTGCGTCCCAAATGGCAAGGTGGCGATAAGGTGGTGTGGCTTTCAATGGTTCTGAAGAGGGAAAGGGCACGATGAATGTCAGCCAAGTCTTCTGGGGAATATAAATCAAAGTCAAAAGCCCAGATCTCTATATTTCCAGGTAGATCTTTTACACAACTTCCCATATGCACCCTCAACAGCATCCAGAGGACGAGAGGAGGATGAGTTGGACAGTCTAGAAAGTGTGATCCTCGGGGTTTGTGCAGGTTACCTCTTGAGGTAATGACTCTACACTAAATTATCAGCTTCTCTTGAAATAAAAAGGGGTAAGAAAAATATAAATAACATCAAATACCTCATCAACTTATAAGCAGACTTTGAAAAAATAATGGGCAAGCTGATGTTTTGGGCTTGTGGTATTTATTTGAAATGTCACGCGCCCATATTCTAAAAAAATATGCTTGGCCTTTGCAGCCAAAATGCCACATCAGAAGCCGGAGAAAAATACTTTGACTACAAAATACTTTAAAATGGTGCTGGTGAAATGTTCCTCCAAATTCCTGTAACATAATTTGAGTTATGAGCCCCCAGGAAGCGATACACATACCTCAAAGGAACTGTGATTCAGCATGCAGGAGGAAAAGCAACAGTGTAGATGTGAAAAAAAAAAGAAATGAATGATGGCTGAATTCTTGGGTTTCATGGTCACGGTATGTGCATGCTGCTCACTTCTACTGCTCTCTGGCACATAGAACGAAGCCATTGTTATTGGTGCTACTAAGTCCTGTGCATTTCTATTTTATGACGATACAATATGTCTGCTGGAAAAAGGCAGTGCTAGCACAAGTCGATGGACTTCTCACAAATACATTTTCTTTTCAGCTATCCTCAGATAAAATACATATTCACAAGATATTGTTCATACTGAGGCAGGAATGAAGAAATTGAAATAGGTTTAGATGAGATTAGGTCCAACTTGAACTCACCCCAGAAGCCTTGCAAACCCTGGCAGGCCATGCACAAAGTACGTATTTCAACATAATGGAAAAAGGAAAGCATTAATATACAATTCAGTTTAATTTGTGTAGCCCAATATCACAAATTACACATTTTCCTCAAAGGGCTTTACAATCTGTACACATACGACATCCCTGTCCCAGGACCTGATATCGGAACAGGGAAAACACCCAAGAAATATATATTTTTTAAACTCTATGTCATGTGACGTGTTCAGATGAACAGCGAGGAAGTATTAGTTAAAATCACGTAATGTAAACTAAGACATAAAATCACACAATAAAAATGTAATTTCTGATTGTACTTAAATGTACCACAGATGCATACCTGAGGATTATGGGGCAATATATTTTTAAAATATGCAAACACGCGCTTTTCGGTATTTCTGTTTTTCATCTTGAATATCTTAAGCCCTTCCCTTTTCTCTCTGTTTTTACCTTGAAATGAATCCAGATTCTTTTTTAAACATTTCACGTTGATGTATTTCTGCCCCGCTTATCTTGTCAGGTTGGACAAATATGGCGTTGTATGAAATGGCCTTGTCACAACTGAAGGTCAAAAACAGATTTATGAGGGAGGGGAGGGGGGGGGGGCGCATGATTGTCGGCGTGAGAAAGAGAGAGGAATAAAGTACGAACTGGAAGCAGAGAGGGAGGGAAGACATTTTTCTCTAATAATAAGGACATGCAAAGATAACAGCTCAGCTGCAGACTCCTGCTGTCTGCACCATGAGGAACACACAACCACACAGAGGGTGACAGTGTGTGTGTGTGTGTGTGTGTGTGTGTGTGTGTGTGTGTGTGTGTGTGTGTGTGTGTGTGTGTGTGTGTGTGTGTGAATATGTTGACAGTCACAGAATCTGGTCCTGATTCAGATCCTCAGCTCACCGCCAAGAAAGAGGCAGATATTGTGTGTGTGATGCTAACATACTAGAAATGACAATGTTATTCAGAGCTACTGATAATAAGCAAACTTTTAGAAAGTTAGAAAGCCATTTAGTTCAGTGAGTATTTTATAAGTCAAATTATAGGACAAATTGAATTTTGAGCAGATGGTGGCACTTAATTTATAGTCGGGAGATCACCAAAGTCATTACAATTAATCATGAGGGGGACATGGATGTCTCTACCCAATTTCATGGCGAACCATTCAATAGTTGTCGAGACATTTCGCTTGAAACCCCAAACGGGGTTCACCGCGATTTTTCCTCTGAAGAACAAGAATGTTTAAAATATAATGGCATCTATTAGTTGTTGAGATAATGATGTCTGGACAAAAGGGACAGACTGACCAGCATTGTCATATATTTCATATTTCATATTAGTATGAATACATAGAAGGGATTTAATTAAAAAGATATACACTTCAACCAGTGTTGAGATCTATAGTAACGTATGCTTGTAATAAACACAAGTTGTTATAACAATGTTGTTATAAAAAGAAAAGAGCAGCTCTGTGAGGCTGCACTCAGAGCGTAATGCTCATAAGTAAGGGAGCATGTTCACAATAATAATGCTCACATATTGATACTTAGCAGTTAATGCTAGATGAGCAACAGACACATTCATAAATTATAAACATCATTTTTCACATAACAGAAATAAAGTACACAGCATTAACACTGGCCTCCAGACTATCTAACGCATCAATTATCCAAAGTTAATCAAGTTGAGACCCCAAACCCAATTTTTCAGCTGTTAATCGATGTTCGTGGCAATTTTATTATGAAACCTATTCATCCTGGTCATGCTCAATGCATCACACAGCAGATTTTTTTTCTTGGGTTCTCTGTTGCCAACTATACTGACAGTGACATAATTGATTTTTCCTTGTGGTTGGGAATTTAATATATTATCATACAAGTTACAGGATCTCCCACTTGGACACTCACATTTCTCCTTGAGTGCACATGCTCAATATAAGAAGTCATTATGATGTCACTATTGGTTTGTGGACTCAGCATTTTCACCAAATTGTTTTTTAGCCCAAGCAAAGACATTTTTATGCAACCCAAATATTACAATTCACTTTCATGAAGTGAGACCAACCAATCTGTGACAGTATTATATACAAAAACACAGATAACTCGCAGACCAGACAACTCCTGTCAATCATGAACTAGACCCGCCCTAAAGCATATCCTGCTTTATGGTCTCTTTTCCTCTTAAATGGGAACATCATTTACGAAATGACAACCGTAAAGACCATGAAGAAGACTTGACACTATAGCAACTCAGACCATAACCTCACGTTTACAATGTTTGCTGAGGTAATACATCAAGTGAGAAGTAGGGTCAACTACTCATACTGCTTCACAGACGGAGGAGGAGACGCCCCCTAGTGGCCACTAGAAGGAATGCACTTTTTAGAACCAGAGGTTTTTAGAACCAGAGGCCTCTTTAAGCCACATACATAGAAATAGAAAAGGTGTGTAGTGGTCAAACCGTGTGACTGCATAGTGTGATTGCATAGTTTTCAACTTGACAAATGTGCAGATATTCTCTGCTATAGGATATTAGGAATAACGTTGGTAAAGAAAGTAATAAATGGCACATTTTTGGAGGACAGGTCAGTTCAAGCAAAGAGGAAAGCAGACGGGGAGTGTGATGTTGAGATGGAGAGGGACAACAGACATGGTGATTGTGTGTGTGTGTGTGTGTGTGTGTGTCTGTGTGTGTCTGCGTGTGTGTCTTCTCATCAGAGCTGGTTTTAGCCTGCAGCAGCGTCAATGTAATTACCTCAATTGTCAAAGATCCTCACATCACTGCTGATGACTGAGCCAACAAGCTCTTTCTCTCTCTCTCTTTCTCTCTCTCTCTCTCTCTCTCTCTCTCTCTCTCTCTCTCTCTCTCTCTCTCTCTCTATCTCTCTCCTTTGTACATACAAAGTATAATGAATAATAGGACAGATTTTCAGTTTTTGTTCCCCTCAAACTCTTTCTTGTGCTCTATTGAGTCGTCAGTCGGTCTCTGGCTTTGTTTCTCTTCTTCCTAACCTCCGACTGCTGCAGCATACACACTGTTTTTACAGCGAAGGGTCTGTTTCCAGTACTTGTAATATCACTTGGATGCTCAGCGCCGCTCAGCACCGAACCTTTAATCCACCGCACGACTCCTCCATCCCACCTGTGGCTTCACCTTCAACCCAGAATACATATCAAAGTGAGCTCTGATAAGCAGACATGCTGATTGAGGAAATGGTTTGATTCTTAAAGGTCTTTCCACAACACCAAATAGAACCCACTGCACAGGTTAAGTCATTTAGTCCGATAGTGACTCATAAACTCTACTTTTAATTAGTCGCAAATTCGTTGGGTTAGATGACATTATTCTGATGCAAGCCAGCTTCCACCCGGGGTTTTTTAATCAAGGGGCATTATGTTGTCACTGGTAATATGCTCTACTTCAGGTTATTGCAACTTAATGAAAGAAAAGTCTAAAATACAATGAATCTGCATTTGGAATTAATGGAATTCACTTTCATTTTCTCTAAAAAACGCAACGCTCAATTAAATGGCTTCTCGGGGTGAGCGGTTGTTCCAAAAGTGTAAAGCAGCAGAAAAGGAGATATGTTGAGACAGAAATATCTTCATTAGGACGGTGGAAACAAAACACAGAAAACAACTTCAAGGGGAACTCTTTTTTTGTCTGCTAATGTTTGGTTCTTCGGATCACAACACTGAAATTAAGACATTAGCATTTGCTAAGGGGCCTGCGAGGAGAAAAGTGCTGCGTTAATGCCAAACCCAAAACTTTGACAAATAACGGTAACCGCTTAGTGCAGTTTTATTTGGGTTGAGATGAGGTTCGCAGAGCTTAGCCACAGTTTTACGGTTGAGCGAGGCAGGCGGAGTGTGATGGGCTGGCTGGGGAGGTGATGGGCAGACAGGGACCACAGGAAGGTAATTGACTTTTTAGGCACATGAAAACCTGAGAAAATACTGAGCTTAAGCCTGGAGTTGTAGTAAGTTGGGTAACGCACTGATCACGGATGAGCGCACGGCTCGGCGGTGCAGGACCGTAGCTCCGCGCTCAGGTGAACGTACACCGACAGAGAGAGAACAAACACGAAGCCCGCGAGAAAAACAAGTAGGAACACCGTTAATGAAGGAAGGAAATAGCCGGGACCCAGAGCAGAACACGTGTCCTCCATTATCCTCCATTGAAGTGAAAGATGTCGACAGAGGAAGTGGAGGCACTGATGCTTGCAGGGCTCTCAAGTCTCACCCATTGAGCGTGAGACTCATGTATTTCGGTCTTAACTCACGCACTCCCGCCACACATCGTATTTCTCACGCTTAAAAAAACTCTCGGCTATTAAATGTTTTAATGTGCCGCAGCGCCAACATGAGTCGCTCTCACTGTGGAGGAATCAAGCGCTCGCTAGAGGTCTGCTGTGAGGTGCCACTTATCAGCCAATCAAAAAGAAGAAATGGGCTACACAACAGCCAATCAGAAAAAGGGTCACTTTCCTATCGCTGGTTATGTAATGTCACGCTTGCCTGTCTTCAAAAGTTGAGAGCCCTGTGCTTGTGTACATCTCTCTGCAGACCTGACGCATGTTATATATTCTGTAATCTATACCCACGTGGCTTGTATATTTTGCACCTTCGTCCTTTCAGTAGGGAACGGCTGTAGTGTCTTTCTCTGTACAACAGTATCAAGGATCAATGCTATAGGTTGGGGCAAGTTCTGAGAAGAGAGGCCCGTTGGACTAAAGGCCTGGATGCAGGCGATGACATGTAGGGTGGGAGGTCAGAAGCATCCTTCTAGCTTCAGCTGACGAGGACGGTCTATCGAATGTTGCCGTAAACGGTTCTTCCTTGTCCCTATACAACGTGTAGCAGGATGTCACATCGTTGGGCTTTCACAATCTGGCTTCTGAAAGTCTCCAGTCGTACTAGTCGCTCTAGTCGCCTGTATTCAACCTGTATCTTGGATAATAAACCTTGTATTCCTATCAAGTGCTGAGTCTCTCAAACTTTCCTTCTTCATCATCATCTCTTCAATCTTCCACGGTCGACAAGAATACACGACATGGGAAACCAACTTTCTGAAGTATGAGCAAAACTTCTGTGGAAAAGTGACATTATAGCAAAGCGTTGTTTCTGGTTTGATCTGCGTTGTGAGGTTTAATTTGTCATACCTATACTTCAGACTTTTTAATTCCATCTGCTTTGCCGAAAGCGCTCTATTGAATTCCACTCGCCATCACGCCCTTGAGCAAAGCACTGTGCTTATCTAACGCCACCAAGCTGTTTAATCACCGCGTCTTGTTTTTAACTTTGAGTCGCAGACTATTGACCCCTTACGCTCCAAGGGGAGCGACTCCATCCATGGCCAGAGCGCTTCGGAGCGGTGCAGTCAAACAACTTCATTCTTAATATTCATTCTTGGAGGTTTTCTCAAAGGCAAAGTTAAGAGCTGCGACACGGTAAAAGGATTAGAAATGAGACAAATAAAAGTCAAAAGCTGAGCATGTTCAGTTCAGTATTTTGATCAAGGAGAGACCAGTCAAATAAAGGATGGATATTATTACTTGTTTAATGTTAATAGATGATACGTGATTATGAAGTCTCAGAGTCTTTGGTGCTTGGACTCTACGGAGA
>CM070110.1:18283092-18350592 GCA_036178185.1 Liparis tanakae | reverse complement strand
GTTTATTTGTATAGCCCATTTTCCCAAATTAGAAATTTGTCTCGGAGTGCTTCACAATCTGTACACATAGACATCCCTGCCCCAAAACCTCACACCGGACCAGGAAAAACTCACAAATAACCCTTCAGGGGGAAAAAGGGAAGAAACCTTCAGGAGAGCAACAGAGGAGGATCCCTCTCCAGGATGGACAGAACAATAGATGTCATGCGATCAGAAGGACAGATTTAAAGTTAAAACACATTCAATGAATATGACAGAGTGTATGAATAGTTCATAGTAGGCATATTACATGATCCAGACCTCCACGATCCATCAGGCAGATGGAGGTAGAGAGGAGGAGTGGGCGGAGTCTCTCACACTTTAGAGATTACAATGCTCAGGTTGCCATTCGATTTTGTTATTTGATGTCATGATATTCTATTTGATTTGCATTGAAAATGAATATAGTGTCACCTTTTTACCATAACCATAACTGACCGAAGGAGGGCAACACACTCTTATAAAACCTTGTCCTGACAAAAGCAAATACAATCTACTTCCATGTTTTTACAGGTTTTTATGAATTTTGGAAATTCAACTTGTTTCTCCTGATTTCTCTCTGAACCATTTGTATTCATACGATTATTCATATAATATCTCTAATTCTTAAAAAAAACTACACAAAGAGCAGCTCCGGGTTACATATAAATATCCTAACAATGAAGAAGAAGTAAAAAGTTGCATCGACTGCACCACCACGTCGTTGCATTCATGCGTCGCCAAACAACGTCTTCACAACAATCACCTCCCACTCCCTGTCTCCCACCCAGCCTGTTAGTAAATAAGTGGCTAAAACACCTACAAGCAGTACCCCCTTAAAAAGAACGGCTTATCCAAATAGCGTTCCTTTATATGCATTCTCATATAAGCTTCCCCCTAACCGCTGACACCATCAAATGAACAGAGGAGAGCGGATGAAGGGAGGATAGAATGAGGATCGGATGAGTAGGAGGTGGAGGAGGATGGCAGAAAATAGATGTTTCTGTCGATTTTGCAAGAGAAAATAAAGGCGTGCAGGACAGCGAGGCTTAAAGCCAAATCAATGTTGTCAGCAGCTGGCACTTAAAGGGGCCATTAAAGTTTAAAAAGTTTGGAAAGCAGCGCTGGAATTCGGGCCAAATGGGTTAGAGGTAGGGGAGCGCTGGCTTCCATTAAAATCAAAGCCAACGAGAGCTGACAGATCCTCTCCTTCTGGCCTTTTTTTTAGTATCCTCTTCTTCTTTTTCTCTCTGCATCCATCTCTCTATCCTACATTAATTCACTGTCTTTCTTTCTTGTCCATCCACGCTCCTCTCCCTCGCCCTCGTAGTGCCTCTCTCTACTCATCTTTTGGTCGATTATCACTGTATGAATTTTCCAGCAATATATAATTTGTTCTCCTCATCTCATGATATGCTCTTTGTACACCCACAGTTCTTGTCAACAACCTTTGTGTATTCCCCCCCCCCCCACACACACACACACACACACACCACCACCACCACAGTCTTCTTACTGGAGAAGTTGCTTCGTCTCACTCGCCATTCGTTTTTTAAGCAAACAACTCCAGAGAGAATAGATGCCCTCGCAAAGTGAAATATGGAATAATTTGTCCACAGAAGGCCAGAAAATTGGTCTTAAAGATTCGCTAAGTTGTCTGAGTAAAGTTTACTTTTATTTCCAGTATCAGTTGGCTTACAGCCTTATTATAAAACGGGATCCTAGGCATGGGGTTAGAGATCTAACGGTCTCCTCCTTAATACACATATAGTGTCAGGAAGGCTGCATATGCAGGGAAGCAGAACCAGTCTTTGCAGTGGGATGAACGAGAGAACCAATTAGTGTGCCAAATGATGACATTGTGATGTTTGTTTTCCATTTGTTGAGAAGCAGACAGACCAGAAAAAAAAGCTCTCCAGAGAGTGGAACTATGGCACACTCAGCACATGTTGTCTGAATGCCCTCCAGTAGGGCACATTGGTTCCAACAGTGGCCGTTTGTGGTTTTACTGGGAGCATGGGAAGAGATGATTCTGTTACATTCTGACAGTATGTGCAGGAACGAGTTAAAATGTTAAAAGTTGTCGCAAAATCCACTGCAGACGGAAGCATAATCATAAGACATGTAAATGCACTTTTGCCTCTGGGTGCTGAACGTTAGTTCACAAGGGGGCTGATTCACAAAAACAATACATGCATGGCTTGTAGAAGGGGGGTTGTACCCTCTAAACTACAAATTAGCATCATTTAAACCCCCTGATGTATACACAAATATATGAGATTGTTGTTGTGGCCTCATGGGACTTTTTTTAGTTTCATTTCACTTGAGTTGTGGAGCCGGCCTCTCCAGCTAGGGTTCACCAGCCAAACGTCTCTGTGGATAATAGCATTTGTTCCCAGAGTGCGGGTTTTAGAGGTGCAGGTATTTTCTCACCTCAGAAAGATGAAGAGTGGATGGTGTTCGGGATGGGCCGATCAAAGCCGTGTAGTCTAAATACGAGGCAGCGCTTGTGAGACGTTTATGCCGGAATACAGGGCGGCAGCATATCCCCCACGGGGATGCAAGCCAGATGGAGTCAGTCCAAAGTCAGCCTCTTTCTGGAGTAAACAGTAAATAAATGGCTCTAACATACACTATTACACCGTAAAAAAAGGAGCAACGTGGGTTATTGTTAGCTCGTTTGGAAAAAGTGTCCTCATCACGTTCAGCTCTCTTCAGACACATGAAGAAGCTTTGAATGATTTGGATTCATGCTCCATCTCTGTGTTCATGAGATGCTCAACATAATCTGGAATTGGCTTCTCTGATGCCGACTGCAGCGAGGTGAAATTGTGTTAACTATGGAAACTTTTAACGGAGTTAGGTTGCCATGGAGTTTTATTGTTTGTTGCCACAATGCTGGGGTTTATTAAGACGCTGTAGCCTGGAGGTGTTATTGGGTCTGGTACGCTGGGACTTGCTTTTTTTCTTCTTTTTTTTCCGCTCTCTCTGCTTGTTGTTTTACCTGCGGGGGAATGCAGAATGGTGAGTGAATTAGATTGCTGGCAGGGGGTGACTCCCAGTCGTACAGTACACGCTGATGCCAGGGAAGCCTTGGCAATAAGTAAACACACAGATATGCAAAATGAGCACTTACACAAATGGATGCGTAACGCTGAATGTGTTCACGCATACTGTAAATACATAGCATGAGCTACACACACACGCACACACACAAACCAACTCAAACACCGGGAAAATGGACCGGCCGCCAAAAATACAAGTGTGCATGAGTATGCACAGATAAACACACACACACACACACACACACACACACACACACATCTGTTTATCATCCAACGCCATTTTCCCAGAGGATGTGTGTGTCTGCTTGTGTGTGTGTGTGTGTGTGTGTCTGTTTAAAAGAGATAGATAAAAGATGAACAGATACCTGCCAATAGCTGGGAGAAGTGGATGTTTTTCAAAAGGGGTAATTAATGTTGGAAAATTAATTAGCTTATACTTCATAGGGCCCGAGGCGATCTTCTTAGATCTGTTTATGCATGTGTGTGTGTGTGTGTGTGTGTGTGTGTGTGTGTGTGTGTGTGTGTGTCTGATGTAACTCCGTCTTGGTCTTTCGTTGTGTGTGGGAGTTTTATCTGTTTTCCCTTTTTTGTGTTACCCTCTATCACAGCGCATGTTTGTGTTCATGTGTGTGTTAGCGTGTGTTTGCAGTTGTGTGTATGTTTGTATGAGTGTGTGTGTGTGTGTGTGTGTGTGGTACAGCAGAGCTGACTGATAGCGCGTTATGTCCCCACTACATCTGGGTCACTACACTCTCAGTCTCTATCCAGCCTCTGTCATTTAGTCCATTGTCAGCTCCCATTCCTACAGCTGTCCATTCCACAGGCCTAATGGTCTGTGTAATACACTCAGATAGCTCCACAACCTCCACGCCTATTTGTGTTGTCGGAGCGTGTGTGTGTGTTCCATGAGTGAGTGCATGGGGAGCAAGAGAGACAAAGAAGAGGGGAATGGGAGGCGAGGGGAGCTGATGCTAGGCCAACTTGTACGTGCAGAATTCTGTACGTTATCGAGTGTGTGTGCGCTGGCGAAGTTGTTATTGTCCTTTTAAACGTCTGTCACACCTGTCGCACTCCACTCCTTCATCCACACACCCGAAGACCGTCAAGCTGAAAGGTTCTAGTTCACTTTGGTTTCAGGTCAGGAAAAGTTAAACTGCTGCGAGCCCTGGGGTCTGCAACGTTTCGCTCGGAGGAGCCAACAGGAGCAGCGCCGTTTGAGAATATGGCCGTCCGCTAAGAGCGTTGAATATGAGTTTATCTAGATGAGTTCACCACTTTATTTCACAAGAGTATTAGGGTGGACCCAAATGCACGACTCAGGAGAAAGAACTGGAAAGTAATCTACTTTACTCAACGTTCCCGCAGGAACAAAACAGACGAGAACAGATGAACAAACTGGGTAACGCTGGAGGTCTTGGTCACGAAGAACACAAGACAATCTGGCAGAGGACAAGTGGAAGTGTGGGAGCTAAATAGTGAGGAACTAATGAGGGGATGGGCTGCAGGTGAGAAGGACGTGAGGACCAGGTGAAGGTAATGAGGGACTAACGAGGTGATCAGAGGCAGGTGAGAAGGGCGTGAGGACCAGGTGAAGGGAATGAGGGACTAACGAGGTGATCAGAGGCAGGTGAGGGGAGTTGGAGCTGAACTGTTACACTTTATACATGGTGTCATCATGGGCTACTTCCTCCAAGCAAACTCTTTGAGGGAGATCTGGACAGTGGACATGTTTAACATATGCTTTTAGTGAGAAAATAGGTGGTTATTAATGAAACATGACAAAAATGTCAGATGAATTTAACATATGTTACAGTTCATGATTAAGAATAAAAAAAAGTTATGTCCTGTTCATTTTGCTAGTGCAGTTCTGAACCCCCCTTACCCTTTACTCAGCTTCCTTCCTCTCACCCAGTCGTTTCCTCCGAAACACGTTTGTTCTCTTTTCTCCACCTAAACTGCTCCTCAACACACAGCCAACTTGTGCTCCTCCTGCTGCCCCCCCCCCACACACACACACACACACAGACACTTTAACCATTGTATCCCCTCCGCCGCCTTCCCCTCATTTCTCGCTGAACATTCGCCTCTTTGTTCCTCGTTCTGTGCCGAGGGGAAATCATCCATGAGAAATGTTTTGACCCATCATAATTGTTGTTTTTCGCATGTTTCCCATCTCCTTGACGCCAGAGCCGCCGCCGCCGCCGCGCTCGCTAAACCGATGTCGGAGAGAGATGAGCTCTGACACACATACTCTCAGCCGGCATTCACGCACTCAGACTTGTACATCTATACAAATATATGAGCGGCACACAAAGAAACACACATATCCTCAGACGAAGAGCAACACACACAATTCCTCAATATATATTTAAGAAAGAGTGGACAAGATAATATGAGCAGCACCATAGCCCCACGTGAAGTGTCTTGTCATGTCTTGTCAGGTTTAGCTTAAACTCTATATATGTTCTATTTATATTTAGCTTGAACTCTATATATATTCTCTATATAAAATACAAAATAAAATTATATATATATATATATATATGTATATATATATATATATATATATATATATATATATATATATATATATATATATTCTCCATCTATATATATTTTATTTCATTTTACATTGCTGTATTTACATATATATTTTATTTTATTTTATTTTGTATTTTCTTTTGTATTTTATATTTCACTTTGCATACTATACTTTATACTTTCTTCACTATAAAGTATATTTCTATTCTTCTTCTTCTAAAATCATTTGTGAGGAAACAGTGTGTGTTTTTATACGATACGGTGTTGTTATTATTATTCTGAACACTGCCTGCATCGCTGTACGTGTCCATGGACATATTGCTGCATGCGGTGAATGCTCGTATTCATGAACACATAGCAGTGGCACACACATGCAGGTCAAAAGAAAATTGTAAACAGAAAGAGATCAAAGATTTTGAGCTCTGAAAAATCACTTTTTTCTCTCTCGTTGACTAAATATTTAGCTGTTATGGCTTTGAACGATATTCAAGGCGTGTAGTCAAGGCCGACAGACACCAGGTTAACGCGCCGCAGATCCATCGGCGTTCTAGACTGCCGCTAGTTATTTAATAAAAAGGAAAAGTATGTTTTTTTGCTCCTGGCTGGTATAGCACCGTGAAGGATTTCAAAAGACAAAACATAAAAGTGTCAAAGAAGCCGGCACCTTCCTTTGATTTGCTCCTCGACTGGAGGGATGTAGGAGCCCGTGCGTAGGTTTCACGGAGTAATCCTTCAGACACGAGCAGATCAAATGCAGGCGTGTCGCTGAATATGTGTCAAACAATGCACTCACCAACAAGCACTCGTTCATACCGGCTAACAAACACGATTACATTCACACACACACACCTTACCAGAGGCTCGCTGTGCGCACACGGACATACTCCTGCATGCCGCTAACAACGAGGCAACCTCATACTTACTGACACTTTCATTTGGGATAAATGTCAGCGCTAATCCGACCTTAAGCCACAACAAATGACTTCCACCTCCTCTACTTTCCTTCCCTCTCTCCGTCTGTCGGCCATCCACCACTTCTCCTTTACTGCCCTTCTTGCCCAGCCTTCATCCATCCATCTCTCTCTCTCAGCTCCTTCCCTCCTCAGTTTTCCTCACTCCATCCCGCCATGTAAAGGTTGTTCTATCTCTACCTGCTAATCGCCTTCTCTCCTTTTTAAAGCTCATAAAAAGTGTCCTCTCCCTCCCTCCCTCCCTCATTGTTTGTCTCTCCATAAAAACCCACATTCCATCTCCTCTTCCACCACTGTTACTCTACTCTCTTCCCTCTCTCTCTCATTTCTGTTTACTTCCCCTCAGTTTGTTTTTGCAATGATTCCAATGTTACAGAATCAGTTGCTTCCTTTCCACGTCCTCACACACACACACACACACACACACACACACACACACACACACACACACACACACACACACACACACACACACACATGCGCCTATCTGTCTTTATCCTCCTATCCTGGTCGCCATGCCGAAGTTCATTTTGGGTTTTCCTTGCGATGGCCAGCGGGCTGTGAGAATGACAGTTGTGTTATGTTGCCAGAGTCCTTTCCCCTGCAAGGCTGTGAACCCTCGCAGCTTCTACTGGGGAGCAAAAGGGAAGATGACAGGTGTGCACCAGGGACCAGTTAAAGGAAAACCGCGACATTTGGAGATGTGGGGTGGTATATTCCTTTGGCTGGCACATGGGGAGATTTATGCACATTTTAATTTTCATTGGCTTTTAAAGAGTCTTGTTGTCATTGTTGTTGTGTTTTATTAAAACCAATGGGCATGGCGGGATAATGAGGTAGCTACACACTGTAGATTTG
Organism: Liparis tanakae; assembly: GCA_036178185.1. NCBI lineage: Eukaryota > Metazoa > Chordata > Actinopteri > Perciformes > Liparidae > Liparis > Liparis tanakae. The sequence goes on along the minus strand of CM070110.1, from coordinate 18,343,139 downwards.
AAGAGGGTCACTATTCGTCCTCTTTTGAATAACCTAAGAGTTGAAACAACATGTTCTTTTCCCCAAAAGCACCTAAGCAGGACTGTTGTGAACATAATGCACACGTAAACAGCTTCTTTAATATCTAGTACGATAAACTTTCTGACATTTTCAGCAGTGAGGCTCCAGAATCATGCTAATATATATGTAAGGACTAAAAGATTATCCTTACAGTTAAAGCATGTAGAACAAATATAACTACAATTCTAATATTTTACAACCCTTGGTCTTATACCAATGTTTTGTTGTACCACTAGTGCTGTTGCGCTTACAATCAAATGGTGTGCTGTGCCTTTAAGACCAAAGATGCTTTGAATGGGATTGATTTCCTTAAGAAAAGGTTTAAATACTATCATACTTTGATACTTTTGGGGATATACGTGTGGACAAGGCCTTTTCCTGATCATAACAAACGATCACTTAATTGCCATCAATCAGACAACAAATGAATTGACTTCATGTCTCACCGACAATGTAATTAAAAGACTGAAGATCCTTAAGGGACGAGAATGGGACATCTGGACAGTTTTAATGTCTCACCAAGTGAACGACTCTGGGCTATTAAGGATGACACCTTCTTTAAGTCCTCTTAAGTCTGTTACCTGCCTATTTGTTTCTAGGATAATGGCTAATAGATGTAGTGTGTGTGTGTGTTTGTGTGTGTGTGTGTGTGTGTGTTTGTGCGCGTACTGTATATGTGGATGTTGTTTACACAGATGGAGATGTGCCCCATCAGCCATTGTGAAACCATCAGTTATACTAATTGGTTCCTAGCTGTTGGGGTATCTGAATCCTTCATTGCTCTCCTCTCTTTTTTTCCTTTCTACTTTCGTTCATCTTATCTCACTCTTTCTTTCTGTCCCCCTTCTTCTTCCAAACACTTCTAATGCAACATTTTCTCTCCATCATCCTTTCATCTTATACTCCCTCTCATTCCCCTCTTCGCCTCTCTTTTTTTCCTTCTGTCTTTTTGCACGTACAGCTATTTTTCCGCACACTTCCTCACACATTTCTAAAATGAAGAACATAAATAATGGGAATACAGATGTCTGCTGAGATTATGCCCTGGCATCTGGTTGTGTGTGTGTGTGTGTGTGTGTGTGTGTGTGTGTGTGTGTGAGAGAGAGAGAGAGAAAGAAAGAAAGAGAGAGATGGGAAACAAGATAGCAGAGCTTCCTTGAAAATTGAAGATTGTAGAGTAAATAAATAAGCAGGCATTGCAGTCGATATAATTGATTGTGTGATGATTGTCATCTGAAGATGAGGGGAGTGGCCTGAATGCAGGGAGGAGTGAGAGTCAGGAGGAGTGAGAATCAGGAGGAGTGAGAGTCAGGAGGAGTGAGAGTCAGGAGGAGTGAGAGTCAGATGGGATAGAAGCCGTAAGACATCAACCGGTGACACTCAGCTGGAATAATAATACACCAGGTTTGCGATTTGTCAAATAAATGTGTGGTAATGGGATTCAACCCAAATACATTTAGGAACGTGTTACTTTAAAACATAATATGAACTTATTTTATTTAAAGTTCAATTTGTTTTTCACATCATGTATAAAGCTTAGAATACCTGTAAAGTCACCACATTATTGCACTTCAGACAAAAGTGTAGTTTAATAGCACCTATTCACAAACAAATTAAACAAAACCATCTGACACACAGTAAACCAGTAATACAGATATGGGACCACAGTACAGTTTCCTACTTTTCCCACCTTCCCTTGCCTCCTCCATCTTTTTGTTGTTACAAAGTTAGGGTGACTTGAGTTTTTGTTTACCTTCTGACCCTTTGTCATTGTTTATTGTGCATTGCAGGTGTTTTTCTTGCAATAATGTAAGATAGACTTGACTGGGCACATATTCTGTTAAATCTATTGGCCGCCATCAATAAGAAAACCCCTTGACCCGTCCTTCAAACTGATTGAAACTCATCCATGTGAAGGTCCAGTTGCATTGGAAATCATTTAAGAAAATCTGTTTGCATTTTGTTGTTTTTTTTCCAAAGGCTGTGCAATAACATTACTCGTCCATGCAGATATACCCAACGTGTCTTATATTGAGAGTTTTTAGCTTGTTATGTGTTTGATCATGATACCAATAAGCGAATTGATTGTATAGGGAGAGGCTATGGGTCAGTGGGTAGCAGGCCCGTCTTTCAATCATGGGGTTGGAGGTTCAATCCCCACCCTAGTCGATGTGTCGTTGAGCAAGGCACTTAACCCTAAATTGCTCCCTGTAGCTGCGTCTACGGTGTATGAATGTAACAGGATTGTAAATCGCTTTGGATAAAAGTGTCAGCTAAATGACATGTAATGTAATCTTGAAGATGGCGTCTTTTGTTTGCCTTTTTTTTTAAATATAACCATGTATATTTTTTAGAAACAGTTTTTTCAAATGTGTTGAGTGAATAGATGTGATATTGCATAACGTTAGCTAGGGTAAAATGATGGCTTTCTTTGCAGAGTGCATGTATTCCTACTGCATGCTTTGCTTGGTGTCTGTCTCTCTCCATCTCTTTGTCTTCCCCTCATTCGTCTCCCACTGATTTCCTTGCTTTTTTCTTCACCTATCTCGCCCTCTGCCTTGTTCACTCCAACTCTGCCTCAAATCAAAAGAGACCCGTTCTGAATAGAAATTCCCTCTCTGTCTACGGAGATCTTTCTTGATGACAACCCCAGTTGGCCACAGAGAGTATTGTCATCCCCCTACGGCGATGTGCTCTCTCTCCCTCTGTACCCACCACCCCAGTTTCTTTTAATTTTTCCCCGTTCTGTTTTTTGCCGGGACTTATTTTAGGCACCAAGACAATTCAGTAACATCAACCTCCGTGTGTCATGTTCATGTATTTTTATTGCGTGTGTCCTTTCTTGTCTTCTCCAGCCATTGTTGTGAAATCAAAGTCTAAAAATTCTAAATGATTTTTCTTTTATGTCCGAAGATCTTTCTAGACGCCAACACCATCAGGCTGGGCCACATTCCCTTCGGCAGTGCTGTGGACCCCCTGGAGGGGGCGCCGGCGGGTACCACCTACACCAAACAGACTGTGTACGAGCTTTGTGCCTGCGCCAACGGCAAACTCTACCTGTCCCCGGCTGAGAAAGGCTCTACTTGCCAAACCACCAGTAACTTTTGTCTCTGGAGCTGAAAGTGGGATGTCAACAGACACTCGGGGCATGTGGACTATTAGAGCTCGAAGCTAATGCTAGCCAACTGACTGAATCAATGTGGATCAGGGCTCGGTGGGAACCTAATGCCAGCTAACAACCCGAATGAACATGGATTGTAGCATGGCGATAAGTTCATGTCTGTTGAATTGAATTATATGGATTATAGCTCGGCAGGAAGCTAACGCTTGCTAAGAGACCAAAGTAACACGGACTGTGGCTTGTAGTGAAGCTAACGCCAATTAAAGGACTGAATCAACAAGGACTAGAGCTGGATGAGAAGCGTTTTCCCGCTCACTGTCCAAATGAATACGGATTGCCAGCCAGGAGGAAGGATGACTCGGTGGGAAGCAAAAGCCAAGGTTAGCCGCTGGATATGATGCCATGATGCTACTCGTGGACATTGATGGACAGTCTCACTCCGGGGCTCTCGTTGGATGTCTTTGCCATTGTTGAATTGCTGCCATGATGGTTTCTGAAAGTCACAAGGATTACATGCGGGGGGGGGGGGGGTTTCCTGAGAAAAAGCAAACTCTCTTACAATAAACGTGAGTTGCGGGTTGAGAGTATGACCAAAACGTCCTGGAAAACGTGCTCCGGCTTATGTTAGGATCAACCGATTTGGTGATGGACTGCAAACGCACCAGCAGAGACATGGAAAAGGACTCTGTTAGCAAACAGACACCAGTGTGGACTTTGGTTTAGCCCTGCGGGTGACTAACAAATAAATCAGACAATGGTTTAGTCTAGTGGGATGCTAAGGCTAGCTAACGGACCAATCTATACCAGAAAGGCCTTCCCCCCTCCTCCCCCTATAGTCGTTCAACCCAAACGTTGAAGTGTGACCATTCTGCATTAATCTGCATAATTAATATGCTCTCTGACACCACTTTTCATAGGATAACTAATGCAAATAATTGTGCTTCAACCTTGCATTTACCAGTTTCCCCCCGACATTGTGTTATATTTATTCACATCTACTTTTATTTTCTTCTAGCTCTCTTTTTTTTCATACAAACTATTTTGCTTTGTATCTCTTTGAATTATGTTGTTTTCCCCCCAACATCCTCATAATCTTTATTCCTTCCATATTTTGCTCTATTTTATCCCTCATCTGTGCTGGAGTATCTGTTTCTGTCTATGCACCTACATGCCTTAGACTGGTAAAGAAAACATAGTTCTGCCTATCCACTCTCTTCCACTGGTCTGGTTAAAAAAAAAAACTGAAAACATTATTTTATCTGCTTCTTCCACTGGACTGGTTATAAAACATGTTGAGTAACCATCAGTACCAGATGCAGGGTTTCTCCCCCTCACAGTCGGCTCCCAAAGACTCTGGAGTCCTTCTACGTGGGCATACAATGCTTTCTCATCAGAGACATAAAGCAAATGATATAAGAAGAGGAAAGTGAGTTAAATCTTACGTTTCATTGAGGCTCAGTATAGGTGCTATAGCGGGCCAACTATTGTAAACCTGGCCGGCAGAGGCAGCAGTCAGGCGATGGCCAGACCAATTTTGGTCTTGTTATGGAGCATGATACATCTTCATCCTGTGTTCCTTGACTGTCAGTTTTTCCTCACCCTTTTTGCGTGACCTTCTTGCTCTTCTTGTCAAGCCCCCTTCCTTTTCCCTTTTCAGTTATGTCAGTTTTCTGTGTCATTGAGAAACGGTTCTGCTCTTTGCTCCCTTTTTGTTCCTTTTTCAGCTGCAGTAGTTTCCCCTCTCGATACTCCTTGGATTTCCTCTCTATTTCCATTCAAACAGTTACATTTCTGAATGTGATCTTTTCTTTTTATCTTGTCTTTTGTCTGTTACTCATCATTCACCAAAAGACGCAGCTAACTGTTGTCTCCCCTCCTTATTTGCTATTTATTTATGCGTTGAAAGGGCAATGTGTAAGATAAAGTCTGACATTTTGTTTGAAACATTTAAAACTAACATTATAAACAGAATGTGAAGAGGTTGCAGTGATGACATTATGTCAAAGACGTCTATTTATTCATTTAAGACATATCTACTGAAATGAGTCAGCCTTTCCTAGACCATACTTCCTTGTAACACTTGTTCCTTGAGGGGTGAGAGTGAGTAACAGTAGCTCCCATCAACTTTAGTCCAGAGAATGAAGAAGTAGATCCATGACCACTGGGCATTTTATAGTTTATTTTTTTGATTAAATTCAAAACAGAAATAAGAAAAAGACTTGCACCCTCTCCCTGTCCTCACAACCCCCGCTAGGCTACTTCACAGAGCGCTGCGACTCCAATACAGCCGGCACACACCACAAACCGGGACTCTGAACCCCGGGGACTGCTGCCCCGACTCACCGCCTGATGAGCAAACGTTCTGTTGCTGCCGTTACTCATTACCGACCCAGCCCTCTCCCTCTCCAGGCGGTGGGAGTTTTAGCCGCCACAGCCGTTAACTACGGCTCGTTCCCCCTGAGCCACCGTACACTCCTCTCCCAAGACAGCGGGGAGGACACAAACCTGAGTTGTTCCCTTGTCTCCTCCCCCGTGGAGCCAAGCCAATAAACAAAAAATACATTAACGCAATGTTACAAGGACCCCGTCTAGTGGCGCAGTAAATACATAGATGGCTCACGTAAACGATTGGACGTCGTCACATGTGACGATTATAAAGGTTTAAGAGTTTTAGCAATTTGATTGAATTCCATGTATTCGTGCCTCACTTAGTGAGTACTTAAATCCAAGTAGTTCTGACTGTAAATTTAGATTGTAATGACCCAGTAGTAGATATGTAATGCTACCCTCTATTATTTTGGAGCAGGTGGCTTGGTATTACATGTTGCAATGTTGATGTCCTTTCTTTCCATTTCAACTCGAATATCAGGATAAATGTCCCTTCACTCTCACACAACGACCCATTTCAAGCAGGAAAAGTCAAGAAGGTCCAAAATATTATTTTGGGGGTTATTTTTGATATATTCAATCAGTCTCAGATGGAGGGGATCAAAGTGAATGGCCTCGGGCTGGCTAACCTAGCTCCCAACCTTTGCGATGGCTGGAAATCAAAAGATTTGTGTGGCAGAAATCCCCCTGGAAGAAATTCTGGATGGATTTATGTGTGTGGACTCGACTGGATTATGGCCCTGAGGCGTACTTTCTTTTTTTTAAACAAAGTGATACACAGGTGCCTTTGCTGCTGTTGGTAAAAGCACATCACAGTCTGAAAGTTCACACTACCCTCAGTGGAACATCTGCAAGTGACTCTGGAAAAAACTATATATTTATCAATCTACCTATCTATCTATTTAGTTTTCTGTCTTTTTCCTCCACTTCTCTCCTGGTTTTGTAGGACTCAGTGCATCCAGCTGAAAAAAGAACAACTCAATCGTGGTTTAAAGTTTGATTTTCTGATGTGTTCCCCTATGGTTTTATTCTTGATAATAAAAAAAGCACAAATTATGCCATGTATATAACAATACCAATAAAATAAAAAATAAAATAATATTGTTTTTAAAGTGAATCTCAGGAGTCTTCTGTGTTGTGAAATGTGCAATAATTGTTTCATGTTTCTGTTTTTCCTTGACGATTACCGCCAATATTTGTGTATGTTACCAACAGCTCTACATTATTTAATTTGTAATGGTTTATTGGCTCCAGAGGTGTCCTAACACAATTCAATTATAAATATCCAATTGATTTAGCTTTTACTATAAAAAAATATATTGTATTGTATGGATACCGATCTAACTTCCATGAAGCTTTGTTCTTCTACTGACTGAGTACAGTTTCCTGGTGTCTACCGTGTCTCCCTCCTGCCGTTTCCAGCTCTCCCCTGACTCTCTCTCTCTCTCTCTCTCTCTCTCTCTCTCTCTCTCTCTCTCTCTCTCTCCATTTCTGTCTAAGTGGGTGTTGCTCCCTTCTTGGCACTCTCCCTTCTCCAGTTATTTGATCGGATTGATAGCTGGAGTTTCCTAGAGTGAAGAAAGATCACAGATTAAAATAAAGTTATATATTTGATTTAATTTCTGATTCACCAGCTGGTTCAAACATGTTCATTGTAGGTCCGAACAACAAAAAGACACAAATATTTCCCTAAAACATCCAGAATGATTCTGATGAAACCAACAGATCTCACATGGCCAAAAATAGAAGAGATGAAAGATCTTTGACTGTATTTAAAAAGCCTGCATATTCACTTGGAAGAAGGGCGATTAAAGAGGAGCAAGCTGTCAATGCCCTCATTCTTCTCCAACATGGATACTTGTGTTTTTCTCTTTTCTCCTGCCTCCCCTGTCTTGTCCCTTTCCTCCCTGTGACTGGCTGTAAGTGGTAGTTACGAGATGATGTGTTGAAGTATTGCATGCTAAGGAATCAACACTCACAGATACACACACAGGGATGAACTGAAATACACACGTGCATGCTTTCCTATCAGGATGCTGTTTAAGAGGCCAGCGCTTTATTTTATTTTATTATTTATTATGTATTTTTAAATGCACCCATTGACCCAAAAGCCTGTTGACAGTAATAGGTTAACATTATAAAAGGTAGCTTAAACAATATGTCCCCCCTTCACTGTAGCATGCAGACCTTCTCGGTCCTCAACACCCGCCATTTTAATTTTTGAGTGTTCTAATTAATTTTGTTGACGCATTGTCTCACTATCAGTTTGGATAGCTTTTCCAGAACACAATAATAATCAAAGAAAATCATCAGTAAAACAATATCGTAGCCAGCATTATGCTCAATTCTGACCAACCTCATTGTCATTGCCATGTGGTGTGGGAGCTTGTTTTCCCTAAACATACGTAGGCCTTTTGAGGAAAGACATGTTGTCATGTCATGGTGGAGAAGCAGATGAAACTAGTCGACTGCTGCTTATCGGAACGTTTGAATAAAGCGGAACTATTGGTAATAGCCTCTGCAACACCTGTGCTTTACCTACTATGACAAGTCAAAATGTCCACTGTGAAAAAGGCTCATTGCAGAAACAGAGAGTAAGATGCAGCCAATGAATCTTGGTGGTCACGGCTGTGGGCAAATTAGATACTTCAACAGACTTAACATCCATATTTGTGGACTGTGGGAAGAAATTCAGTCCATCATTCAAAATCCAGACATAAAGAGCAGGGGTTGGGGGCATGGATCGTCACTCATAAGTAGTTCTAGTTTTTCAGCAGTTCTATTACAGTGTCGACCCTTTATTCCTTATAACCCGTGACCAAAGTCAGACTTGCCTACTGGCATGGCCTTTAGTAAAACACATAGATTTTTTTTAACTACAGAGAACATTGGGGACATTGATTATATACGATTAGCGCATTTAATGTTATGAGTTGTGAAAACCAATGAATTGGCAAATTGGATAAGAAACACAGTATGTGTAGTATCTTAAAGTTGTTTGCTGCACAATCCACAGAGAGCTCATTCATCACGCTAGCTCAAACAAATGAGACTGAAATGTATTTCTTCGTTAGCAAGGTGGACAAAGAGGCTATGGTAGTTTGTTAGCATATAAGACCTCCTAAACCCTTTTTGTTTGTTTTTAAAGCAAAGGAACACAGGAAGGTCTGTGATGAAGAGGTTAGCTACTGAGAATATAAAAATGTACTAACGAGAATGTTGTGATGGGATCACACCAGCCACAGCACCACAGTTGACCAGGGGAATGAAGTGGGGCGGCCCTTTACCCACGTCTTCCGGCACACGGGCTCGGACCACAGCCATCTGTCAAGTGACTGCATCTTGCCAGGTTGTAAGGCTATCACAGTTATACCATCTATGAAGATTGCAAAGTACTCAAAACTGCCTCAGGGGTAGTTCCCGATAGAGTAAGTTTATACAGGACCACATTTTACCGTGAGGATACAAACACTGGGACACGAATGTGAGTTGTGTCATTGGCTTTCCTTTTCTTTACTATATTTACTGTGTTGCTCTTGGTGGTTATGTTAGGTTAACAAATACCTGGACAGGTTAAACCATAAGTATCTGCATTATCAGATACCACATGGAAAATCATTTTATAATAATATAAGATATAAGACTGTAATAACAGAAGCCATGTAAATAACACTAAATCCGTCATTAAACCTGAATCTTACTACCAAATGGATGTTAGTATAAGGTCTGTTGATCTAGTTGTGTCGTTTTAAGAGGTTCTGTCTTTCAGGGGTTTCAACCATACATTACACTTTGTCACCACTTCTAGAATGTGATACAGGAAAAAACTCATAATTCTTTTAAACCTGGAGAATTTTTCTTTGTATTTTTGTGAAGGTAAGACACAGCACAGCAATGTGATCCTTTGAAAAACTAATCTTGTTACTCTTCTGACTCTTCACACCAGCAACGTAAACGAAAGGCTCTGTGCTCAGGGAACCTCCCAGCAAATAATACGAGAGATTGAGTCTGAGATTATTTTAGAAGAGGGGGATGTGTCAGAAGAACAAGATTATGCAGCAATCAATTGTGAGCACAAAAGTCCACAGAATAAAGAGCCAGGACCAGGAAATAGATGTAGTACAATGATATGACCAAGAAGCGTCAAATTGACTCAAACAGGATACATGTTGCCATGGTTTCTCATCCGTCTCTACAATAGTAAGAAGGGGGAGTGTCAGTACCGTTATCAGACACCTGTCTTCAGCATCGGGGTGTTGAGTGGATTGAAATGAACTTCTCATCCCTTTTTCTTTTTCTTTTTCTTTTGCAGCTATGAGCTCTGACTGGCCTCGCTAACTACACGGCCTAACTGCTACTAGTGTGAATAACATCTGGAGTCCAGGGTAAACAGTAAACATGTAACTGTATGATAAATTGACGCACTGTCCCTTTATGTGGGTGACAGTATTACAGTGGTTGACTCATTGTGTTCCAATGTCAATTGGCAGCATTCACACGAGCCGCCCTGACAAACCGCTGCTTATCTACGACACGACTGCACACGCACGCACGCACGCACACACACACACACACACACACACACACATACACACACACACACAAAGGTCCTGCATTGTCAGGGGATGATGAAAGTGTGAATTTGAATGACGAGCGCCGTCGAAGCCAGCAGAGGACGGAGATAATATTCTTTCATTTCCTCCTTGCTTGTTGGGACACATTACCGAGGAGAGGAGAATGGTTCAGTTAATCACTGCTAGAGAAGAAAGGAGGGAAAGGGTGACAAATGGAAAAGGGGAAGGAAAGACAGTGGAGAGGTATAGAGGTGAGATAAGGTGCTCTGTTTCCATGAACGGCCAACACAGTTTTTGTCGTTTCATAACCATGTGAAATGTGTTGAAGAGGGAGGACTGAATTTTCCGTGAGTGTCGTGAGGCCTGGCGTCTGTCATGGCCGCTTGGAACTGCTTCTCCAATCCTTCATTCCTGCTGCAGCATAGTGTCATAATGCAGAGGCGAGCACACACTGGTGAAGCTCAGAGATAAAGCCAAAAGACAAAGTGTCCCAATGTGGTGTCGAATATGCAAAAGAAAAAAATGTGATTGTATGGCTCCCCGGACATGTCTCAAAGGGCTGTCTTATCTTCCTCTATGAGAAGGAAACACTTTCAAAGGCCTCCATGTTGTCTGTGCATCCGTGTTCACGCATCAACAGCTCCGTATTAGTTACAGTTCTGCCTGTTTTTATGTTTGATTAAGTTTGATGTTTGGTGTTGGCAAGCAACAGTCATAAGAAAATATAAGAATATGTTCATCAATGCATAAACTGGCAGAAATAATGCTGTTTATTTGGAGGCAGCTGTAGCTCAGCGGGGAGAGCAGTCGTCCTGCAACCGCCAGGTAGTTGGTTTGATCCCCGCTATCCCCATTAGTTGCATGTCGAAGTGTCCTTGAGCAAGTCACTGAGCCCTGAGTTCCTCCACTGCTCCTTAATAACTAAGGAAGGGTTAAATGCAGAGAATACATGTCATATATGTATATAACTAAATGTAATATGACAATATAAGTATTTCTACGTTGATTTCTGTTTACATGACTGGAGAGAAAGCTAAGAAAATCTGAATTTTGGTTCAAGAAAAATCTATATAATCTTGTTGGCTTCAGAAACCTCTCGTAGTACAGAGTGATGTGTGGTGGTCCGGAGGGAGTTCAGTGATGAAGAGGAAATAGTGTAAAAATGTCCCGTTGATCTGTTTGATCTACTGCTGCAACCGCAGGACCATTATGTCAGGTACTTGTGCTGATGTGCAGAAATGTGTGTGGAGAATCTGTTTATAGCCAGCGCCTTAAGAAAATGAACAGAACACACTCAGCTGCTCTTCAAGTCAGTGAAGTCATTCTCTTCTTTTTTTCACGTTCATTTCCATGATGCCGTGAGTCTCCGCATCATCAGCAGGGTAACCTTAAAACTAACGTGCATGGTTCTGACTCATTCTCTTGCGTTTACTTTTTTTATTAATACATGTGAGGAAATAGAAGGACAGACAGGAAGCTGTGCTAGTGTCATTAGTATGCACCGAAATGTTAAGCGATGTAACGCCTAACAGTAAGTATCGTGAAGCACACAGACATTGTGATCAAAGCAACAACAATAACAACAGAATAGGGTTTATCTGAGAAATTCACTCATTTTCAAATAGAGGATGGCAACACGTACCATGGAGAAAGTTGGCTATAATCATACTGAGGTGAATTTTAAAGTTTCAGATTGTAATGATTTGCTGTTCAGTAGTAAACTGTGTGCCAAATGTTTGTTTCATGCAACCAAACGGTTTTAAAAAGTGATTTATACCCAAATAGATAACGTTGTGTACCATTTAGGTATGGATTATTATATTGAGTGTGTATTCTTTAGTTTATAATGAACTGAACATAACAATCGTTGTTTTTTTCTTCCCTAAAATTATATAAAGTTGAAATATAAATATTCAAAATGGATATGTTAATACAGGTGCTCTACATTTACTAGTAATAGTAGCCTGTAGATGTATGAATATAAAAAGCTGTGTATTCATACACGTTTGACTGACATCTTCAACTCTTATTAATATTGTAGTGTAGAGTTGAGAAACAGCGAGACAGAGACGTAGTTGCAGTTGAGATGGTTTACTCCCGTCACTCCACATAAAATGTACAATACATGTGTAACTCGATAGCGGCAGCGCCACACCCACTCTTTCCGGAAACAGCAGAGACAGACCCCGGAAACCCCGCCAGCTCTTAAAGGCGCAGTAGCTCTTAGGGTGAATGTCTCTCACAGCTCGTCTGTGGGTCACCACAGTAGCCTTGATTTTTTTAATTTTAATTGATGCTTAATTTTTTAAACGTCCCCACTGTGGGACGAATGAAGGTATATAATATCATATCATATTATGGCATACTGTATGTCAGCTGTTGGGCACGAGAAGCCTCTCAGTTCTTACAACCACAAGGAAATACATTGTATATGGTAAATTGCGGCTTTATGCTGTAGTTTCCTGTTTTTGTTGTTTTCTGCTACCATGAATATTGTCTTCCTTCCTTTGTGGCCCTGATATACTCACCTTGCACAATGAATGTCTTTAAGTTTTAATATTTTTAATATTTTATTTTATTCTAATCACAAGGTTAATTTCTTAAAACATACATAATATGTGTATGTGTATGTGTATGTGAGAGTGTGTGTGTGTGTGTGTGTGTGTGTGTGTGTGTGTGTGTGTGTGGAAAAAGGAGAGGCTTCAATCTTTGAAAGGGGAAGTACATTAAACACTTTAAAATAGTCACATACTGTTTAGACGTTGATGAACTAACCTGATAGTTACTGTACACGTGGTAATTCTTTAAAGATCGTTTTCACCATGATGAAAATCATTGCATTCTTTTGCATTTTCTCAGGTGAGTTAATTTGTTTCTGTACTCTCTATATGCATACCTCCTAAAGCTTGTGTATGTAAATGTATGTATTATTTTTCTTTATTTTTTCTAAATAATCCATTAATTGGTTTATAAAACAATATATATTTTTGCAATGACAAATAGTAAAAATGGAACAATGATTAATGAAATGTACATAGACACTATGACAATGGCAAACATGTTTCTTTTGTTTCCACCTGTAGCTCTGAGTATTGTGGAGATGAAGCTTCTCAACATAAACGGTCATGTTGGGCAAAGTGTGACGTTCAAATGCTCCGGCTGGAACATTTGGGGTTCCGAAAAAAAAAATGATAAGTACTTTTGTTACAGTCCATGCTCGAGAGACAAAGACATCATCGCCAAAGCAGCATATGGAAAAACTGCAGAATACGGAAACAGAATAAGGTTGAAAAACGATAAAAAGGCTTGTTGGTGACCTTCACAAATCCCCAAAGGTCAGACTCAAAGACATACGTGTGTGGATTGGACAGAAATGGCTTTGATTCATTTATAGAGGTGAAACTTAACGTCTTGGATGGTAAGTTTATGCTTTTAATTTTCACATGAATAAAATACTTTCCCAAATGTTCAATATATCAAGTTGTTGCTATACTTATATGGTGTCTGTTATTTCCAGCTCAGAGGCCTAGTGCCGAGACAACTCCAAAGACGGTCATTGTTGGTTCCACGACGTCTTCAAGCAGCTCAGGTGTTACCGATACGTCTTCGTCACACAACCCTCAATACAACAGCACCAAAAGACAAACAAGGATCTGTTGGTGAGTTCTCTCATCTGAACTGCATACATAACACATTTAAATGCATGTATTTGAATGTTAATTATAGTTGCCAATCACAAATATTCATATATATAGATATACATAGACAATAGTTAATATGTGCTCAGATACATTTGTGAACATGTATCAGCCTTGTGCCTGTCACCTTAAATTAAAACAATGCAGTTAATGCAACAAAATGTTAGTATTGTATTCACATGTGGTGTGAAAAGCAAGTTAGTGAAAGATGATCAATCTTTTTTTCAATCTGTGTTCCTCTTCCTTTCTCCTTGAGGAGGAAGTGTACCATATTTGGTTGCAGGTGTCATCGCCATAATAATCATACATGTGGCTATAAGCCTCCAGCAGACATGTTAACACATGATGTCCTATATGTTCACAGAAGCTGTGTCAAGTGCTGATGGGCAACAAGAAGACGCACAAGAGGTCAGTTGTGGTTCTAAAACCATGTGGAGCGTGACTGGTTTCTATTGGCTCTCCAACGGCTTGAAGTACTTTCAAATACTTTTCCTCTTGTATGACGTTCACGACACTCAGGACGCTTTTACAATGCTGAGATAAACACAAAGAACACCTGGAATATCTGGTCTTTGAAATAGTTAAAAAATATATAATTGGCACACGGAAACACAACACTAACCTTTTTAAAGCTGATTTATGAGTACGAGACGAGACATCTATTTCTCCCATAACCCCAGCAGCCAATAACCATCGGACCAGGTATCACCAGGTATCAGAACTAAGGAAAAAATTAAGGAGATTTAAAAAATATATGTATTGTAATATGTTGATTTTCTGTACATAACTTTTTTATTTTTTTCGGATAATAATAATAATCATTAATATTATTATTATTATTATTATTATTATTATTAGTAGTAGTAGTAGTAGTAGTAGTAGTAGTAGTATTAGTAGTAGTAGTAGTAGTAATAGTAGTAGTAGTATTAGTAGTAGTAATCATATTATTATTATTATTATTATTATTATTATTAGTAGTAGTAGTAGTAGTAGTAGTAGTAGTAGTAGTAGTAATAGTAGTAGTAGTAGTAGTAATCATATTATTATTGTTATTATTATTGTTATTGTTATTTTTATTATTATTAGTAGTAGTAGTAGTAGTATTCATATTATTATTGTTATTATTATTATTATTAGTAGTAGTAGTAGTAGTAGTAGTAGTAGTAATAGTAGTAGTAGTAGTAGTAGTAGTAGTAGTAGTAGTAGTAGTAGTAGTAGTAGTAGTAATCATATTATTATTGTTATTATTATTGTTATTGTTATTTTTATTAGTAGTAGTAGTAGTAGTAGTAGTAGTAGTAGTAGTAGTAATCATATTATTATTGTTATTATTATTATTATTATTATTGTTATTTTCATTATTATTTCAAAAGAAAGAAAGCTCTTTGATTATCTGAAGGCTTTTATAATCTATATAACACAAAGCTGGGTATCAAATTAGATGACATGGGGCCTCATTTATAACCGCTGTGTTGGCACAAAACGCTGTCTGAAAGAGACGTGCGACCCTTCCCACGTAAATATAAGTTGCACCTGGTGTATACAGAATGTTCCACTATCTGTATCTTAAGATTAGAGAAAAATATGATATGATAATCGATTATAAAACGTAATTGATCACCAGGGATGGCAATTCTTCATTTAGATATAAAATATAAAATTAGTTAAGTCATTTGAATTTGATCTACTTTACAGTTTTGATAAGTTTTTACAATCTGAGCAGAGGGACATGGGCTTTTTAGTGGTATCATATTTGTATTCATGATATCTTTACATCTCCAGAGGACAAAATAACGTGTTACTCATAACAGATAAGACATTTTGTGTTTCTGCTGTATGGAGTATCATGATGCTCTTGGTCCCAACCATTTTTCTACTAACTTTAAAATAATTTCAGGGCACTTTGAAAACTTGATTTCCATCAAATTCAAGTACAATGCAATTTACTCTGTCTAATTTGCAAGTGTGTTCCCCAAGAGTGCAGATCCTGATGAAGTCTACCAATCGCTCCGCCCATTGGCGAAGGATGAAGACCAAGTCTACCACACTCTTGAAAGCTCTCCCATAAGGGTATGTCAGTCCTCATATCTGTCATAACTTTGAATGATCACTGCAGCTGGAGCTATTGCATCACTATTACATAGCACAACATTGAACGATTTCTTTTAATTTTTTTTTATCTCTAGCCCGGAGCTGCTAACTTAACCATCATTTAAGATGAATGTTGCACATCTGTGCACTTTGTTGATACATTCCACAAATAAGAAGGTTTTCAATTTCAATTGCATTCTATTAAAACCCATTTTATTTCACTCAGATAATTTGGCATTAGTCTAATAACATGAATCAAGCATGTTTTGTTCCCAAGAGTGCAGGTCCTGATGAAGACTACCAATCGCTCAGCCCATTGACGAAGGATGAAAACCAAGTCTACATCACTCTCACACCCACCGGAAGGGTATGGCAACACACACACACACACACACACACACACACACACACACACACACACACACACACACACACACACACACACACACATCTGTTATAACTTTGAATGATCACTGCAGCATCACTATCAGAATATTGAAAGGTTAAAACGACTATAGCCTGCAGCTATACTAACTTTAATGCCATTTAAGGTCAATTTTGCAAATCTGTGCGCTTTGTTCATACATTTCCCAAATGCAATGGCTTTCAATTTCAATTACATTCTATTAAAATGTATTTTAATTCACTCATTTAATTTGGGACTAGTCTAATAACATGAATCAAAAAATGTTTGCTCCAAAAAGTGCAGGACCTGATGAAGTCTACCAATCGCTCCACCCATTGACGAGGGACGAAGACCAAATCTACATCACCCTCCGAATGGTGAAGGCGGTCCCCACAGCGCTGTCTCAACTTTGAACGATCATTGAATCACGTTCATAGAGCGGAAGTTTGAAAGACTGAGATAAACCTTTTCACTGTGGCCTACATCTATTAAAGCCTGGGACACACGCTGAGCGTCCCATGTTAGTGGACCGCTGCAGAGTCGTACCGGTTGGTATTCCACTTCTGGGACCCGGTCCGAGGTTTCTACGCATGCACATGTTATATTACATTACATTACATTACATTACATGTCATTTAGCAGACGCTTTTATCCAAAGCGACTTACAATAAGTGCATTTCAACCTAGAGTACAAACTAAGAACAACAAGAATACAGAAAGTAACATTTCCTCAACATAGTCAAACTACAAAAGTACCATAATAAGAGCCATTCAAGTGCTACCAAAGTGCAAGTCTGTGATTAATCCAGATATAGTCGGAAAAGGTGCGTTTTCAGTTTTCGGCGGAAGATGTAGAGACTTTCTGCTGTCCTGATGTCAGTGGGGAGCTGGTTCCACCACTGAGGAGCCAGGACAGCAAACAGTCTGGATTTCGAGTGGTTAGCTCGAGGTGACGGAGTCACAAGTCGGTTGGCTGTTGCCGAGCGGAGCTTAACGTGCCGGGTGTACGGTGTGACCACATCCCGGATGTAGACGGGGCCCGATCCGTTCAGAGCACGGTACGCCAGAATCAATGTTTTGAAGCGGATGCGGGCCGCCACCGGTAGCCAGTGAAGAGCGCGGAGGAGCGGAGTGATGTGGGTGAATTTCGGGAGGCTGAAGACCAGTCGAGCTGCTGCATTCTGGATGAGCTGCAGAGGCCGGATGGCCTTAGCAGGTAGACCAGCCAGGAGGGAGTTGCAGTAGTCGAGGCGCGAAATGACCAGAGCCTGGACCAGAACCTGCGCTGCCTTCTGGGTAAGAAGAGGTCGTATTCTCCAGATGTTGTGCAGCATGTACCTACAGGAACGCGATGTCGCAGCGATGTTGGCCGTCAGGGAGAGTTGACTGTCTAGCATCACCCCGAGGCTCCTGGCAGTCAGGGTAGGGGCCAACACGGAGCTGTTGAAGGTGGTGGTCAGGTCGTGAGTGGGGGAACCTTTCCTGGTAGGAACAGGAGCTCGGTCTTGTCAGGGTTGATCTTCAGGTGGTGTGCAGACATCCACTGAGAGATGTCAGTCAGGCAGGCAGAGATTCGCGCCGCCACCTGTGTTTCGGACGGTGGGAACGAGAAGATCAGTTGGGTGTCATCGGCATAGCTGTGGTAGGAGAAGCCATGCGAACGAATGACAGAGCCGAGAGAATTGGTGTACAGAGAGAAGAGGAGGGGACCCAAGACAGAGCCTTGAGGAACCCCAGTAGTGAGAGGACAAGGTTCAGATACAGATCCTCTCCAAGTTACCCGGTAAGTGCGGTCGGTGAGGTAGGAAGAGAAAAGAGCTAGTGCTGTGCCTGAGACCCCCAGGTCCTGAAGAGAAGAGAGAAGGATCTGGTGGTTCACGGTGTCAAATGCAGCAGAAAGGTCTAGAAGGATAAGGACAGAGGAGAGAGAGGCTGCTCTAGCAGAGTGAAGCTGCTCAGAGACAGCAAGGAGGGCAGTCTCTGTTGAGTGGCCTTATACTTTTTAAAGACTCATTATGTAACTGTGGGTAATGCCAAACCGGATTGATGCATGTGCCACCAACTGGACCAGAAGTTGGAGCAAAACCTCAGCATGTGAAATCTGAGGTGTACAGTCTCAACTGTTGTCACTGCACAGCGTTCTCACAGGCAGACCGGGTCACTGAGAGGCTGAACATGTCTGTGGAGACTTCTGCCAGTTGGCATGAAGACGCTCTAAGAGCTCGGCCATCAATGCCATCAGATCCACGAGCCTTTTGAAAGACCCACACACGCCAACCCTGAATGTTGCTCCTGACCGTAAAAATAATCAAAGAAAACAGTTAAAAGTTGGACAGCATTTTACTCATTGAGCAAAATTATTACTTACTTTAAATGTTTTTTTAACTTACTTTTAATAGTATGTATTACTTATTTTTAATGGGTTTTATTACTTATTTTTAATAGTTGGTATTATTTACTTTTAATGGTCTGTACTGTAGCTGTGTGTATTTTGTGTTCTTAATACCACATTTACTGTTGTAGTGCATCTTATCCTGTACTGTTTGTTATTGTTTCATATTTATTATGGTCTGTCAAGGGACTACATATGCAAATTAGCTGTAGCTACAATCTGGTGTGGTGTATCAAATGTTGACATTTATGTTATAACTGTACATGGTCCCTTTTAAATAACGATAAGAAAAAAGAAAAACATGTAATTGCTAAACATCAAAATATTTGTCTCATGTGCTTTTATTTGCTCTGAATTGAAATACATACTTGTTTTTAGAAATAATGCTCTTTTTAATGTGTCTTAATCTGCTAAGTATCAAATCCGCAGCCATGAACATGATTGATTTTCTACATTTACATATTGCACTTGTATTTGCTATCTGTTAAAAATCTGAATAAACAATATTTTAGATTTTTTATGTTATTGTTTTTATGCACACTTACATAGTCTTACACATTACACTGCATATATATGCTTTGTGTGTGAGTGTGAGTGTTAGTGTGTGTGTGTATGTGTGTATGTGTGTGTATGTGTGTATGTGTGTGTGTGTGTGTGTGTATGTGTGTGTGTGTGTGTGTGAGTGTGTGTGTGTGTGTGTGGGTTGGTGGGTTAGTTCAAGAAAGAGGAGTAGTTGCCACTGATGACAGGAAGGAAGTGAAGGAGAGCGGTTAACACTGTGTCGACTAACCTGGTGATTCTTTCACTTGTTCTCTTGTCATTTCCACGATGATACAAGTGTTTGCATTCTCTTGTCTTCTTTCTAGTGAGTATAGCCTTTTTCTGTTTCTGTATTTTCACCAACTGTAGCTTGTGTATAAATGCTGTAGCTGTTCAATGATATGTATGTTCTCTATTTAGCTAAATGAGCCGTTTCGTTTTAGCCATCACAAATAGTAAAAATGGACCAATAATAAATTAAATGTACAGAGACACTATGACAATGGCAAACATGTTTCTTTTGTTTCCACCTGTAGCTCTGAGTATTGTGGAGATGAAGCTTCTCAACATAAACGGTCATGTTGGGCAAAGTGTGACGTTCAAATGCTCCGGCTGGAACATTTGGGGTTCCGGAAAAAAAAATTATAAGTACTTTTGTTACAGTCCATGCTCGAGAGACAAAGACATCATCGCCAAAGCAGCATATGGAAAAACTGCAGAATACGGAAACAGAATAAGGTTGAAAAACGATAAAGAAGGCTTGTTGGTGACCTTCACAAATCCCCAAAGGTCAGACTCAAAGACATACGTGTGTGGATTGGACAGAAATGGCTTTGATTCATTTATAGAGGTGAAACTTAACGTCTTGGATGGTAAGTTTATGCTTTTAATTTTCACATGAATAAAATACTTTCCCAAATGTTCAATATATCAAGTTGTTGCTATACTTATATGGTGTCTGTTATTTCCAGCTCAGAGGCCTAGTCCCGAGACAACTCCAAAGACGGTCATTGTTGGTTCCACGACGTCTTCAAGCAGCTCAGGTGTTACCGATACGTCTTCGTCGTACACAACCCTCAATACAACAGCACCAAAAGACAAACAAGGATCTGTTGGTGAGTTCTCTCATCTGAACTGCATACATAACACATTTAAATGCATGTATTTGAATGTTAATTATAGTTGCCAATCACAAATATTCATATATATAAATATACATAGACAATAGTTAATATGTGCTCAGATACATTTGTGAACATGTATCAGCCTTGTGCCTGTCACCTTAAATTAAAACAATGCAGTTAATGCAACAAAATGTTAGTATTGTATTCACATGTGGTGTGAAAAGCAAGTTAGTGAAAGATGATCAATCTTTTTTTCAATCTGTGTTCCTCTTCCTTTCTCCTTGAGGAGGAAGTGTACCATATTTGGTTGCAGGTGTCATCGCCATAATAATCATACTGTTGGTGTGACTGAAGCTTGTTCACAAGATGATGAAACATCAAACGAGTAAGGCCCTAAGATCAAAGCACAGCGTGTAAACATGTGGCTATAAGCCTCCAGCAGACATGTTAACACATGATGTCCTATATGTTCACAGAAGCTGTGTCAAGTGCTGATGGGCAACAAGAAGACGCACAAGAGGTCAGTTGTGGTTCTAAAACCATGTGGAGGGTGACTGGTTTCTATTGGCTCTCCAACGGCTTGAAGTACTTTCAAATACTTTTCCTCTTTTGTGAGGCTCTCGTAATTTCTCCTTCAGCTTTTCTCATTTCTAACTTTTATGCCTCTAAGGAAACTTTTACAATGCTGAGATAAACACGAAGAACACCTGGAATATCTGGTCTTTAAAAAAACATTTTTTAAAGTTAATTGACACACAGAAACACAACACTAACCTTTTTAGAAATAATGCTCTTTTTAATGTGTCTTAATCTGCTAAGTATCAAATCCGCAGCCATGAACATGATTGATTTTCTACATTTACATATTGCACTTGTATTTGCTATCTGTTAAAAATCTGAATAAACAATATTTTAGATTTTTATGTTATTGTTTTTATGCACACTTACATAGTCTTACACATTACACTGCATATATATGCTTTGTGTGTGAGTGTGAGTGTTAGTGTGTGTGTGTATGTGTGTGTGTGTGTATGTGTGTATGTGTGTGTGTGTGTGTGTGTATGTGTGTGTGTGTGTGTGTGAGTGTGTGTGTGTGTGTGTGGGTTGGTGGGTTAGTTCAAGAAAGAGAAAGTTGCCACTGATGACAGGAAGGGAAGTGAAGGAGAGCGGTTAACACTGTGTCGACTAACCTGGTGATTCTTTCACTTGTTCTCTTGTCATTTCCACGATGATACAAGTGTTTGCATTCTCTTGTCTTCTTTTCTAGTGAGTATAGCCTTTTTCTGTTTCTGTATTTTCACCAACTGTAGCTTGTGTATAAATGCTGTAGCTGTTCAATGATATGTATGTTCTCTATTTAGCTAAATGAGCCGTTTCTGTTTTAGCCATCACAAATAGTAAAAATGGACCAATAATAAATTAAATGTACAGAGACACTATGACAATGGCAAACATGTTTCTTTTTGTTTCCACCTGTAGCTCTGAGTATTGTGGAGATGAAGCTTCTCAACATAAACGGTCATGTGGGGCAAGTAGACGTTCAAATGCTCCGGCTGGAACATTTGGGTTCCGAAAAAAAAAATGATAAGTACTTTTGTTACAGTCCATGCTCGAGAGACAAAGACATCATCGCCAAAGCAGCATATGGAAAACTGCAGAATACGGAAACAGAATAAGGTTGAAAAACGATAAAGAAGGCTTGTTGGTGACCTTCACAAATCCCCAAAGGTCAGACTCAAAGACATACGTGTGTGGATTGGACAGAAATGGCTTTGATTCATTTATAGAGGTGAAACTTAACGTCTTGGATGGTAAGATTATGCTTTTAATTTTCACATGAATAAAATACTTTCCCAAATGTTCAATATATCAAGTTGTTGCTATACTTATATGGTGTCTGTTATTTCCAGCTCAGAGGCCTAGTCCCGAGACAACTCCAAAGACGGTCATTGTTGGTTCCACGCCTTCAAGCAGCTCAGGTGTTACCGATACGTCTTCGCACACAACCCTCAATACAACAGCACCAAAAGACAAACAAGGATCTGTTGGTGAGTTCTCTCATCTGAACTGCATACATAACACATTTAAATGCATGTATTTGAATGTTAATTATAGTTGCCAATCACAAATATTCATATATATAAATATACATAGACAATAGTTAATATGTGCTCAGATACATTTGTGAACATGTATCAGCCTTGTGCCTGTCACCTTAAATTAAAACAATGCAGTTAATGCAACAAAAATGTTAGTATTGTATTCACATGTGGTGTGAAAAGCAAGTTAGTGAAAGATGATCAATCTTTTTTCAATCTGTGTTCCTCTTCCTTTCTCCTTGAGGAGGAAGTGTACCATATTTGGTTGCAGGTGTCATCGCCATAATAATCATACTGTTGGTGTTACTGAAGCTTGTTCACAAGATGATGAAACATCAAACGAGTAAGGCCCTAAGATCAAAGCACAGCGTGTAAACATGTGGCTATAAGCCTCCAGCAGACATGTTAACACATGATGTCCTATATGTTCACAGAAGCTGTGTCAAGTGCTGATGGGCAACAAGAAGACGCACAAGAGGTCAGTTGTGGTTCTAAAACCATGTGGAGCGTGACTGGTTTCTATTGGCTCTCCAACGGCTTGAAGTACTTTCAAATACTTTTCCTCTTGTATGACGTTCACGACACTCAGGACGCTTTTACAATGCTGAGATAAACACAAAGAACACCTGGAATATCTGGTCTTTGAAATAGTTAAAAAATATATAATTGGCACACGGAAACAGAAGACTTACCTTCTTAAAGCTGATTTATGAGTACGAGACGAGACATCTATTTCTCCCATAACCCCAGCAGCCAATAACCATCGGACCAGGTATCACCAGGTATCAGAACTAAGGAAAAAATTAAGGAGATTTAAAAAATATATGTATTGTAATATGTTGATTTTCTGTACATAACTTTTTTATTTTTTTCGGATAATAATAATAATAATAATCATTAATATTATTATTATTATTATTATTATTATTATTATTATTATTAGTAGTAGTAGTAGTAGTAGTAGTAGTAGTATTAGTAGTAGTAGTAGTAGTAGTAGTAATAGTAGTATTAGTATTAGTAGTAGTAATCATATTATTATTATTATTATTATTAGTAGTAGTAGTAGTAGTAGTAGTAGTAGTAGTAGTAGTAGTAATCATATTATTATTGTTATTATTATTGTTATTGTTATTTTTATTATTAGTAGTAGTAGTAGTAGTAGTAGTAGTAGTAGTAGTAGTAGTAGTAGTAGTAGTAGTAGTAGTAGTAGTAGTAGTAGTAGTAGTAGTAGTAGTAGTAGTAGTAGTAGTAGTAGTAGTAGTAGTAGTAGTAGTAATCATATTATTATTGTTATTATTATTGTTATTGTTATTTTTATTAGTAGTAGTAGTAGTAGTAGTAGTAGTAGTAGTAATCATATTATTATTGTTATTATTATTATTATTATTATTGTTATTTTCATTATTATTTCAAAAGAAAGAAAGCTCTTTGATTATCTGAAGGCTTTTATAATCTATATAACACAAAGCTGGGTATCAAATTAGATGACATGGGGCCTCATTTATAACCGCTGTGTTGGCACAAAACGCTGTCTGAAAGAGACGTGCGACCCTTCCCACGTAAATATAAGTTGCACCTGGTGTATACAGAATGTTCCACTATCTGTATCTTAAGATTAGAGAAAAATATGATATGATAATCGATTATAAAACGTAATTGATCACCAGGGATGGCAATTCTTCATTTAGATATAAAATATAAAATTAGTTAAGTCATTTGAATTTGATCTACTTTACAGTTTTGATAAGTTTTTACAATCTGAGCAGAGGGACATGGGCTTTTTAGTGGTATCATATTTGTATTCATGATATCTTTACATCTCCAGAGGACAAAATAACGTGTTACTCATAACAGATAAGACATTTTGTGTTTCTGCTGTATGGAGTATCATGATGCTCTTGGTCCCAACCATTTTTCTACTAACTTTAAAATAATTTCAGGGCACTTTGAAAACTTGATTTCCATCAAATTCAAGTACAATGCAATTTACTCTGTCTAATTTGCAGTGTGTTCCCAAGAGTGCAGATCCTGATGAAGTCTACCAATCGCTCCGCCCATTGGCGAAGGATGAAGACCAAGTCTACCACACTCTTGAAAGCTCTCCCATAAGGGTATGTCAGTCCTCATATCTGTCATAACTTTGAATGATCACTGCAGCTGGAGCTATTGCATCACTATTACATAGCACAACATTGAACGATTTCTTTTAATTTTTTTTTATCTAGCCCGGAGCTGCTAACTTAACCATCATTTAAGATGAATGTTGCACATCTGTGCACTTTGTTGATACATTCCACAAATAAGAAGGTTTTCAATTTCAATTGCATTCTATTAAAACCCATTTTATTTCACTCAGATAATTTGGCATTAGTCTAATAACATGAATCAAGCATGTTTTGTTCCCAAGAGTGCAGGTCCTGATGAAGACTACCAATCGCTCAGCCCATTGACGAAGGATGAAAACCAAGTCTACATCACTCTCACACCCACCGGAAGGGTATGGCAACACACACACACACACACACACACACACACACACACACACACACACACACACACACATCTGTTATAACTTTGAATGATCACTGCAGCATCACTATCAGAATATTGAAAGGTTAAAACGACTATAGCCTGCAGCTATACTAACTTTAATGCCATTTAAGGTCAATTTTGCAAATCTGTGCGCTTTGTTCATACATTTCCCAAATGCAATGGCTTTCAATTTCAATTACATTCTATTAAAATGTATTTTAATTCACTCATTTAATTTGGGACTAGTCTAATAACATGAATCAAAAAATGTTTGCTCCAAAAAGTGCAGGACCTGATGAAGTCTACCAATCGCTCCACCCATTGACGAGGGACGAAGACCAAATCTACATCACCCTCCGAATGGTGAAGGCGGTCCCCACAGCGCTGTCTCAACTTTGAACGATCATTGAATCACGTTCATAGAGCGGAAGTTTGAAAGACTGAGATAAACCTTTTCACTGTGGCCTACATCTATTAAAGCCTGGGACACACGCTGAGCGTCCCATGTTAGTGGACCGCTGCAGAGTCGCATCGTTGGTATTCCACTTCTGGGACCCGGTCCGAGGTTTCTACGCATGCACATGTTATATTACATTACATTACATTACATTACATGTCATTTAGCAGACGCTTTTATCCAAAGCGACTTACAATAAGTGCATTTCAACCTAGAGTACAAACTAAGAACAACAAGAATACAGAAAGTAACATTTCCTCAACATAGTCAAACTACAAAAGTACCATAATAAGAGCCATTCAAGTGCTACCAAAGTGCAAGTCTGTGATTAATCCAGATATAGTCGGAAAAGGTGCGTTTTCAGTTTTCGGCGGAAGATGTAGAGACTTTCTGCTGTCCTGATGTCAGTGGGGAGCTGGTTCCACCACTGAGGAGCCAGGACAGCAAACAGTCTGGATTTCGAGTGGTTAGCTCGAGGTGACGGAGTCACAAGTCGGTTGGCTGTTGCCGAGCGGAGCGAACGTGCCGGGGTGTACGGTGTGACCACATCCCGGATGTAGACGGGGCCCGATCCGTTCAGAGCACGGTACGCCAGAATCAATGTTTTGAAGCGGATGCGGGCCGCCACCGGTAGCCAGTGAAGAGCGCGGAGGAGCGGAGTGATGTGGGTGAATTTCGGGAGGCTGAAGACCAGTCGAGCTGCTGCATTCTGGATGAGCTGCAGAGGCCGGATGGCCTTAGCAGGTAGACCAGCCAGGAGGGAGTTGCAGTAGTCGAGGCGCGAAATGACCAGAGCCTGGACCAGAACCTGCGCTGCCTTCTGGGTAAGAAGAGGTCGTATTCTCCAGATGTTGTGCAGCATGTACCTACAGGAACGCGATGTCGCAGCGATGTTGGCCGTCAGGGAGAGTTGACTGTCTAGCATCACCCCGAGGCTCCTGGCAGTCAGGGTAGGGGCCAACACGGAGCTGTTGAAGGTGGTGGTCAGGTCGTGAGTGGGGGAACCTTTCCCTGGTAGGAACAGGAGCTCGGTCTTGTCAGGGTTGATCTTCAGGTGGTGTGCAGACATCCACTGAGAGATGTCAGTCAGGCAGGCAGAGATTCGCGCCGCCACCTGTGTTTCGGACGGTGGGAACGAGAAGATCAGTTGGGTGTCATCGGCATAGCTGTGGTAGGAGAAGCCATGCGAACGAATGACAGAGCCGAGAGAATTGGTGTACAGAGAGAAGAGGAGGGGACCCAAGACAGAGCCTTGAGGAACCCCAGTAGTGAGAGGACAAGGTTCAGATACAGATCCTCTCCAAGTTACCCGGTAAGTGCGGTCGGTGAGGTAGGAAGAGAAAAGAGCGAGTGCTGTGCCTGAGACCCCCAGGTCCTGAAGAGAAGAGAGAAGGATCTGGTGGTTCACGGTGTCAAATGCAGCAGAAAGGTCTAGAAGGATAAGGACAGAGGAGAGAGAGGCTGCTCTAGCAGAGTGAAGCTGCTCAGAGACAGCAAGGAGGGCAGTCTCTGTTGAGTGGCCTTATACTTCTTTAAAGACTCATTATGTAACTGTGGGTAATGCCAAACCGGATTGATGCATGTGCCACCAACTGGACCAGAAGTTGGAGCAAAACCTCAGCATGTGAAATCTGAGGTGTACAGTCTCAACTGTTGTCACTGCACAGCGTTCTCACAGGCAGACCGGGTCACTGAGAGGCTGAACATGTCTGTGGAGACTTCTGCCAGTTGGCATGAAGACGCTCTAAGAGCTCGGCCATCAATGCCATCAGATCCACGAGCCTTTTGAAAGACCTACACACGTCAACCCTGAATGTTGCTCCTGACCGTAAAAATAATCAAAGAAAACAGTTAAAAGTTGGACAGCATTTTACTCATTGAGCAAAATTATTACTTACTTTAAATGTTTTTTTAACTTACTTTTAATAGTATGTATTACTTATTTTTAATGGGTTTTATTACTTATTTTTAATAGTTGGTATTATTTACTTTTAATGGTCTGTACTGTAGCTGTGTGTATTTTGTGTTCTTAATACCACATTTACTGTTGTAGTGCATCTTATCCTGTACTGTTTGTTATTGTTTCATATTTATTATGGTCTGTCAAGGGACTACATATGCAAATTAGCTGTAGCTACAATCTGGTGTGGTGTATCAAATGTTGACATTTATGTTATAACTGTACATGGTCCCTTTTAAATAACGATAAGAAAAAAGAAAAACATGTAATTGCTAAACATCAAAATATTTGTCTCATGTGCTTTTATTTGCTCTGAATTGAAATACATACTTGTTTTTAGAAATAATGCTCTTTTTAATGTGTCTTAATCTGCTAAGTATCAAATCCGCAGCCATGAACATGATTGATTTTCTACATTTACATATTGCACTTGTATTTGCTATCTGTTAAAAATCTGAATAAACAATATTTTAGATTTTTTATGTTATTGTTTTTATGCACACTTACATAGTCTTACACATTACACTGCATATATATGCTTTGTGTGTGAGTGTGAGTGTTAGTGTGTGTGTGTATGTGTGTATGTGTGTGTATGTGTGTATGTGTGTGTGTGTGTGTGTGTATGTGTGTGTGTGTGTGTGTGAGTGTGTGTGTGTGTGTGTGGGTTGGTGGGTTAGTTCAAGAAAGAGGAGTAGTTGCCACTGATGACAGGAAGGGGAAGTGAAGGAGAGCGGTTAACACTGTGTCGACTAACCTGGTGATTCTTTCACTTGTTCTCTTGTCATTTCCACGATGATACAAGTGTTTGCATTCTCTTGTCTTCTTTCTAGTGAGTATAGCCTTTTTCTGTTTCTGTATTTTCAC
Organism: Liparis tanakae; assembly: GCA_036178185.1. Taxonomy (NCBI): domain Eukaryota; kingdom Metazoa; phylum Chordata; class Actinopteri; order Perciformes; family Liparidae; genus Liparis; species Liparis tanakae. Next base: position 18,314,833 of record CM070110.1, on the reverse strand, counting down.
CAACTGTAGCTTGTGTATAAATGCTGTAGCTGTTCAATGATATGTATGTTCTCTATTTAGCTAAATGAGCCGTTTCGTTTTAGCCATCACAAATAGTAAAAATGGACCAATAATAAATTAAATGTACAGAGACACTATGACAATGGCAAACATGTTTCTTTTGTTTCCACCTGTAGCTCTGAGTATTGTGGAGATGAAGCTTCTCAACATAAACGGTCATGTTGGGCAAAGTGTGACGTTCAAATGCTCCGGCTGGAACATTTGGGGTTCCGGAAAAAAAAATTATAAGTACTTTTGTTACAGTCCATGCTCGAGAGACAAAGACATCATCGCCAAAGCAGCATATGGAAAAACTGCAGAATACGGAAACAGAATAAGGTTGAAAAACGATAAAGAAGGCTTGTTGGTGACCTTCACAAATCCCCAAAGGTCAGACTCAAAGACATACGTGTGTGGATTGGACAGAAATGGCTTTGATTCATTTATAGAGGTGAAACTTAACGTCTTGGATGGTAAGTTTATGCTTTTAATTTTCACATGAATAAAATACTTTCCCAAATGTTCAATATATCAAGTTGTTGCTATACTTATATGGTGTCTGTTATTTCCAGCTCAGAGGCCTAGTCCCGAGACAACTCCAAAGACGGTCATTGTTGGTTCCACGACGTCTTCAAGCAGCTCAGGTGTTACCGATACGTCTTCGTCGACACAACCCTCAATACAACAGCACCAAAAGACAAACAAGGATCTGTTGGTGAGTTCTCTCATCTGAACTGCATACATAACACATTTAAATGCATGTATTTGAATGTTAATTATAGTTGCCAATCACAAATATTCATATATATAAATATACATAGACAATAGTTAATATGTGCTCAGATACATTTGTGAACATGTATCAGCCTTGTGCCTGTCACCTTAAATTAAAACAATGCAGTTAATGCAACAAAATGTTAGTATTGTATTCACATGTGGTGTGAAAAGCAAGTTAGTGAAAGATGATCAATCTTTTTTTCAATCTGTGTTCTCTTCCTTTCTCCTTGAGGAGGAAGTGTACCATATTTGGTTGCAGGTGTCATCGCCATAATAATCATACTGTTGGTGTGACTGAAGCTTGTTCACAAGATGATGAAACATCAAACGAGTAAGGCCCTAAGATCAAAGCACAGCGTGTAAACATGTGGCTATAAGCCTCCAGCAGACATGTTAACACATGATGTCCTATATGTTCACAGAAGCTGTGTCAAGTGCTGATGGGCAACAAGAAGACGCACAAGAGGTCAGTTGTGGTTCTAAAACCATGTGGAGGGTGACTGGTTTCTATTGGCTCTCCAACGGCTTGAAGTACTTTCAAATACTTTTCCTCTTTTGTGAGGCTCTCGTAATTTCTCCTTCAGCTTTTCTCATTTCTAACTTTTATGCCTCTAAGGAAACTTTTACAATGCTGAGATAAACACGAAGAACACCTGGAATATCTGGTCTTTAAAAAAACATTTTTTAAAGTTAATTGACACACAGAAACACAACACTAACCTTTTTAGAAATAATGCTCTTTTTAATGTGTCTTAATCTGCTAAGTATCAAATCCGCAGCCATGAACATGATTGATTTTCTACATTTACATATTGCACTTGTATTTGCTATCTGTTAAAAATCTGAATAAACAATATTTTAGATTTTTTATGTTATTGTTTTTATGCACACTTACATAGTCTTACACATTACACTGCATATATATGCTTTGTGTGTGAGTGTGAGTGTTAGTGTGTGTGTGTATGTGTGTATGTGTGTGTATGTGTGTATGTGTGTGTGTGTGTGTGTGTATGTGTGTGTGTGTGTGTGTGAGTGTGTGTGTGTGTGTGTGGGTTGGTGGGTTAGTTCAAGAAAGAGGAGTAGTTGCCACTGATGACAGGAAGGGGAAGTGAAGGAGAGCGGTTAACACTGTGTCGACTAACCTGGTGATTCTTTCACTTGTTCTCTTGTCATTTCCACGATGATACAAGTGTTTGCATTCTCTTGTCTTCTTTCTAGTGAGTATAGCCTTTTTCTGTTTCTGTATTTTCACCAACTGTAGCTTGTGTATAAATGCTGTAGCTGTTCAATGATATGTATGTTCTCTATTTAGCTAAATGAGCCGTTTCGTTTTAGCCATCACAAATAGTAAAAATGGACCAATAATAAATTAAATGTACAGAGACACTATGACAATGGCAAACATGTTTCTTTTGTTTCCACCTGTAGCTCTGAGTATTGTGGAGATGAAGCTTCTCAACATAAACGGTCATGTTGGGCAAAGTGTGACGTTCAAATGCTCCGGCTGGAACATTTGGGGTTCCGGAAAAAAAAATTATAAGTACTTTTGTTACAGTCCATGCTCGAGAGACAAAGACATCATCGCCAAAGCAGCATATGGAAAAACTGCAGAATACGGAAACAGAATAAGGTTGAAAAACGATAAAGAAGGCTTGTTGGTGACCTTCACAAATCCCCAAAGGTCAGACTCAAAGACATACGTGTGTGGATTGGACAGAAATGGCTTTGATTCATTTATAGAGGTGAAACTTAACGTCTTGGATGGTAAGTTTATGCTTTTAATCTTCACATGAATAAAATACTTTCCCAAATGTTCAATATATCAAGTTGTTGCTATACTTATATGGTGTCTGTTATTTCCAGCTCAGAGGCCTAGTCCCGAGACAACTCCAAAGACGGTCATTGTTGGTTCCACGACGTCTTCAAGCAGCTCAGGTGTTACCGATACGTCTTCGTCGTACACAACCCTCAATACAACAGCACCAAAAGACAAACAAGGATCTGTTGGTGAGTTCTCTCATCTGAACTGCATACATAACACATTTAAATGCATGTATTTGAATGTTAATTATAGTTGCCAATCACAAATATTCATATATATAAATATACATAGACAATAGTTAATATGTGCTCAGATACATTTGTGAACATGTATCAGCCTTGTGCCTGTCACCTTAAATTAAAACAATGCAGTTAATGCAACAAAATGTTAGTATTGTATTCACATGTGGTGTGAAAAGCAAGTTAGTGAAAGATGATCAATCTTTTTTTCAATCTGTGTTCCTCTTCCTTTCTCCTTGAGGAGGAAGTGTACCATATTTGGTTGCAGGTGTCATCGCCATAATAATCATACTGTTGGTGTTACTGAAGCTTGTTCACAAGATGATGAAACATCAAACGAGTAAGGCCCTAAGATCAAAGCACAGCGTGTAAACATGTGGCTATAAGCCTCCAGCAGACATGTTAACACATGATGTCCTATATGTTCACAGAAGCTGTGTCAAGTGCTGATGGGCAACAAGAAGACGCACAAGAGGTCAGTTGTGGTTCTAAAACCATGTGGAGGGTGACTGGTTTCTATTGGCTCTCCAACGGCTTGAAGTACTTTCAAATACTTTTCCTCTTTTGTGAGGCTCTCGTAATTTCTCCTTCAGCTTTTCTCATTTCTAACTTTTATGCCTCTAAGGAAACTTTTACAATGCTGAGATAAACACGAAGAACACCTGGAATATCTGGTCTTTAAAAAAACATTTTTTAAAGTTAATTGACACACAGAAACACAACACTAACCTTTTTAAAGCGTATTTATGAGTACGAGACGAGCCATCTATTTCTCACGTAACCCCAGCAGCCATAAAGTATCAGACATAAGGAAAAATGAGAAGAGATTTTAATAAATTATTTGTTTGAATATGTTGATACTTTCCTTCCAATAATAATAATAATAATAATAATACTAATAATTATTATTATTATTATTATTATTATTATTGTTATTATTTGTATTATTTGTATTATTTGATACACAAGAAAGAAAGCTGTATGATTATCTGAAGGCTTTCAACATTTATATGAAACAAAGCTGAGCATAAAATTAGAATGATGTGAGGTCTCATTTATAAATAACTGTCAGCACATTTTAATTATTACAGAACGTGGTCATCTGGAGAAACTGATGAGATATTCCTCCGCTGTATAAGGCCGTTAGAGAACTGCCGAACAGAGCGTCGTTGGTAGTACGATCGGAGTGTTTGTGTTTGTGAGTCGAATTGCTGCAGTGAACACGACTTTAAAGATTAAATTATGGCTTATTCTATAGTCACGGATACACAAACTACAAACAGCTATCCGGATCAGAGGAGTCACCATGGTGATGTCACACACCTCCAGTAACCTCTCCTGGCAAATCACCACCTGCACATAACGATTGTTTAAATGATCACCGTCTGGAACTAAAACCAGTGGCAGCTCTCGTACGATCACTTCATATCCTCATCGTCCGTCATAATCATAATGCCATGAGAAAACATGTGAATAAATCATTTGTAATCACCAATCAAATTACCTTTTCCAAAATGATATCCAGGGTGGTGTATACCAACGTATCATTTACCATAGGTGATTGAATGTGTGTGTGATGGGAGGCTGAACCAGCTGTGCACATTTACAGGTGGATTTGTGATTTATAAAAGGAAATAGCTCACAGACGCACAAGGTTTTAGAAATCTGAATATGTGTTGGCGTTCATGCATTTCCTCTTTTGCACCTATGCAAACATTTAGTGGAGACCCTATGCACTGTTTTATAAATGATACCCTGGATCTGTTTTCAGCACATACAACTGCTTAATATGGCTACTCAAGCAGCCTTATGTGTTAAAGTAAAGGTGCGTTCACACCAAAAGTATTTTACCATGCGACTGAATCCCATGAAAAGTCAACGTACAGATGCGTGTGGCTACGATGGATGCAATATTTTCCCGGGCGGTGCGTTTGGGGTGTTTGGGGCGACGCGATAGGCGACGCAATTACAGCGCCCAGAGTTAAAATATTTCAACTATGAGGCGGTCAACTCGCAAGTCGGGCCAATCAGCTCTTGTGTTCCGCTGGAAGTGGAAGTCTTTCAGACATAACAGTAACTTCATCGGTGAAAGTGACCGAGCTGAGTGAGCCTACGGGTAATGTCATGAACCCAGACACGAGGGCGTTAGTGTGTGGAATGTCCACAACAAGTATAAAGCAGAACTAGTGGTTAGTTATTTTGGTGGATGAAGGAAATGATAACGGTGTTTACAGAGACGAGACACAGAGTTAAGCCCCGCCCCTCGTGGAGCGTCTCGACGCTCATGGCTTGAACACGGTAAATGGTCGAGCGAGTAAACTCACGCGTTTTGAGCGATGCGAAAAATAGTTTCGCTTTTGGTGTGAACGCACCTTAAGTGTGAAAGCTCAGAAAATACTCTAACTGGAGATCAGACTTACAATGTCAATAACAATTTGCCTTTCATTAACTGTGTGGAATTATTTTTTTACAACATTTCTGTACATATTATTGTGTCCCAATATTAGTAATATTAAGAAAGATTTAAAATGTGACTGACTGTTACGTACTTTTATGTGCTTGCCATCTTGTTTCAGTTGTGTGGAAATTTGTTCTTCTGTTTTCTATTCAAGGATGTGCATTATGATGAAATAAGACCCGGAGACCAGACTGACCCAGACGTCCTCTATGCTAACTGTTCCCACCACCACGGCACAGGAGGAGCAGCTGAGAGCCGTAACAGCGACGGCACAAAAGACTTCCTGTACTCTGTTGCTCAACTTCCCAAAAAGCAAACTGCACCCGTTGAAAATGAGTCTATCTACTCTCTGGCCCAGCTACCGTGAGTAACCTAGAGCTACTGGGGTCGAAATGCATACAAAACTTTCTTGATCATTTTAATCATATTTTTTTAAGAAAAGAGCTATCATATAATACTAGATATGAAAGGAAAGAGAAGGAAAGGAAAGGATACAATTATGTTAATATCCAGACACAATATCGCTGCCCTCTATCCTGTCACTATGTCTGATGACCATGGTCTCCTTTATGACTCCATTACTTTATGAATTTGGCATCATGTTAGCTAACGGCACTCAGACAAAGAGAGGAACAGACTTATCATGGAAATGCAACAGAAGTGCCCTTCCTTTTTTTTATGTGTCTCAAGTTATTTCTGCTTGTGTACACACACTTACACCTTCACACATGTACACACATCACCAACAGGAAATTGATGCACCCTGCCAGTAACAGCTGTGATGTATCTGCTACCATGATTCTTAATAAGTCGATCAGCGAAGCGGCTTCTTCTGTATCTGAACCGTCAGAGGAAGTATTAAAGCACCTGTGCTACTTTCACAACTCACGCTGGACCTTCAGATCCATTTCTATTCAAATGTGAGACTCCGGCAGCCCATTCTTCTCTTTTTAATATCATTAATCCTCATATGTATTTAATGTAAAGTTATTTGTGTGTATCTACATGAGTTAGCCCTAAACCGGTGTCTTATTATTTTCAGTATGTTGTACTAAAGCAGAACTGGCTCTTTGTGTTATTTGTGAACCCTTAGTTATGTAACATGTGTGATTTGCATGCGTTACCCGTGGTATGTATGTGAAGCTAAAAGTAATTATCTGTTTTTAATCTCTTTTTGTAAAATGTTTTGGTTGCATCTCCGTATGAAGGATGTTATACAAATAAAATGATTAAAAGAATAATTCATTGAAGAATTGTTTCTTTTTTTATCTATGAAAACTTTCATTTTAAAGATTAGCCTAAATTAAATGAAGCGAATAGTTCATACTGTGATGGTAAATGGACCTTGACACTTCATGTCATCATTCACAAACATTCACACACTGATGGTGAGGGGCTACCATGCAAGGTGCCACCTGCCCATCAGGATTATCTAAACATTCATAGCACAGCCTTCGGGAGTAATTGCGGGTTAAGTTAGCGTGACCAGACGTCCGGTTTTTGAGACCAAAAAAAAGCGTCCGGCAGAGATTCCAAAAACGTCCGGGATTTTGCTTCGTTGGATATTTGCGTTTCTGTGGGTCTTTCACAAACTATTTTTTACCCCTTACACGTTTTGTAAATGGTATCTCCCTTTCGTTCCACCTGAACAGTCATTGGTCGACTGATGTCAGTGTTGCCAGATACACAAAATCCCCCTTTTAGGCACAAAAACAGACAGAATAAAAGAGATGTTCTCCAGATGTCCTTCTGTCCTGGTTTTATGGGACCCTACTTAAAAACAGAACCCCCAGCTGACAGAAGATTTTATGGAAATTCTTTTCAAATTGCCGTTACAATTGGACTGAAATGTGTACGGTGAAGTTACTCTGGGTGACTGAGAATAGTAACACAGCAGAAGTTGAAGACATGATAAAAAAAATCTGATTTGCTATATCAGTCACAGTCTACTAAGTTTAAGCGCCATGGTTTGTTTGACACTACCTTTAAAGAATAAAAGCCATTTATATAAAATACTATACAGTTTGACACATTTAGCTAGATGCATCCAGCTTGTAGCTAATAGTTTTTTTTGTTTGTTATGGGATTGTTACAAAATATAAGTGCAGCAAATTATGAACGAATAAGTCATAAAACAAATCAAGCAATTCATCTTTATTTAAATGAAATAAATCTAGATCTGCCTATGTTCTATAACAAACTTGCTTCCCCATTACACAACCCTGAAGGTGCCTTGACACCAAAAGCGACGAGATTTCTTCGTGCAACCGAATCCCATGAAAAGTCGACGTACAGACGGGACATTTTCTGGGCGGCGCGTTTGGGGCGTTTGGGACGACACGACGTGGACGACGCATTTACAGCGGCACGTTTTTAGCGGCGCAATTGTCGCCACTAGTTGAAATATTTCAACTTTGAACCGATCATTTTGCAACTCGGGCCAATCAGCTCTTCAGTTGTGTAGTGTTATTCCAAAATTGGATGTCTGGTAAAGTGATTATTTAGCCAACGACCTTCTCTCGTTCTCTCCTTTCCAACGGGAGGATTTATTATCTGAACACACTTCAAATACAAGCTGGATTGCGATCACAGCGGGATTCCTTTTCAGTCAGCACAGGTCAAAACCCAAAACTACTCAGCCTTTCCCAAAACAAGTCCGGCTCTTCCAGCACCCACATTACGTGACGTTGTCCTGACCTCAGATCTGCTCGTCTGTTTCTTTAGATGTGTTCACACCAAAAGTGAAGCGATATTTCGCGTCGCCCAAATCGCGTGAGTTTACTCGCTCGACCATTTGACGTGTTCAGGCCATAAGCGTTGAGACGCTCCGCGAGGGGCGGGGCTTGTTGTGGCTTTATACTTGTTGTGGACGTCCCACACACTAACGCCAGGCACGTGCACAGACATTTTCGGGGGCAGGTGGCTCAAACCAAAAAAAAGGCACCCAATGCCAAAATAAAATCCTGACCGAGTTGAAGCATAAGCAGCATTGCACTGATGATGCAATATATCCTCGGGCTGTGTTTCCTCTGGCAGCATCAGACTGCTAGCTTACATTTTCTTTATGAATAAAGATTAATTATTATATAGCAACAACAGTACAAGCGTTCTGATTGGCTAATGGGTCATCATACCAGCCACGTATTGCCCTCCTCGCCGGTCTGATTCTGATCTGTATTGCCCTCTGACCTCATTTTCAAAATGAGCGATATTGACATCAACAGCCAAGAGCAGTGGTCCTCAAACTAAGGCCGCAGAGCATGTCCGGGTGAAAATCTCACAATAACTCAAATAAATGCCCCGTCAGATATCAAAACACATTTGGGGGGACTTGATGACAGAGAGAGTGACTTTTTTTTCTTAAATACTGAAGAATGAAAATAGTGGCTCCAGCAAAAAGGGCACTTTTCTCATCCAGGGCCAAAGGGTCTGGTGCTTGAGCACCACTAGGGCTCTATCTGTGCACGTGCCTGACTAACGCCCTCGTGTTTTCATGACATCACCCGTAGGCTCACTCAGCTCGGTCACTTTCACCGATGAAGTTACTGCTACGTCTGAGCGCTACGAGAGCGGAACTCAAGAGCTGCGAGTTGAGAGATTACCGCCTCAAAGTGGAAATATTTCAACTCGGGGCGAAAATTTCGCCGCTGAAAACGGGCCACTGTAAACGTCTATCGCTGCCACAAACGTCTATACGTTGACTTTTCATGGGATTCGGTCGCGCACATTTTTTTCCACTTTCGGTGTGAACACACCTTTACTCACAGGAGGGGGGCTCTCGTCCCCCTCTCTCATTGTAACAACATGATGTGTGTGTGTGTGTGTTGCTTTGGGTGAGGCGGAGTAGCTAACCTTCCACATGGCAGACATAATACTTATCGGCACATACTTCAGCTGCTACAGGTTGTTTATTCTGAGGTTTGAAGGGACATGGACATGACAGTCCAATTCAATAATTCAGATTAATATTAACAGTTGCTCCGCTATCCCATCGCTGTCCCGCCGCTGTTGAACCAGAACAAGAAGGACAATAATGTTATGAACACAATAACAGCGTTTAGATGTTTCGATCTTGTAGCGCTGGAAGCGGAAGTCTTTCAGACGTTTGTGGAGATAAGCCCCGCCCCTCACAGAGCTTCATCGTGAACATGGTGAGTAGGGTCGGGCGAGTAAACTCACGCGTTTTGGGCGACGCGACAAATCGCGTCGCTTTTGGTGTTAACGTACCTTTACACTCTCTCACACACACACATACATGCACACACACACACACACACACACACACACACACACACAGACAGCCAGCAGAAGTCACCTTGGCAGCGGGAATGCCCTCCAGTAGCTGTTCTTGTTCGGCTCAGACAGTGAGAGCAGCTTGATGTTGACGTTATTGTTGTTGTAGTTGTTGTGTAGCACCAGGGGAAGCATGTGGCCTGGGGTATCTACTCTGTTGTCAATGACAGTCAATGACACTCCGCTGCTAAGTGAAAAGGATTAGCTACCCCCCCCCCCACCCCCCAACTCTCTATTTGCAATTCAATTCAATAGGCTTTATTGACATGGATGTTTCAATATTGCCAAAGCACCAAGACATACAAAAAATATGCAATTAACATGGAAAATGATAATACATAATAATACAAATATGACAGGAATAACTACAGTGAAGAAAAGCAATGAAGGATTACTTGTACTTTGTATGTACAGTAGGTGATTCCGAAAATTGGGTGTTTGTTTGTTCTCTCTCTCTCTCTCTCTCTCTCTCTCTACCACACACTCAACTTTCAGCAGATTGCGGACAGTTGCCACTGCAAGGCATATTTTGAAAAAGGTCCTGCATGCAGGTGTTATCACAACCACAGGTGTTTTACGTTGATGTATTCTCAACCCTCGATCGCCTTTTACATCCTCTCCAGCTTCTGCAACAAACATACCATGTCACACCATATACCATGACAAATTAGAGCAGTATCGCGTTGAATAAAATGTTGAAAATCAACTAATTCAAGAGCATCTTGGGGGAATCAGAATACATTTTGTAAAAAGAGTTGAGGGGGAAAAAGTAATAACATCTTCCAAACTTGAAGTCGTCCACTAGCATATCGGATACCATTCCCACTTTTTACTTCAGGATTTAAAAATAAATAAAGGCAGCTATAGCCAAGCTACTTAAAATAATCATTTAGATTCTTCAATTTAGAGAGATTTGAAGGCCTATTTCTAAATTAAATGTTTTAACCAAGATAGAAAAGTCAGAACTCAAACAGCGGATCAATAGTTTCATGACATTTAATCTGGAAACACAGTACCCAGACGGTGCTTGTAATGGTAATATATGACATTAGTGCAGATATAAATGATAAATAAGATATAAAAGATAAAACCGTCTTCATTATTGTACTTCTTGATCATAGAAATATGTTTCAACTGTTAAATTAAATTTTTCTTAAAGAAGCCTAGTGTTTTGTCTACAGGAAGTTTGTGTCTCATGAATTGTAATCCTGACATAAAGTTTAACATTTGTAGGATACATTAGTATGTTCAATACGTGTTTGTGTCTACCTCACTCTGTTGTTTACTTCCTCCACAAATCTCAGTAAAATGAGTCCATTGGAATAAAGTCCTCCGCTCTTAGTCAGAATGGACCAAAAAGGAAGAAATCCAGCCACAACACTCTCCTCCATGACACAGTGGGTGTCCCCAGCGTGCTTTTCTATAGTAATAATTAGAAACACTTTCAAACATGAACACTGCTTCCTACTTGATATGCAGCCTAAGGGAGAGTCGTGACTTTAGAGTCATGTAATAATATACTTCTGACTCAAACTGTTCACAGCACTGAGAGGACAGTTTGTTTCACAAACTTTAATAGACGTTGTAGTACTCCTCGTGTGTGAGCCGTTTGTAGTGGAACACAGAACCATCCGAGAAGTCCGGGCACATTTTTGGTTTAACGTCCAAATGTTAATTTCAATTCAATGGTTTGGATAATCTGGCTGAAAGGTTGGCTTGTTTTCAACATACATGATTGTCCAGTGTTCCAGTGCCGTGTTCCGAGATCACAGCAATTAGGAAATGCACCTTGTTTTTAATCGGTGAGAGCGCTGTGAGATTTTAAATGTGTTCTTTCCACGAGCGATGATACAGGCGTTGACTTTAGTCAACATTTGGACAAATCACAATTTGACCCAACGAAACTAAGACTGTAGAATCGGTGTTACCGTGGACAAGAGAGCTTCCGTCCCACATTCATCACAAAGGAATGGTCGATATTCTAGTTCTGTTCTTGAAACGGAAAAGGACTTCAGCCAATTACAAACCTTTCCAATCTCTGTTCTGAAATCGTATTGACCAGATTACAAGCACACCTGTAGGGCTCTAAAGTGCCGTAAGCTAATAAGGGTCTGCCCCCTGCCCATGCCTCTAAAGTCAAAGCTAACAATTTCAATGACATGAGTTGCACTTCTTACGTTAGCCGATTCCAGCTACTTTCAAAGTTATATTATCCAATTACCTTTCCTGGCCACCCTGGACTCTGCGAACCTATTAGCCAAATATACAACTCTCACAAAGGGTTATTCTGGCACACAGATCCTGGAATCTGTGATTCAACATTGTGAAAGCAACATCCCTCCCTCAAGCCCTTTCTCAAATTCAAATGCTGTTATTAGCAGCTATCAAAGCCCAATTGTGTTCACTTCAACTTCACCGAAGGAAAATCCTTGCGCGCCTTCTCCCTTGTGATAATGTGCCACTTTGCGCAAGCTAATGATTCGAGGCGGTTCCGGGTAAATAAAGAAAATAAGAACTTCCTGATGCCTCATGAACTTTGTGAAATCAACCCATAGTTCTAGACTTCCAATAAGCGTATATGAAAGAAACACAACTTGTTGTTTAACATTAACAATGCAGTGTTTAAAAGTAAAAGCGTAGTGGTTTGATTCCTTTAGTGGACTGTCATTTTGACTTGCTAGTCATGACATTGATTTCTCTCTTATGAATGAAGTGTTCACTTTTTGTCAATATTTTCTTAATTTAGACATGTTTAAAATGCACCTCTGTGTGTTACTGTAATACGTCACACGACCAGACAAGACAAGTTTAGTGTTTTCATTCCTGCTTCATAGGATGGTATCTCTGGTGTGAATGGTAATGTCTAATCTGATTAAGGTTAGGGAAAGAATATCTGGTCTTTGGGATGAAGTACTGTCTCCCACATGAAAGTAAAATGCCCTCCACATTAATCCACCACCTCCACACCTTTACCAGTTGGACAAAAGGAAGTGAGGTGTGGATTCCTCTTGTTAGGGTATAATTCCCATGGATTCTGTGTAAACTGGGCATATAGTGGCCACTTTAACATTGAGTCAGAAATGTACAACTGCTGTCTAACTATTTGTTATTATCTCAAAGCATGTTTACTTAGTGTAGCCGACAGATCATCGTGGATCAAAAACCAAATGTTCAAATCACCGTTTGTCATCAATTTGCTCTCCTTCGTGACTGATTTTTTTGTGATTCTGAAGACAATTTAGATCTTTTTTCACTTAACCCTTTATTGATTATAAAATTAAATGATCTGGCTATGATTATAATAAGTGGGATCATATATCAAATGAACTTTACTTATCCTTCCCCTTCGTCCTAAACCATATCCTCCTCCCAGGCTTTCTTTGTGTTTCTTTGTGACTTTATGTTGGCGTATACATACATATATGACATTTGACCTCTCCATTCAACTCATTCCAAGCATATAGGCGCACTGGGCTGCTGGTACCCGCCTGGGGAGCAACTGGGATTCAGTGTCTCCCCCCAAGACACTTCAACACGGGAACTGCTCGGCATCAAAGCACCAACCTTTTGGTCAAATAAGGACCTCTTCTCTCCACGGCCTACATGTAAAAGTCATCATATTATATGTATGCAATTACTTTTATCACCGTCAGAACAGAACTTTTTACAAGTCAGTAGTCACCTCTTCTATTTCATGTGCGGCTGTCCCCGACATGATGACTCAAAGAAAAGCTGCTATACTGGTGGAAATAAATGCTGAGAGAAAAAGTCCTGAGATATCATAGGAAACAGCGGGAGGTTCTCTAAAGCTTCGACACAAAATAAATGTACTGAGTGGAGACACTAAAGAACGATGCTAGAGTGTAAATACAGTGTATATATACTGTATTTATATATATATATATATATATATATATATATATATATATATATATATATATATATATATATATATATATATATATATATACATATATATACTGTATTTACACTCTAGCATCATTCTTTAGTGTCTACTCAGTAAATGTTTTATATATATATATGTGTGTGTGTGTGTGGGTGTGTGTGTGTGTGTGTGTGTGTGTGTGTGTGTGTGTGTGTGCGTGCGTGCGTGCGTGAGTGTGTGTGTGTCAGTGTCAGCTAATGGTGAGAAAAACAACAGTGCGAACAGCCGATGTTATCATTAAAATGTTGTGCCGTGGAATAGTTTGATCAATGAAGGAAATTAAACTTGCAGAGCTCTGGCTACATTTTATTCACTTGGACGATTGCAAGTAATTAATTATTCATGCTTCAAAAACAAGCTGCGATAAGAGGCAAGGACCAACACAGCAACAACAGTAAATTACAAAAAGTCGGCTGCAATATGCCGATTCAGTATCATTATGTACCATTCGTGGGCGCCTGAACTGGCCGGTAGTTTAAATCCGGACATCAACGCTTACCGCCTGCTCCCCAGCTCGGCCCTCGCTGCTGCTGACCGCACAGAGCGGTCATGTCGTAGTTACTGCGACTGCAAGGGAGCTTGAACGCTGTGCTCCATCGCCTCGTCCTGTCAGTGATGAAACAAGCCGAGTAATTGTTCATGCGTTGTGTCGTACTTTTAAATCATCAGGCATTTGTGCTCCGTCTTGTAATTTTTTTATCTTCAGAGTCCGTAGACTCCTACCCAAAAACTATTTGGTACCAACTTGCCGATGCATGGAAACAAATATCCGTTGGCTCTAATATAGTACAAAAGCAGGACACATGATGAGATTCTGTATCTTCTTTTTTAAATGTTTTTTTTGTCTTGCTAACAGTGTTTTCTGTTCATGGCCGTTTCATTACTATGGATTTCACTTAATTCCTACCTGTTCTTACAAATATTGTCTCCATAACCTGCCAAAGACCTTATAGTAATTACAGGTTAATGCTTTCATTTCTTCACCTAGTGCCATATAAATCATATAAGCTTCTGTTATTAATTTGATGGATATTGCAGGTGATTTTTAACTATTAACATGTTTAACCGTCCGATTTATTCATTCATTTGGTCTCGTTAAACATGTTTATCGATACTTCTACTTGGTAACTCATCAGTGTCCATGCCACTGAACATGTGTGCCCTTATGCACATATAGTATAAACTATGCATACACGTGTGTTTTGCACACTTATTTCATGCAAAACCAAAATTTCAAACCTGACCGCAATTTGATGCGACTGATATTTTACCAGTTGGAAGAAAAACAGAAAATAAGCAATCATGGAAGAACCCTGAGTATCTATTTGTATTGTCTGTCTCTTTTTAACTCTAATTAGGCTATAACTACCCCTTTGGTAAAATGTCACCTTGGTTGGAAAATGTAATTACATGTCCACTCATTTTCATTTTAATATCTGCACAGACTTGGTTGCCCCATGACTCCCTCCAGGTGGAGGTGGGATACATTGTAACATTTCCCTCTGCAGGAGAATATAGAGAACACAAAATAGCAAACAGCCCTCTGGGTGTCTTCCTGTTGTGCCAGTCAAGCCCCTTTGTCTGAGGTATCGACGCAATAGCAGAAGGTAATATTAAAACTGTTTCTTTTTATTTAATCACTCTCTTCCATGGGGTTTGTTTGTGCCTCCGTCCATGGGTTATAATGCAGTTACAACTTGCTCTGTGGCACATGTAACGCAGTTACGTACCTGTAGCAATTGAATACCAATTATCTGTGCGTGTGTATGGATGGGTAATGACTTTAAGGCATATCCTGTGGAGTTTGAATCAATGTTGCGGGCTACGTAACAGGGTTTGAGATGCATTGCAAGTACATCCTCTAGTAGTGAATGAAAAGCCATTTGTGTTTTCATCTTCGGTTCATTAGCAGTCATATTGCTTTTGGTCAATACTATCGACTAGAGGCACCCAAAGAACATCCTCTGCAATAAAGACAGAGTTGTTTACCTTTATCTGTTTACATCCTGTATCCTGCAACGCATGCTTTACATTGGATCTATATATATCCAAGTGAGACCACCTGAAATATCTTTTGTCACCATTTGACTTTACAACCTTGAGACGATAGATATGGGGCTAGTTTTTTTTGCAAAATCCTGATAAATGTGATCGACCAATCATATTTGATTATTTTGATCTTCAAACTCAAACTAGATTACGTTTTGTTTCAGCAAGGACCAGACGATGGGAACACAATCTCGCTAAGCAGCTGCAACCACTCGATGCAACACATTGATGTACATGTAATGTAATGTATTATGGTACTTTTGTAGTTCGACTATGTTGAAGAAATGTTACTTTCTGTATTCTTGTTGTTCTTAGTTTGATGTACTTATTGTAAGTCACTTTGGATAAAAGTGTCTGCTAAATGACATGTAATGTAATGTCATGTAATTGAATATATGCACTTCAGTTTTCGCTAAATGCACTCGATATGCTTAAGTTTTTTTATAAGAACTAATCTTATTTTTTACTAATTATAGGGAGATGTGGCTTTTTCAGGTTTTAAAACACTTCTTTTCACTCTCTAAAGTAAACTGAACAGAGCCACTGTGATCCCAAAAAGCATCTTCATTACACTGACACACTGGCCTACTGGCCTACAACTTTAATTTTGGGGTTTTGGTTCACTGTTGCCCCCACTGTAGCTGTGTTGTTGGCAGCAGATGGTGGGAAAGCTTTAAAACATACACATGTACACTGTTTGGAGCAGCTAAGCAAAATGGTGTTTTGTGTAAGGTGGTATACACATTTAAATTCACCTTTCGTGTCACCGTTGAACCTTATTCCTGCAGCGACGATGAAGCCACCTGTGGCTCATCTTTGTTTGAATTTGAGAGCGTGAAAATAGAACAAAAATAGATAAGCAATGAGGGAGCGACGCCATGACGTGACGGATGGCGAGAGAGAAAGAAAGGAGGATTTGAGCTGATAAAGGCTGTAACAGAGGTAAGAGGCAGGAGAGAAATGACAATAATAGAAAGCATTGCTGCTCCAAGAATACTCATTAACCTGTCCCCTCCTATCCAACTCGGAGCATTCAGCATTTTACAATGAAGGAGAACGGTAAGAAAATAAAGGGAAAGCCCTTCATATAGTCCCCAATCCTGATCTCATGAGGAGGAGAAATTGGAAACAGAGACAGGGCTCTTGGGAACTTGAGGAAATTAAATACTGAATTCAATGGGCAGACCGACTCAATCACACCACGCTTTTGTAAAATGACTCGGGAATTGAATCCCTTGCCGCTTAGCTGGGGATGTTATTGCTCTTGTAGCTATTTCTGTTTAACTAGACCCAGGCACAGGCCGGGTCACACACACACACACACACACACACACACACACACAGACACACAGACACACACACAAACACACAACGACACACACTTGTGTATATCCATTTAGAGAAAAATAAATGTAATATCCCACAAATCGGTACGCACACACACACACACACACACACACACACACACACACACACACACACACACACACATACAAACACAGACGTGCCAGCATTGACTGTTTAATGCAACAAATGAGCAATCTGTCACAAACACCATTTAGGTTCAATTGTTGTTGTTGTTTTCAGGAATGAGAAAAAAAATGAAAATGGCGAAAACAAATGGATCTGTACTTATTTCACAGACATTAGTCAAATGAAAGCTGGAGGGAATATGTGACATCTCCAGGGTCATCTGCATCAGACACCTTCAGATTATCCATTATTTTTCTGTTATTTTGCTGGAAACATGGTGACAATTTGTCATCCTTATTATTTGCATGAAGAAACACAAACACAATACAACAAACGCATTCAGATGGAATGCTTGACAGTTAGTCATAACTTCTACACAAGGGAATATGTTTGAAGAAACCTGAAAAAGATAGTTTGAAGTCTGCATTTGGACTTACTTCTCACTCACCATCTTTCATCTGTCAATCACAGGAGTCAGACATGTTAGCGATTGATTATTGTTGATACACCCTCCATGTTTCTTTTTTTCCTCCACCTTCAGCTCACTGGTGTAGCTGAACAAGGCCGATGCGATCAGGTTTGTGCCAAAGTGGATAATAGATAGAACAGAAGTTACTGTTTGAAGATGTGTTCAGTTGCAAGGAATGTACATAAAGCATGAGTCAAGTAGAACCGGTTTTGCATTTGTCCAACGTCTTCACAGAGAATGTGAAAACACATTTCTCCCAGAGGAAAAGGAACAACTTTTTTTCAATCTCTTGTTTACAACTGTTGGCAACAGGAGCCGTGTATCTGTAGACAAACTGGATCCCACAGGAGGCGGCAAGGGGGACGTGCGCTTCGTATTGAGCTACTTGTTGGGCTTTAGAATTCTGTGTGTGTGTGTGTGTGTGTGTGTGTGTGTGTGTGTGTGTGTGTGTGTGTGTGTGTGTGTGTGTCTGTGTGTTTACAGTGTGAACACCATATGGTCAGGCTAATAATTCATGTTAACATTGCATCACACACATGCATAACCCCAGCAGACACTGAAGCTAACACCATGGAACATAAACATGCCGTACGCATGTTAATGGACAACAAAGAAAACAGATGCCCTTTCACCTCCAGCTTCCAGGAAACAGAGCACATCTGAAAAGCTATTTCATTCAGTTGGTTCTGGCAAACCAAATGTTGACGCCAAATAATGCAACAACACTGTCACACTGAGCAAGTCTGGAGTTATGGGCACATTTTAGAACGTCTTTGATGATGTACCAAGTATCATCGTATATGCACGGTTTGATTCTTGGGGTGTTGAGTTTCCTTTTTGTTGCTGCGGTCACCCTGGTCTCGTCCCACAGACGCGAGATGGGCGAGAGACACCGTGCACATGTGAACGGGCTCGTGATTGTGAGCAATGTGGTGAATAGCAACCCGTCAAAGGGCTGTCCTGCAATGAAAGACGGCTGCAGAAATAAGGCTCCAGTACCCTCGGCAGTTGGGAAAGCAATGAATAAATATTAATATTTTTTTAAAGAAATGGCACAAAATCAATAGTTTAATCGGTGATTTTTTTACAAACAATGTCAACAAGAGAACGACCACCAAAAGAAAAGATAACATGACATTTTCTTCACTCTGAAGCATATATATATATATATATATATATATATATATATATATATAAATATATATATATTTGTTTTTGTTTGTTGCCTGCTTCTTCATGGCCTTTGCATTAGTAGTGTTGTGACAGGTGAGCAGTGTTTGAGAAGTGTTGACCTCTTCGACCTCAAGACACAGAAAGCACACATTCTATTATTCTCCCTTCTGCTTGTTTTTTCAAGAGCAATACCAACATGACTGACCTCCGTAACCTTATCCGCCCACACGTGTACTCCTTCATTCCTAACTGACTTACCTCCGTTATAAAAACACATTCTCATGTTCAGGGCGAAGAGAGGTTGTCTTCCATTTGCATGTGCTTTACGCTAAGCTGAAAATTGCATTTGCTGATGTTCTGGGATTAGCTTTATAGGAATTACTGGAAAGCAGTGGGATTTCTAAACAAGCCAGTGAGGATTTGGAGGGACTGCATGTGTGTGTGTGTGTGTGTGTGTGTGTGTGTGTGTGTGTGTGTGTGTGTGTGGGGGGGGGGGTATATGTGCAATGATGAGCATATGTTTACGTAACTAGCTAAGCTAAGTTTGCTCTCTTTGAGTTTGTCTTTGTGTAGGAGTGTGTCTCTGTTTGTGTGTACAGAAACGTGTGTGTGCGTGTGTGTTAACGTGCGTGTAATCTTTCTATGTATGTTTGAAAATCATACAAACAAACAACAGCAGCCTCGTCACGCACCAGTTTCCCCATGTCGGCACGCTTCAAACTCCCATAATCCTCTGTTACAGTTTTTCTCGATTGCTTTGGCTCAATTCTTGAAACAGAAATTACATTCTCAAAACTCTTATTGCATTTGGTAAAATAGCCCATATGGTTCAGCACAACTACATAGATCACCTTCAAAAGGTCATATCTCCCCCAAAACAGTTAACTCAAGCTTCAAACCCAAATCAGATTCTCATACAATTAGTCAGTGGCCCCAAAATGAAAACTTCCTTCTCGATTGCTGTGGCTCATCTCTCAAATGAACCTGGATGGTTTAGCAAAACACTATGGCACACCTGCAAAAGGTCATATCTCTCCCAAAACATACAACTCATCAGTCAAAACTGATTCCTTTTCTCACACAAATAGTCAGTGCCCCCAAAATGAAAAGTCCCTTTGTCATTGTTTAAACACTGCAGGTCAAAATGTTCCCCCTTCTCCACCACCACGCACCCTTGTTCCTCTTCCTCTTCTTCTTCATACTCTTCCTCGAACAGGCAGTTACCCCTGTTTGTTTACCTGGCCAGGTGCTTCCATGTTCATACTGTAAACTGTACTGAACTTGGTCAAGCCCTAGATATTTGATGGAAGCATTTATACTCGTGGATAGCACCTGTCAGCTGACTAACATTACTGTGTGATTAGTGATCGGATGTGAGAAACTCCCCTTGATCAGTAAAGTTCTAGTTGCGCCTGAAAATGAAGCCGATGATCCAAGAGATCCATATTACAGAATATACCATGATGCTTTTCATGGTATTATGTGCCTGAACAATTTTGACAGAGGAGTGAACTATTGTGACGGTGATGATGTAAACAAGGAAAAGATGCCAATATGTTTTGCAGAGAACAACCATTTGACTGAGAAACAACAGTTAGTTTAGACCAGAAAGATGTATTCAAGTGGTAATGTGGCTAACTGAAGGCATTTGTACCTAACTGTTTGCACAGATGTGCTAAATCATTTGAAATGTGTGCAAACTGTCGGCAATTGTACTAAAACAATTGCAATTTGATTAAAGGAATGAGAAATTCCAATCTGTTGTGAACAAGTGCCCAGTGGTTTGGAGGTTTGCACGAGTTGTTTTGAGAATGTCATTTCTGTTCCAAGAATTGAGCCAAATCAATCGAGAAAAACTGTAACACCTCACTCTGTCAGCACGCTGTGGGTGCACTGGTTTCACTTGCAAATGCTTTAGTGGTTGAGTACATCAGTTTGTACATGTATCCCTGTAATATATAATGTTTTACCCATCTGTCTCCTTGTGTGATCTTTTTCCACTTTTGACCAATGCATTTGATTTTTTTGTTTCCTTCAATCATTTACAGACATATAGATATATGGATGGATAAATGGATGGATAAATAGATAGATAGATAGATAGATAGATAGATAGATAGATAGATAGATAGATAGATAGATAGATAGATAGATATGTAGACAGATAGATATGTAGATAGATAGATGGATGGATGGATGGATGGGTATATAGATAGATAGATAGATAGATAGATAGATAGATAGATAGATAGATAGATAGATAGATAGATAGATAGATAAGTTGATAGATAGATAGATGGATAGATAGATATATAGATAAATGGATAGATAGATAGATGGATAGATAGATAGATGGATAGATAGATAGATGGATAGATAGATACCTCTGCATCACACACAAAGCGAGTTTCTGGCATTCACCCTCTTTTTTCCATCCTTTTTCAGCATGGGCAGTAAATACCACCAGCAACAGTTTCTCTTCATTCAGGTCCACTAAGGCCTGAGACCACTAAGGCCTGAGACCACTAAGGCCTGAGACCACTAAAGGCCTGAGACCACTAAGGCCTGAGACCACTAAGGCCTGAGACCACTAAAGGCCTGAGACCACTAAGGCCTGAGACCACTAAAGGCCTGAGACCACTAAGGCCTGAGACCACTAAGGCCTCAGACCACTAAGGCCTGAGACCACTAAAGGCCTGAGACCACTAAGGCCTGAGACCACTGAAGGCCTGAGACCACTAAGGCCTGAGACCACTAAGGCCTGAGACCACTAAAGGCCTGAGACCACTAAGGCCTGAGACCACTAAAGGCCTGAGACCACTAAGGCCTGAGACCACTAAGGCCTGAGACCACTAAGGCCTGAGACCACTAAGGCCTGAGACCACTAAGGCCTGAGACCACTAAAGGCCTGAGACCACTGAAGGCCTGAGACCACTGAAGGCCTGAGACCACTAAGACCTGAGACCACTAAGGCCTGAGACCACTAAAGGCCTGAGACCACTAAAGGCCTGAGACCACTAAAGGCCTGAGACCACTGAAAGCCTGAGCTCCTCAAATGACCACCTGAGCCTTTCTTTTTAAGCTGGCCATATGTCGTGGAATGGAAAAAATAACTGTCAAAGCTGAAGGCTACAGGTCGATAAGAATTGAGGACAGAACTGCACATTATCTGGGCAATATGCAGGAATTAATCATATCTGTATTACAAAATGTCAATACTGTCATTCTCTTATTGACGTAATCTCTATTGTGGATATGAGGAATTGTGTGGGATGTGCATCTACCCCTGCATTGATTATCAGTGAAAATGGTTGACAGCTAGTTGCTGGAGAAGGATGTTAAGACCTATTATTCACCCACCTGCTCTTCTCTGTGTCTTCATCATTTCTTCTGCCTGTACTTCAACTGTTTCATCCTCCGCCTATTCACCGCCTCGATTCTTCGCCACGTTGTACTAATAATCTGATGAGAACACAGAATCACTTACATGATCTGATAAATATGTGTATCATTGTACCGGTCCAAGTAGTGGTTGTCTATCACCGTTGGAAACGTACAATGTGGTGTTTTCATCAGCCGATCTGGCGATAAAGAAGGGATTGATATCCAACAAGGATTCTGAGCCACGATACCGCGGTCATACACTCTATGTGTCCCTCCCGCTGGGTTTCTTGGTGCTCAGACTTGTTATTCTGTACTTTTTGAACATGTAGAGAGTGTTTATTTTTTATTTTTTATGTTGCGATGAGTCAATGGAGGATGAATTCTTATGGCTTTTGGTGATCCTCTGGCATTTTCAGAAGTTCAAATATTAAATCTATGGATTTCTGACTGTGGCAATAGGGGCTTTTCATCCTTGTGGCTCACGTTAGCTTCCAGCTATGACACTGAGTTTGTCTCCACGTTCTCTTTGTTCACCCCTCATTCCCTCAATCTCCTGCAATATATTCGGCGTTGAAGCTGAAAATGTATGTTATCGATATGTACACTTTTATTACATTTTCTTTTCTAAGGAATTGTACTCTTTCTCGAATTATGCTCGAATGAAAATATGCTTGTTAATTGACTGTAACAAGTGTTCTCATTCCAAATATTATAATACAAATACAATAAAGTGTTGTAATTGTACGAGAGTCAACCAGATTGGACTTAATACAAGCAACAATATTCATTAAAGATTAAGAGAATAAAGGAAAATATTTTAGGAACATTTTCTTTTTTTGTAAATGAAATGTTAGCGTTTATTTCACAATCATGTGATATCACTACGACATATTCAGGAGATAATCCTAACCCATGCACCTCGCTAGAAACAATAAGACATCACAAAATAACATACAGCACTTTAATAGTTAGATGAATTACCTTCTTTTTTTTTTACATTTATTGTCAAATACCACGTCCGACTGACGGGAACCAGAAGCAACGTGAGCGACCGGACGTATGAATGTGTGTGTTCTATTGGCAATAGTGTGAGAAGACGTGTGTGTTTACCCTCTGGCTGGGAGGTGATTCAATAGATGCATGTTTTTCAGATGACAACTTCCACGACTTAAACGTTTGTCTTTTCAACCACCAAGTCAAGGGTAATAATCATTTGAAGGTCAAACAATTTGAGGGGTTATATGAGTCGTAAAAAAAGCCATAATAGACATTTTGACATGGACTATAAAATAACAGGAGAGATTCTTTAAACTAATAGTGCACAACAAATAGAGTTGCCTGACAATGTTGTGGCTAACAACTGATAAATACCATACTGTAAAGTTATAAAGAAATACATAGAAAACCTATAGATTCATGTCATTATTTTCATTTTAAAACAAAGTGCCTCGAAGACTTAAAGCAAACACATATTTGGTAGTTATAATACATGCATATACAATTAGGTAATGTAAAGGACTGACTAACTGGGAAAGTGAAAAATTATATTAATATATAATATTAGTATGAAGCCTTTTCTTTAACCTTAAACGCAATTTTTTTAAAGTGATGTACAAAGGTTACATTTGTCATTTTCCAACATTTCGCACAAGTCCTTGCAGAGCTGACCTTGGGTCCCACGTTACTGTCTGCCTTCACCAGTCACCTGCCACTTTGGTCCCTTTCTATTCAGTCCCTCACCAGCTTCATCTGCTGACGGTTTTCCATCAGCAGATGTTCAATGCATGAAGAAAAGCCATTCTCTGGACAAAAACATTCTGTTTTCTTTAAAAAAACGGCAGCCTGTACATATGTACATGCTGTATAGAGGTTGGCCATGCCGGCATGTCAAAAGGCCTTCTGTGTATAATACAAGTAAAGCAGAGTAATCTTTTGTCATCATCCATACATGCACTGGTATTTTTTAGTCAATTCATTTCTTTCCATGACCTTTAACTTGAGCTAAGAGTAGAATTCATCAAGGCCCGCCCCCTCTATGGCGCCGCTGCTCCAACCAAACCAATCTTCACACCTGCGGCGTTTCTCAATTCAAAGTACACGACTACAGACTTGTGTTCTTTTGGAGTCTGGTCTTGGGAGCCCAGACTCCGGTGGACGGGAGGACGGGAGGACGGTCTTTCTGCGATTGGACCAGCAGCTGACTTGATGACGTCACCACATCAGCTGTTCTTGCTCCTGAGCTTATTCTAATTATTCAGTGTGAATTATTTTTTAAGGTCAAATAAACAAAACATCCTAAAATGACATTCCGTGACTCAACAACAGTAGTATTTATAAAAAGTCATCTGTCAGTAGTTTATTTTCTCCTCCGCTACTGTTTCCGGTTGCTGGTGAAATGCATTCTGGGATATATGCTGGCCAGAGTACGCACAAGTCTCCTCTGATGCATCCTGGGTAAAGTGGGAGGATCAAGTCACATCCGGGCATTTTGACCGTGCTTTGAAAGAAGCGAACTTTGAATGTGAACATGTACCCGGGCTGAGACTGATGATGTTTCACGAGTCCACGAGGACACAAGTAGAGGAAAGGACACACCTAGAGGAAAGGACGCACAAGTACGCTGATTGAGAAACGCCGCTGGAAAGTGTGGTAGGACTGTATCTTGCGCAGTTGCGACGCTAACCGATTCACAAAATCTGTCCGCAG
Organism: Liparis tanakae; assembly: GCA_036178185.1. Taxonomy (NCBI): domain Eukaryota; kingdom Metazoa; phylum Chordata; class Actinopteri; order Perciformes; family Liparidae; genus Liparis; species Liparis tanakae. Next base: position 18,290,005 of record CM070110.1, on the reverse strand, counting down.
ACAGACATGGTGACACAGCCACAGAAGTGAAAACAATACCAGCCACACACTGTCGCTGCTGGAAATGAACTAAAGCTGGGCCGAGGATGGTGTCGACCCTTCCACATGTTCCCCTGTCGCTGCAAATCTATCTCAATAAGGTTTGAAACGTGACTTTGTTCTGCAAAGGATTTTCGTCTGAAGTATCCAAAATAGCAACGCTGGTATTGCTTTCATTTTGATTTTTTTTTTCATTTTCATTTTGTCAACAAATTTCCCCTTGGGGATTAATAAAGTATATTTCTATTCTATTCTTCTTCTTCTTGTGCGTCTGTCTATGAGTCATCAAGACACAATGTGGTCTGGCAGGCATTTATTATATCGAGAATAGCAATGTCCCAGGTGTTTTGATTTCTGTCTGTCTAGTCTAGAGATATTCTGACAATCGTGCAAGATGCAGTCACAAAATGTGACAATGAAATGAAGGGTGTGTTTGAAGATAGGCATGGTCCACGCAATGGGGGGCAAAGGAGCCATCGCCCCCGTCCACTTTACGCACCTGGCTCAATTTGGTGTCACAAAGCCTTATAGGTGTGTGTCTGTTTGTGTGTGCATTTGAAAGAGAGAGAGAGAGAGTGAGAGTGAGAGAGCGAACGAGAGAGAGCATCTGGCATGTTGTTCTCATAGAACCACAGTCAGACATAACCAGGATAGATTACAGCAGTAGCAAAGATGAATGACCACTTTAGAGATGTACACTAGAAAACATGGCAGTTTAGAAATGAGTTTTTTACTTCCCAATTTCAGTCTCCTGTTTGCACATGAGGTTTTGAACGAGGCATGGCATCCTAATGTAAATAAGATGGATGATAACAGTTTTAAAGATTGATTATGGCAGAGGAAGTTCACGAATACCCCTGGTGGGATGTGGGGTGAAATTCAATAAAAGCAGTACAGGCCTATACACCAGTTTACCCATAAATAAGATGGAGATGAGTTGTTGAAAAGATGCAAGTTCACAAAACTGACATATTTTAGAAGAAACGCTGGGTGTTCACAATTTATGTTAAAAGATCATTTTCACAATCTATTTTTGTTGTGTAGAAAGCGTTGTATAGAAAGCGCAAAACTATTTCTCAACACTTGCTCACTCTTCTTTGATCTTGGCTTAATCGGCCTATATCCACAGTTTAGCTTAACATAGCTGTTTCACATCACACACCTGAAAAACATATATGTTCACACACTTGCATAAACCTGAAAGTTTACACATGTATACATGTTCACATAATCTGTTACTCGATATCAATGTTTTCATTGAATCTTTGAATGCATTTGGGTTAAAAACACTTAATTGCAACCTGTGCTGTTTTTTATAATTTACATTAAAGTATCACTCAATGTCAGGGGGCTGGAGGCAATCATGTTAAGCGAGCATCAACTGCAGCATCATGTGCCAGGCAGGAGAAGTGGAGCATAACACACCAGCTGCATTACACTCCTGTGACCAATCAGGCTTTAGACAGAGGTTCGGACCCCCAGCTCATTTGAATATACAGACACGTAAATGTCACACATAAATAAATGAAGAAATACGTGTGGACACATAAATAGAGAAATAAATAAATGAAGAAATACAGAAATGTAGAAATATATGTATTTAATGATGTCCTGTTGATTTATAACTTATATTCATTCATTCCTGTATTTATGTATTTATTTATACATTTATTTACTTATTTATTTATACATTTATTTAAGCATTTATACATTTATTTATACATTTATTTAAGCATTTATTTATGTATTAATATATTTATTCATTTATTTATTTATACGTAAGTCATTTTGAGTCCTCCATAGTAATATGCCTCAAACACTTCCTGAAAGTGAGTTTAATATTCTTTATCATCATCAACCGCAACAATCACATTCAGAATAAACATGCTGAAAATAGTTGTCGTCTATGAACAGCCTCAAGAAGCGAGACACGGATACACGCTTGTTATGTTCCTGTCAGATAAAGTGATGGAATAATTCAACAATCAGCCAGTAATCTAAAAAATAATCAGTCACAGTGTTATCCTTTGAGTTGTAGTAGATTGTAATGGAGAGAAGTGGATCTGACTTTGTTGTGGTAGTTTTCTTCTTTTTTTGTCTTTGGCACACACTCAGATCCTTCCAGTTTGCATAATTAAGTCTACCAGCATGGCATGCTGTGCCTAATTTGGTAAATAATTATTGCAGTGATATCACATCACTGATTAAAAGGGGTAAAGACCAAACGTGGGTGGAACCTGCCTGCCAATCAATATGTATTCACAAATCTTTAAATATATTAATATTAATCTTGTGTTAATTTTGGCGGACTCTACAGATCGCTCTAGAAGTTTAAATGTATGTCCCGGAGGGATTAAAAAAGTAGTGTTTCTGATCATCAGATAGCCTCTATAAAACCTCTCATTTCACTTATTCGTGGCTCTGGTTCTCTGCGCTTGAGTCTGACCTGAAGGACTCTCCGGTGAACCTGCACCATGACCCAGAAACAACTCTATAGAGATAGCCGATCTTCTCACTCATGGTTTTGTTTACTTAAGTGGGTTATATAAAGGGAATCTGTATTATTTTGAGGTTTCATAACTAGTAAAAATACAGTAACTTTAAATAAAAATCCGGGACAGAAGTATTCTTGTGTTCTATTCATTGTATTCAGACCCATTACTATTCACATCTATGAATATTATGAATTTAAACATCAATCCAGCACAAAACAGGTCAGCATAAGTTACTAAAGACCCCAGACTGTTGACTTCATTACAGCGGGGAGGTTTTCACTTGGATTCATCACCACAAAGGCAATACTTAGACCTCTTCCTCCAATTCATTTTAATTTGACAGATATGTTAATCCATTTTTTGTGATAAATTGCAAATACTACATCCCTGGTGCTCGCACAAATAAAAGACTATTCGTGAAGGCACACACTACCTGAGTTGTCCAGTCCTTGTCACCCATGGGATTGAACACAAAAAGGATGTTACTTCTTCTTGTTTGACCCGTGTGGACAATCAAGACTATAAGATTATAATGCACAATATTCAGATAAGACATGATGTTGTGCTTTCACAGACCTTTAAATAGGTTGCAACAGTGATGCAGAGGAATAATGAATATTGAGCAAACCATGACATCCAAATAATGAATAATGACATAAAACAGAATAGTATACAATGAAACCCTAATTTCAAATCCATTTGAAATTGATATTTCAAAGGAAATCCTAATAACTTCCCTGAGAGATAATTAGAAAAAACTGAATACTGGGAAAGCATAACCTAGTTTCAGAGAGGTTTGAGTAATTTAAAAAACTTGTGACAACCTAATTTAACTCATAGGACCCCCCTCCAAGCAGAAGGCATGAGAGGCTTTTTGCTTATTTTACTCACTGATTGTGTTTTGGCATTTTGACAGCTCCTATTTCCTTTTCCGAAAATGCAACATAAACATAATTGTTTTTGTTTGGGGCCATCAGCTAAATAAGTCTACATTATTTAATCACTTATTTATCTTTAACATTGACTGTGGCAAACAAGCTCATCTAATATATATATATATATATAGTCACATAAAGCCTCTATTTGCAAAGCAAGAGACATGAGGACACATACAGAAGGACACACACTAACTGTGTTGGCACATGAACACACAAACCCATCGACTCGGGTGTGTGTGTGTGTAATAAATAGTGAGGGACACTGAGTTCTTGTCCATAGATCAGGACAAGCATTTAAAGGCACCAAAGATAATGTTTTCTCTGTACTTTGCCGCTGATGGAAGGGAAGAAAAAATAATCCTATTAGTTTTATTTTGAAATAGTTTTGTCTCTGATCTCTTTCCTTTGTTGGATATAATAGATTTTCACAAAACACAGTGAGCCGAAATTAAATATCAGACTGAGGACACTAATCTCTTTTCTTGTATTTATTGACATTAATTGTGATGGCTGATATCTGATACTTAACCACAGAAAAGACGTGATCTTACTAATTTAAACGGCTCCTCAAGGCTAGCATTGGGTTAGATTCCACTCCAACAAAATCTGATGTGTTCTTAGTCCACCTACATGTCCTTCTCATCCTGATATGGAAAACATGTATTTCCTGTAAATCAGTTGTATGTAAATGTATTATTTCGGGGCCATGGTTGAACTATTTTACTATGACTATATTACTATTGGATACTTTTATATATAACTATGGGATAATATGAGCCATTCCATATATTGCACACTGTGTAGGATAAATGTTGAGTCAGGGAGATAAACCTGGTGAACCCCAGATTCTAGCAAAGTGTTATTTCTCAAAAAATAAAAAAAACTATGATTCCTCTGTATTAATGGATTTGGGGATCTCTCTCAATGCGGGTGCAAAGTACTTGGTCTTTGTGTTTGTGTTTGTTGTGTTTCTATTTGTTGAAAAATCAAACTGTGTAATTGTGTTTGTGATTGATTCTTTATGTGCAAACCTGTTTGATGGTATCTGTGTGTGTTGTGACAGCTGCATCTCCATCAATATTGATATTGGTTCAGATTTGATCTGTAGATATACCAAGAAAAGACAACATTTGTATAGTATACAACAGAATTCTCATGACAATATGCACCTTTTGGGAGCCAGTATTGACATCTTCGCACTCTGTGAGTCATGTTATGATGGGAAAGAAAATATCTTTCACATTTGGAGTAAAACAGTATAATATGGTGTACTTTACGATATTATTTTCAAACATATTCTTCTGGGATCCACCGGAATATTTCCATCCACACATTTTCAGCAAACACAGGCCACTAAAGAGGGAGCTTACTGTTTGACAACGAAGAAAATATTTGCAGATAGACATATTTTCGTCCATATGCTCCCCCCATATGTACAGCACTGGAGCACATCTTCAAGCCTATTGCACACACGGTGCAATTTGTACATCTGTAAATCACTGTCCACATTTATTAAATCTGTTAGGAAAAACAAGGAGTCTTTGGCTATTATCTATTTGTTATGTCGTTGTAATGACTTACACAAGTACACCATTTGCTTAGATCTCGCCTCTATGTTCTCTGCCGCAGGGGGTCATTAATGTTTCATCCTATCGCAAAACTCATTCTATTTGATTAAGCCTGCCTACTTTCCACGGAGTTGAGGAACCATTGGTAACGTGCCATGTACAGCGAGTTAAGATATGTATTTGTCCAGAATCATTTGAGAGCCTGTTCACATCCCATCTTGTAGTTGCAGCCACCATCTGCAATCTGCTTTAACACACTTATTGCACTTTTTATGACAAAGTTGTGTCACAGGGGAGGCTCAGGTGCAGAGAAAGACAGGCTGGACTCCAGGTTTGAAGTGAATCAAGAAGACTTTACTCCAAGAACAGGTATAACATAAAAAACTAGGAACCACCATTGACCGAAGACTGTGAATGAGAGCTCAAAACAGAGACACTACGAGACAGAGATAAAGACAACAAACCGACAGGAGACAAGGGAAAGACTCACACAATATATAGGGGGGGAACACAGGTGTACGGCATGATGCAATCAGGGAGACAGAAGCGGCTGAGGGCAGGTGAAGGGAATTAACTAATCAAGGAAACTGAGGAGAGGCTGAGGGTAGGTGAAGGGAATTAACTAATCAAGGAAACAGAGGAGATGGCTGAGGGCAGGTGAAGGGAATTAACTAATCAATGAAACAGAGGAGTGGCTGAGGGTAGGTGAAGGGAATTAACTAATCAAGGAGACAGAGGAATGGCTGAGGGCAGGTGAAGGGAATTAACTAATCAATGAAACAGAGGAGTGGCTGAGGACATGTGACAGGAATGAAACAATCAAGACAGAGGAGACACAGAGAAGACATTGAGACACTGGAGACAGAGGGGAGATGGGACAGGGCGTGACAAGTTGGTGTGTCCTCCTTCACTTTTGGTCATAAAGACACATTTTGGACATCAATCAATCAATCCAACTTTTATTTCAGACTCAAGTTCCAGATAGTACAACACGTTAAATATAATAATGTTCTGGTAGCGGGTAGAATTAAACTTTCTGTTTTTTCGGAGTCATCAAAACTGCACCGTTAACATATTCACTAGTTTTCTTTGTGAATCCCTGTTATTCTTTCTTTTTTCTAGGAGTTCTCGTCTTCCTGTGTTTATCTGTGTGTGTACAAGGGCTTGTGAAATGACAGCAGGCACAACTAATAATATTTGGATCATTAGCTCAAAGTGAGTGTTTCAAGCAGCAGAACAGTGTATGTGGGATCAATTTAAAAAAACAGCAGCCTGTGTTCAACATGTCACCCAGTGACATGTGACTCATTGGTGCGTTTTTTTTAATAGTTTTTGAACAATTATAATCAAAAAGAAAATTGCCAACCTCCTCCTTCACATTCAGAACTGGCATATTAAAAATGAAAAAGCTATAACACAGACGGAGATCTCAGCTTGAAACACGTTTTGCTGATTTCAAGACAGGACTGGAAGTGTGCTTAATTCATCTCTCCTACGAGATGGCGTTCACCCTTGGGGTTGTTCCCCTCCTCCCCAATGAAGATGACACAGTTGATGAAACAAACCTTGCCTCAAGTTTCTTTTCTTCTTTTTCCTCTTTTCTTTTACTTCCCTTTCTCTGTTTTCCTTTGCTTAAAGAAACAGAAACAAAAAACTTTCTGATGTGGCTATTCCCTCTACATTTGGCACAGTTCTTTGTTTGAAATACCTGCAGGCGGCACTGTAAAGACCGAGGCTGAACAGAAAGAACGCCAGGAGAGCCTTATGTAACAGCCTCAGACGATATCCAAACAAATCAAAAAAGGCCAAAGGGGGCTTTTATTGTGAAACTGACAGTTGGGCTCTCCAAAGTGGGAGATGATGTTACAACCTG